>CM019717.1:37049896-38249896 GCA_009760885.1 Achatina immaculata | reverse complement strand
GTGTTTCTGTTTCTTCTGCTTTCAACATCTCAGCAGTCACTTCATCTTCACCTGGTGCCCTGTCTGATTTTAGCTTCTTTATCGCCTCCTTTACTTCACTTATTGTTATTGGTCCTGTATTGATGTTTAGTTCCATTTTTGCTTCAGGTATGTCTATTGTTTGTGCTGCTTGTGTTCTGTTTAGTAGGGTGTTAAAGTGTTCCCTCCATCTTTCAATCTTTTCTCTTTCTCCACTGACCAGTTGTCCTTTATGTGTCCTTACTACACTCTCACATCTTGTGCTGAAGTTACCTGTCATCTGCTTTGTGATTTTGTATATGGTTTTCATTTGCATATGCTGCTTTCTCTGCTGCTTCTGCAAAGTTGTCATAGTATTGACGTTTATCTTGACGGCATGATTCCTTCACTTCTTTGTCTTTTTGTCCATAATTACTAAAAACTTCTTTTAGCCGTTGTGATGTGGTGTTCAGTAATTTTTTCTTGATTTCTTTTCTTAGCTCTATCTTTTCCCATGTGGTCTTGCTTATCCATTCCTCTTTTCTCCGTTTCCGATATCCCAGCACCTCTTTTGCTGTTTCCTGTAGTGTTTTACTGAACTTTAGTATGGACATTTCTGCTTCGTCTTGTAGCACACTGAAGCGGTTCTTAAGTACTATTGAGAATTCATTTCTTGTTTGCTGGTCTTTCAGTTTTCTTGTATCGAAATGTATCTTTCTGTGTTCTCCGATTTTGGCTTTCCTTAATTTTAGTTTTATTTTTGCTACCAGAAGGTTGTGATCACTTCCTACATCTGCTCCTTTCCTTGCTTGCACATCTTGTATTGACCGTTTCCACTTGTTGTTTATTAGTATGTGATCGATTTGGTTTTCTGTGGTTTTATCTGGTGACCTCCAAGTCACTTTATGGATATTTTTTGTGTTGGAAAATTGTCCCTCCGATGGTCATCATGTTTTCTTCACAGAAACTGCACAGTCTTTCTCCATTTTTATTTATTTCTCCGATTCCTTCTCTTCCCATGATTATTCTTCTATCTTCATTTCCTTCACCTACTTTTGCATTGAAGTCACCCAAGATGAGTAGCATATCATGCTTGGGTATTGTTTCTACTGTGGCTTGGAGGCTGTTGTAAAAATCTTCTTTTAATTCATCTTCAACTGCTTCTGTTGGTGCATAACAAACTATAATAGACAGCTTCGTGAATCTTGAGTTGAACCGTGCATATAATAATCTCTCATTTATTGAGGTCCATTTCAGCAATGCTCTTGATGCTTCTTTTGTTATAATTAATGCTACTCCTCCTTCATGAAGATCTTCTTTACCTGACCATATTATGGTATCTTCTGTGTGCTGTGTTGTTAATTTCCTTCTGCCTTGTCCTGTCCATCTTGCTTCTTGTATTCCTAGTATGTCTAGTTTGTATCTGTGCATTTCCTTGATGGTTTGTGCTAGTTTTCCAGTCTGGTTAAGTGTTCTTACATTCCAGCTGCCTATTTGCATCTTGTGTTTAGGTTCCAGGAGGTCTGCAGTCAGGCTGGGGACTTCCAATGGCTGGCTTTCATCCACAACCTTCAAGGGCTTAATTTCCTGATAAGCATTTCTCCTTCAACCTGCATTTGTTTTTTCCCTTGCTTCCGTTTCTGTAGCAGTCTAATAGTTTTTTTTACCAGATAGGGTTGCTGGCCCTATGCCGAACCCTCCTTAGTCGCCTTTCACGATCATGCGTGGTAGGGTACAGTGGTCCTATTCTTTGCAGATCCCAGGTACCACACGGGGGTCATTATTATTATGGATTGACATGATTAGTTTTTCCATTCCTTTTTGTGTTGTGGGCAGTAATACTGTGTCATCAGCATATCTAATCTGGTATTTCATAACCTCCAATTGTTATGCCATCGTAATATTCTTTGTCTACATCTTCTCTAACATTCCTCATTATATTTTCAGTATACAAGTTAAATAAGTAAGCTGACAGTATGCACCCCTGAAGGACACCTTGTTTTATGTCAAAACAAGTTGTTGTTTCACCATTTATTCTTACTGCTGCTTGTTGGTCTAGATACAGTAGTGATATTAATTGTATCAAATGTGTTGGAAATCCCATTTTTTTCATTATTTCCCAAAGTTTCTGGTGTTGTACACAATCAAATACCTATGAGTAGTCTATAAAAAATAAATATAGATTCACATTAAACTCTCTGCATTTCTCTATTATTAATCTTATATTGAATATAAGATCTCTTGATATGCTTCCTTGCCTGAAACCAGCTTGGACTGTATTGACTTCTATTTTCTTACGAACTCTACCCATTATGATTTTTAATAGAATTTTACTGGCATGAGTAATCAAGGCAACAGTTCTGTAGTTTGTGCATAATTTCAGGTTACCCTTTTTGGCAGTGGTATGGATACAGTTCTTTTCCATTCATTTGGCCACATACCTGAATCTTATCTTATATCTTATATCCTTCCCGTGCCGTTAGACGTCACATAGGGCTCGCAAAGTAGTTCGCCAATTTTTCCTGTCTTCGGCGAGTCTTTCAACCTCATCAAAGGATTTTATGCCTGTTAACTTGGCCTCTCTTAATAATGTTCTCTTCAGAGTTTCACGTGGTCTGCCCCTTTTTCTTCTGCCTGTTGTGTTCCACTTGATAGCTTGTTTTGGGATTCTCTGCTCATTTCTTCTCATCAAGTGACCAACATATGTCCATCTCCTTTTCCTGATCACCCGTGAGACTGGTTGTTGTTCAGTCATCTGTCTTATCTCTGCATTGTTCTTGAATTCATTCCACTTGATGCCGAGTATTTTCCTTAGGCATTTGTTTTCAAAAGAGTCTAATTTCTTTTCTATTTCTTTAGTTGTTTTCCAGCTTTCGCATGCATAAATGAGGGTGGATATTACATTTGAATTGAATAGTCTTAACTTGGTTTTTGTGCTTATAACTTTTGAATTCCATATGTTCTCAAGATTCTTGAAGATTGATGCTGCTTTTGCAATTCTGATCCTAACTTCCTTTCTAGTGTCACCATCCTGGTCTATGTAGCTGCCAAGGTATGCAAATTGATTGACTTCTTCAATATCTGTCCCTTCTATGTGTATTTTTCCATTTTGATTGATGGGAATTTTCATTATTTTTGTTTTGTCCTTGTTAATTTCAAGTCCTATTTTGCTAGCCAGTGAAGATAGACTATCTGTTTTTTCTTGCATGGAATTCACATTATTACTGATAAGAGTTATGTCATCAGCAAAATCAAGATCTTCTAGTTGGGTCCCATGTACCCAGTCAATACCTGTGTTACCTGTGCAGCATTTTTTCATTATGAAGTCTATTGTAATCCCAAAAAGTAAAGGAGACAGTATACATCCTTGTTTCACGCCTGTTTCAATCTGGAACCATTCACTCATCCCTTCTTCTGTCTTGACTGCACAACCATATCCATTGTATAAGTCCTTAATGATGTTGACAATTTTAGATGGTATTCCATATAGACATAAAATTCTCCATAATGAATCTCTGTGTATGCTATCAAATGCCTTCTTAAAATCTATGAAATTCAGTATTAATGGTTTCTGCTTTTCAATATGTTCTTCAAGTATTATTCTGAGAGTAAAGATCTGGTCGAGACAGCTTCTCCCTTTTCGAAATCCTGCTTGTTCTTCTCTCATTGCAGTATCCACTATATCTTCGAGTCTATTCAAAATGACCTTGCAAAATACTTTTGACACAACTGATATTAAGGTTACTCCTCTCCAGTTGTTACAGTCACTAAGGTTGCCCTTTTTTGGTATTTTCACAATGATTCCCTTCTTCCAATTAGAAGGGACCTTTTCTTCTTTCCATACCTGAATGCCATATCTTTTTACATAGTCCATAATTAATTGTTGCACATTTCTTTCCTTCTGCTTTAATAAATTCAGTTGTTATCTCATCACATCCTGGTGATTTACCATTTTTCAGATTCTTTATTGCCCATAAAACTTCTTCTATTGTCGGTTCGGGTTCTTTCTCCTCAAATAATAATTCACACTGTTGACTTCTGCTTTCCAAGTTGGTTGTTTCATACATTCCTCTACAATATTCCTTTTGTCTTTCTAGAATTTCCTCTGTCTCTGTCACGGTATTCCCCATCTCATCACAAATTACATTTAGCTTAGGTATGACATTTCTCGTCAATGTCTTCATTTTTTTAAACACTTCACTATCTCTTCCACACTTCTGGTGTCCTATTCTTTCACAACAATCTTGTATGTATTGTTTTTTTTTGTCTTTTCTTATGTTTCTTCATACTTCTTTTGTTAAAGATTTATACTTCTCTTCGTTGTTGTTTGTCACTTTCCATTGTGTCTTCATTTCTCTACGCTGTTTTACTAGTTCTAGTGTGCCTGCTGTATTCCATTCATTATTTTGTGTTTTCTTTACTGGAACCATGTCTTTAGCTGTTGTTATTAAGATATCTCTAGCCTCTGTAGCCAAATCATCTGGTGTCATCTCCTCCTGTACAGCCATCATGATTTAGAAACACTTCTTCACTTCTATACCATATTGTTCTGGTATTTTTGTAAGATAAAAGCGGAGTGGTCTTGATCCCATAATTATCTCTTTTATCTATATCTTCATGTCTGCTATTAATAGCTCATGGTCCGTGTCACAGTCAGCACCTGGTAAAGTTTTTGCTGTTTTATACTTGATCTCCAACTTCTTTTCTTCATTACTCAATATAATAACTAATAATACAACTTTCATCTCTACACCCTCTTATTTTCTTCATTCTTCTTCAACATAATAACTAATATTACAACTTTTGTCTCTCCAGCCTCTTATTTTCTTCAGTACTCAACATAATAACTAATATTACAACTTTTGTCTCTAAAGCCTGTTATTTTCTTTATTACTCAACATAATCTTCTTCTTCTTCTTTGTTCGCTTCTACCACCAAGACCGCCCTGTCATCCTACTGAATTTACGCCTGTGGTCCTCATTAAGTCCTGTGGTCTCCCGTGTGGTCCCCGAAAAAAAAACCACACGAGATCCCCAAGAGGACCACAAGAGGTTCAGAGTATCGCAGGACTTGAGCCTGTATTCTTGGTGGGTCTCAGAAGCAGGATTGCGTGACATTGTGGTTCTCGTTGCACCAGTTTAGTCTAGAGTTGGACTTTCTCACCGGAAAACCTCGACGTGTTTTGAGATACCCGTGTATCACCGCCGGGTGAGAGGTGGTTACCCATCCAGTCCAGTGTTGGACTTTCTCACTGGAAAACTTCAGCGTGATTAGGATACATATACATCCCCGCCGGGTGAGTGGTGTTTGCCTATCTAGACTGTCCTGGTCCAGTGTCTCCGACTTCAGCATTTTGTGGTCGTGGCCGCTACCTTTCCTAGTTGTGACCAGGATGGAGCTTTTGTCCAGGAGGACGAATCCTCGCCACTAGTGACTTCCACCCCTGGGTTGAGCCAGTTTAGGCATATTATCCCAGTATGGGCATGTTTGGGACATGACCGACCTCTACAGCAGAGGTACCGTGACATGCGTAGCCTTCAAGTTTCACCCCTGATATGAGCTGGTTTAGGCATATTTCACCAGTATGGGTGTATATATAATATATATATAATATATAATATATATAATATATATATAATATATAATATATAATATATAATAAGATTTTTAAGGGCATGCATCTTTCCTATCGCAACATATGCCTGTGAGACCTGGACACTTAACAAAACAGCTGAGAAGCACATAAATGCCTTTGAATGTAAATGCTATAGAAGAGTTCTCCAGATATCGTGGACACAAAAAAGAACAAATATATCTATACTACAAGAGCTTAATATTGAAGAAGGCTGGCTAGTAAAGAGGATTAAAGAGAGAAAACTTAAATATTTTGGCCACATTAAACGTCATGATAATTTAGAGAAGATCGTATTGGAAGGATACATAATGGGAAAAAGAAAAAGAGGAAGACCGAAACGAAGATGGCTGCAAGACATCGTTGATGATCTGGAAATGGATGCAGCAGCAGCAGGCCATCTTGCTCACAACCGAGAGGCCTACAGGAGTGCTGTTTGGGAGGCAAAGTTCCGCAAGGGACATGCAAAGGAATGAATGAATGAATGAATGAATGGGTGTATATCGGGTGTGACCGACCTCTAGAGCAGAGATGGCGTGACATGCCTAGCCATCAAGTTTCACTCCTGGTGTATGCCAGTTTAGGCATATTTCACCAGTGTAGGTGTAAAAATAACGAGGAAAAATATAGCAAGATAAATAAAGAAATAAGACACAAATGCAGAGAAGCAAAAGAAGTGTGGTTAAATGAACAGTGCAGACAGATAGAGGACGCTCATAATAAAGACAGCAAAAACATGCATAAACGAATTAATGAACTCACAGGCAGGAAAACAAAATATACCACAGGATGCCTGAAATCGAAAGAAGGTAAAATGTTAATGGGAAAAGAAGACATTGTGGACAGGTGGACAGAGTATATCGGTGAGCTATATGGAGGAGAAAGACCAGAATTAACACCAGATACTGAAAACTGTGACGGACCGCCAATACTTGAAGATGAAATCATAGATGCCATCAAACACATGAAGAAAGGAAAAGCGACTGGGCCTGATAATATAACAATAGAAGAAATAGAGGCACTCGAGTAGACAGGAATAAAAATAATAACCAAGTTACTGAATGATATTTACAACAGTGGTTATATTCCCAGTGACCTGATTAAATCCACGTTTATAGCACTACCAAAGAAACCAGGTGCAAAGGAATGTGACGACCACCGGACTATCAGCCTCTCATGTCACATAACGAAGCTACTTCTGAGAATCATTATGAGAAGAACAAGGAAAAAGATAAAAATGGAAATAGTAGATGAACAGTTTGGATTTGTTGAAGGAAAGGGAACACACAATGCCATTTATGCTTTACGAACACTAACAGAAAGAGCTTTAGAAGTACAGAAAGATCTCTACTTATGCTTCATTGATTACACCAAGGCATTTGACAAGGTGAAACATAATGAAATTATTAAAATGCTTGAAGACATCAGTATAGACGGCAAAGACCTGAGGATTGTAAAACATCTATACTGGCAGCAAGAAGCAGCAGTTCGAGTTGAAAATAGAATTGGAAAATACCAACCTATAAAACAAGGGGTGCGACAAGGATGTGTACTATCTCCAGACCTTTTTTCTCTGTACAGCGAGAATATTCTAAGAACAATCATCACAGAACCAGGCATAAAAATTGGAGGATACAATATTAACAACCTTCGGTATGCTGATGACACAGTACTGATAGCTGAGAACCAACAAGACCTGCAAAATCTCTTGGATAAAGTCGCCAAAGAAAGTGAACAGAAAGGCCTTACTTTGAACATCAAAAAGACAGAGACTATGGTTATATCTAAGAAACAGAATCCACCAGCATGCAGTATTAAATTAAACGGAACTATTCTAAAGCAGGTGCAGAAATTCAAATACCTTGGAGCAGTAATAACTTCAGATGGGAAACGCAGAACAAAAATTAGGAACAGAATAGGCCAAGCAAAGACTGCATTTCAGAGAATGAGAAACATATTAGCTAACACATCTTTATCAATGAATGTTAGAAAACGAGTCCTAAAATGCTATATTGAACCTATCTTGTTATATGGAAGTGAATCATGGACAATAGGCAAGTCTGCACAAAAATCATTGGAAGCAGCAGAAATGTGGTTTATTAGAAGAATGTTGCGAATCCCCTGGACACCAAAAATAACTAATGAAGAATGTATGAGAAGAGCTGGAGAGACAAAAAACCTTGTCAGAAAGATAAAAGAGAGACAATGTACTTTCATAGGACATGCAATGAGAAGAGGGGGCATTGAAAATATTATAACAACAGGAAAAATAGAAGGAAGAAGATCAAGAGGAAGACCATGAGAAATGATACTGGACAGTCTGGCGGGATGGTGTGAGAGGAGATCACCAACTGAACTGATGGCCTGCATGAAGGATCGGGTACTCTGGAGAAGCATAATAGCCAACGCCAGTCGGCACGGCACCTGATGATGATGATGATAGGTGTATTTCGGACGTGGCCGGCCTCTACAGCAGAGGCGCCGTGGTATGTGTAGCTCTCGCAGCGATACTACTGGACATACCGATTATCCTTTCCTTCACCTTTTCACATCGGCGCCGCACATCAACCCTTACTTCTTTTCCGCAGTTTCTTCCTTGACCGGGAGAAGCTTCACTCCACGCGCGGCATTCGAAGAGTCTCGCCAGCAGTGTCTTAACTTCTGGGATAAGCCGGTTCAGGCATTTCACTCGATATGAGTGCACTTAGGAAGTGGCCGACCTCAAGACCAGAGGTGCCGTGATTTGACTGTTTGCTTCGCCTTATCGTTTCTACCATCTTTTCCGCAGTGGTGCCGAGCAGCAACCCCATGTGCGCCTTTCTTCATTGGCCGGGAGGAGTACCGTTCCACGCACGGCAGCTGAAGAATTTCACCAGCAGCGGTAGATGAGCTACCAATCGTGCCTCTAATCTACCCTAATTTTCTAGTTTTCAGGCGCCAGATATTCGCCTTCACCCCTTCTCCTGTCAGTTTAAATAGTTCTGCCACGAGAAGGCCAGGAGCTGAACTTGACTGCCAGATGCTATTTGAGACGCACGCCGTTGGAGCGGAGAGCGAATTCTCCACCCCACCTCCGGCAATAACAGTCCTTAGAACCACTCAACATAATAACTAATGTTACAACTTTTGTCTCTCCAGTCTCTTATTTTCTTCAGTACTCAACACAATAATTGATGTTACAGCTTTTGTCTCTAAAGCCTGTTATTTCCTACGTTACTCAACATAATAACTAATGTTACAACTTTTGTATCCACAGCCTCCTATTTTCTTCATTACTCAACATCATCATCATCATCAGGTGCCGTGCCGACTAGCGTTGGCTATTATGTTTCTCCAGAGTACCCGATCCTTCATGCAGGCCATCAGTTCAGTTGGTGATCTCCTCTCACACCATCCCGTCAGACTGTTCAGTATCATTTCTCTTGGTCTTCCTCTTGATCTTCTTCCTTCTATTTTTCCTGTTGTTATAATATTTTCAATGCCCCCTCTTCTCATTGCATGTCCTATGAAAGTACATTGTCTCTCTCTTATCTTTTTGACAAGGTTTTTTTGTCTCTCCAGCTCTTCTCATACATTCTTCATTAGTTATTTTTGGTGTCCAGGGGATTCGCAACATTCTTCTAATAAACCACATTTCTGCTGCTTCCAATGATTTTTGTGCAGACTTGCCTATTGTCCATGATTCACTTCCATATAACAAGATAGGTTCAATATAGCATTTTAGGACTCGTTTTCTAACATTCATTGATAAAGATGTGTTAGCTAATATGTTTCTCATTCTATGAAATGCAGTCTTTGCTTAGCCTATTCTGTTCCTAATTTCTGTTCTGCATTTCCCATCTGAAGTTATTACTGCTCCAAGGTATTTGAATTTCTGCACCTGATTACTGAACATAATAACTTATATTACAACTTTTGTCTTTCCAGCCTCTTATTTTCTTCATTACTCAATATAATAACACATGTTACAACTTTTGTCTCTACATCCTCTTATTTTCTTCATTACTCAACATAACAACTAATATTACAACTTTTGTCTCTCCATCCCCTTATTTTCTTCAATAACTAATATTACAACTTTTGTCTCTCCACCCTCTTATTTTCTTCATTATTCAATATAATAATTAATATTACAACTTTTGTCTCTCAACCATTTTATTTTCTTTATTCTTCTTCAACATAATAACTAATATTATAACTTTTGTCTCTCCACACTGTTATTTTCTTCATTACTCAATATAATAACTAAAATTACAACTTCTGTCTCTGTTCATGCCCTTGTAAGTAACGATTATTGTTGTTATTATTATTACTAATGAATATGATTATGAACATATACCATAAACAAAATAGTAACATCGAATAGCGACAGAGAAAAGTAGGTAGGGAAAGGAAGAGAAAGGTATAAAACTTCCATGACACTAGAACAAGACGTGGACAAAAGTAAACAGTGGAAACAGTGAATAGAAAAAGACGAGACTCAGTGACGCTGAGATAAAGGTAATACAAAGGAGGGACGCCAGAAAGTAGGATGGTCCAGTGATAACAAAGCAGTGACTGGAAAATGACACGTGTAAACAAAATAGAAAAGACGAATAGAAATGGCAGACACAATGAAAAGTGAGGACACAATAAAACCTCCAAAATGAAAGAGCAAGATAATGTCTTAGGTAAATGACAATTGTATAGATGGAGTTGACACTTTGACACCTATTAGCTTTTATGATGCTATTGAACGTAGTTTTTAAATAAAAGAGTGACCAATTAAATATTTAGAGGCATGGCCTATTAGACAATTGACTTACGAGAGATAAGTCACAGGGCAGTTTGAATGACGGACAATCAGAACGCTCATGGGAACCAGTGACATCTGAAGGGTGGAGCCAAAATACTTATTGGTTAATCCGTCAAGCTGGACTTCAAGATAAAAAGGCGAGCGGAGAGACAAGAAGGGAACCAAGATGGAAGAAGAAGTAGACAGAGGACAGAGCACCAATGACAGAGGAACAAGGACGGTCAGTGAACTGAGACCACTCCAGACAAGAGAAGAAGAGAAAGACAGACAATCAGAGAAGAACAGCAGAAGGAGAACACACACCAGAGAAGACACGAGAGAGAAAGATGACGTAGGTAACAACAGTTGGAATAGATGGACAGTTAGAGTTTTATGTACTCAGGAAAAGCAGTCTTGCAGAAGTAGTTTTAGGACAGACTGAAGATATGTTTCAAGTGATTCAAGGGATTATGAAGAATTGACACTTTTGAAACTTCTAGTACAGTGATTTTAGACAAGAAACTAGTTGACTATGTGTTGCACAATTGATATAATACAGAGTTAGGAAATGTTCTCATATCAAGTGTAGAGTATTCTGAAGTTGAGAACATGGCCAAAATGCTGTATGTAGAATATGATAGAGTTTGATGATACTGCAAACAAATGATTAAGTGCTTCAATCCAAGTGATGTAATCAACAATACATCTGGAACTTATTTTTGAGAATTAAATGAATTCTGTAAAGAACATTTCATCGGACTTGCTGTGGTTTAGTGAATGTTGTAATATTTGTGAAACATCAATGTGTTATGATCAGAGAACCAAAGAACACTAATGTCTTCAGTCATCAAGAATAAGAGTTCGCAATCTTCAATATTATGTCTCTCTACCCTTTTATTTTCTTCATTATTCAATATAATAACTAATGTTACAATTTTTGTCTCTCCAGCCTCTTATTTTCTTCATTACTCAATATAATAACTGATATTAAAACTTTTGTCTCTCCACTCTCTTATTTTCTTCATTACTCAATATCATTCATTCATCCATTTATTTGCATATCCTTTGTGGAACTTTTCCTCCCTAACAGCATCTCTGCAGGCCTCTCGGCTGTGAGCAAGATGGCCTGCTGCTGATGCACCCATTTGCAGATCATCAACGATTACTCAATATAATAACTAAAATTATAACTTTTATCTCTCCGCCCTCTTATTTTCTTCATTACTCAACATAATAATCAATACTACAACTTTTGTCTCTCCAGCCTCTTATTTTCTTCAATACTCAATACCATAACTAATGTTACAGCTTTTATCTCTCCAAGCTCTTTTTATTATGTCTCTATAATATCTGACACGACATTCACAATGTAGCCTTCAACACAGAGTTCACAATTCTCTTTGTTTAAATACAATTTCATTTTATAAGGAGAAAAATTTTCCTGACAGGAAAAGTGAACGGTTTAGTTCTACAGAAGAATCTGTATCAGTCAACAGATTTACTACTTTCATCTACACAGGTTAGTTCTATAGAAGAATCTGTATCAGTCAACAGATTTACTACTTTCATCTACACAGCTTAGTTCTTTGAAGAATCTATATCAGTCAACAGATTTACTGCTTTCATTTACACAGGTTAGTTCTTTAGAAGAATCAGTCAACATATTTACTGTTTTCATTTATACAGCTTAGTTCTTTAGAAGAATCTATATCAGTCAACAGATTTACTACTTTCATCTACACAGCTTAGTTCTTTGAAGAATCTATATCAGTCAACAGATTTACTGCTTTCATTTACACAGCTTAGTTCTTTAGAAGAATCCACATTAGCTAACACATTTGGTGCTATTAAGATTTAGAACTCTATATCAATCAAAAGATTTAGACTTTGAGCTATAAGATTATTTCAAGCACAATTTACTTCCACTGATGAGGCAACCATCAGTCCACTAGCACCGCAAGGACATCTACAGGATACCATCATCTTCACTAGCACCGCAAGGACATCTACTGTCCACCATCATTCCACTAGCACCATAAGGACATCTACAGGCCACCATCACCTTCACTAGCACCATAATGACATCTACTGTCCACCATCATTCCACTAGCACCATAAGGACATCTACAGGCCACCATCACCTTCACTAGCAACATAATGACATCTACTGTCCACCATCATTCCACTAGCACCATAAGGACATCTACACCCCACAATCACTCCACTAGCACTATAAGGAATCTACATCCCACAATCACTCCACTAGCACTATAAGGACATCTACAGGCAACAATCACTCCACTTGCACTACAGGGGCATCTACAGGCCACCATCACTTTACTAGCACTACAAGGGCATCTACAGGCTGCCACCACCTTCACTGGTAGCACAAGGGCATCTATAGGCCACAATCACCTTTGCTAGTACCACAAGGGAATCTACAGTCTGCCACCACCACCATCACTAGCATCACACGAACATCTACAGTCTAAAGGCCACCATCACCTTCACTAGCTTTTACAGGCCACCATCACCTTCACTAACACCACAAAGACATTTTAGAGACCACCATCATCTTCACTAGCACCATAAGGGCATCTACAGGCCACCATCATCTTCACTAGCACCACAAGGATATGTACAGGCCACCATCATCTTCACTAGCACCACAAGGGCATCTACAGGTCACCATCATCTTCACTAGCACCACAAGGGCATCTACAGGCAACCATCACCTTCACTAGCACCACAAGGGCATCTACAGGTCACCATCATCTTCACTAGCACCACAAGGGCATCTACAGGCCACTATCATCTTCACTAGCATTACAAGGGCATCTACAGGCCATCATCACCTTTGTTAGCACCACAAGGGCATCTACAGGCCACCATCATCTTCACTAGCACCACAAGGGCATCTACAGGCCACCATCATCTTAATTAGCACCATAAGGATATGTACAGGCCACCATCATCTTAACTAGCACCATAAAGATATGTACAGGCAACTATCATCTTCACTAGCACCACAAGTGCATCTACAGGCCACCATCATCTTAACTAGCACCATAAAGATATGTACAGGTGACTATCATCTTCACTAGCACCACAAGTGCATCTACAGGCCACTATCATCTTAACTAGCACCATAAAGATATGTACAGGCAACTATCATCTTCACTTGCACCACAAGTGCATCTACCGGCCACCATCATCTTAACTAGCACCATAAGGATATGTACAGGCCACCATCATCTTAACTAGCACCATAAAGATATGTACAGGCGACTATCATCTTCACTAGCACCACAAGTGTATCTACAGGCCACCATCATCTTAACTAGCACCACAAATGATCTACAGGCCACCATCATCTTCACTAGCACCACAAGGATATGTACAGGCCACCATCATCTTAACTAGCACCACAAGGATAACTACAGGTTACCATCATCTTAACTAGCACCACAAGGATATGTACAGGTCACCATCGTCTTAACTAGCACCATAAGGATATGTACAGGCCACCATTATCTTCACTAGCACCAGAAGGATATGTACAGGCCACCATCATATTAACTAGCACCACAAGGACATCTACAGGCCACCATCATCTTCACTAGTGCCACAAGGACATCTACAGGCCACCATCATCTTCACTAGTGCCACAAGGACATCTACAGGCCACCATCATCTTCACTAGCACCACAAGGGCATCTACAGGCCACCATCACCTCCACTAGCACTATAAGGACATCTACAGGCCACCACCACCTTCAATAGTATCACAAGGGTATCTACAGTCCACCATCACCTCCACTAGCACTATAAGGACATCTACAGGCCACCATCACCTCCACTAGCACTATAAGGACATCTACAGGCCACCATCACCTCCACTAGCACTACAAAGACATCTACAGGCCACCATCACCTCCACTAGCACTACAAAGACATCTACAGGCCATCATCACCTCCACTAGCACTATAAAGACATCTACAGGCCACCAACACCTCCACTAGCACTACAAAGACATCTACAGGCCATCATCACCTCCACTAGCACTATAAAGACATCTACAGGCCACCAACACCTCCACTAGCACTACAAAGACATCTACAGGCCATCATCACCTCCACTAGCACTATAAGGCCATCTACAGGCCACCACCACCTTCAATAGTATGACAAGGGCATCTACAGTCCACCATCGCCTTCACTAGCACCACAAAAACATCTACGAGCCACCATCACATTCACTAGCACCACAAGGACATCTAAAGGCCACCATCATCTTCACTAGCAGATGGGCTTCTACAGGTAACCATCACTCCACTAGCACCGCAAGGACATCTACAGAATATCATCACCTTCACTAGCACCACAAGGACATCTTCTGGCCAGAAAAGTAATAATGACAAGTATATATGTCAAAAATAATCACACCAAAAAGCATGTGCTTCTAAGAGACAAACAGAAAACAATTTCCAACAAACTGACCATGACTGTACCTACGTAATGACCGTGGCTCTACCTACAAGCTTACTATAATTCTACAAGATGAATAAAATGCTGTAGAAATGACTATGCCTCTAGGACATGAATAACATGTTCTGCCTATGACTTTAGAGCATGAGGAATATATTTTACAGACTGACTATGACTTTAGAGCATGAGGAATATATTTTACAGACTGACTATGACTTTAGAGCATGAGGAATATATTTTACAGACTGACTATGACTTTAGAGCATGAGGAATATATTTTACAGACTGACTATGACTTTTCATTTTTTTGCGTGCCCTGATTTTACCTTGGCCACATCTGACAAGCTCTTCATTGTTTTAAGATTTTTGTATGATGCAGTTATGTATTTGAATTTACCAACACTCCAAATCCTTTCTGGTAGTGGGTGTGGTAGAGCTAGATGTAGACATTGTGTAGTTTGCTCTTCCTCCAGCTACAGACAGATTTATCTCTCATATTTGTACATGTCCACCTTTCAAGCATTCTCCAGTTCTGGTGTGCCTCATCTTGCAGCATATATTATCCACCTTCAGTCATATATTCCCTAATACAAATGACAGGTAGTCATTTTTTACATCTGGATTGATGAAGTATGTCTGATCTAAGCTATATTTTGTCAAGCCATCTCACTATGTGCTGCACTACCATGCAGTGGTAGCAGTATTAAATCAAAATATCTACAAAGGGTTTTGAGCTAAAGAAAACTGACAATATCAGTCACAGATAAATACAAAATATACAAATAACGCATGTATGCAAATGTAATCAACTTTTGAACATTGCACAAATAAGTACTGAGACACATAGACAGACCTGAGGAGAGAGTGGTGCAGCCGGTACATTGTTCCGGGGCCCATGGAGCTCAAAGGGGGCCCATGAAGGGGACATTTTTAAAAATTATTACAAAACCAAATTTTTAAAAAGAAAAACAATATTCGATACATACTTAATAATCTATACTTTGTGTGTATAGCAAAACCACCTTGCAGCCTTGTTTGACATAACCTTTATTAATCTAAACACTCAGTGAATAGTTATTTATGTAATTTATGGAATTTTAATTTCATTACTTATTTATTTATGTTTGCAAGTTTAGTTTCATTTTGTTTATGAACATATTTTATATCTCATTTAAGTCTATGAATAGTTATGAAATGTCATCTCAAAACTCTCCCTGGGAACAACTGTGTTAAGAGCACACTTATCTTAACATAGTGTTTGTGAGACAGGGAACAGATCTGTTCGCTTGAAAACTCTGACCTACTTCTGTGGCCCAGAAACTTGTAGCAATCAACACTAATTGTAATTGTTATTTTTGTAAAATGTAATGTCATGTTGGTGGAGGGATGAGGACATGGAGATCTCTGGCGGGGATGAGGGAAGTCTGGTGTGAAACCAATGAATCCTGGACGTGACAAGCCTATGGGTCTTTACAACAATGGCTATCAGAATGATGTAAACAAAACAGAGCCAGTAGACTATGGGTGGGGGGGAATGGATATCGTTGAAGCACTCATCAGATTACTCATCCCAAAGTCAGAGTGTCTTTGTGGAACTGTCTCAAAACCGTCTGACATGGAGAAGGGACTTACGTACAGCCACCAGAGGCTGGAAAACAATGTTTTGGCCAGGCCAGCCACACTGTCTTCATGGCAGTCCGAGCAAGACCACAGTCTGCCCTAGCAGTGAGTTAGACCTAGCAGTCAGTAAACTGAAACCATGGAAATCACCAGGACTAGATGGAGTGTCCAATGAAATGATCAAGAACCTGGAAATGGCAGCAATGGGAAAACTATTAGATATTTTCAATATGTGCTAGAGCACAGGTAAGTTACCTCAAATCTGGAAGGAAGCAAGCATGGTACCACTGCTAAAGGCAGGAAAAAACAGTGATACTGCCTCCAGCTACAAGCCAATCAGTCTCACTAGCTAGCTATGCAAAACGATGGAACGCATCATTGACCTGAGGCTAAAATGGTACCTAGAAAGTGAAAACCTCATTCCACAATAAGCAGTATTTAGGCAGTACTACAGTACAGAAGATCAAGTGACCTATCTCTCTCAAGAGATTGAGGATGCATTCTAAGAGAAAAACCTTGTACTAACAGCGTGGATAGACCTAAAGAAAGCCTTTGATAAAGTATGGAAAAAAGGTCTGCTGTGAAAATTAAGAAACTGCAATGTGAATGGAAGACTGTACAACTGGATAAGTCTTATTTACACAAGAGAAGAGCTAGAGTAGTAATGGATGGACACAAAAGCCAGAAAGTACTGCTGCAGCACGGTGTATCACAAGGACGAGTCCTTTCACCTACACTATTCCTAGTATTCATTAATGACCTAGTCAAAGAACTTCCCTATGGAATCAAAGCGGCACTGTATGTAGATGATCTGGTCATGTGGTGTACAGATGAATACGCGACAGTTGCTACACAGAGACTTCAAAGAGCAGCAGACATCTTGACATCATGGACAAACAAATGGTATGTAAGTATAAACACAGAGAAATCAAGTACCACTCTGTTCACTCTCTCATCTAAACAGAAAGCAGGTAAGAACTTTGTAAATGAAATATCCTTAAGGATGGACAACCAACCCACTTACTTAGGAGTGACTCTTGACTCAAAACTGACTTGGAAGCAACACATCAACAGTGCAGAAGCAAAAGTCAGAAGAAAACTAGCCATATTAAGAAAACTGAGTGGAACCACATGGGGAACTAATGAAAGAATCCTCAAGAGTGTAAATCAGCAAAGTATTCTATCACATTTAGAATATGACTCAACATCTTGGTGCACAGCATCAAACACTACGCTGCATAATCTAGACAAGGTACAAAATCAGTCACTACGGATTATCACAGGTGCCATGAGGTCCACACCAATAGTAGAAATGCAGAAAATAGTTGGCGTTCAAGTGCTAAAGAAACGTAGAGACACAAAGGTCATGACTATGGGAGAGAAATTCCTCAGCTCTGTAAGCCATCCCCTGAAGGACAGATTCAATAACTTGGCACTAAAACGGCTTAAAAGAGCCAGCTTCATTCATCAGACCAAGTGTATGCGTAAGCTGATACCCGACCTTCCAACTGTAGTCGCTCCATTATCATCTGTACCAGAGCATACACCATGGAAAGAAGCAGATTATACACAAATAACTATTCAGACTGAAGTGAAAGGTGTGCAGAATGGTGAGATGCAGAGCAGTCTTGTAAGATCAACAGCCACACTTAGTGTTCTAGATGATAAATATCCATGTGACACCTGGATACGTGTGTACACAGACGGATCTGCACACAATGCCATAAAGAATGGAGGGGCAGGAGCACATATTGAATATCCAAACAACACCACTGACAAGATTTCCATACCCACTGGAAAATACTGCAACAACTATGATGCAGAAGTTAGGGCAACTATTGCTGCAGCTGAAAAACTATCAGACTCCAGAATTGATACGTGTCCCGTAGTAATTCTCACAGATGCAAGATCAGTACTGGAAGCTCTTCAGTGCAACAAACTACCAGACCTTAAGGATGCCTTGTCAAAAATTGGCTTACAACACCTGACTGGGAGTCACCTTGCAGTGGATTCCCTCCCACTGTGGGATATCAGGCAATAAGAAAGCTGACTGCCTGGCCAAAGAAGGCACTGAAATGGAGCAGCCAGGCATACCAATCACCTATAATCAGAAGAAAAGCATTATAAAAACCTATAGGAAGCCACAAACACCACCACATGATGACTATCACATGCTAAACAGAAAGGAACAAGTCACCATTTTCCGTCTCCGAACAGGACACAGTCGACTCCGAAGTCATATGTATACAAAGTTTAAGGTTGGTACTACTAATCTATGTACATGTGCCCAGGTGCCCCAAACTGTGGAACATATCCTCCAAAACTGCACCAACTACGAGACACTGAGAAGTAATTACTGGCCCAGTGAAACCACTAAAGAAGATAAGCTCTATGGTTCCATACATGAATTACAAAAAACAGTGAAATTTGTCCAAGAGACAGGACTGCGGATATAGACAGACAGTGCGAACGAAGAAGAAGAAGAGGTCATCTAAAAAATCTGGAGCTCAAAAACACAAGGAAAAACAGAAATGTGATGAGATTAATAAAAAGGTGCGACAAACGCTTTTTTCAATTTGGCATTAAATGCAAAACAAGTGAAACTAACCAAAATGAAACTTTAAATTCAGAAAAATGTGAGAAAAAAGTGCAGAACTGAAACAAAGGTCAGAATCTCAAGAAGCCAGTTTAGATTTTCAAGAAATATCAGATCATGTAAATTCTCAATTTCAAGATTTAGAGAAACAACTGAATGTTAGTGATGAGAGTACTTCACTGTCTACAGAATCTGGCCATGGCAGACATAGTGAAGAGAAGAGTAGGTCAAATACTGGAACTGATATTGAACTTCTTGTAACAGAGGTGCCTTCTCAACTGGATGTAGAAAACTATGTTATTAAAGGTCATACTGACTTTCCCAAAACATTTCCCAAAGATATAGATAAGCAGGTTTTTCCCAAAAATATTCTAACATTTTGAAGTTTAAATGGCAAAAAACATGACCGAGACTGGCTTGTCTGGAGTGAAGTTAAACAAGCATTATTTTGAGAACTGACAAATCTTCAGAACAGCTGGAGAAGTATGTGGAGCACAGCTAAGCGTGTTGCTTCTAATTCGTGTGTAGAAGTGAAACTCTGGAACTCGGGGTCAAGCAAAACAAAGAGGTTCCATGATGAAGGTGCTACAGAAGAAGCAGATTTATCAAAACAAGATGAAATGGATGAATCCCCTGAGGAAGCATATTTCAGAAAGTCTGACTTTCATGTAATTTTGAATAACGTTATTGTTGGACTGGCTGTTCATTTCAATGCTGCAGTGAACACTTCTGAGAAGTTCAGCTTCCTCTGGAAGTACCTATCAATTCCTTGAGATGAATTGAAAGAAAAATCAAAATTACTAGCAAGTCAATATCCCACTGATATCAGTGAAGATCTTGTAATGGAGATAAATCATTTGCCATCTGCTCATCGAGCAAATTTTGGAGAGGGCCAAATGAGTCCACTGGAGCTACTGAATTGCTTGAAAAGATACAAGCTGGAAGAACTCTTTCCAAATATATGTGTCTGCCTCCGTATTCTGTTAACAATTCCTGCCACTGTCACCTCAGAGAGTGCTCATTCAGCAAACTGAAGCTGATATAAAAAATTATCTAAGACCGATTATGTCACAGAGGCCACGGGTAGGTTTGGCAACACTCAGTATTGAGTCTGATCTTGCAAAAATGACTGATTTTGATGACGTGATTCACAATTTTGCCATGAAAAAGGCTAGGAAAGCACCTTTGTTTAGCAGAATATAAATGCCATTACATCTCAACTATAATAACTGTTCTGAGCTTGTAATCAATCTAGTATTAAATTCATTGCTTATGTACACACTGTTTCATTATTGTTTATATACTAATGTGTATTATTGTTTTTAATCATCTTTTGCAGAAGTACCTGTCCTCTTTTTCGTATATTTGCAAGTATGTTTGAATGTAATTAATAAATGTATAATTATGACATTGATTTATGTGTCCACGTGTGGGTGAGAGCCCCGTATTAGTCTTGTTCCAGCACTTATTAATCCTCTCGGCGGCCCTGCATTTAGACCAGACTGAATGGGATATACGGAGTATAAGAATGCTAAATAACAGTGCATCATGAAGGTAAGAAGAAGACGAAGGCTGGATAAAATTGAAGCTTTCACAAAAAGTGTCCACACAAGATCACGGGGGTCAACATGGACCCTGTTTGGGCAGTTAAAGTGACCGGCATAAAATAAAGAATAATTAAGAAATCTAAACGCTGAACGTGTACGCTTCACATACAGATTCATCCGAGCAAACTATTGTCAAGATATTGTGAGAGCAGACATTCACGGCTGATCTAGGTTGATTTTTAAAGAATAATAATATGGTCAGGAAAATCATTACCAGCTCCAAATCAATAAAATAACACTTACCTGAAAATGAATACACTTTCGTTTGGCAGCATTATAAAGCTAGTTCACACTGATGAAATAAATATTTCGTTTTTATGAAACAATTTTCATAAGCTCGTGACTGAAATACTGAGTGGAAATTGTTTATTTTACTGATCTTGTAGCACACTGTGCACAGTGTAGGATATCGTCTGCTGCTAGCAGCCGGGTCGCCATGTTGTGAGCAACGGGCTTGACCTCCCTTGTCTCCTGAGTCTTCGTTAAAAATTACATTCGTAACTCAATAACAGAAACGTTCACTTAACTGAAGGTGCTATAATCTTATCCTATATCTTGTGTTTTCATGTACTTATTTTTTGTTTCAATATACTTTTCTCAGAAGTGCTGTCAGGTTGATGATGAGAGGCTATGGAAATTGAGGTTACCTACAATGAATAATCGATGTGCACACAAATGTAATATCCACCCTCATTTATGCATGCGTAAGCTGGAAAACAACTAAAGAAATAAACAAATTAGACTCTTTTGAAAACAAATGCCTAAGAAAAATACTTGGTATAAAGTGGAATGAATTCAAGAACAATGCAGAGATAAGGCAGATGAGCGACCAACAACCTAGTGTATCTATCTTTCTCATAGGTTTTAGTGCATCTATCTCTCTCATAGTTCTTAATATTAGTAGAGTTTTTGGCATTTTATATGTGTGGTCTGGTGTTGTGTGTGCACACATCACATACACACATATCTTGCTGTTAATAATTGTATATCTCCTCTGTGCCTGCTGTAGTTCCGTCACCTTGAAAAGTTTAAAGAACCGAGTGTAAAATGTAGCAATGTTTGATGTGAGGAAAGTTTACCTTGCCACTTTTAACAACACGTCATTTTTCTGCAATGGCAACGTTTTCACGAACGCAAAACTTTTTCAAGGCAAAACAATTTCTGGTTCGCTAAAATGACAAGTTCGGCTCAATGAGCTGTTCAAAAATGTGTGGCAAGATAAGGAGTACCAGCAAGAATGTTTCATTTTCAAACTGTCCTAGGGATTCCTAAGATAAAGTAACATCATCAGTACAGCAAGTGGATTAATGACTGCACAGTACAGAAATAATTGGCTACTGTCTTAAGTGTCCCGTATAAATAATATGCCGGACATTGTTCCAGTTTCCTATCTTTGATCGTTGTATACTGGGGAATAAAGAAAGGCAGCTTCAGTGTTTGTGTGAAACTTCGCGGGTTAGGGTTAGGCTGGCTCCACCACTTGTCTCACATTCAGGATGCGCCTCTACCTCCCCTACCCAGCTGATCGAGTGGCCTGTAATCTGAACTTACAAAAGATGGTTTGGTTAATTTAAACCTAAATTTCCTCGCGATACTGATGAGACTTTGGTGCTAAAGACGAAGAAGTGATTCATGAATGTCAAGATCGGACAATGCTCACGTAAACATGACCTGGACATGTTGTGTGGACCGGAAATTGCATTATGCATAACAAAGGTCACTGAAATGGAGAGAAGCAGTCGATAACAGTGGCTGGTGAATGTAGATGTTCTAACTGTGGCCAGTGTATGTAGATATTCTAACAGTGGCTGGTGTATGTAGATGTTCTAACTGTGGCCGGTGTATGTAGATGTTCTAACTGTGGCCAGTGTATGTAGATGTTCTAACTGGCTGATTTTGAATGTTGTAGCTGGTATTGAATATTCTAACATTGGCTGCTGTAATGTGACACAAAGTGCTGTAAATTGTACTAGATGTTGCTAGAGTAGATTGTACTAAAGTGGTTAGAGTAGATTGTACTAAAGTGGTTAGAGTAGATTGTACTAAAGTGGTTAGAGTAGATTGTTACTATAACAACGGCTAGTTACTCAAGTAACTTCTAATCATCATAAAATATAGAACAAAAAGTGACCAAATGTAAGTTCATGTATGTTGATGTTCCAACTATCATGTAAATATAGAATAAATGTGAGGCATGTATCTTCAACAGTTGCTTGTCTAGTGCCAGCAGACGTTGAGCATATATCATGTACTTGCATACTGTTGCACTGCGGAGGATATTTTCATGTAGTGAGCTCGTTCTAGAGTGCAAGTCTTCGTTTTCGTTTATTCACACCAGCAAGCGACTGCCAGGTCATGTGGGACAGAATGTCAGGATCTCCCTCACAGACTGCTACTCCGTGTTGGATGTTCCTGTAGACTGCACGGAGGATGAACTTCGAATTGCTTACTTGGAGAAGGTACTTTTGTAGCCGCCGATATTATATTTGAATGTTCATTTTAACTCTGTAGTGATGCGACTGTAAACTATATCTGTATATTTAACTCTAGTGTTATGAATGTAAACTATATCTGTATATTTAACTCTAGTGTTATGACTTCTTCTTCTTCTTCTTCGTTCGCATTGTCTGTCTATACCTGCAGTCCTGTCTCTTGGATAAATTTCACTGTTTTTTGTAATTCATGTATGGAACCGTAGAGCTTATCTTCTTTAGTGGTTTCACTGGGCCAGTAATTATTTCTCAGTGTTTCATAGTTGGTGCAGTTCTGGAGGATATGTTCCACAGTTTGGGGCACCTGGGCACATGTATATAAATTAGTAGTACCAACCTTAAACTTTGTATACATATGACTTCGGAGTTGGGTGTGTCCTGTTCGGAGACGGAAAATGGTGACTTGTTCCTTTCTGTTTAGCATGTGATAGTCATCATGTGGTGGTGTTTGTGGCTTCCTATAGGTTTTTATCATGCTTTTCTTCTGATTATAGGTGATTATTATGCCTGGCTGCTCCATTTCAGTGCCTTCTTTGGCCAGACAGTCAGCTTTCTTATTGCCTGATATCCCACAGTGGGAGGGAATCCACTGCAAGGTGACTCCCAGTCAGGTGTTGTAAGCCAATTTTTGACAAGGCATCCTTAAGGTCTGGTAGTTTGTTGCACTGAAGAGCTTCCAGTACTGATCTTGCATCTGTGAGAATTACTACAGGACATGTATCAATTCTGGAGTCTGATAGTTTTTCAACTGCAGCAATAATTGCCCTAACTTCTGCATCAAAGTTGTTGCAGTATTTTCCAGTGGGTATGGAAATCTTGTCAGTGGTGTTGTTTGGATATTCAATATGTGCTCCTGCCCCTCCATTCTTTATGGCATTGTGTGCAGATCCGTCTGTATACACACGTATCAGGTGTCACATGGATATTTGTCATCTAGCACACTAAGTGTGGCTGTTGATCTTACAAGGCTGCTTTGCATCTCACCATTCTGCACACCTTTCACTTCAGTCTGAATAGTTATTTGTGTATAATCTGCTTCTTTCCATGGTGTATGCTCTGGTACAGATGATAATGGAGCGACTACAGTTGGAAGGTCAGGTATCAGCTTACACATACGCTTGGCCTGGTGAATGAAGCTGCTTCTTTTAAGCCGACTTAATGCCATGTTATTGAATCTCTCCTTCAGGGGATGGCTTACAGAGCTGAGGAATTTCTCTCCCATGGTCATGACCTTTGTGTCTCTATGTTCCTTTAGCGCTTGAACACCAACTATTTTTTGTATTTCTACTATTGGTGTGGACCTCATGGCACCTGTGATAATCCGTAGTGACAGATTTTGAACCTTGTCTAGATTATGCAGCGTAGTGTTTGATGCTGTGCACCAAGATGTTGAGCCATATTCTAAATGTGGTAGAATACTTTGCTGATATACATTCTTGAGGATTCTTTCACTAGCTCCCCATGTGGTTCCACTTAATTTTCTTAATATGGCTAGTTTTCTTCTGGCTTTTGCTTCTGCACTGTTGATATGTTGCTTCCAAGTCAGTTTTGAGTCAAGAGTCACTCCTAAGTAAGTGGGTTGGTTGTCCATCCTTAAGGATATTTCATTTACAAAGATCTTACCTGCTTTCTGTTTAGATGAGAGAGTGAACAGAGTGGTACTTGATTTCTCTGTGTTGATACTTACACACCATTTGTTTGTCCATGATGTCAAGATGTCTGCTGCTCTTTGGAGTCTCTGTGTAGCAACTGTCGCATATTCATCTGTACACCACATGACCAGATCATCTGCATACAGTGCCGCTTTGATTCCATAGGGAAGTTCCTTGACCAGGTCATTAATGAATACTAGGAATAGTGTAGGCGAAAGGACTCCTCCTTGTGGTACACCATGTCGCAGAAGTACTTTCTGGCTTTTGTGTCCATCCATTACTACTCTAGCTCTTCTGTTGTGTAAATAGGACTTTATCCAGTTGTATAGTCTTCCATTCACATTGCAGTTTCTTAGTTTCCACAGCAGACCTTTTTTCCATACTTTATCAAAGGCTTTCTTTAGGTCTATCCACGCTGCTAGTACAAGGTTTTTCTCTTAGAATGCATCCTCAATCTCTTGAAAGAGATAAGTCACTTGATCTTCCGTACTGTAGTACTGCCTAAATCCTGCTTGTTGTGGAATGAGAAGGTTTTCACTTTCTAGGTACCATTTTAGCCTCAGGTCAATGATGCGTTCCATCGTTTTGCAGAGGCAGCTAGTGAGACTGATTGGCCTGTAGCTGGAGGCAGTATCACTGTTTTTCCCTGGCTTTAGCAGTGGTACCATGCTTGCTTCCTTCCAGATTTGAGGTAACTTACCTGTGCTCCAGCACATATTGAAAATATCCAACAGCTTTCCCATTGCTGCCATTCCCAGGTTCTTGATCATTTCATTGGATACTCCATCTGGTCCTGGTGATTTCCTTGGTTTCAGTTTACTGACTGCTAGGTCTAACTCACTGCGTGTGTTGGTGCATCCATGACCTCCACTTTTCTGACTTGTTCCTCTTCCTTCTGTGGGTCAATGCGCACTGCACGCTCTTTCTCTGGATGGATATCAATGTTGCAGTCCTGTGCAAACATGCGAGCAAAGTGATCTGCTACCTGCTTACCTGTAAGAGTTTCCCATCCTCTATTAGTGTAATCTTTGTACTTCTTCCAGTACTCTCATCATTTAACTTTTTGATTAATTTCCACAGTTTCCTTCCATCCTTTTCAAAGTTTAGGGACTCTGTTTTCCCTCTCCAACTTTCCCGTCTGGCTTGCAGCTTGGCTCTCTGAAATTTGGCCTTAGAATGTTGGTAATTATTGTGGTGTTCTTGGCATGGTCTATTTTCTGCTTGCTTTCGAGCTGCTTCCACATCATCATGGAGTTTTCCCAGTTCACTAGACCAGTATGGTTTATAGTCCCTGCGAGCTCCTCTGGGAATGGTTTCACGAGTGGCCTGAAGGATACAAGCATTGAATTCCTTCACTATGCTGTTAATATCCTTACCTTCCATTGACAGCTGTCCCACCAGGATACCTGTACGATGTCTGTACATTGTCCAGTTTGCTTTTTTATAGTTCCATCTGGGGAGAGGGCTACTGGTGTTAAGGAGTTCATTTTCTATTGTCAGGAAGACTGGTCGATGGTTGCTACCTCCAAGTTGTTTTCCAACTTCATGTGTAATGTTCCACTTCAGATCTGGAGAGTGGAATGCCAGATCTGGTGTTGAGGTTGTACGCCAAGCCCTTGAGTAAAATGTTGGGGGATCCATCGGCTGGTTGATCAGGAGAAGTCCATAATCATCCTGCCAACTCTCAACTTCCTCTCCTCTCTTGTCTATGTGGTCATAGCCCCAGCTTTGGGAATGGCTGTTAAAATTGCCACAGACCATCAGTCTCTCTTTGTGTGGGATTGTTTCTAAAGCAAGTGGCAGTCATTAGGACAGTAATAGTTAAGGAGGTGGAAATCTGTATTACTACTTTTTAGATGATCATCTGATATTTGGCTCCTTCCATGAACACTCCCACCTGACGTGCGCTGATGTTATTCTTAACAAGTGTGAGTACTCCTCCTTTTCTTCTGTCCTGTCAGTCTGATCTGAAACACTGGTAGCCTCTGATTTTAAAGGTGGCATCTTTGGTTAGGTGTGTCTCCTGTATGCAGCATATACTTACCTGCTCTGCAAAAAGTATGTTCTCTAGTTCAACCTTTTTGCTATAGCCATCTCTAACACTGCTGACACCCTCAGCATTCCACTGCATTATTTTAAGTTCTTGCTTTTTGGCTGTTTTCTTCCGTTGTATTTTTGGCCAGTAGCTCTACTCTCATGTCTCCTGACTCCACAAGATGAACTGAGAGGACCTCCAGTAGCATTGGGTGGACCCTTTCGAGGCAGGGGGCCCGGCACTGCACCTGCCTGGTTAGTCTTCACAGGGCGAGCACCATGTTTGAATACTGCAGATAGAGACATTTCATTAGCGATAATGTGTGTTACCCTGATTTTTGCGATGCGCCTTTTGGCTGGGTAACTCCGACTTCAGCACCTTTCCTTGCTAGGGCAGACTGTGGTCTTGCTCGGACTGCCATGAAGACAGTGTGGCTGGCCTGGCCAAAACTTTGTTTTCCAGCCTCTGGTGGCTGTATGTAAGTTCCTTCTCCATGTCAGATGGTTTGGAGACAGTTCCACAAAGACATTCTGACTTTGAGATGAGGAATCTGATGAGTGCTTCAACGATATCCATTCCCCGCCACCCATAGTCTACTGGCTCTGTTTTGTTTACATCATTCTGATAGCCATTGTTGTAAAGACCCATAGGCTTGTCACGTCCTGGATTCATTGGTTTCACACCAGACTTCCCTCATCCCCGCCAGAGATCTCCATGTCCCCATCCATCCACCAACCTGACATTACATTTTACAAAAATAACAATTACAATTAGTGTTGATTGCTACAAGTTTCTGGGCTACAGAAGTAGGTCAGAGTTTTCAAGCAAACAGATCTGTGTTCCCTGTCTCACAAACACTATGTTAAGATAAGTGTGCTCTTAACACAGTTGTTCCCAGGGGGAGTGTTATGACTGTAAACTATATCTGTATATTTAACTCATGTTATGACCCTATAGCATTACCCTACTGCCACTCACCAGTAAAGTATTTTGCAGAATAATCATCAACAGAATTGTACCAGCACTTGAGGGAAAACTTCGGAAAGAGCAGGCAGGATTTAGGAAAGGAAGATCATGCCTAGACTGCATATTTGTACTTGGACAAATATTAGAACAGGCAAATAAGTGGCATAGCACAACATATGCATTGTTTATAGATTTTGAGAAAGCCTTTGACAGTGTCAACAGAGATGCACTGTGGAAAATCCTAAGATGGCATGGCCTCCCCCATAAGATAGT
Organism: Achatina immaculata; assembly: GCA_009760885.1. Classification (NCBI taxonomy): domain Eukaryota; kingdom Metazoa; phylum Mollusca; class Gastropoda; order Stylommatophora; family Achatinidae; genus Lissachatina; species Lissachatina immaculata. Next base: position 38,221,764 of record CM019717.1, on the reverse strand, counting down.
GAATGTAATCAAAGTCCATACGAGGGTTTTCAGTGCAGAGTGATCTGTGGAGAACATACCTCCAGCAGCTTTAGGGTACAAACAGGAGTGAAGCAGGGATGTGTACTATCACCAACACCATTGCCATGAAGCCATGGGAGCAGGTGGTGGATGGAATGGGAGAGCAGCCGACAGATAATGTTGGTTATGGTCACCATTCTATGATGGTAGCCAGATGATCTCAATGTAGGGACAATGGCTGCGATCACTGATTAGTACAGTCACTGCCTGGAAGGAAAGCAATGGTAAACTGTCTTCTGGAAATATACCAGGAAACCCAAAGAGCAACATGGAAAGTCAAATAGGGAAAAGATATTGTGGTGAGGCCCCTAGGCCAGATAGATCTAATTTTAACATTGGGTAAGAGTGTGAGACAGAGGTTAGTACTAGTAATTGTGATGACGGACAAAATCCTGATGGTGTTACTAAGGAAAATCCCTGCATCAAACTAAAAAGAAAAATAAGAGTAGGAACATGGAATGTGAGAAGTATGTATGAGGGGAAGTGTCAAATAATACGTGATGAGATGAAAAGAATGGGGATACAAATTTTGGGAATCTGTGAACATTGATGGAAAGAATCAGGACACGTCAAGAGCGAAAATGATATCTATATACTCTGGTGGAGAATTAGGGGGAAAGAATGGAGTGGCTTTTTACTTGGACAAATCAACATCAAAAGCATTACTAGGTTACAGTCCAGTAAGTGATAGAAATCACACTTTCAGACTTAATGGCACTCCTAGAAACGTAACAGTCATCCAGATATATGCACCTACATCAGCAGCAGAAGAAGAGGAAGTAGAAGACTTTTATAACACACTGCAAATGATGATAGACCAATTACGGAAGAATGATACTGTATTAATAATGGGGGATTTTAATGCAAAGATTGGTACAGAAAGAGCAGAAGACGAAGAACATGTTGTAGGGAAATTTAGCATAGGACATAGAAATGAGGCTGCTAACAATCTAATGGCTTTTTGCATGGAAAATGAGCTAATGATTACTAACACACTTTTTAAACAACATCCAAGAAGACTTTACACATGGACATCACCTGATGGGAAAACCAAGAATCAGATAGATTACATTTTATTGCAAAGAAAGTGGAGATCAAGTATACCATCACAAAAACTTTACCAGGTGCAGATTGTGATACGGACCATGAGTTATTAATAGCAGACATGAAGATAAAGATAAAGAAGACAGGAAATCAAGACCACTCCGCTTTGATCTTACCAGGACAATACAGTATAGAGGTGAAGAACCATTTGAAAATCCTGATGGCTGTACAGGAGGAGATGACACTAGATGAATTGGCTATGCAGGCCAGAGATATCTTAATAACAACAGCTAAGGACATGGTTCCAGTATAGAAGGCACAAAAGAATGGATGGATTACAGCAGGCACACTAGAACTGATAAAACAACGTAGAGAAATGAAGATGCAATGGAAAGTGACAAACAACAACAAAGATGAGTATAAATCTTTAACAAAAGAAGTACGAAGAAAAATAAGAAAAGACAAAAAAAACAATACATACAAGATTGTTGTGAAAGAATAGAAGAACATCAGAAGTGTGGAAGAGATAATGAAATGTTTAAAGAAATGAAGACATTGACGAGAAATGTCACACCTAAGCTAAATGTAATTTGTGATGAGATGCGGAATACCTTGACAGAGACAGAGGAAATTCTAGAAAGATGGAAGAAATATTGCAGAGGAATGTATGAAACAACCGACTATAAAAACAGAAATCAAACGTATGAATTATTATTTGAGGAGAAAGAACCCGAACCGACAATAGAAGAAGTTTTATGGGCAATAAAGAATCTGAAAAATGGTAAATCACCAGGATGTGATGAGATAACAGCTGAATTTATTAAAGCAGGAGGAAAGGAAGGTGCAACAATCTATCATGCACTATGTAAAAAGATATGGCATTCAGGTATTTAGCCAAAAGAATGGAAAAGAACTGTGTTCATACCACTGCCAAAAAAAGGGTAAACTGAAATTATGCACAAACTACAGAACTGTTGCCCTGATTAGCCATGCCAGTAAAATTCTGTTAAAAATCATAATGGGTAGACTCCATAAGAAAATAGAAGAAGAAGTCAATATGGTCCAAGATGATTTCAGGCAAGGAAGAGGATCAAGAGATCATATATTCAATTATAAGATTAATAACAGAGAAATGCAGAGAGTTTAATGTGAATCTATATTTATTTTTTATAGACTGCTCAAAGGCATTTGATTGTGTACAACACCAGAAACTTTGGGAAATAATGGAAAACATGGGATTTCCAACGCATTTGATACAATTAACATCACTGCTGTATCTAGACCAACAAGCAGCAGTAAGAATAAATGGTGAAACAACAACTTGGTTTGACATAAAACAAGAGGTCCGTCAGGGATGCATATTGTCACCCTACTTATTTAACTTGTATACTGAAAATATAATGAGGAATGTTAGAGAAGATTTAGACAAATAATATTACGATGCCCTAACAATTGGAGGTTATGAAATACCAGAGATTAGATATGCTGATGACACAGTATTACTGTCCACAACACAAAAATGAATAGAAAAACTAATTATGTCAGTCTGTAAGAATAGTGAATAGCAAAACCTTTATCTTAATGCAAAGAAAACTAAATTGATGACAACTGACAAAACAAACAAGACAGCTTCTTCTTCTTCTTCGTTCGTTTCTACCACCAAAACCGCACTGTGATCCTACTGAATTCACACCTGTGGTCCTCGTTAGGTCCCGTGGTCCCCTGTTGTGGTCCCCGAAAAGACCATACGAGATCCACGAGAGGACCACAAGGGGTTCAGAGTATCACAGGGCTTTAGCCTGTATTCTTGGTGGGTCTCGGAAACAGGATTGCGTGACACCGTGGTTTTCATTGCACCAGTTTAGTCTAGTGTTGGACTTTCTCACCGGAAGACCTCGATGTGTTTAGGATATTAGTGCATCCCCGCTGGGTGAGAGGCGGTAGCCCACCCAGGCCAGAGTTGGACTTTCTCACCGGAAAACTTCGACGTGTTTTGAGATACCCGTGTATCACCACCGGGTGAGAGGTGGTTGCCCATCCAGTCCAGAGTTGGACTTTCTCACCAGAAAACCTCAGCGTGATTAGGATACGCAAACATCCCCGCCGGGAAACAAGACAGCTGAAATATGTATCAGTGAGGAAAAACAGGAAGAAGTGGAGAGTTTTGAATATGTTAGATCACTACTAACTAATAATGGAGATACAATGAGGGAAATTAAAAGGAGGACATCTATCGCTCTTCAGAAAGTAAAACAATTAAAGAATCTGTGGAGAGGAACAGACAGAAGAACAAAAATAAGATTTTTAAGAGCATGCATCTTTACCATGCCTGTGAGACCTGGACATTTAACAAAACAGCTGAGAAACACATAAATGCCTTTGAATGTAAATACTACAGAAGAGTTCTTCAAATATCATGGACATAAAAAAGAACAAATATATCCATACTACAAGAACTTCTTAATATTGAAGAAGGCTGGTTAATAAAGAGGATTAAAGAGAGAAAACTTAAATATTTTGGACACATTAAACGTCATGATAATCAAGAGAAGACCATCTTGAAAGGATACATAATGGGATAAAGGTAGAGAGGAAGACCAAGGCAAAGATGGCTGCAAGACATCGTTGATGACCCTCAAATGGATGCATCAGCAGCATCCCATCTTGCTCACAACTGAGAGGCCTACAGGAGTGCTGTTAGGGAGGCAAAGTTCCGCATTGGACATGAATGAATGAATGAGTATGACTGTAAACTATATCTCTATATTTAACTCTGGTGTTATAAGTGTAAAGTGTATCTCTATATTTAACTTGTGTTATGACTGTAATCTATATCTCTATATTTAACTCTAGTGTTATGACTGTAAAGTGTATCTCTATATTTGTGATATGACTGTAATCTATATCTCTATATTTAACTCTAGTGTTATGACTGTAAAGTGTATCTCTATATTTGTGATATGACTGTAATCTATATCTCTATATTTAACTCTAGTGTTATGACTGTAAAGTGTATCTCTATATTTGTGATATGACTGTAATCTATCTCTATATTTAACTCTAGTGTTATAAGTGTAAACTGTATCTCTATATTTAACTCTAATGATATGACTGTCAGCTGTATCTGTATAAACCTTGTACTTGTATGAACTCCCTGTAACTGCGAGCTGGTGTTCTTTACAGCCGATGCTGTAGAGGTGTTAAGGCACAGCATCGCGTCGGCGTGTGAGCGGGTTGTGGCGGCTACTTGTTCAGTCTTGGAATGCATCTAAAAAGTAGGGGGTGTGCAGTGCTTCTTTAGCAGACTCCACCACCATGGGGACTGTGGCGATCCCTGTCCCATTAGCCAGGCTAGGCCTGTTACTGGGGGTACCACGGAGAGGTGGGACAGGGTCTTGGTCAGCTATGGTTGGCTAACCCTGACGCTGGCATATCAGCTGTGGGTTGCTAACCCTGACTCTGGCATATCAGCTATGGGTTACTGATTACCTTATCGGACATTGTCTTCACCCCCATCTATATAGACAGATGACATAATGTGTACAGCCAGTGCCATGAGATGACACTGCATACAGCCAGTGCAATGAGATGACATAATTGTACAGCTAATGCCATGAGATGACATAATTGTACAGCTAATGCCATGAGATGACAATTGTACAGCTAATGCCATGAGATGACATAATTGTACAGCTAATGCCATGAGATGACATGTACAGCTAATGCCATGAGATGACACTGCATACAGCCAATGCCATGAGATGACACTGCATACAGCCAATGCCATGAGATGACACTGCGTACAGCCAGTGCCATGAGATGACACTGCGTACAGCCAGTGCCATGAGATGACACTGCGTACAGCCAGTGCCATGAGATGACACTGCGTACAGCCAGTGCCATGAGATGACATGTACAGCTAATGCCATGAAATGACATATTGTGTATAGCTAATGCCATGACCTGACTTATTGTATGAATGCCCTGAATATATCCTGTGGAAGATTAGTGTTTTGTTTTTGTGATTTTTGTTTTTGTAATTTGTTTGAACTAGATTGTACAAAGTGAACAGATGACAGTCGTCCACCTGTCCTTTCTTCCTAACTACAGGTAAAAATGTATCACCCAGACAAGCAGAACTTGAGCAGTGATGCAGATAAATTTGTGCAGGTTCAGGAAGCTTACAAAGTAGCACTGGTATGTATGTGTTATAAGTGGAAAGTAGCACTGGTATGTATGTGTTATAAGTGGAAAGTAGCACTGGTATGTATGTGTTGTAAGTGGAAAGTAGCACTGGTATGTATGTGTTATAAATGGAAAGTAGTACTAGTATGTATGTGTTATAAGTGGAAAGTAGCACTGGTATGTATATGTTATAAGTGGAAAGTAGCAATGTATATATGTGTTACAAGTCTTCTTCTTCTTCTTTGTTCGCATTGTCTGTCTATACCTGCAGTCCTGTCTCTTGGACAAATTTCACTGTTTTTTGTAATTCATGTATGGAACCGTAGAGCTTATCTTCTTTAGTGGTTTCATTGGGCCAGTAATTATTTCTCAGTATTTCATAGTTGGTGCAGTTTTGGAGGATATGTTCCACAGTTTGGGGCACCTGGGCACATGTACATAGATTAGTAGTACCAACCTTAAACTTTGTATACATATGACTTCGGAGTCGGGTGTGTCCTGTTCGGAGACGGAAGATATTGACTTGTTCCTTTCTGTTTAGCATGTGATAGTCATCATGTGGTGGTGTTTGTGGCTTCCTGTAGGTTTTTATCATGCTTTTCTTCTGATTATAGGTGATTGGTATGTCTGGTTGCTCCATTTCAGTGCCCTCTTTGGCCAGACGGTCAGCTTTCTCATTGCCTGGTATCCCACAGTGGGAGGGAATCCATTGCAAAGTGACTCCATGTTGTAAGCCAATTTTTGACAAGGCATCCTTAAGGTCTGGTAGTTTGTTGCACTGAAGAGCTTCCAGTACTGATCTTGCATCTGTGAGAATTACTACAGGACATGTATCAATTCTGGAGTCTGATAGTTTTTCAACTGCAGCAATAATTGCCCTAACTTCTGCATCATAGTTGTTGCAGTATTTTCCAGTGGGTATGGAAATCTTCTCAGTGGTGTTGTTTGGATATTCAATATGTGCTCCTGCCCCTCCATTCTTTATGGCATTGTGTACAGATCCGTCTGTATACACATGTATCCAGGTGTCACATGGATATTTGTCATCTAGCATGTATTACAAGTGAAAAGTATTACTGGTATGTATGTGTTACAAGTGAAAAGTATTACTGGTATGTATGTATTACAAATGGAAAGTAGCACTGATATATAAGTGTTACAAATTGAAACCCTATATTTTGTGTTTGTCTCAGCATAGACTTAACACTGACAGATGTTGTTTACTGATATGTTTTTGTTATATCTGTATGGCCACTTCTCATACAGAACTCATTCAGTGCCATTCATTCAGTGAAAACACTTTCTGTTAGTAACATAAAGGTAGAGTGCATCAATACCGCTCTGAATTTTACAAGTGTCTGGCCATCTTTGTTTGCCTGTACTTTGTTTGTCTGGATGTTTATATAATTTGTACCGTATTGACACTATCATCATAGTCCAATACCATTGCTGTTTTCTGTGCCAAGGATCATAAACGAGGTCAGGCAATTTTGGCTCAGGAAGCTAAAAATAAAGTTGACATTGATGACATCCGTCATACAGTGCCACAGCACAGACGTTACTTGACATTTGAGGTGAGCATTTTCTTGGTTCAAGTAACACTCAACTTCTGAGGCTAGTATTTTGATGATCTGTACATGGAGCAACTTGTTACATAAAGTGTACATGAACAACATAAGACTGTGCTAGGTGGTACAGGAACTGTACACAAACATATGACTAATAGGTGGTACAGGAAGTGTAAACAAAAATATGACTGTGCTAGGAGGCACAGAAAGTGTACACAGCATATGACTGCACTAGGTGGTACAGGAAGTATAAACAATATATGACTGCACTAGGTGGTACAGGAAGTATAAATAACATATGACTGCATTAGGTGGTACAGGAAGTATAAACAATATATGACTGCACTAGGTGGTACAGGAAGTATAAATAACATATGACTGCACTAGGTGGTACAGGAAGTATAAACAATATATGACTGCACTAGGTGGTACAGGAAGCATACACAAACAAAATATGACTGCACTAGGTGGTACAGGAAGTATAAACAATATATGACTGCACTAGGTGGTACAGGAAGCATACACAAACAAAATATGACTGCACTAGGTGGTACAGGAAGTATAAACAACATATGACTGCACTAGGTGGTACAGGAAGCATACACAAACAAAATATGACTGCACTAGGTGGTACAGGAAGTATAAACAACATATGACTGCACTAGGTGGTACAGGAAGCATACACAAACAAAATATGACCACATTAGGTGGCATAGACTAAAATGGGAATAATTCACTTAACAAAAACAGCTTATAAAAACAGAGAATGGTAAGCCTGCAAGATGAGGCACACTAGAACACACTGTGTACACAGCTGTCAAAAAAGCTAAAGGTAAAATTCTCGTTTCCCTGCCATTAAGGCATATCGGGGAGTACGGTGTTAGGCCCGTATTTTCCCTGACCTTCGGCACATGAAAGTGTGATGTGGTCAGTATCACTCCTGGCCGCTTTACCTTCCCACATTTCTCTGCTACCCATTTTTAGAGGCTGGGTTGACCCCGGGACCTTTTTGGTGTGTACCAGGAAAAAAAAAGTCCCAACAGCTGGGACTGAACCCGGTAGCACCGGATTAGTAAACCGAGCAAACACGTCAACACATGGAGAATATAAAAATATGTTGACTGTACATGTCAGAACCATGTAGTTGGGACATGTTTGCCTGGAAACTGAGTGAGCACAAGTTACTAATATGTTATAAATGATAATGATTCATTATATAAATTATTAAACATACAGAAACATACACATGCACATAGTCTTGAAAACAGATAAATGGTTGACATAGTATATGGTATTTAAGGATTGTCAGAGCCAGCCAGCATCTGAGTTTTCCATGCTGTTATGCTGTAACTTTGTGATGTCTGCAAAGATTCAAGTCGCTGTTGCCTTAGAGAGCCATTTTTCTACCAGGTCATGCAAGCAACTGAGGAAATGAAAGAGCAGATCACTTGACTGACTCAGTTGCCGTATATGAAGGGCAGCAGCGGGTCGAGCGGACAGATATCATCTATACTGTAAGAAAAGCTGGTAGAGCAAAAGAGTTCACTGGCAAATGTGATTCAGCGTCATCAAGGATGAAAGAGTTGGAGGCAAGGCTTGGGCTGAACAATTCATCAAGAGCTGCGGGTAGATGGTCAGTCAGCAAAGAGTGGATGTAATTAGTTACTGATTGAAGCAGGACTGGAAGTGTCTGGAGTACATAGATGATGATCTTTTCTAACTGACTAAGTAATTAACACACTGTAATTCTATGTTTACAAGGACTGCCACTTATCATTCTTCATACATTTATAGTGGTTTATGTCTCCTATAACTAGCACTGAAAAATGGTAAATCACCAGGATGTGATAACAGCAGAATTTATTAAAGCAGGAGGAAAGGAATATGCAACAATCTATCATGCACTTTGTAAAAAGATATGGCATTCAGGTATTTGGCCAAAAGAATGGAAAAGAACTGTATTCATACCACTGCCAAAAAAAGGGTAACCTGAAATTATGCACAAACTACAGAACTGTTGCCCTGATTAGTCATGACAGTAAAATTCTATTGTATAATGGGTAGACTTCGTAAGAAAATAAAAGAAGCCAATATGGTCCAAGCTGGTTTCAGGCAAGGAAGAGGATCAAGAGATCGTATATTCAATATAAGATTAATAATAGAGAAATGCAGAGAGTTTAATGTGAACCTATATTTATCCATTATAGACTACTCGAAGGCATTTGATTGTGTACAACACCAGAAACTTTGGGAAATAATAGAAAAAAATGGGATTTCCAACACATTTGATACAATTAACAAAACTGCTGTATCTGGACCAACAAGCAGCAGTAAGAATAAATGGTGAAACAACAACTTGGTTTGACATAAAACAAGGGGTCCATCAGGCGTGCATATTGTCGCCTTACTTATTTAACTTGTATACTGAAAATATAAAGAAGAATGTTAGAGAAGATGAGGACAAAGAATATTACGATGCCATAACAGTTGGAGGTTATGAAATACCAGAGATTAGATATGCAGATGACACAGTATTACTGTCCACAACACAAAAATGAATAGAAAAACTAATTATGTCAGTCTGTAAGAATAGTGAAGAGCAAAACCTCCATCTTAATGCTAAGAAAACTAAATTGATGACAACTGACAAAACAAACAAGGCAGCTGAAATATGTATCAATGAGGAAAAACTGGAAGAAGTGGAGAGTTTTGAATATGTTAGATCACTACTAACTAATAATGGAGATACAATGAGGGAAATTAAAAGGAGAACATCTATATCGCTCTTCAGAAAGTAAAACAATTAAAGAATCTGTGGAGAGGAACAGATAGAACTACAAAAATAAGATTTTTAAGGGCACGCATCTTTCCCATCGCAACATATACCTATGAGACCTGGACACTTAACAAAACAGCTGAGAAACACATAAATGCCTTTGAATGTAAATGCTACAGAAGAGTTTTTCAAATATCATGGACATAAAAAAGAACAAATATATCTATACTACAAGAACTTCTTAATACTGAAGAAGGCTGGCTAGTAAAGAGGATTAAAGAGAGAAAACTTAAATATTTTGGACACATTAACGTCATGATAATTTAGAGAAGACCGTCTTGGAAGGGTACATAATGGGAAAAAGGTAGAGAGGAAGACCAAGGTGAAGATGGCCGCAAGACATTGTTGATGATCTGCAAATGGATGCATCAGCAGCAGGCCATCTTGCTCACAACTGAGAGGCCTACAGGAGAGCTGTTAGGGAGAAAAAGTTCCACAAGGGACATGCAAATGAAGGAATGAATGATAACTAGCACTTGGCTACTTCATGTCACTCTTGTTACAGAGTAGTGTCTTATACCTAGCATGTGGTTATTTCATATCACTCTTGTTACAGAGTATTGTATTATACCTAGCACTTGGTTATTTCATATCACTCTTGTTACAGAGTATTGTATTATACCTAGCACTTGGTTATTTCATATCACTCTTGTTACAGGGTATTGGCTATGGTTCTCCCAGCAAACGAGAGCAGCAGTACAAGAATCTTCGGGTAGTCAGGGCTGCGGAATCTGTGTATGAGCATAGACTGATGAAACATGGGACATCAGAGAGCGCTGTTCTTGTCAAAGACAAAGTGGAAGCCAGGAAAATCAAGATAAGGTGATCACTTTGATAGTAAATACATATAGAACATTGCAGATATACATGAGCAGTTCCAAAATCAACTTCCAGTTAACTAATAAAAATGAACCATATGCCATAGCAACATGACATGTAACAACCGGTAGAGTGTTATCTCACTAAATGCCAACCCACAGTCCATTTTGTTCAGATGTACAAGAGCAACATTGACCCTGTAATTTCCATTCCTGGCAGCTGTGAGGTCCTTGTGTGACTTGTTTCCTACAAGCATTGTGACACAGCACTGCCAAAATTCATCAGTGATCTGTTTTGTGTACAGTGATAACACAGAGAGATTTCTGTAAGAGACTGGTGCAGGAGATTAAGGTGGGCAAACAGATGTGCATAGCGGGGGGGGGGGGATCGGGACGGCCACACACTTCAAACACTGGGTGCACAGGCTCAGCCAGTTCAAGCACTGGTTGCACAGGCTCAACCTTTTCAAGCACTGGGTGCACAGGCTCAACCTGTTCAAGCACTGGGTGCACAGGCTCAACCTGTTCAAGCACTGGGTGCACAGGCTCAGCCAGTTCAAGCACTGGGTGCACAGGCTCAGCCAGTTCAAGCACTGGGTGCACAGGCTCAACCTGTTCAAGCACTGGGTGCATACTCAATTTCGGAACAAGTCCAGGAAATTCAAATACTTTCAGACCCAAAAATGATGGCTACAGTGTTTGTTCTATGAGGAGAAAATTTGTCTGACAGAATCCATGGCACGGTAAGTCACAGTAAAGTCTGGGATTTGTTGAGGAATGCTACATAAGCTTTGGAGGTCACTGCAAAACACTAGGCATGGAGTACTCACTGTCCTGCATGACAGCTTGTGACTAAACACTTTGGCTCACATGAAGGCTGACTCAGGTAGTTCAGCTGGGAGATTTCTGACCACCCTCCCTACACCCAAGACTTGGTAGCAAGTGACTGTCATCTCTTAGCAAGGTGAAGGTCTGACTGGATATCCTGGTAGCAAGTGACTGTTATCTCTTAGCAAGGTGAAGGTCTGGCTGGATATCCTGGTAGCAAGTGATTATCATCTCTTAGCAAGGTGAAGGTCTGGCTGGATATCCTGGTAGCAAGTGACTGTCATCTCTTAGCAAGGTGAAGGTCTGGCTGGATATCCTGGTAGCAAGTGACTGTTATCTCTTAGCAAGGTGAAGGTCTGGCTGGATATCCTGGTAGCAGGTGATTATCATCTCTTAGCAAGGTGAAGGTCTGACTGGATATCCTGGTAGCAAGTGACTGTCATCTCTTAGCAAGGTGAAGGTCTGACTGGATGTCCTGGTAGCAAGTGACTGTTATCTCTTAGCAAGGTGAAGGTCTGGCTGGATATCCTGGTAGCAGGTGATTATCATCTCTTAGAAAGGTGAAGGTCTGGCTGGATATCCTGGTAGCAAGTGACTGTCATCTCTTAGCAAGGTGAAGGTCTGGCTGGATATCCTGGTAGCAAGTGACTGTCATCTCTTAGCAAGGTGAAGGTCTGACTGGATATCCTGGTAGCAGGTGATTATCATCTCTTAGAAAGGTGAAGGTCTGGCTGGATATCCTGGTAGCAAGTGACTGTCATCTCTTAGCAAGGTGAAGGTCTGGCTGGATATCCTGGTAGCAAGTGACTGTCATCTCTTAGCAAGGTGAAGGTCTGACTGGATATCTGGTAGCAAGTGATTATCATCTCTTAGCAATTTAGCATCACACTTGATGTCATCTCGTGGCATTACACTTGATGTCATCTCGTGGCATTACACTTGATGTCATCTCATAGCATTGCACTTGCCAGTATATATGGCTAAAAAATGTATGCTAACAATATAGTGCACTCATTGTCACAACATCTAACACTGTACTCTCAGCAACCTCATAGACAGAGTTGTGGATGACATGATAAGGGAGTCCATGCAGAGAGGGGACTTTGACAATTTGCCAGGTCGAGGCAAGCCCCTAGCCCACTCAGATTACAACCCATTTATAGACTTGACCACACACAACATCAACAAGATTATGGTCAACAATGGCTTTAAACCAGAGTGGATCATGTTGAGCAAAGAGATCAGGTATGGCAGCTTTTCTCTCTTTATCTGCAGTTTATTGCGCCGTCTGCAGAATATTATTCTTCTCAGCGCACCTTTTACTTTGTTCATGTGGCAGCATTGTCTTACATCATACAACTATTTGTTCATAGCTTGTCTATGTGGCAGCATCGTCTTACGTCATACAACTATTTGTTCATAGCTTGTCTATGTGGCAGCATTGTCTTACATCATACAACTATTTGTTCATAGCTTGTCTATGTGGCAGCATTGTCTTACGTCATACAACTATTTGTTCATAGCTTGTCTATGTGGCAGCATTGTCTTACATCATACAACTATTTGTTCATAGCTTGTCTATGTGGCAGCACTGTCTTACATCATACAACTATTTGTTCATAGCTTGTCTATGTGGCAGCATCGTCTTACGTCATACAACTATTTGTTCATAGCTTGTCTATGTGGCAGCACTGTCTTACATCATACAACTATTTGTTCATAGCTTGTCTATGTGGCAGCATTGTCTTGCGTCGTACAACTACTTGTTCATAGCTTGTCTATGTGGCAGCATTGTCTTACGTCATACAACTATTTGTTCATAGCTTGTCTATGTGGCAGCATTGTCTTACGTCATAAAACTACTTGTTCATAGTTTGTCTATGTGGCAGCATCGTCTTACGTCATACAACTATTTGTTCATAGCTTGTCTTTGTGGCAATATCGTCTTACAACTACTTGTTCATAGCTTGTCTATGTGGCAGCATTGTCTTACGTCGTGCAACTACAGGGTGTTTTAAAGTCTCACTACATTTTCTATGTAAAAATGAAGAAAATGATTTCATAAAAAATGTGCTGCACAGTCAATCGTGAAGAAAAATGCAGTGAATGGTTACCATCTGCTGGAGTAAATTTTTGCACTCAAAACAAAATGGTGTTATAAATGGAGGAAAGAAAATTTTTTGGTTAAACAAGTGTTTCGAAATGGTGGTCGATACACAGGGATGGTTGTTCAAAGATTTATAGCAACATTTCCTGATAAACAAAATCTTCATTGCACTACGGTTAGAAATTTGTTGAATAAGTTTCGTGATACAGGAACTGTGGAAGATGCTCCGCGATCTGGTGGGCCTGCTGTGTCTGAAGAAAAATGTCTAGATATCCAAGACAGAATCCTGAAAAGTCCATGCAAATCCTTAAGGAAAATGTCGCAAGAAGTGAACGTATCACTGAGATCAGTGCACAAAATCCTTAAAGATCGGTTACATTTTCATCCATCAAGATTTCTGCTGTGTCTGAACTAAAAGAGTGTGACAGTCAGTCTAGAGTCAACTACTCCACGTGGTTTCAAGCACTTTTAGCTGAAGAAGACGAGTCATTTCTCGATTTAACATTCTTCTCTGATGAGGCATGGTTTCATCTATCTGGATAGGTTAATAGCCAAAATAATCATATTTTGAGCAATGTTAATCCCAATGCACTTCATGAAGTGCCGCTACACGATGCAAAAATTGGGGTATGGTGTGCCATCAGTAGAAAACATTTACTTGGACCAGTTTTCTTCAACAACACTATAAATGCCCGATTGGTACCGTACTGACATTCTGGAACCTTTTTTTAGAACAGCTGAAAGAACGTGAAATTGAAGAAGCATGGTTCTAGCAGGATGGTGCAACTGCACACACAGCTAGAGCAACACACGGTTTTTTTTAAAGAAATTTTCGCAAATCGCATATCTCGTGGAATTAGGCCTGCTCGTTTTCCTGATCTAAATCCATTATATTATCTATGGGGTTTCTTGAAAGGAAATGTTTACAAAAATAATGTACAAACAATTGAGGACCTGAAAGAAGCAATCAGAATTACCATTCAAGAAATAACAACAGACACGTTGCACAAGGTATTTGACAATATGAAGAGACATGTACAGTCATGTCTTGAAACCTGTGGTGGACATTTCCAACACCTGTTATAATGAATAGTGGTACATTCCTGCTAACCCAAAACAGTGTTGTATCATTGCAGTCACTATTTAACTAATTAAATGACTTTTGTTAGCACATTTTGTGATAACGTCATTTACTTCATTTTTCAATTTGTTTTTCACAGAAAGTGTAGTGAGACTTTAAAAACACCCTGTATTTGTTAATAGCTTGTCTTATGTGGCAGCATTGTCTTACGTCATACAACCATTTGTTCATAGCATGTCTATGTGGTAGCATTGCCCTACACCATGTTACTAACTTATATAAAATTTCTGATGTGGAAAATTATTTCAGATGTGATAGATACACATGAAGCACATCTCAGTAACACAGCACTACATTTAACCTAGTTCCATGTTTTATTCAAAGCGGTCAAGAGATAAAAAGAATTAGGCACATAACCTCCTGCAGATAGAAGGAACTAGAAACATTTTTGTCACTTACCACCTGGCACATCACATGACCTACAGGTAGAAAGAGCAGCTTCAGAAGGGAAAGTCCAATGATCAAGAAGAGTGAGCTGATATATTCCCAAGCTTGCCAGCCAGTACAGGTTCAGTGCCTTTTAGCTTCGATTCACTGACAGACTGGGCAAAGATTCAGCACAGTGTGACAGATTGGGCAAAGATTCACCACAGTGTGACAGATTGGGCAAATATTCAGGATAGTGTGACAGACTGGGCAAAGATTCAGCACAGTGTGACAGATTGGGCAAAGATTCACCACAGTGTGACAGATTGGGCAAAGATTCAGCACAGTGTGACAGACTGGGCAAAGATTCACCACAGTGTGACAGATTGGGCAAAGATTCACCACAGTGTGACAGATTGGGCAAATATTCAGGATAGTGTGACAGACTGGGCAAAGATTCAGCACAGTGTGACAGATTGGGCAAAGATCCACCACAGTGTGACAGACTGGGCAAAGATTCACCACAGTGTGACAGATTGGGCAAAGATTCAGCACCATGTGTCATGTTGGGCAGAGATTCAGTGTCATGTACTAAATGAGATAAAACACAACTATTTCTGCATTTCTTCTACCAGGAAAACATTAGAAACTCAAGAAGGCTTATGGAACAACTTGAATAAGTTTGAAAAAAAGCTGTAGTCATTCACATTATACATTATAGGTATCACATATTAGCTACATGCAGTTAATATCCAGTTAGCTGTCACATTGGCTCACATTATCATACACATCTGTAGGGTGTTGCACAAGTGCCAACGCTAATATTTCCTCTTTGACCTGGATCTGGAACTTTGGTTTTGTATGCCTGTCAAAGCTGCTGCCAGTAGTAAATGTTTTTTTCTTTGTTCCCCGAGCACATTTTGTCTATTGCCGTCTCTGCTGTTTCCAGGGACGGCATAGCTGAAGCCAGAGGAAAGCTTGCTGCCGTGAGAAAGAGGCTAGGCCCACCCCCATATTCGGAGCAAGATAATGTCAGGTGGAGAAAACATACAGAGACATTTCGGGAAAGTGTTGAGCTGATAAACTCTAAGATAAACAAGTTCAACTTTATTGTGCCTTTCATGGAAAAACAAATGGTGCATTATAGTGTGGATGCCAATATTCAGAAAGTTGTGGATCATCCAGAGCAGTACATCTTGACAGATTCTAAAGGGCAACCACTGCACATGGAGGCTAGCACACAGAAATCAGTGAGAGGTGAGAGGATGTGGATTCCATGGAAGGAAGTGTGGTGTAACATTAAACAAGTGCTAACTATGAGATAGAACCTGTGACATGTGAACATTATCAGTTTCTGTTTTATCTTTGCTGCTGCTATCACTGGCTAAGGACAACACTGTATGTCTTCATGTCTGTGCTATCTTGTGATGTTGGTCTCAGTGAAGACACATTTATCAACATTAAATTGCTCTTATCTTTGTGTGTTGACTTTTTATTTCTAACAAATGTTCTGTGTAAGAGTGATGTATATGCTTAAGTGGCACTTTCAGAAACATATTCAGAAGAGTGCAGATTACATGAAAGTTTGAATCTTCCCCCCACCCCCACACAAAGTTTTTGCAAGCAGCAACAACCCCATCATCCAGTGCTGCCAGTGAAATACATGGCAGAGATTTAGCTTGCTAAGACTGGTTAGTATATTATACATTTCAGCGTTTTGTCTGTACTAGTATGTGATCCTTTTGTGTTTTGTTGAGGGAGGTGTGTTGCGTTCACTGATTTTTTATCATTTAAGTTGATGAAGTCTATACAGACAGTTTATATACATCAGCCACTCCCCTGGCACCAAATGTCTGACAGTGTCTCACTCATAGAAAAAAAAACAATACACTGATACCAAGTGTACATAGATACTCTATCATTTATTATCATCACAGCATTCATCATTATAACACAAGAACGACAGTCCCTTACTTTCCATGCTCAAGACAATCTCTAGCAAAACCAAACCAGCTCACGGCGTACAGCTTTGTTTCACATCACGCAGAACTTCATCATAATCCAGCTATGTGTACATGGTCCTGTTTTGTCTATCTTAATACACTAACAGCTGTTCCTCAGTGTGACCCAACTTTCAGGCAGATCAGTGGCTAGGCACCCAGTCACACTGACAAGTATTTGGTGGCACACAAACTTGACACTGCCTGTTCAGGTCCATGAATGGAACTTTAAAACCTCACAGACAACACTGAGTCAGAATCCAGTTCATCATGTCTTGGCTTGTGTACACTGGCTCATATACAGCACATGAATAAAATTATCTTCCCTTGACATCCACATATCACAGCAGTGTCTAGTGGCTGTAGTTAGTGACATGACTAATAGAAAATTGGGACCTGACACTTGTGTTGGGAAGCTGTCTATAAAACCACAAATCCCGCCCACATTAGCAAAGATTCTAAGATTTTAAATGTGGTGAGCTGTACCACTGAAGCCAGTCCATGGACTTTGAGAGCAGTTTGTTCATATCTGTGTGAGGTGATGAACTAGAAGCATCTGTTGTTTTTGCTTTCTCATGATATTCTTGTTTTAGCTCATCTGTTTCCATCTCATTCTCTGAGCACGAACTATCATCATCTACTCTCTGGTCTGAATCTGGTCTATGCTTGCTGTGAACATGGAAGAAAGGTCAAATTGTAGCACAGTCCCTTGTAACTAGGATTAAGAACATGATTATGAATTTGATTTTGAATGTGACAATGAATATGATTAAGAATATATTGAACAGTAATGCCAAATAGCAACAGACAAAAGGAGGTAGAGAAAGGTATAAAACTTCCATGATACTAACACAACAAGACCAGGACAAAAGGAAACAGAAGAGACAAACTGAAAATACAGACACAGTGACACTGAGATATAGGTGTTACAAAAGAGGGACGCCAGAAAGTAGGATGGTCCAGTGATAACAAAGCTGTGACACACAAGCAAACAGCCGAGGCAGAAAAATAGACAATTAGATAAGACGGATTTTATACAACTGACCGGTGAAAACAAGGAGTGGACGCTAGTCAACGCTAACCTGATAGGTTAGGACGTGTGAACCAATCAGAACGCTCACAGGAACCAGAGGACATCTGAAGGGTGGAGCCAAGATACTTATTGGTTAATCCATCAAGCTGGACTTGAAGGTAAAAAGGAGAGCAGAGAGACAGAGGAGGACGGAAGAGACAGAGGAGGGAAACTGTCGGAACACCATCTACAGGTAGCGACTGACCAGATCTGGAAGAAGGATGGACAGTCAAGAGTGAAGAAAGAAGGTCCGACCAGAACAGTTGAGAAGCCAAGAACAGAAGTCCAGAGAAGAGGCAAGTAAACTCTGCTTGTTGGTACACTGCGATTGAGAGACGGCCAAGGAAGACCGTCAGAAGAAATCAGTAAGGAGACAGAGCAGAGAGGCAAGAGGATCCCGATTTAACAGTGCTCTGAACAGATATAGTATGACGAAGACAGTCAAGACTACGACTGTGGACCCTCGGACTGAAACGTAGATAACCAGAGACTGAGAGAGCTGGACTTACTTGAGTCAGAAGTTAAGGTTTGGAGACTGTTGTTCACATGCTTACTAGATGATGAAATGCTATTATTTGTTTAAATTTCTACTATACGCCATCAGTGATATCGATATAGAAATGTAAATAAACTGCTTATCATGCCTATTTGGATGAAGGGACTTTAGCATATCATCATATTTGTGTCTTCATGACCACATGTACTCTTCATTTATAGATAGTGAAGCTCTTATTGTGTGATAAAATTGTATAGAGTATTGAAGAATATCGAACAACATCAACAGTTTATAGACAGTGAAGTAGAAAAGTCACATGAAAGTGTTATAAAATGATGTGTTGTCACATACTACATAACAGTATCAACCTATTCGCTCTATCACTTTCTACTGTCACATTCAAACTCAGATGATATACAAATAGTTTTATGAAATGACAGTGATACTAACAGTCGTGATATCATCACCGAGAGAAGTTAGGTTCTGAACTCGCACAAATATCCTTACAAAGACAGCAACATCATTTTCTAATCTAGCACATATTTTTTTTCTTTCTTTGAAAAGGAGAAATGCTGAAATGTTGAACCAGCTGTGCACTTCATCAGTGCGAACAAAATCTGAACTGTTAGCTATCACAGCTCTGCTGCCAAGATATCGTCTACACTTAATATATTTAAGAAATATAGCAGGAGAAACAAGTTCTGCTCTGAGGGATAACAGAAGACACTCCCGTGATTAACACCATATACAAGCAGCAACAGACCACATCATTAACCTAAGGACAATACTGTCAGAACATTTAAGATGAAATAATGCATGGATGATCTAGTACATACAAACAGCAATTGGCAGATGTACAAACATGAGACACATGAATGAATACCATACTAAGAGAAGAGGACACACAAAAGCAACAATACTGGCAGATGTAGCCCATTCAAACACATAAAACAGCAACCATACTGGCAGATGTGGACCATTCAAACACATAAACAGCAACCATACTGGCAGAAGTGGACCATTCAAACACATAAACAGCAACCATACTGGCAGAAGTGGACCATTCAAACACATAAACAGCAACCATACTGGCAGAAGTGGACCATTCAAACACATAAACAGCACCCATACTGGCAGAAGTGGACCATTCAAACACATAAACAGCAACCATACTGGCAGAAGTGGACCATTCAAACACATAAACAGCAACCATACTGGCAGAAGTGGATCATTCAAACACATAAACAGCAACCATACTGGCAGAAGTGGATCATTCAAACACATAAACAGCCACCATACTGGCAGAAGTGGACCATTCAAACACATAAACAGCAACCATGCTGGCAGAAGTGGGCAAAGACTGGCAGATGAACATTTAATGAAGACACTTAAACTTACTTTTTCACAAGTAGGTTACTCAAAAACTTTTCACAAAGCAAAGACATCGGCTCATTGGAGTGTAAAATCTGTAAGATAATCAACAGCACATAGATCAATTAACTTTCTTAGTATGTTCTAACAGCACATAGATCAATTAACTTTCTACTACAAGCAACAGCACATTGTAAGTTTCTACTGTAATGCTCTAAGATGGACAAAAGCACACACTTAAATGTTCTAAGACAAAGCAAGCACATATAGACTGTCAACAGACCTAAGAATTTTCTTCATTACAAATAAAAGTTTTCTCAAAATAATATTAAAAGGCATATTGTGGCACAACTGTGTAGATGAACTGTTAAGCTGTTTGCAGCAACATCTATACTTGACATACTGTTGAAAAAAACCAAATAGAAAAGCATGGATATCAGAAAATGCACGGAAGTACATACATGAAAGACAGGCCGCTAAATTAGACATGTTGAATGTAAAGACAGATCTTGGAAAAGATCTGGTAAAAGCAACATACAAAGAAATAGACAAAAAAGTAAAAAAAGCTCAGCTAGAAGGGATAAAAGAGAATACATGGACAATATGGTGAAAGAGGCAGAGAAAGCAGCAAAAACAGGAGACAGCAAAACTTTATATAACATACAAAAGAGGCTACAAGGTACATCTAAAGAAAGACCAATCCTTAGCAAAACTGGAACCCAAAAGAATTGTTAAACCTTGAAACTGACTTACCAGCTCCACAACTAAATGTCAGCCTAGATGAAATTACATTGCATGAAACTGAAACAGCAGTGAATTTAATGGCTAACAACAAAGCTGCAGGTGAAGATGAAATAGCACCTGAAATGCTAAAAGCTATCAATAGTGACAACATGAGACAACTATAGAGAATGTTTAACAAGATTTGGAAAGAAGAAAAGGTCCCTTCTAATTGGAAAAAAGGAATCATTGTTAAAATACCAAAAAAAAAAAAGAGGCAACATTAGTGACTGTAACAATTGGAGAGGAGTAACCTTAATATCAGTTGTGTCAAAAGTGTTTTGCAAGGTCATTTTGAATAGACTTAAAGATATAGTGGATACTGCAATGAGAGAAGAACAAGCAGGATTTCAAAAAGGGAGTGGCTGTCTCAACCAGATCTTTACTCTAAGAATAATACTTGAAGAACATATTGAAAAGCAGAAACCATTAATACTGAACTTCATAGACTTTAAAAAGGCATTTTATAGCATATACAGAGATTCATTATGGAGAATTTTAAGTCTATATGGAATACCATCTAAAATTGTTAACATCATTAAGGACTTATACAATGGATATGTTTGTGCAGTCAAGACAGAAGAAGGGATGAGTGAATGGTTCCAGATTGAAACAGGCGTGAAACAAGGATGTATACTGTCTCCTTTACTTTTTGGGATTACAATAGACTTCATAATGAAAAAATGCTGCGCAGGTATTGACTGGGTACATGGGACCCAACTAGAAGATCTTGATTTTGCTGATGACATAACTCTTATCAGTAACAATGTGAATTCCGTGCAAGAAAAAACAGATAGCCTCTCTTCACTGGCTAGCAAAATAAGACTTGAAATTAACAAGGACAAAACAAAAATAATGAAAATTTCCATTAATCAAAATGGAAAAATACATGTAGAAGGGACAGATATTGAAGAAGTCAATCAATTTGCATATCTTGGCAGCTACATAGACCAGGATGGTGACACCAGAAAGGAAGTTAGAACTGCAAAAGCAGCATCAATCTTCAAGAATCTTGAGAACATATGGAATTCAAAAGTTATAAGCACAAAAACCAAGTTAAGACTATTCAATTCAAATGTAATATCCACCCTCATTTATGCATGTGAAAGCTGGAAAACAACTAAAGAAATAGACAAGAAATTACTCTTTTGAAAAAAAAATGCTTAAGGAAAATACTCGGCATCAAATAGAACGAATTCAAGAACAATGTAGAGATAAGACAGATGACTGAACAACAACCAGTCTCATGGGTGATCAGGAAAAGGAGAGTGAAGGAATTCAATGCTTGTGTCCTTCAGGCCGCTCGTGAAACCATTCCCAGAGGAGCTCGCAGGGACTATAAACCATACTGGTCTAGTGAGCTGGGAAAACTCCATGATGACGTGGAAGCAGCTCGAAAGCAAGCGGAAAATAGACCATGCCAAGAACACCACAATAATTACCAACATTCTAAGGCCAAATTTCAGAGAGCAAAGCTGCAAGCCAGATGGGAAAGTTGGAGAGAGAAAACAGAGTCCCTAAACTTTGAAAAGGATGGAAGGAAACTGTGGAAATTAATCAAACAGTTAAATGATGAGAGTACTGGAAGAAGTACAAAGATTACACTAATAGAGGATGGGAAAAGTCTTACAGGTAAGCAGTTAGCAGATCACTTTGCTCGCATGTTTGCACAGGACTGCAACATTGATATCCATCCAGAGAAGGAGCGTACAGTGCGCATCGAGCCACAGAAAGAAGAGGAACAAGTCAGAAAAGTGGAGGTCATGGATGCACCAATCACACGCAGTGAGTTAGACCTAGCAGTTAGTAAACTGAAACCAAGGAAATCACCAGGACCAGATGGAGTGTCCAATGAAATGATCAAGAACCTGAGAATGGCAGCAAAGGGAAAGCTGTTGGATATTTTCAATATGTGCTGGAGCACAGGTAAGTTACCTCAAATCTGGAAGGAAGCAAGCATGGTACCACTGCTAAAGCCAGGGAAAAACAGTGATACTGCCTCTAGCTACAGGCCAATCAGTCTCACTAGCTGCCTCTGCAAAACGATGGAACGCATCATTGACCTGAGGCTAAAATGGTACCTAGAAAGTGAAAACCTCGTTCCACAACAAGCAGGATTTAGGCAGTACTACAGTACAGAAGATCAAGTGACCTATCTCTCTCAAGAGACTGAGGATGCATCCAAGAGAAAAACCTTGTACTAGCAGCGTGGATAGACCTGAAGAAAGCCTTTGATAAAGTATGGAAAAAAGGTCTGCTGTGGAAACTAAGAAACTGCAATGTGAATGGAAGACTGTACAACTGGATAAAGTCCTATTTACACAATAGAAGAGCTAGAGTAGTAATGGATGGACACAAAAGCCAGAAAGTACTTCTGCGACACGATGTACCACAAGGAGGAGTCCTTTCGCCTACACTATTCCTTGTATTCATTAATGACCTGGTCAAGGAACTTCCCTATGGAATCAAAGCGGCACTGTATGCAGATGATCTGGTCACGTGGTGTACAGATGAATATGCGACAGTTGCTACACAGACTCCAAAGAGCAGCAGACATCTTGACATCATGGAAAATGAAATACCCTTAAGGATGGACAACCAACCCACTTACTTAGGAGTGACTCTTGACTCAAAACTGACGTGGAAGCAACACATCAACAGTGCAGAAGCAAAAGCCAGAAGAAAACTAGCCATATTGAGAAAATTAAGTGGAACCACATGGGGAGTTAAAAATAGTTGGTGTTCAAGCGCTAAAGGAACGTAGAGACACAAAGGTCATGACCATGGGAGAAAAATTCCTTAGCTCTGTAAGCCATCCCCTGAAGGAGAGATTCAATAACTTGGCATTAGGACGGCTTAAAAGAAGCAGCTTCATTCATCAGGCCAAGCGTATGCGTAAGCTGATACCTGACCTTCCAACTGTAGTCGCTCCATTATCATCTGTACCAGAGCATATACCATGGAAAGAAGCAGATTATACACAAATAACTATTCAGACTGAAGTGAAAGGTGTGCAGAATGGTGAGATGCAGAGCAGTCTTGTAAGATCAACAGCCACACTTAGTGTTCTAGATGACAAATATCCATGTGACACCTGGATACGTGTGTATACAGATGGATCTGCACATAATGCCATAAAGAATGGAGGGGCAGGAGCACATAATGAATATCCAAACAACACCACTGACAAGATTTCCATACCCACTGGTAAATACTGCAACAATTTTGATGCAGAAGTTAGGGCAATTATTGCTGCAGTTGAAAAACTATCAGACTCCAGAATTGATACATGTTCTGTAGTAATTCTCACAGATGCAAGATCAGTACTGGAAGCTCTTCAGTGCAACAAACTACCAGACCTTAGGGATGCCTTGTCAAAAATTGGCTTACAACATGGAGTCACTTTGCAATGGATTCCCTCCCACTATGGGATACCAGGCAATGAAAAAGCTGACCATCTGGCCAAAGAGGGCACTGAAATGGAGCAACCAGACATACCAATCACCTATAATCAGAAGAAAAGCATGATAAAAACCTACAGGAAGCCACAAACACCACCACATGATGACTATCACATGCTAAACAGAAAGGAACAAGTCACTATCTTCCGTCTCTGAACAGGACACAGCTGACTCCGAAGTCATATGTATACAAAGTTTCAGGTTGGTACTACTAATCTATGTACATGTGCCCAGGTGCCCCAAACTGTGGAACATATCCTCCAGAACTGCATCGACTACAAGACACTGAGAAATAATTACTGGCCCAGTGAAACCACTAAAGAAGATAAGCTCTACGGTTCCATACATGAATTACAAAAAACAGTGAAATTTGTCCAAGAGACAGGACTGCAGATATAGACAGACAATGCGAACGAAGAAGAAGAAGGAAAAGGAGATGGACATATGTTGGTCACGTGATGTGACGAAATGATCAGAGAATCCCAAAACAAGCTATCAAGTGGAACACAACAGGCCGAAGAAAAAGAGGCAGACTGCGTGAAATTCTGAAGAGGACAATGTTAAGAAAAATTGGCGAACTAACTTACGAGCCCTATGTGACGTGTAACATCACGGGAAGGATATAAGATACTGTTAACAAAGAGCAGAGCATTTCTACCCAACAGAGACTGTGAATGATGTTGATGGTGATTCATTATGTGAAGCGGAGGCTGTACTAGAGAGATGGAAACAATACTTCCACACGCTACTCAATGTACCATCCCAGGCATGTCAACACTATGATAACAACACAGCTGACCCCATAGAACTTCAACCACACATACTACAAGCTGAAACCAGAAAGCCCCAGGATGTGATAGAATATCCAGTGAGTTAATCAAATGTGTGAAAGAGGTTGGAATAGCTTGGCTTCAGAGACTCTATAACTTGGTATGTGAAAGAGGTTGGAATAGCTTGGCTTCAGAGACTCTATAACTTGGTATGTGAAAGAGGTTGGAATAGCTTGGCTTCATAGACTCTATAACTTGGTATGTGAAAGAGGTTGGAATAGCTTGGCTTCATAGACTCTATAACTTGGTATGTGAAAGAGGTTGGAATAGCTTGGCTTCATAGACTCTATAACTTGGTATGTGAAAGAGGTTGGAATAGCTTGGCTTCATAGACTCTATAACTTGGTATGGGGAAAAACAAGAAACACC
Source organism: Achatina immaculata (assembly GCA_009760885.1). Lineage (NCBI taxonomy): Eukaryota > Metazoa > Mollusca > Gastropoda > Stylommatophora > Achatinidae > Lissachatina > Lissachatina immaculata. The sequence continues at coordinate 38,196,432 of CM019717.1, read as the reverse complement.
ACAGGACTGGAGAAACGCTAATTATTTCAATGTGGAAGAAAAAAAGGCAGTAAAAGGGAATGCAACCAGTATAGAGGCATCTCACTGCTAAGCCATAGTGGAAAAATGTTCTGCAAGGTCCTCAAGAACAGACTGCAACAGACCACAGTTAAATGAAACTCAGATAGGATTTAAAAAAAAGCTGTACAGATGCCATCTTTTTCCTAAGACAGCTAAAATTAGTTGAACACAACCAGATACTGCATATAGCTTAAGATCAAGAAAAAGCATTTGATAGAGTAAACAGATATAAACTGGGAAATCTTACAGCATTATGGAGTTAGTACAAATCTGATCAAATGTATGGCAGAAAGTGCATTGTAAACAACCAACAACTGACAAAAAACTATTAGCAAACATACTCCTGGATAGATGCTGCAGCATGTTGCAGAGCATACTGGTTTGGCCCGAATGCAGTGAAGCCGGAGTCTGAATTTTTTAACTCTGAACAACTTATGGAAAATTATACATGAAAACAGTCAGTGTACAGTTAGAACAAAAATTCCACCACAGAACTGCCCAACTCTAGAAACAGTGACAATAAATCCACTACACCCTCCAGAAAACATACACAACAGCTGGACCATAAATGAACATCTTCTTTGCTGATCAACAAGCACTTATAGCCACATCAGAAAAAGATCTATGGCAGAACACGGATAACATCGTAAGGGCATATAAAGCCACAACGTGAAGATCAGTGCTGAGAAAGTGGAAGTCATGACTATAGTGAAAGAAGAAATCTGAACAAAGATCTACTTGGACAACCAGCCACTGAAACATTACAAATATTTAGACAGCACAATATCATGCTCAGGGAAAACTGACGCTGAGACTGAGAACAGATGCAATAAAGCAAATCAAGTCATTGGACAAATGACTCCTTTACTGAAAAACAAATACATCACAACTGAAACAAAAAGGGCACTGTACATCACAATTTTCCTCCCAACTCTATGCTATCAATGTCAAACATGGAGACTAACAACCAAGAACAAAAGAAAAATCATCACGACAGAAACGAGATGTTTAAGAAATGTGACAAGAAGAGACTAAATAAGAAATGACACCAGTATTACACTATATCAAGAAACAGCAAGTCAGATGGCCACATTACATGACTACTGCCAGGCAGTGTACCACAGAAAGCACACACACACTAAGATTTGTACAGGAAGAGGCTGCCTGTGCAAGAGATAGAAAGAAAAAAATGACAGAAGCATTAACTATACCATTATATAAAGAAAATTGCCACGTCCCATTCAGACATCTGTCCCCTCAACACTGAAAGGTATGACAAAATTGTCATATTTTTAGCAACATTTATACAAGACATACTGTTAGGATGTTTGTAGCAACATAAATACAAGACATACTGTTAGGATGTTTGTAGCAACATAAATACAAGACATACTGTTAGGATGTTTGTAGCAACATTTATACAAGACATACTGTTAGGATGTTTGTAGCAACATAAATACAAGACATACTGTTAGGATGTTTGTAGCAACATTTATACAAGACATACTGTTAGGATGTTTGTAGCAACATTTATACAAGACATACTGTTAGGATGTTTGTAGCAACATTTATACAAGACATACTGTTAGGATGTTTGTAGCAACATTTATACACGACATACTGTTAGGATGTTTACCAGCGGTATAAGAGAATCATCAGCTGAGCTTGTTTTGCCAACTGTGGTCTTCATTTCTGTAGTACTGGTCTCTCTGACCAGTTTCTCGGCCATGAATGTACTGAGAGTTCTCTCTGGCAAGTTCTGGCCAACTTTGATCTGACAAGAGTAAATATGACAATTCTCAGAGCTTACATCATCATAAATGGACACATCATATATAATTCTCAGTGCTCACACTATGGTAAGTAGAAACAACATATATAATTCTCAGTGCTCACATCATTGTAAGTAGACACAACATATATAATTCTCAGTGCTCACATCATTGTAAGTAGACACAACATATATAATTCTCAGTGCTCACATCATTGTAAGTAGACACAACATATATAATTCTCAGTGCTCACATCATTGCATATAGGCACGACATATATAATCTTAGTGCTCACATCATGGTAAGCAGACACAACATATATAATTCTCAGTGCTCACATCATGGTAAGCAGACACAACAAATATAATTCTCAGTGCTCACATCATGGTAAGTAGACACAACACATATAATTCTCAGTGCTCACATAATTGCAAATAGGCACAACATATATAATCTCAGTGCTCATATCACCGTAAGTAGACGCATCAAATATAACTCTCAGTGCTCACATCATGGTAAGCAGAAACAACATATATAACTCTCAGTGCTCACATCATTGTAAGTAGACACAACATATATAACTCTCAGTGCTCACATCATTGTAAGTAGACACAACATATATAATTCTCAGTGCTCACATCATTGTAAGTAGACACAACATATATAATTCTCAGTGCTCACATCATTGTAAGTAGACACAACATATATAACTCTCAGTGCTCACATCATTGTAAGCAGACACAACATATATAACTCTCAGTGCTCACATCATTGTAAGCAGACACAACATATGCAAGGTCTGACAATTAAGTAATGAGACTAATTCCTAGCCTGGCCCCTCAACACCTCTACGGCTCGCAGTTAATGGAGTTCGTACAAGTTAAAAGTTAATGCCTTTTTCAATGTGGCATTTCGTGCCAGACTTTCTTAAAAGAAGGAGACCAAAAAGCTGTCTATATATTTTTCATGGTTTCATCTGTTGGTTTTGTATGTGATCCTTGAAAAAGGCTTTTGCTGAAATATTGGATTGTTGTGTTCTTCATTTATACTGCTCATCTTACTCCAGTTTCTGTTCACTTTCCTCACTCTTTCTATCTTTTTGTAAAACTGTCCCATACACCCCTCCACTTTCATCACTAACTGTCCCATACTCCCCTTCACTTTCATCACTAACTGTCCCATACACCCCTCCACTTTAATCACTAACTGTCCCATACACCCCTCCACTTTCATCACTAGCTGTCCCATACACCCCTCCACTTTAATCACTAACTGTCCCATACACCCCTCCACTTTCATCCGCTAGAACCAGTTTTTCCACAGTTGTCATTTCTTTCATGACATCTCAACACACTCCCCCCCATGATCAATGCACATCTGCCACTGCTTCACTTCAAGATGCCTGGATTCCTGAAGAAAAAAAAATCTTCTGACTGACCCTGCTGTAACTTCATCTGTACCAAACCTCCTCCCACCTGGCACCTTCTTGTGGGCTCCAAACACATAATAACCACATGGTGTGAGGTTGGGTAAATGCGCAGGACACGAAAGACACTTCACATGCAAATCTGAAATTTGTTGTGATGCTGCAGGTTTTGTGTGAGACAGTGCATTATCACGCTGTAATAAGAACTGAGGCAACTGTGATGCTTTGATGTGGTTGCAGGTTTTGAGAAGATCATCGTATGCTAAGTTGTTGATAGTAGCTGTTCCAGGGTTAGTACGAGCATCGGTTTTCTGGACACAAGTAATGTACACGGCATTTACCTCCAGGAACCATGTCACAGAAATCTCCTTCAGCTTAAACCAATGATGGATGGGCCCGCCTGCCCAATCCTTAACCCTTTGAAAATAAAGCTTTTTTGTTTGTTCAAAACGTCAGACGCCAAAGAAACATGCTTCCAAGGTAGTTGCCATCTTTGATCTGGTCTGCTGACATAATATTTCCACAACGGCCAGTGTGCCTCCACATAGAGAGACGACCTAACCTACCTGTACTACACTGTCTACTAACTGATTTAGATTTCTTTTACAACAAAATTAAGGTCACCTTTTGACTTGCCCTCATATATTGTGCCTTAACATGACCTTGCTAGCATGAAAAGGAAGCTCACATATTGTGTAACATGAAGAGAGAAACAAGATTAAAACTCCTGGAGGAGTAGGCTGAGTGATGGACTGAATGATGATGAATGTATGTTTTAGCTATACCTTCTTTCTGTCATCCATTTGTTGCTCCTGCAGGTCAAGGGTCAGCAGCTGTTGTTCCCTGTTGTAGAAGTAAATCTGCGATTGACCCGGCCAGCCTAGGTCCACAACCTCTTCACGTCTTCCACCAGGAACAAACACAGCATCCACAACATCACTAGAGCTTATCATATCTTGTGTATACAGCATGTCTGAACTGCTAGGTCTGAACATACACACTGTAAATATAAGACACATTTATATGGTTGGTGAAAGATTGTAGCTAATACAAAACTTGTCATATCCTGAACCAGTAACCAAGACATCTCATGCACTTGCCACCTTCTTTGTGGATGCTTGGTACTAACATGGTATTCTGGCAAGTTCATGGGGAGGCTAGCTAACTATGTGCTACTCTACATGTGTACTATATGAAACATAAGAGCTTATGAATGGTAAACAAAAAAACAATGGAATGTAGCAAGTAACTGCAGGTACTAACACCTGCTCACAATTTTTCTCTATGACTAAACCTTTGATATTAGTGAGGTTGTAAAAGCTGGCTGTCATACCTGTTCTGTTTGCTGTGATGAGTGCCATCAGATCTGAGGCAGGGTCTCTAATCAGAACTGAAACTTGTGTACTTATATTCCACTGGACTGAAAAGAAAAAACAAACTTGTGTACTTATATTCCACTGGACTGAAAAGAAAAAACAAACTTGTGTACTTATATTCCACTGGACTGAAAAGAAAAAACAAACTTGTGTGCTTATATTCCACTGGACTGAAAAGAAAAAACAAACTTGTGTACTTATATTCCACTGGACTGAAAAGAAAAAAAAACCCAAACTTGCCGTGAAGGCTAAAACAGCAATGAAAATACTGAAGAGTGTGTGAGAAACTGTATCAGCAGCAGAATAGCTGAGATTTAATCTTGGACTAAGTAAGATTAGCCAGGAAAGCCTGGCCACTGCACATCCCCAACAAAACTCTCTTGTATCCTGTGATACCTGCTACAGAACAAAAGTCTCTTGTATCCTGTGATACCTGCTATAGAATAAAACTCTCTTGTATCCTGTGATACCTGCTATAGAATAAAACTCTCTTGTATCCTGTGATACCTGCTATAGAATAAAACTCTCTTGTATCCTGTGATACCTGCTACAGAACAAAAGTCTCTTGTATCCTGTGATACCTGCTATAGAACAAAAGTCTTGTATCCTGTGATACCTGCTATAGAATAAAACTCTCTTGTATCCTATGATACCTGCTACAGAACAAAAGTCTCTTGTATCCTGTGATACCTGCTACAGAACAAAAGTCTCTTGTATCCTGTGATACCTGCTATAGAACAAAAGTCTCTTGTATTCTGTGATACCTGCTACAGAACAAAAGTCTCTTGTATCCTGTGATACCTGCTATAGAACAAGGGCCTGTGTACTCACTTCTAGGAATAAAGCTTTCATAGCTCTCAAATTACATGTACACACAAACATTGTTTCTGAGAGATTTCTGGCAGACTAACAAATACAGCAATCAAACATGCCAGTTTTATCAAATAATGCAATTAGTACAATTTAGTAATCAATATGCATATGAAGTATGAAATAATGAGCTCTTCTCACATAGAGAAGAAAGCACGCAGGTCAGAGTGTGAGAGTAAGAGATTTACAGAATTGTTTACTTACTGGTCAGCGTCAGCAGATCCCAGGACAGCAGTGTAGATGTAGTTGCTACAAGCAGGTGATGACGGCACTGATGACTTCCAAACTTTAGTTTGCTGTAACAGTTTGAAGACACAGCTACAGACCGGTCTCCAACAACACATAACTAAGTGTGTGTGTGACAGACAAATGATCACATCAACATTCTGTAGCTAGGAAACCCTATCATGTATTTAGCCAGCCAGAGCATATGGTGTTGATGCTGATATTTTCTCTGACTTGTTGGTACAGCATTCGGTCATGTAGTCACCTGTTCTCCTTCCTTTCCCCAGCTCTGGAAAAAGTTGGGACTCATTTTTACAACTGGGTGACTGCGACACCCCCGGCTGGATTTGAACCAGTGATCCTCACCATGAGAGACTGGCCACTCGGACAACCCCCAAGTCTCTCAAATAATACTGTCACATCGGTCGGTCAGTCATTTGCATGTCCCTTGCGGAACTTTTCCTTCCTAACATCTCTCCTGTAGGCCTCTCAGTTTTAAGCAAGATGCCATGGTGCTGATGCAGATTATCAACAATGTCTTGCAGCCATCTTTGCCTTGGTCTTCCTTTTCCCATTATGTACCCTTCCAAGACAGAAATTATCATGATGTTTAATGTGTCCAAAATATTTCAGTTTTTTCTGTTTAATCCTCTTTACTAGCCTGCCTTCTCTAATATTTAGCTCTTATACTTAATACTGAACTTGATCTTACATCCTTCCTGTGCCGTTAAACATCACATAGGGCTCACCTGTTTCAATCTGAAACCATTCGCTCATTCCTTCTTCTGTCTTGACTGCACAAACATATCTGTTGTAGAGATCTCTAATGAACTTAATACTGTCACATATTTATCATAAATCACCTGAGAGTAGGAACTGATATGACATGGTTTACCAAGTTTCACCATACAATCAAACCCACCATCAGACTAAAGTAGGAACTGATATGACATGGTTTACCAAGTTTCACCATACAATCAAACCCACCATGAGACTAACACCTCAGCTCAAGCAACTCACATCACAATATACAGTTCGCCTGCCTCTATTATTTCAAACTGTGCTCGCTACAAACATCAAATATGAGAACTAAGTTTCTTCCGCTGTCTCATTTTCACACACAATATTTCATTTTATTTCAGCATTTAATATGACAACTTTAATGTGCTAAAACAAAAGAGGATGCAGTTTAGTCCTGACTTACTTGATGTTCTCCCTTGCCGGCACAGAACTGGACAATGCTGTACGGACCAAGTTATTGTCAGGGTCCCAGATAGTGAGCAAGTGCTCAAATGCTACTGCTAGTGTTGAGGCATCCCTGGAGAAATCGGCACAGAGTGCACTCATTCCTCGATAAAAACCTACTGAATCACAGCTCCACCTGGTGCTGCTCCCTGAAACATACAACATAACCTGCCAAGATTTTCCTGTCTGGAACATAGCTATTCTCTCTCTCAAGCCATTATCATAAACTTCAAATTTTTCTCTACAGAAATTACACCCAAATGTACTGTCAGACATATCTGCCTGCACACATGAAACATTCAGTACAACTCTGATTTATATTGCTTTTATGAGATCTGTGAACTACATATTTCTGCATATCCAACACAGCCCATGACACAGATAATAAATTACTACACAGGAACACTGGGACACTTTTCTACTTCTAGTTCTTGGAATATTCTCAGACGTCAACTTGTATACTTCTGAAGTGGTAGATATCTGGAGGGAGCGGACACCCCACACAGTTTGTTCTGGAGTGGTGTAGTAGTTAGTCATCTGAAGATAGCAGACACCCCCACACAGTTTGTTCTGGAGTGGTGTAGTAGTTAGTCATCTGAAGATAGCAGACACCCCCACACAGTTTGTTCTGGAGTGGTGTAGTAGTTAGTCATCTGAAGATAGCAGACACCCCCACACAGTTTGTTCTGGAGTGGTGTAGTAGTTGGCCACGTCTGTCTTCTCTGTTGTTCATATGTTAGACACTCCTGCAGTACGTGGTCTGCTGTCATCTTATTGGTGCCACATACACATTTGTCAGTTGATCCTATCTTCAATTTGTTGTACAGATGGTGTCTTAGCTTGCTGTGACTGGAACACAGCCTCATAATGATGACTTCCTCTTCTCTGTTCAGCTGGTAGTAGGCATCGTTTCTTTGGTGGTCTGGATGCTCTTTCTCCCATTTCTTCTTGTAGCTGAGATTTATTAGTGTTTTGGCCTTCTCAAATGATGTGCTGGTGTCTGTCTGTGGTAGTTTACCTCTTTTCGCTAGGGTGTCTGCCATTTCATTTTCAGGTATGCCACAATGGGATGGAATCCACTGCATCACCACATTTCTCTTCATAGGTCATTGGTTTCTTTTTGTGACTCTTTAGTGCATTGGTGAGAAATGCTGTTTTCTTTGACATTTTGTTCTGTCATGACGGCTTCTGCTGCAGCTTTGAGGGCCTCTGCCTCTGCTCTGTAGCTGCTGGTATTTTTCTGTTCCTCATTGGTCAGCTCAATGAGAGATCCACCCCCCCCCCTCAACCTGCCCATTTTCTGTTCCTCATTGGTCAGCTCAATGAGAGATCCACCCCCCCCCCAACCTGCCCATTTTCTGTTCCTCATTGGTCAGTTCAATGAGAGATCCACCCCCTCCCCTCAACCTGCCCATTTTCTGTTCCTCGTTGGTCAGTTCAATGAGAAATCCACCCCCCCCCCCTCAACCTGCCCATTTTCTGTTGCATTTGTAGCGGATCTATCTGTGTAAATGTGGGTCCAGTTGTTGGGTGGGAAGTGTTCCTCTATATGTTTGATGGCCAGTAGTTTTCTTTGTTTGTCTATCAGATTTTTTTTTCCTATCCTTTTGATGTTTTCACTCGGCTCTGGGAGCTTTTGTTTCATCTACATTTGACCTGTGCCAAAAGAAGCAGAATGGTTTGGGGGTGGCTTCATTGTACGTAGGTTGTTCTCTCATCATTGCCGTAGATGTCTCATTTTCTACTACACTACTTATTACATGCTGCAGTAACACTGGGAAAGTTTTCTATAATAATTTTTATATGTTGGTGTTTACTGTAAGACTTACTATGATAGGTGTAATAAATATTTCAATTCATATTTGGCCAAATAATGATGGAGTTTAAACACACTTATAAGAAATGTATGAGTAAATTTTGAATATTCACAAACATGTTTCTCGTGCTGGGCCCGCAGTCAGGAAATATGTTCTAATTTCTGAACTGTCACTGCCACTGAGTGTGTGAGTGATCACTTGCACTTTGGTGTCACTGGTGAAGTTTTCATGCTGCCCACTTCATTTCTACTTATACTACTTGGTCCGGTCATCTGATGATGGCATGTGGGCTACAGGCCAAAGTGTCAACAAATTACAAGGAAAAGACTGGTCCATCCGAAAGATAAGACTGAGATATCAAAGTGGCACCCACATGACTAGTTTAGGCATGAGAGTAAACAGTTATCTAGACACAGCATGTGGACTACAGGACAAACTGTTAACAAAATACAAGATCAAGCAACATATAGCTGATATATTTGTAACTTGAAATCTGTCATCCTGAATCTGCTGTGCTTGTTGGGAAGTTCAAATCTTTCCATGGAACTGTGATGTATAGATGCTTCAACTACATTCTGATGACTCTCAATGAGTCAATGAAGCTGGGCACCTTACACAACATTAGCATGGATGTTACATGCTTGTGCTAATCTAAACTGTGAGGAAAATGAAGAGCAGGAATGGAAGAACAATTAATTGTGAAGTGATGGATGGAGTTAGGATACGTTAAAGGTGTTGGTAGGAAACATAACTGTGTGGCAAGAAACACATCATAAAGAACCAACACCTGATAGGAACTATTAGCAAGCATACTCTTGGATGGATGCTGTGGCATGTGGAACAACATATATGGAGCTGTCCTGAATGCAAATGACATCAGAGCCTGATTTTGAACCTTGAAACAGTTTATTGTGTGTGTGTGCTTATACTGAAATTTTCTACATTTACATGGTTTGGACTCCAGGTTTACCTGCTTCCACGTTTTATCAGCTGATTAAGTACACTACAGATAGAACCCAACTTACAACAGAATTCCGTTCTGACAATGCCAACATAGGTCGGATATCTCTTGTGTTTTCCATTATAGCTATATATATACAGTTCCTTAACAAATCTGCTCCTTGCTAATGCTAAAGTGGGATGAATGATACTGGAAAACTGGCAGGTAAAAACTGAAGACATGGCTGGAGAAGTGCCTCAGTGCACCACATTATTCATGAAGTGTTACAGTACTGAACAGTTTCTGCCAGATGGCTGCCAAAAACAGCTGACCCCTGATCTGAAAGAAGGTCATGAGGCCACTGGTTGATGATGTTGTGAAGCTGAAGGAGATGTGTTTCTTTCTATAGTTCCTGGATATAGTACTGGCTACATTACTTTCTTTACCCTTGAAAAATAAAGATTATTCATTCATTCATTCCTACTACTCTTGTATAACTCATGGAGGTGAATACTGGCTGCATTACTTCCAGCTGAGACAAAGCAAACCAGCAAGAAGTGCCAACATTCTTCCTTGCTGAAACCAAACAAGTTTTGTAAAACTGTCAGCCAGAAAACTGATGTGCATGCTTTTCATTAAGGTGCCCAGAGGAACCATTACCAACAGTGAAGCATGCTGTGATCTTGAGAACCACTCGAAACCTACAATCAGGTCAAAACACCACCATCTATTCAGTTCAGATGTGTTCTTACAGCATGATTACTCACAGTCTAACACAGCACATACAGCAGCTCAACAAATTATGAATTTGCATTTAGAGTGTCCTCCACATCCTTCATATTTATCATACTCTGCACCATGTCATTATCATATGTTTGGGCCCCTCAGGGAGGCACTGGGTTGGAAAAAATTTCAGCACAGATAAAGAGATTAAAGATGCTGTGCAGTTGGCTACAGTTCAATCAGAAGATTTTTTTTTTCTGAAGAGACCCAAGCATTAGTGAAGCAGTGGCAGACCCGCATTGAACTTGATGGGGACTGTGTTGAAAAGTGATTTCTAACAGTTTTCAGTTATATTTGTACACTTTATTCAAATCAGACAGAAATAAAGGTTATTTTATGACTCATCCTCATAAATAATCAAAATTTCAGATAGTTAAATATGAATACAAATACAAAAATAGTATAATGATGGAAACAAAGATAGTCATTAAAAGCAAAGACATACTAATTATTGCTAAATGCATCAGTGATAATATAAAACAAATTTAAAATGAACATTTCTTTCACATACTCAGTATATATGCTGTTAAAAAAAATAAATGCAACAAATACGATATTGCGATTTAAACTGAAGTTTGCTGATCAGACAAGGGCAAACTGCCTGAAACGTTCACTTGGACATCAACTTCACGTGCTGACCTGAATTGTACTCAGCAGATGATTCATGAGCACAGAAAAGTGACACTAGTCAAAACAGCATTTTTGACAATAACTCATGACAGGTTCACGAAAATACCATGAAACTTACAGAACACACAACTCACTGACCATGTTATTGAATGCCTATAAAAGATTGATGCTCCTCGAATCAATTCATTTAAAAATTCAATGCGCAAGTATGGCTCATCTCACTACAGAACGACACATCATCACTGGAAGTTTACAGACTGGACAGTCACAAAGTATAGCGGCCAGACAATGTGGTTAGAAGCGTCATTAGTTGCCTTTGGAGATGATTTCAAGAAACTGGCTCAGTTGCAGACCAGCCGCGCAGTGGAAGACCCATAGTCACAATTCCTGCCAAGGATCGCTTCATACGGCTGCATCACCTCAGGAATCGGTTTACATTTTACATCTGCATCCTCAACAGTCCAGTCAATGACAGTAGCTCGTCGAATTTCAGATCAAGCGGTCAGGAACTGGCTGCACTTTGAGCTAGCCTGGTCTTACGGACCGGCATTGCCAGAACCGACTGCAGTTAGCGAACCAGCATCGTCAATTGACCATTACGAATGATTGGAGAAGGGTTTGGTTTTTAGTTATGAATTATTCTTTCTTCTCCAGCGACACGATATACGGAGAAGAGTTTACCGCAGAGTCCATGAGCACTACATCCAGAATTGCGCAGATGAGGCTCCTCCACATGGTGGTAGAAGTGTACTGGTGTAGGGGACGATCAACTTCATGGGAAGAAATGACCTGGTGCAAAGTGAAGGATGCCTGATTGCCCAACGATACATCATTGAAATTCATCCTCACGTCAATTTTTCAGCAGGATAACGCTCTACCTCATGTGGCACAACTCACCACCCATTTCCTCGCTGACAACATCCAGACCATTCCGTGGCCATCCATATCATTAGACATGAACCCAATAGAACACTTATGGGATGAACTCAACAGACAAGTCCGCCAGCGAGACGTGGTGCCAACCAATCTCTGACAGTTGACTCTTGCACTGCGGGAAGAGTGGGCAGCCATCCCACAACAACAGATCTAACAGTTAATCAGATCCATGTCAAGGAGATGTCATTCTCTGTTGCGGGCCAGAGAAGGCCATACACCTTATAGAAACTGAGGCCTCAGTCGCAAAGAATAAAAGTCCAAACCAAATTTAATGAACATCATTTCGTTGCTAATGTCTTAAAGTTTCTTCATGCCAAGATTGAAACATTAATTCCGTAAAATAAAATTTTGATACAAGTTTGAAATGTGGTGTTCATTACGACTACAGTAGTGTTGTTTCTTTTTCTGAACAGTACAGTATAGGACTTTTGTAGCAATGTCCTGAGATGGTAATAATTATGTATTATTTGAAAAATAACAAGAACTAAAACATTCTTTCACTTTTATTTAACCCTTTCACCGCCAAAAAGGTGTCTACTTGTTTTCTTAAGTCGCTGCTAAAGACGAGTTGACATGTTCCTATCATTTTGTGCCTCCAGTGCTAAAGACGCATAAGTCGTTTCAAGTTTTCTTGATCGCTGCTGTAGACAGTTATTCTCGTTTAATATCTGGGAAATCACAGTAGCTATTTTTAGTTCTATAAGACCTATAGAACACACTGAAACCGACCATGGCTGGAAATGTATCATTTTTAATAGGTGATGAAGGCAGGCCTATTATTCTAAATGCATTGTTTATCTTGGTAAGGTGGGCGGTGTTCACCCTAAAAAATACCTGTACACTGCTTCTTTTATGTGTGTGTGTGTGTGTGGAATTTAGTATTCTATACAAATTTCTTGTTGTGATATTAGTGGATAGATCAGTGGTCCCAATTGGTGGTTCTGCGGACCCACAGCGGGGTCTGCGGAACCTGCCATGTGGGCCTCTGACAAAAACTCAGGGTCCTTTTATTTGTTAGAACCAGTAGGAATATTGTTGTCTATTTTTTCTTAACTATATTATCGTCATTTTGAAAATTCACTAAGTTTGTACCGCATTTTTTAGCACAGTGTAGCATTTACTCATTAAAAAAAAGTGTATTGTTTACTCATTAAAGGTTACCCACATTTTCTGAAAACAATTCTTTTGCATTTAAAGCATACAGCTACCAACATAGACATGAAGCTTTTCGGGGTTCCGTGGCTTGGATTTTGAAACAGCTGACTTTTGTTAATTGAAAACCACTGAGATAGATTAAACCCAAAGTTAGTGATGGGGAAATGGAAGATCGTCAGTCACTGCTTTGTACCATAATCATTTCCTCTATTTTCACAAACATCTGATTTCTGGAGTTGACTTACTAAATGTTAGATAATCGTCAAATGGATAAATCGAACACCAGTTGTTTGGTTAGACGGAAGCAGTGAGAATAAACATTTTGCTGTCTTTTTGTTTGATTTTATGTAACAATGCTTACGAAAAAAATAAATGCATTATGAGCTATATAATGAGACTTAAATGAGAGGAAAGCGGAAGAATCCAAGGGTTACAACATGTTTATATTTTCTGGTGATAAAAAAACTGTCAGCACTGCCAATGTGTTCTAGATTCTGAGAGGACAAAAAGAACTGAAGACTGGCTGAAAGTATGCCAATGAACTATTCAGCACAGCAGGGACCATTTCTCCAGAATTATGTAGCAGCAAAAAGGTTAAAAAGCTAATCAACTGCCCCGAGTGAACAAAATGTGTAGATGTCAGTTTTTTATTAAAGAGAAAATGTTACCCTCCACATCAGATGAGACAAAACTACTCACAATAAGATAGTTCTGATCTTGCTCCTACACTTGTAAAGTCTCTTCTCATTTAAGTACAAAACCACACTCTTTAATTACTTGCATTTCCACACTATAAAACCTACACAGCTCAACTGAACCAAGGGCAAGAAAACAGTTCATTATATGGGTCTTCAAATTTTATACTTTAACATCTACCAGCAACACTAAGCTCTTGGTAGTATCTAGCATACAAACATTTGCGATCTTTCTGCACTGTCATTTTGGACACTATCCAGAGACTCTCAACTATAGATGGTCTCTGACTTACATGTTCTCCCATGCATGCTTTCAAGGGAGTGGCCATCTTTGATCTGGTTTGCTGAGATTATTTTTGCTAACTAGGCACAGCGTTGCTGTGTCAGAAGTGAAAATTCAAGTGACAGTGTGATTTATTCAATGTCAGGATATGATGCTCAAACAGTAAGTATTTCATATTTTTTATGTGATATAGTTAGCAGTGATATAGGTGTGTGGAGTAACATTGATTCTACACCAGTTCTTGAAAAATTTCTAGGAAATTCTGGTGTTTCAGTGAATGTAAACAAACCAGGCAGCATGGAGGAAATTTTCAGTACAATGTTTGGCAATGATTTTTTTTAAACTGTTACCTCATCATGAAAATGTATACTGTGCACAGACACAACATACGAAAAATTACTGCCTTTTTGTCTGAAAATATAACACATTCAGACATGAACAAATTCTTTGGATTGATCATTTTGATGAGCCAGACTAGGAAGCCACACTGGAAAGATTACTGGACAACAGACCCTCTTCTGGAAACACCAATATTTTCAAAAACAATTAGCAGAGCTTCTTCTTCTTCTTCTTCTTCGTTCGCACTGTCTGTCTATATCTGCAGTCCTGTCTCTTGGATAAATTTCACTGGTTTTTGTAACTCATGTATGGAACCGTAGAGCTTATCTTCTTTAGTGGTTTCACTGGGCCAGTAATTATTTCTCAGTGTCTCGTAGTTGATGCAGTTCTGGAGGATATGTTCCACGGTTTGGGGCACCTGGGCACATGTACATAGATTAGTAGTACCAACCTTAAACTTTGTATACATATGACTTCGGAGTCGGCTGTGTCCTGTTCGGAGACGGAAGATGGTGACTTGTTCCTTTCTGTTTAGCATGTGATAGTCATCATGTGGTGGTGTTTGTGGCTTCCTGTAGGTTTTTATCATGCTTTTCTTCTGATTATAGGTGACTGGTATGTCTGGTTGCTCCATTTCAGTGCCCTCTTTGGTCAGCTTTCTCATTGCCTGGTATCCCACAGTGGGAGGGAATCCATTGCAAAGTGACTCCATGTTGTAAGCCAATTTTTGACAAGGCATCCTTAAGGTCTGGTAGTTTGTTGCACTGAAGAGCTTCCAGTACTGATCTTGCATCTGTGAGAATTACTACAGGACATGTATCAATTCTGGAGTCTGATAGTTTTTCAACTGCAGCAATAATTGCCCTAACTTCTGCATCAAAGTTGTTGCAGTATTTACCAGTGGGTATGGAAATCTTGTCAATGGTGTTGTTTGGATATTCAATATATGCTCCTGCCCCACCATTCTTTATGGCATTTATGTGCAGATCCATCTGTATACACGTATCCAGGTGTCACATGGATATTTGTCATCTAGAACACTAAGTGTGGCTGTTGATCTTACAAGACTGCTCTGCATCTCACCATTCTGCACACCTTTCACTTCAGTCTGAATAGTTATTTGTGTATAATCTGCTTCTTTCCATGGTGTATGCTCTGGTACAGATGATAATGGAGTGACTACAGTTGGAAGGTCAGGTATCAGCTTACGCATACGCTTGGCCTGATGAATGAAGCTGCTTCTTTTAAGCCGTCCTAATGCCAAGTTATTGAATCTCTCCTTCAGGGGATGGCTTACAGAGCTAAGGAATTTTTCTCCCATGGTCATGACCTTTGTGTCTCTACGTTCCTTTAGCGGTTGAACACCAACTATTTTCTGCATTTCTACTATTGGTGTGGACCTCATGGCACCTGTGATAATCCGTAGTGACTGATTTTGAACCTTGTCTAGATTATGCAGCGTAGTGTTTGATGCTGTGCACCAAGATGTTGAGCCATATTCTAAATGTGGTAGAATACTTTGCTGATATACATTCTTGAGGATTCTTTCACTAGCTCCCCATGTAGTCCCACTCAATTTTCTTAATATGGCTAGTTTTCTTCTGGCTTTTGCTTCTGCACTGTTGATGTGTTGCTTCCAAGTCAGTTTTGAGTCAAGAGTCACTCCTAAGTAAGTGGGTTGGTTGTCCATCCTTAAGGGTATTTCATTTACAAAGATCTTACCTGCTTTCTGTTTAGATGAGAGGGTGAACAGAGTGGTGCTTGATTCTAGTATCTGGCTGTTATGTGGGTGTTCTACCACCATATTCAGGGAGTATCTGTAACATATGAATGGACCACAGACACTGATTCTAGTATCTGGCTGTTATGTGGGTGTTCTACCACCATATTCAGGGAGTATCTGTAACATATGAATGGACCACAGACACTGATTCTAGTATCTGGCTGTTATGTGGGTGTTTACCATAGAGGACTTTACATGACTAAACATGGCTTCTTGTTACTGCAGCTGATTATGCTAACCAAGTATTGGTAGAATCAAACATAACAGAAGTTACTCCACAATTTCTGAAACGGCTGACATTAAACTGCTCAAAAACCAATTTCTATTACAAAAAAAAAAAATCTTACAATGGTTCAGCACACAGACGATATGTCATGTTACTGTAGACATATATAGAATGGTTCAGCACACAGACGATATGTCATGTTACTGTAGACATATACAGAATGGTTCAGCACACAGAAGATATGTCATGTTACTGTAGACACATACAGAATGGTTCAGCACACAGAAGATATGTCATGTTACTGTAGACATATACAGAATGGTCCAGCACACAGAAGATATGTCATGTTACCGTAGACACATACCGAATGGTTCAGAATACAGAAGATATGTCATGTTACTGTAGACATATACATCAGCTTCTGTGTTCAGCACACAGAAGATATGTCATGTTACTGTAGACATATACAGAATGGTTCAGAATACAGAAGATATGTCATGTTACTGTAGACATATACAGAATGGTTCAGCACACAGACGATATGTCATGTTACTGTAGACACATAAACATACTGAAGCAGTTTGACAAGAAATGAAGTAAATGAAAGTAACAAACAGAAGCTACATACGTCTGAGCTTCAGAACTGTAAGACCAAATCTTCAGCCTTAGTTCTGGACTGAAGACACCATCATCCCACATCTCAAATGTGGCCAGCCATCCTCCATCATCACTGATGCTTATACACATCACTTCTGTAACTGCTTTAGGCTGATCAATATTTTCTGGTGAGACGTAGTTCTGCCCTACAATATCAAGCTGAAAATATTCACAGAAAACAATGAGATCACTGGGCAGATCATTACCAGCTCAGACATGTGGCTACTCTTACAGGACAGGATTTACCTGAATTACACTTTTTCTTTTTTTGAACTTGCTTACATCAGCTTCAAAGTAGTTTAATATTTAATGAAACAGAGTTTATTACAAAAAAAGATCTCAGAATGGTTCAGCACACAGAAGATATGGCATGTATCTGTGCTCTCTTAACACTTCCCGGGTCAAAGACGGGGAAATCCGTTTTTCCGGTTTCTGTGCGTTGTTGGCCGAAAGGCGGATTTGCCGTTTTTGATGGTCGTCTTATTTAAACTGTTTCTAGTGTGTTATTTAAAGTAATTTTTGGTTGTCTGTATTTTTACTGCAAAGTTAATATAATAACATATTGTTTTTAATCTTCGTAACTTTAAAAAAAATAGAAATCTCGCGGCTTTAGCTGTCGGGAACACGTGTTTACGAGATCTCGCCAAGTCGACATTTTGTGCAAATGGCGGAGCACGTTTCGCTCGATGAAACTGCAATGTACAATGAATTATGCCCTGAACTGTTTGTCAGACTACCCTAGTGATGAATAAAAATCACTGTTTAATGATTCTAGTAATGAAAGTGATGTGTTTCAAAGTGATTTCTGTGATGGTGATCGGATTAAAAATACGATAACTAGGCACAGCGTTGCTGTGTCAGAAGTGAAAATTCAAGTGACAGTGTGATTTATTCAATGTCAGGATATGATGCTCAAACAGTAAGTATTTCATATTTTTTATGTGATATAGTTAGCAGTGATATAGGTGTGTGGAGTAACATTGATTCTACACCAGTTCTTGAAAAATTTCTAGGAAATTCTGGTGTTTCAGTGAATGTAAACAAACCAGGCAGCATGGAGGAAATTTTCAGTACAATGTTTGGCAATGATTTTTTTTAAACTGTTACCTCATCATGAAAATGTATACTGTGCACAGACACAACATACGAAAAATTACTGCCTTTTTGTCTGAAAATATAACACATTCAGACATGAACAAATTCTTTGGATTGATCATTTTGATGGGCCAGACTAGGAAGCCACACTGGAAAGATTACTGGACAACAGACCCTCTTCTGGAAACACCAATATTTTCAAAAACAAGAGCTAAATTTGAGCATCTTCTGACACTTCTGCATTTCTCTGACAACTCTCAGACATTTCCAGAAACAAGTAGAATTAGCAAAATAAAACCTCTGCTGGATTATTTTTTGCCTAAATTTCAAGAGTTGTATAAACCGAAGCAGCAGCTTTCGACTGATGAAGGAAAGACGAAAGACTTGTTCGCATGATATCAACAATGCACAACAGTGATTGTCTGGAATAGTAAAGGATCATGTTCTGGTGAATCCTGAGGACGAAGGCACTAAAAAAGCATCATCTAGGAAGTGCAGAGTGTGCTTGGTCAATGAGAAAAAGAGTGAAACAAAATTTTTTTGTCAAAGTTGTCAAGTCCTGTTGCATTCAGATAATTGTTTAACAAGATATCACACACTCAAGAAGTACTAGAGGGTCTTGGGAGTCTGTCTACCAACCTGGATCAATTTATCTCAATGTTGAGTAAAGATATGCATGTTTTTCTAAGTCCACTCAAAAGAGTTCATTTTTCAGAAAAATGGCTGGGAACTGGGGGTTTTTCAGGGTAAATAACTGTGGTCCACAAAGTGTTAATACCGTGATGCTCTTGTATAAAAGCATATTTTGGTCCGCCTCACCTTGCTGCCACACATAAGTCACCATATTAAAAATGTGTCAAAGCATCATCATGGATCATGGCTGTTGAGTAACGTTTGCTAGCAGACATATCAGTGTCTACACTGTCTTTTATGTTGGCAGCTGTGACAGAAAGCTACATCAGACACTTGGAGCACTGATTATTTTATTCAGGAATGCTTCATGTTTATACTGTGCTATTTTTGTGTATAGATGCTCACTTGCCCTCTTCTTCATTTTTTCTCTCATATCTTTGTCTCCATTTTGTCAGGATACTCCAAGCTTGTACTTTCACTTTCTGCACTATTTTAAAACCTGATAATTTGCTTATTTTGAACAAAATCTGTCAATGGCCACATTTCAAACATATTTCCCACACTTGTAACTATTTCTAACAAGTTGAATTATGCAATAAAAATGATATTATGGCTGTTTAAGAATCTCTTTCACTATATAATGCTGGAGCAATCATGTTTATCTAAATTTGACTCTGTCACTATATAATGCTGGAGCAATCATGGTTATCTAAATGTGACTGTCACTATACAATGCTGGAGCAATCATGTTTATCTAAATTTGACTCTGTCACTATATAATGCTGGAGCAATCATGGTTATCTAAATGTAACTCTGTCACTATATAATGCTGGAGCAATCATGGTTATCTAAATGTAACTCTGTCACTATATAATGCTGGAGCACCCATGGTTATCTAAATGTGACTCTGTCACTATATAATGCTGGAGCAATCATGGTTATCTAAATGTAACTCTGTCACTATATAATGCTGGAGTACCCATGGTTATCTAAATGTAATTCTGTCACTATATAATGCTGGAGCAATCATGGTTATCTAAATGTGACTTTGTCACTATATAATGCTGGAGCAATCATGGTTATCTAAATGTGAAATATTTTCATCTGCTAGCCCAGGGACATACAAATGAATGAATGAGCCCTAGTATGATCAGCAAAGCTGCCACTAATCTGCATATTTTACTCATAACTTCTATTGTCTGTTTTCAGTAGCCCAGACCTAACATTCACTTTTACAATATCAGTATCCAAGAAAATTGTCTGTGTTGCAGGTTCAAATAAGCCACATGCAAATATCTTCACTTTATTTGATGACAATAAATATCACACTTGAAAATATTCTCTACTATAAAGAGTGAAGCAACCATATAACTCCTCAGATCATCAGAGGAAGACCTTTTTTGAGCACAAGAAAACAGCAGATTCATGTGACATGTTACAACTCAGGACAAATGTGACAGAATCTTAGCTCTGATTATGCACATACAGCACTTTAATCTGTTTTCTATTTAAATATGTTCTCCTCCTTCTTTGTCTGCCCTCAGAAGAGCACTGGTTGCCATGTGTCACAGTCTGCAGCTAGACTGTAATAGCTGTGCTTCCATCCACCTTCAGCATGCCTTATTTTTAAGGCATTTGCCTTCCCATTTGGATCCCCACTCACTGGGCCAGAAGACTAGTGCCTGTCAGTGGGGAAGTGCAAGGAAATCATTGTCAACTTTAGTTCACTAGCTGTGCTGTGTGTTCCTGACCACTATCTCAATCAGCTTCATATAAAAAAAATGTCAGACTTCAGAGATGTCTGCTCAATACCTTCACAAACATAGTGACATAAAAATTCTGGGCCAGTCAGAAAACTGTCCTTGTCAGCTGATGTTCGAACTTTAGCTCTACTTTCTTCATTCTTTATTCTATTAGTCTTTGTCTGCATTACTTCTGTTGCTGTATGTTTCATGTCTCAGAAAGTTCAGATTGTGACAGCAAGTCTTTCACTAAGTGCTGCATCATTTTGTTGTTAATTTATCCAGTTCTACACTTGTACATCACCATCAACTGATAAAAAGGATTGGCTGGAAAAATGAATGGGTACCTACATTGAAAAGTTGTCTGCTTAGACTCAAAGAATAAAACTGAAGGTGTCCAGGCAAGCCATTTGTCACCAGCGTTCTTGACCTTGGGTCAAAGTTCAAGCCACTTGGGATTGGGTTTTTATGGTTAGCTGCAGCAAGCATGGTCCGGGTCAAACCTCTATAAACTAGCAGTACCTTCAGGTTGATGTCCAACAACTGAATCACTGAAATATACAGTAGTACATTCTGCCTGACAATAAATATGTATCACTTGTCTATAGCTAACCTTTAACAAAACAGTATTACTGAGACCAGAGTAAAGATTGCTTATGGTACAAGCTCATATTGTACACATACAGTCTAATTAGTGTAATGGCTGGATGTAACTACCAACATTCTGAATCAACAATCTTCATATACTGGAGGATATAGCTCATTTACATTCTCTCTGACAATTAAGGATGAAACTTTCTTGTCTTCCAAAACAGCCTGTTCAGTGAGCACTTCCAAATAAATTAATACAGATTTTTAAAAAAATATTCTTGACATCTTTGATTTATGTCTTCTTGACCTGCAAGCTACAGGCAGACATGGGCCTAAATAAAACTGAAAGTCTACCATTAATACATTCATAAGAGCTTCATTAGCATATTCCATAACATCATACATGCAATAACATGCAAATGCTGTAATATGATGTACATCAGAGAGACCAACTTATGATCCAGAAATGGATTCTGCCAACTCCTTAATGACATCTCCAATATAAAGTGGACAAGGTTATTTCAGAGAATGATAATCAAAGGACAAACTGATGTTTCAGCCACTCTTGTTCTTTCAATGAGCACATTCAGAAAGTTCCGCACGAGTGCCTTATCCTCCAGACTGGATCTTCACACCCGGCTGGTCTCAGTCCTCACCTGGCTGGTCTCAGTCCTCAGTTCAGCTTTCTCAAAATAATTCTTTCCTTTATTTGACAATAACTGTTTCAATTTCCTTGTTCCTTTTCACTTTCCATGTCTTTTGCCAATTGCTGTACTAGACTTCCTCATCTGTACTGAGAGATAGCTAGTGCTAATAATACCAACCAATCACACTCTCATGGCAAAATGTCTGGAACCAGCTGCTTGTAACTCATTTCAACTTTTACATTTTTTAAAATTCACTATTCTCTGCTTTATATCATTTTCCCCATCCAATGTTTTTTTTCTTCTCCCTGCTGTTCTAGTTTCTGGCTGACTGTATCCCATGCTTGGCTGCCTCTCTCGCTCCTCATATTTCCACTTCCATTTGTGGCTGTAGTCTGTGTTCAGTTTCCTCACAGAGCAGATCAGTGTTAAATTTTCTGTACATATTCTATGTGTGTCTTGTCTCTTCTGTTATCCTTGATAAAGGCACATTTGCTGAAATAATTTGGTTGTTATTGCTTTTCCATAACCATTTCACTGTTCTTACCTACATCATACATCTCCTTCTTACCTGCTACACCAATATGGCACCACCATTGTTTTTTTCATCCGTCCAAACTGGTTGACTGTATTCTCAAAGTAAGTCTGTTACTTACCATTATCTGAATGTTTGGTTGCATACAATGTTCCATGAGGAGAACATACAATATGTGTGATGGGAGCCCCCATACGTGGCTTGAAGTCCCGTTGGTTTGGGTTGGCCATCTGCCATCTGACCAATACGCATTCATGGCCACCACTCAGGATATTAGAACCTTGATGAGATCATTAATAAAAAGCATGTTACCTACTGTATATATGACAGCAAGAATATTGATAAATTACTCTCACAACGCACAGAATGAGGACTTTTTTTTCTCTCTGGCTGTAAAAAAATGTGGTCCCAGTCACTGGGAACTCCTGGTATAAGCTTTTGTCCCATTTGCTGCTCTGTGATCTCCCCTCTCCTTCCCGGTCTAAATGTGCGTGCCTGAACTGAGGCTACTACTCCCTTACCGTCATGAACACATTAACTCCT
Organism: Achatina immaculata; assembly: GCA_009760885.1. Lineage (NCBI taxonomy): Eukaryota > Metazoa > Mollusca > Gastropoda > Stylommatophora > Achatinidae > Lissachatina > Lissachatina immaculata. The sequence goes on along the minus strand of CM019717.1, from coordinate 38,173,431 downwards.
GGGACACATAACGCTGTAGGTTAGAGGGCTTCATGAATGCTAGAACAGTAACCTACACTAAATGCTGTATAAGAAGAAGAAAAAACTGCATCAATGTGAAATTAGCTTATTTGTGTTAGTTTCCATCAATCTGAAAGAAACAAACTTTGTGAAACTGTGTAATCAACTGGAGTAAATCTTTATGTGAGTGAGATCAGAAACTTACACGTGAATAAACTTACCACTGGGAGTAAAGTCCAGACACAAGACTGGAAGTGCATGCCAGTGTATAGTTGAGGTAGCAGGCTGGCCATCCTTGAAAAAGTTGTGCCTAAAATGACAGACAAGGTCACATCATGGTGAAACAAACTAACATGGCAGACAAGGTCACATCATGGTGAAACAAACTAACATGGCAGACAAGGTCACATCATGGTGAAACAAACTAACATGGCAGACAAGGTCACATCATGGTGAAACAAACTAACATGACAGACAAGGTCACATCATGGTGAAACAAACTAACTTGGCAGACAAGGTCACATCATGGTGAAACACACTAACATGACAGACAAGGTCATATCATGGTGAAACAAACTAACATGACAGACAAGGTCACATCATGGTGAAACAAACTAACATGGCAGACAAGGTCACATCATGGTGAAACAAACTAACATGGCAGACAAGGTAACATCATGGTGAAACAAACTAACATGACAGACAAGAAGCCAAGCTCTTAAATCCACAACATAACATTTATTATGTATTACTTTAATATCAATGGTTTTTAACCTGACCTATCGTTTTATTTATCAAGTTTTAAGCTACTTCCATTTTCAGTCTACGGCTGGATGTCACTAGTTGTATTTAATAATATCTTCAAATTTCTTGTAAAACCAAATTTTAAAACAAATGTTCTAAGTGATCATTTTGGCTCCCGTTACCACTGCTACCTGACTGTTCTTCTTTATGTGTAGGCCTTGTTACAAACATGCTCAGCAAACTACGGGTAGCACATTAGTCTAATAAAAGGTCAAAACCAAACAAAAGATAGTTAACTTATTAACAATGAAAGAATAAAACCAAACAAAAGATAGTTAACTTATAATGATGAAAGAATAAAATCAAACAAAAGATAATTAACTTATAATGATGAAAGAATACAACCAAGCAAACAAAAAAATGCAGCTTACACTCTGATGACAGAACAAAACAAAAGATGACAACTTACACTCTGATGACAGAACAAAACAAAAGATGACAACTTACATTCTGATGACAGAACAAAACAAAAGATGACAACTTACACTCTGATGACAGAACAAAACAAAAGATGACAACTTACACTCTGATGGTTTCTCTCTTCATGGAATAAATGGAAAGCTGATGCTTCAAGCCAGAGCCAATAAACTCTTTCTGAAACACGTAACAGATGAGGCATGACAGTCAAAAGACTGATAAACTACACATCACAACCAAGCCAACTCATCAACACATCATGTCAACAGTTATAAGCATAAACTGACATCTTTGCTGGTAGAAAACTACTTACTCGATAAGAAAATGTAACTCAAAAAGTTTTATTTGGAAATGCTGTACTCACTGCAGTGATCTCTTGGAGAAAATACAACACTATATCTCAAAATGCCAACTGCTCAAGAGAATGTGATGTGCATACTTTGGTTTTTTCAAAACAAAGTGTTATCAAAATATAATACTGTTACAGGACTCAGTATTGACATGATCCATCTTGAGATAATGCTATCAGATGTTGGTTAAAGTAGACTGCCAGTGTTCTGCGCGTCAAGAGACTGGCAGTGTTCTGTAGGTCAAAAGACTGGCAGTGTTCTGTAGGTCAAAAGACTGGCAGTGTTCGGTAGGTCAAGAGACTGGCAGTGTTCTGTAGGTCAAAAGACTGGCAGTGTTTGGTAGGTCAAGAGACTGGCAGTGTTTGGTAGGTCAAGAGACTGGCAGTGTTTAGTAGGTCAAGAGACTGGCAGTGTTTGGTAGGTCAAAAGACTGGCAGTGTTCTGTAGGTCAAAAGACTGGCAGTGTTTGGTAGGTCAAGAGACTGGCAGTGTTTGGTAGGTCAAGAGACTGGTAGTGTTCTGTACATCAAGAGAACACTGGTAGTGTTCTGTATGTTAACTCTTTGGATGCACAGGCAACAATGCATACAATGTCTGTGCCAAATGAAATGCGCATGTAATATTTTTGGGGAATCGATGAAAAAGTGAACATAACAAATTATTTGCACGTTAAAAATATACTTATTATGCTTCTTCCTCTTCTTCATAGGCATTGTTTGTCTATATCTCCAGTCCTCTCTCTTGGATAAATTTCAATGTTTTCTTGTAACTCATATATGGAACCACAGAGCTTATATTCTTTGGTGGTTTCACTAGGCCAGTAATTGCTTCTCAGTGTCTCAGAGTTGATGCAGTTTTGGATTATATGTTCCACAGTTTGCGGCACTTGGGCACATGTACAAAAATTAGTGGTACTAATCTTAAACTTTTACAAATCATGTCTAGGAAGTGGAGATGGATTTGCCACATTCTGAGGAAACCCGACACCAACTTAGCAAGACAGGCACTGACATGGAATCCTCAAGGAAATAGAAAACGAGGAAGACCTAGACTTACTTGGAGAAGAGAAATTATGACAGTGCTCAGAGACAAGGGATGCACATGGAAGGAAGCAGAGAATAATTCCAAGAACAGAGATGACTGGAAAGTCTTTATCTGTAGCCTATGCTCTCAAGAGAGTGAAAGGCAATGATGATGATGAACCTTAAACTTTGTATACATGACTTCAGAGTCAGCTGTGTCCTGTTTGGAGATGGAAAATGGTGACTTGTTCCTTTCCGTTTAGCATGTGATAGTCATCATGTGGTGGTGTTTGTGGGTTCCTGTAGGTTTTTATCATGCTTTTCTTCTGATATGTGACCAGTATAGATGGTTACTCCATTCCAATGGCCTCTTTGGTACCTACTAACCATCGGCAATGTCTAGATCTACTTGTAGATATCATACTCACAAAAATAATGTCTGAAATAACCTTCTAACTACTTCTTCAGTACGTCTAATAGGTCTAGATCTACTTGGAGTACATTCAAGAACAGGTGTCTGGTCTTAGGGCATGTCCGTACACCTAACTAAGTCATCAAAAATTGAATATTTTCTAACGAAATTTCTAATTTCACACTTGTTGCTAACCATGGATTCTAAGGACTGTAATAGCCAGAGGTGGGGTGGAGGATAAGCTCTCCACTTTAATTAAATGTCACCAAGGCGTGTGTCTCAAATAGCCTCTGACAGTCCAAGTCCAGCTCCTGGCCTTCTCGTGGTGGAATTGTTTAAACTGACAGGAGAAGGGGCAAAAGGTGAGTATCTGGCGCCTGAAAACCAGATGCTTTGGTAGATGAGACTCGTTAGTCTTGGGTGGTAGCTCATTTAGGAGAAGGAAAACTCTGATTTCACACCCCCTGCTGTCTTGTAGGGTAGGCTCTGGCCAGAGTCAAAGGCTAGTGGAGTAAACCATAAACAAACCTTGTAGGGTAGGCTCTGGCCAAAGGCTAGTGGAGTAAACCATAAACAAACCTTGTAGGGTAGGCTCTGACCAGAGTCAAAGGCTAGTGGAGTAAATCATAAACAAACTGGTGGAAGGCAAGGGGAAACCAACACTGTACATTCCCAATAACAATCATGACAATCCACAATTCTTTGAATCATAACGACAATAATGGGGGTTCCAGTGGAACCACTTCGTCCGGTAGGGACTATCACATGCGACAGGTGATACCAGATCATCATCCAACTACTGTACGCAAAAAAAGCACAAATAACACCACAGTAACTGCAACATGGAACATTAGAGCATTAACAGAACTTGGAAAACATCGAACAAGAAATGAAAAGAATGGAAATTAACATCCTTGGTTTATGTGAAATGAGATGGACTGGAGCAGGAAGCAGAGATCATAAAGACTTCAAAATAATATATTCCGGGGGAAACCAGTGTAGAAATGGAGTTGGCATAATATTGGATAAGAAGGCAGCAAGAACCGTGAAAGGTTTCTGGTGCATGTCGGACAGAGTGTTAATGGTTAAATTACAGGGCCACCCAATAGACACAAATCTCATCCAAGTATACGCACCAACTTCAGAAAGCTCTGATGATGAGATAAAAGAATTTTACAACAATCTGGACATGGCAATGAAAGTGCAAACTATGGGAAGTAAACTTTGTGCTAGGTGATTTAAATGCAAAAGTAGGGACTGAACAAGACAATGAAGCTACTAGCAGGTATGGACTAGGAATCAGAAACAAAAGAGGAGTGATGTTGGTTGAGTGGGCAGAAAAGAATAAAATGATTACAGGAAATACTTGGTTTCAACAACACCCAAGGTGACTGGACATGGAAAAGCCCAAATAATAATTTACATAACCAGACATTATGATCAACAGAAGATTCAGGAACTCACTAATATCTGTGAAAACATGACCAAGTGCAGACTTCAACAGTGACCATATCCCAGTTGTAGGAAAAGTGAGAATCAGGCTAAAGAGGTTAAAAGTAGCAGCTAAAAACAAAGAACTATATAGAGAGCTGTTACGGAAAGATAAAGCAATACAAGAACAATACAGGACCATAGTACATAATAGATATAATGCTATAGAGAAGACTGAAACAATTGATGAACAATGGAATATGCTCAAAGACTATTTAGCAAACATCTATCGAAATCTTACCTCCAAATAAAAGACATGCTAAACAGGGGTGGATGACAGAAGAAATTTTGCAACTAATGGATCAAAGAAGTCTTAAGGAAGATAAAGATGAATATGACAAAATAAATAATGAAATGTAGTGAAATAGAGACACACCATCAAGGAAACGCAGAGATATGTACAAACAAATAAAGGAGTCAACAAACAAAAGGGGTTACCACAAGACTGGTTGCCTGAAGTCAAAGGAGGGCATACAGTAATGGACAGAGATGAAATAATAATGACATGATGGTGCGAATACATCAGAGAGCTCTATGAGGACAATAGTAGCGAAACAGATATACGAAAAAATAATGAAGGACCTCACACATTAAAAGCACAAGTGGAAGAAGCCATTAAACACATGAAGAACAACAAAGCACCAGGACCAGATAAAACCACCAAGGAAGAATTACTGGAAGTATTAGGAGAGCTTGGCATAGAAATAAGTACCAGATTGCTGAATGACATCTATAACAGTAACTATGTCCATCAGATCTTTTTTGCAATCAGTTTTCATTGCCCTACCAAAGAAACAAGATGCAGTCTTATGAGCCATGTTACCAAAATCCTACTTCGTATTGTTTTATGAGAAGAGTCAGTTGCAAAATAAAACTAGAAAAGAGTCAGGAGCAAAATAAAACTAGAAATCATTGAAGAACAGTGTGGCTTCGTTGAAAGAAAAGGTAGAAATAACATCATATATATATTATAAGAACACTGATGGAGAGATCAATAGAAGTAAAGATGTACCTATATTTATGCTTCATAGATTACTGTAAAACATTTGATAAAGTGAGACATACAGAAATTATAAGAATGCTGGAAGACATCAACATAGATGGGAAAGATCTGAAACTTATCAAAAATATATTTTGGCAGCAATCAGCAGCAATGAAGGTTGAGAACCAAATATGAGCATTCCAAGACAAACAGTTGGGGGTGAGACAAGGATGTGTTTTATCTCATGACCTCTTCTCCTTGTACAGCGAAAACATAATAAGAAATATAGAGAACATGCCAGGAATATCAGTTGGCGGGTACAACCGTAACAACTTAAGATATGCAGATGACACAGTCCTGACTGCTAAAAATGAAGGGGAGCTACAGGCTCTTCTGGACATCGTGGTTCATGAAAGGGTCTCAGCCTGAACAAAAAGAAGACTGAAGTGATGGTCATCTCAAAGAAAAGAATACCACCAAAATGTAGCGTTACCACCGATGGCACAAATCTGAAACAAATTGATACATTCAAGTACTTAGGAACAATTATAACAACTGATGGGAAATGTCACAACAAAATAAAAAGCAGATGTGCTCTGGCCAAGTCAGCATTCCAGACAATGAAAAAACTAATTCAGCATTCCAGACAATGAAACACATCTTATGCAACAGATCCATATCAATGGAAACAAGATTCCCAGTATTTAAATGTTACGTTGGAGCCAATTTTGTTTTATGGATGTGAAGCATGGTCTATGAATAAGAAAGTACAGCGAGACATGGAGGCCATGGAGATGTAGTTTATAAGAAGGATGTTGAAGGCACCATGGACAGCCAAGAAAACCAATATGAAGAAGTCTTAAGACAGGCTGGAGTTAAAACAAATTATAGCAAAGACCAGAGGCAAACAAGCAAGGTTTATAGGACATTTCCTGAGAAGAGGAAAATTGGAACACACTGTGGCAACTGGAAAAAAATGAAGGAAGAAGAGACAGAGGAAGACACAGAGAGAAGTTACTGGATAACAAAGACTGTGTGGGCTTTAAACTGGATAATAAACCCAAACATTTTCAATTTGTCAGAGACATTTTGAAGCTGATGAAAACTGCCTTTAGAGATGGATACTTAGCTATGAACCAACATTTAGAGATGGATACTTAGCCATGAACCAACATTTTACATAACAGGGATGGCAAATTGTCACAAAAGCAGAATTTTGGAATTATAAAACCTTCAAACCCTTTCAGAAATAAAAAAAAAAAAGATAATGAAAAGATGAATGTCTGCTGTGCTTTGTCATGTTCAAAATTGTTGGGGCCCTTTCCCGTTGTAATATAAAAGAGATGATGATGTCAGTAAAACTGGTTCTAGTAATAGAAGTCAACAGAGGCGTATGGTTCAGGTTTACAAAATGACAGAATGTGAACAGAAACACAAGTGACAGGAAGTAAGAAAATAAGATGAGGACGCATAAATGAAGAATACACAACATTCAATACTTCAACATCAGCCTTTGTCAGCACTAACCTACTTGGACATGCTACAGCTATATCTGTTGCCCGAGCTGAAGATCAGCAGCCAGATGTGCTGTTTCAGTAAGATGGTGCACATCCACACTCAGTTCATGTTGTATTTTCCTGGCTGTTGGGTCAGGACGTTCTTGTTACATGGCACAACCAGCTGAGTCTTGTAGTTCAGCGTTGTCATCATGGATGAAAGTTTAGCATGCCACAGGCTTTGTTAGTTTGTCATGCTACTTGCTATTTATTATTTTGTGAAGGCACTGATGATGGAAACTGTCAAGTTTTCTCAAATGCCTTGAAAACGTCGACACATATAAATGCAATCAATGATATACTTCATTTTACCATGGTCCCGCCACATGTCTTTACATTAGCAGTACCAGCAAAGATAGTTCATATATAATAATCAGAAGGCTATTTCTCCAAAGGAGACAACTGTTTACGTGGCTGAAACTAGTGTCATATGCCACCTACCTGGCAACCAAAGGACACTAAGCGATGATCACCATCACAATGTTCTATCAACATCTTTGGTTTTGACAATTCATCAACATCTGATTTCTTCCTCTTCCACAACATCAGACTGAAGGCTGAATACAAAATAAAGAAAAAACAAAAACAAAAGACTGAAATTTATTTTGTCCGATATAGTCAAATGACAACAATCACAGACTTTCAACTGTCAAATATCATAATCAGTAAACAGTCTCAGAACTTCAACTATCATATATGGCCATATGCAGTAAACAGTCTCAGAACTTCAACTATCATATATGGCCATATGCAGTAAACAGTCTCAGAACTTCAACTATCATATATGGCCATATGCAGTAAACAGTCTCAGAACTTCAACTATCATGTATGGCCATATGCAGTAAACAGTCTCAGAACTTCAACTATCATATACGGCCATATGCAGTAAACAGTCTCAATTTAGTTTTCTTTGCATTAAGATAGAGGTTCTGCTCTTCACTGTTCTTACGGACTGACATAATTATTTTTTCCATTCCTTTTTGTGTTGTGGACAGTAATACTGTGTCATCAGTGTATCTAATCTCTGGTATTTCATAATCTCCAATTGTTATGGCATCATAATATTCTTTGTCTACATCTTCTCTAACATTCCTCATTATATTTTCAGTATACAAGTTAAATAAGTAGGGTGACAACAAGCAACATATGCAACAAAAATCAAAAGGTTTCCCTATGAAAGACTTACTTGTCTTGAGCTCTGCTGTACGTGCAAGCATCATGACGGACTTCTTCTCAGCACTGACTGACACAATGCCGTACAGAGGCATGTGTAGCTGATATTGCTGCAGAATTAATGCAAAGTTGAATAGATGTTTCCACAAATCTATATGTTTGTTTTGTTTTAATCTTTTTAACATAAGATAAAATATGTAATGACTCAGTGGAATGACAGAAGTCTAGGGTTTGCTAGCTCAAATAATATGATGATGCTAGGAAGTTACCTTACTGAGTTAACCACCACCATAAGTGGAATGATAGAAGTCAGGGTTTGCTAGCTCAAATAATATGATGATGCTAGCAAGTTACCTTACTGAGTTGACCAACATGAGCTAGGACGTGCCACAAACAATTCTTGCTGATCTCATGATGTCAGTGTAATTAAAGTAACTATATCCTCATTGATTCCAATACTTAACACTTCCCGGCCCAAAGATGAGAAAATCCGTTTTCCGGTTTTCAATGTATTGTTGGCTGAAAGCCGGATTTGCCGTTTTCAATAGTCGTCTTATTCAGACTGTTTCTAGCTTGTTATTTAAAGTAATTTTTGGTTGTGTGTATTTTTACTGCAAAGTTAACATAATAAAATATTGTTTTCAGTCTACGTAACTTAAAAAAAAATAGTGTTTTTGCGTTTTAAGTTGTCTGGAACATGTGTTTACAAGATTTCGCAAAGTCGATATATTTTCAAAATGGCAGAGCACGTTTGTCTTGATGACACTGTGACTGACGCTCAATTTTTGTCAGACTGCCCCAGTGATGATGAAACATCACTGTTTAATGATTCTTGTAATATCATTGATGTGTTTCAAAGTGATTCCTGTGACGATGATCTGATTACACCTTCCATTACTAGCCACAGGCTTGCTGTGTCAGAGAGAGAAAGCGACAGAGATTGTGACTCAATGTCTGGACATAATGCTCCAGCAGACACCAGGTATTTCATATTTTTTATGTGATATAGTTGGCAGTGATATAGGTGTGTGGAGTAACATTCATTCTACACCAGTTCTTGAAAATTTCTAGAAAATCCTGGTGTTTCTGTGAATGTAAACAAACCAGACAGCATAGAGGAAATTTGCAGTATAATGTTTGATGATTTTTTTTAACTGTTAGCTCATTATGAAAATTTATACTGTGCACAGACCCACCATATGCACAAACCTACTGCTTTTTTTTTTTTTGTCTGAAAATATAACACTTGCAGACATGAAAAATATATGTCGAAGGAACAGTTGCTGATGAAGCAAACCAATTTGCATGCCTTGGCAACTACATAGACCAAGATGGTGACACCAGGAATGAAGTTAGAATTAGAACTGCAAAAGCAACATTATCCTTCAAAAATCTTGAGAACATAGGAAATTAAAAAGTTACAAGCACAAAAACCAAGTTAAAATTATTCAGTTCAAATGTGATATCCACCCTCAACTAAAGAAACAGACAAGACTCTTTTGACAAAAATGCCTAAGGAAAATACTTGGTATAAAGTGGAACGAATTCAAGAACAACGCAGAGATAAGACAGGTGAGCAAACAACAACCTGTCTCATGAGTGATCAAAAAAAAAAAAGAAGAGGGACATATGTAGGCCATGTGATGAGAAGAAACAATCAGAGAATACCAAAATAAGCTATCAAGTGGAGCACAATAGGCCGAAGAAAAAAAAGGTCAATCGCATGAAACTCTAAAGAGGACATTGTTAAGAAAAGCCAGTTTAGTGGGCATAAAATATCCTGATGAGGTTGAAAGACTCGCTGAGAACAGGAAAACTTGGCAAACAACTATGCCAGCCCTATGTGACGTTTAACGGCACGGGAACGATATAAGATGTAAGAAAGACATGAAAAATTCTTTGGACTGATCATTTTGATGGGCCAGACTAGGAAGCCACATTGGAAAGAGTAGTGGACAACAGACCCTCTTCTGGAAACACCAATATTTTCAAAAACAATTAGCATAGCTAAATTTAAGCATCTTCTGATATTTCTGCATTTCTCTGACAACTCTCAGACTCTCCCAGAAACAGGCAGAATTAGCAAAATAAAACCAAAGGAATAAAGACAAGTGAAAGCACATTTTGTTGGAAAGACCAAACACTTCTTCAGGTGTGGAAAGACAAGAGGTATTTGCATGATATCAACAATGCACAATTAAAAAACAGTTGCTACTGGGAAGACTGATAGAAAAACTGGACAGCCACTGACGAAACCAATCTGCATAGATGATTAGAACAAGCACTTGAAGGAACTAGACAAGACTGATCAGTATCTTTCATACTATATCTTGAGGAAGACAATGAAATGGAACAAAAAATTAGGATTCATCAATTGTACATTATTTGACTCATACATAGTCTACAGAGCCTTAAACAAGAACAAGAAGTTCTTGTAACTACAAGCAGTATTTAGTTGAAGTGGCAAGATTCTGGCTCTCTGAAATCAACTCTAGAAATCTAAACTTGGAAGCAGGTGATGAAAATGAATCCCTTACTAAACAGCTCAAAAGGGCCCCAAGCAAGGATCCTCTAACAACATTATATGGAATAGCAAAGGATCATGTCCTGATGAAGTTGAGGGTCAAGGTACTCAAAATCCACTATCTAGGAAGTGTAGAGTGTTCTTGGTCAATGGGAAAAGGAGTGAAAAAAGATTTATTTGTAAAAGTTGTCACGTCCCACTGCATCCAGATAACTGTTTCACAAGATATCACACGCTCAAGAAGTACTAGAGGGTTTTGGGAGTCTTAACTGTTTCACAAGATATCACACGCTCAAGAAGTACTAGAGGGTCTTGGGAGTCTGTCTACTAAGTTGATTAAATTAATTCAATGGTGAGAGAGATATGCATGTTTTTCTAAGTCCACTCACAAAAGCTTATTTTCAGAAAAATAGCTGGGAACTGAGTTTTTTTTTTTTTCAGGGTAAATAACTGTGGTCTACAAAGTGTTAACAGACTGTGAAGCATTTCTTACAGTAACTGAATGTGTACCATAACCTGAGTTTTCTAGCAGTTTATATGTGAAGTACTGACCCACGTAAGTCAAGTATCCATCTACCTCTCTTCCAGTCTGAATCTGATACACATGTAATTGTTACTGAACCTCCTCTAGTGGTATACAGATGGAACAAGAACTTAAAGGATCTGCTTATCAGAAGCCACTTGGTTCTAAGGACTGTAAATGCGTCTCAAACAGCCTCTGGCAGTCAAGTCCAGCTCCTGGCCTTCCCGTGGCAGAACTGTTTAAACTGACAGGAGAAGGGGCGAGAGCGAACATCTGGCGCCTGAAAACCAGATACTTAGGGTAGATGAGTGGCACGTTTGGTAGCTCATCTGCCGCTGTTGGCGAGATTTTTCAGTTGCCATGCGTGGAGCGGTGCTCCTCCCGGCCAATGAAGAAAGGTGCAAATGAGGTTGCTGCGCAGCATCACTGCGGAAAAGGTGGTAGAAAGGATAAAGCGAAGCAAACAATCAAATCACAGCACCTCTGGTCTGGAGGTCGGCCACGTCCTGAATGCAGTCATATCGGGTGAAATGCATGAACTGACTTGTCCCAGAGGTTAAGACACTGCTGGCGAGACTCTTCAAATGCCGCACGTGGAGTGAAGCTCCTCCCGGTCAAGGAAGAAATGCGGAAAAGTAATAAAGGCTGCTGTGCTGTGCCCATGGGAAAGGTTGTGGAAAGGATAAAGTGAAGTTTAATCGGTATGTCCAGTAGTATCGCTACGAGAGCTATACATACCACGGCACCTCTGCTCTAGAGGCCGGCCACGTCCGAAATACACCTACACTGGTGAAATATGCCTAAACGGCACACACCAGGGGTGGAACTTGATGGCTAGACATGTCATGCCACCTCTGCTCTAGAGGTCAGTCACGCCTGATATACACCCATACTGGTGAATTTTGCCTAAACCGGCTCACACCAGGGGTGAATCCTGAAGGCTATGCATGTCACAGTACCTCTGCTCTAGAGGTCGGTCATGTCCCAAACATGCCCATACTGGGATAATATGCCTAAACTGGCTCAACCCAGGGGTGGAAGTCACTAGTGGCGAGGATTCGTCCTCCTGGACAAAAGCTCCACCCTGGTCACAACTAGGAAGGGTAGCGGCCACGACCGCAAAATGCTGAAGTCGGAGACACTAGACCAGGGCAGTCTAGATAGGCAACCACCTCTCACCCGGCGGGGATGTTTGCGTATCCTAATCACGCTGAGGTTTTCCGGTGAGAAAGTCCAACTCTGGACTGGATGGGCAACCACCTCTCACTCGGCGGTGATACACATGTATCTCAAAACACGTCGAGGTTTTCCGGTGAGAAGGTCCAACTCTGGCCTAGGTGGGCTACCGCCTCTCACCCAGCGGGGATGCACTGATATCCTAAACACATCGAGGTCTTCCGGTGAGAAAGCCCAACCCTAGACTAAACTGGTGCAATGAAAACCACAGTGTCATGCAATCCCGCTTCTGAGACCCACCAAGAATACAGGCTAAAGCCCTGTGATACTCTGAACCCCTTGTGGTCCTCTTGTGGATCTCAGGGACCACACAGGAGACCACAGGACCTAACGAGGACCACAGGCGTAAATTCAGTAGGATCACAGTGCGGTTTTGGTGGTAGAAGCGAACAAAGAAGAAGAAGCCACTTCAGGTCGGCCAACATGTCCTTCTCCAGTACCAGATGCTGTGGTCACCGCAAGTACAACACTTGCCCCTTTATTGTCGAAACTAGTCAGCTAGCATTTCCCAAATGGTATTCATTTATGGGAACTTCATTTGCACACCCTGCAAATATGTGATAATATGCAAGCAGAAACTGATTCTGTCAATACTTCAATGACAATCTCCAAGATGGCGCACAAACCTCTCCTTCAACAGTATAATCAAAGAGACCATAAGGCAAACTTGACCTTTCAGTACCTGCCACCAGCTCATGTTCATAAAGCCTTGGAACAGCACCATATCTTCCAGGCTGTATGTTTACACCCAGATGCTTTGAATTCTCAGTTTAGTTTTGTCTAGATGATTCTTTCCATAGTTTGACCACTGTTGGTTCTTCATCCAGTGTCAACTTTCACTAACAGACTTCTACATCTGCTCTCTGAGTCACTGCTATTTCCCTACTTACCCAGTCTTTTTTTTTTCTGCTGCTCTATCTCTAGTGGACCATATTCCATGCTTGGCTGCCTCTCTAGCTGACCATATTCTATGCTTGGCTGCCTCTCTAGCTGACCATATTCTATGCTTGGCTGTCTTTCTAGCTGACCATATTCTATGCCTGGCTGTCTTTCTAGTTGACCATATACCATGCTTGGCTGCCTCTCTAGTTGACCATATACCATGCTTGGCTGCCTCTCTAGCTGACCATATTCTATGCTTGGCTGTCTTTCTAGTTGACCATATTCTATGCTTGGCTGCCTCTCTAGTTGACCATATTCTATGCTTGGCTGCCTCTCTAGTTGACCACATTCTATGCTTGGCTGCCTCTCTAGTTGACCATATTCTATGCTTGGCTGCCTCTCTAACTGACCATATACCATGCTTGGCTGCATCTCTAGCTGACCATATTCTATGCTTGGCTGCCTCTCTAGTTGACCATATTCTATGCTTGGCTGTCTTTCTAGTTGACCATATACCATGCTTGGCTGCCTCTCTAGTTGACCATATTCTATGCTTGGCTGCCTCTCTAGTTGACCATATTCTATGTTTGGCTGATTTCTAGCTGACCATATACCATGCTTGGCTGCCTCTCTAGTTGACCATATTCTATGCTTGGCTGTCTTTCTAGCTGACCATATACCATGCTTGGCTGCCTCTCTAGTTGACCATATTCTATGCTTGGCTGCCTCTCTAGTTGACCATATTCTATGCTTGGCTGTCTTTCTAGTTGACCATATTCTATGCTTGGCTGCCTCTCTAGTTGACCATATTCCATGCTTGGCTGCCTTTCTAACTTTTTATATTTCCTCTCCTGTCTATGGCAGCAATAATCTGTCTAGTTTCCTCCACAGAGAATGTGGATCACAGGTAAGTTTTTTTGCAAGTTTTTGTTTGGTTTTTTCAGTCCTCCTCGATAAAGGCAATTTTGCCAAAACACTGAGCTATTATTGCTGTCTTTCACAACAATTTCACTGTTCTTCATTCTTTCCTTCCTCTCCCTGCCTGCTTTCATAAAACTGCACCATATAACTCCATCTAACTCTACATACATAAAAGCAAGAAAACAAATTTTACCACACTTAGCCTTCCAACCACAGCAAACTTTCAAGTTGACTTTTGGTGCTCTGTATGAAACAAACAACAAATGACCATCAGAAGTGAACCTGTGTGAGATACTAGCAGTAAGTAAGTGTATTCTGGTCATGCATGGAAACAATCTCAAGACAAGCTCAATACTTTGATAACATGCTTACCTTCAGTCGCACTCCATCCAGATAATCCCAGTAAATCAACAGGCCATCTTGCCCACATGATAAGATCTATTAAAAATAATAAAAGAACATTAACAATCAAGTCCCCCGTGTGGTACCCGGGATCTGCAAAGAATAGGACCACTGTACCCTACCATGCATGATCGTAAAAGGCGACTAAGGAGGGTTCAGCATAGGGCCAGCAACCCTATCTGGTAAAAAACTATCAGACTGCTACAGAAACAGAAGCAAGGGAAAAAGCAAATGCAGGTGGAAGGAGAAATGCGTATCAGGAAACTGAGCCCATGAAGGTTGTGGATGAAAGCCAGCCACTGGAAGTCCCCAGCCCGACTGCAGACCTCCTGGAACCTAAACAAAAGATGCATATAGGCAGCTGGAATGTAAGAACACTAAACCAGACTGGAAAACTAGCACAAACCATCAAGGAAATGCACAGATACAAACTAGACATACTAGGAATACAAGAAGCAAGATGGACAGGACAAGGCAGAAGGAAATTAACAACACAGCACACAGAAGATACAATAATATGGTCAGGTAAAGAAGATCTTCATGAAGGAGGAGTAGCATTGATTATAACAAAAGAAGCATCAAGAGCATTGCTGAAATGGACCCCAATAAATGAGAGATTATTATATGCACGGTTCAACTCAAGATTCACGAAGCTGTCTATTATAGTTTGTTATGCACCAACAGAAGCAGCTGAAGAGGAATTAAAAGAAGATTTTTACAACAGCCTCCAAGCCACAGTAGAAACAATACCCAAGCATGATATGCTACTCATCTTGGGCGACTTCAATGCAAAAGTAGGTGAAGGAAATGAAGATAGAAGAAGAATCATGGGAAGAGAAGGAATCGGAGAAATAAATGAAAATGGAGAAAGACTGTGCAGTTTCTGTGAAGAAAACATGATGACCATCGGAGGGACAATTTTCCAACACAAAAACATCCATAAGGTGACTTGGAGGTCACCAGATAAAACCACAGAAAACCAAATCGATCACATACTAATAAACAACAAGTGGAAACGGTCACTACAAGATGTGCGAGCAAGGAAAGGAGCAGATATAGGAAGTGATCACAACCTTCTGGTAGCAAAAATAAAACTAAAATTAAGGAAAGCCAGAATCGGAGAACACAGAAGATACATTTTGATACAAGAAAACTGATAGACCAGCAAACAAGAAATGAATTCTCAATAATACTTAAGAACCGCTTCAGTGTCCTACAAGATGAAGCAGAAATGTCCATATTAGAGTTCAATAAAACACTACAGGAAACAGCAAAAGAGGTGCTGGGATATCGGAAAAGGAGAAAAGAGGAATGGATAAGTGAGACCACATGGGAAAAGATAGAGCAAAGAAAAGAAATCAAGAAAAAATTACTGAACACCAAATCACAACGGCTTAAAGAACGAGTTTTAAGTAATTATGCACAAAAAGACAAAGAAGTGAAGGAATCATGCCGTCAAGATAAACGTCAGTATTATGACAACTTAGCAGAGACAGCAGAGAAAGCAGCATATACAAATGACATGAAAACCATATATAAAATCACAAAGCAGATGACAGGTAACTTCAATACAAGATGTGAAAGTGCAGTAAGAACACAAAATGGACAACTGGTCAGTGGAGAAAGAGAAAAAATTGAAAGATGGAGGGAACACTTTAACACCCTACTAAACAGAACACAAGCAGCACAAGCAATAGATATACCTGAAGCAAAAGCGGAACTAAACATCAATACAGGACCAATAACAATAAATGAAGTAAAAGAGGCGATAAAGATGCTAAAATCAGACAGGGCACCAGGTGAAGATGAAGTGACTGCTGAGATGTTGAAAGCAGAAGAAACAGAAACACCAAAACAACTTTGCCGGATATTACAACAAATTTGGGATTTAGAAAAAGCCCCAGAGGAGTGGAAAACTGGTCTTATAGTAAAACTACCAAAGAAGGGTGACCTCAGAGATTGCGGGAACTGGAGAGGCATTACCCTACTGCCACTCACTAGTAAAGTATTTTGCAGAATAATCATCAACAGAATTGTACCAACACTTGAGGAAAAACTTCGGAAAGAGCAGGCAGGATTTAGGAAAGGAAGATCATGCATAGACCATATTTGTACTTAGACAAATATTAGAACAGGCAAATGAATGGCATAGCACAACATATGCATTATTCATAGATTTTGAGAAAGCCTTTGACAGTGTCAACAGAGATGCACTGTGGAAAATCCTAAGATGGCATGGCCTCCCCCATAAAATAGTTAATGTAATCAAAGCCCTATACGAGGGTTTTCAGTGCAAAGTTATCTGTGGAGAACATACCTCCAGCAGCTTTAGGGTACAAACAGGAGTGAAACAGGGATGTGTACTATCACCAACATTATTTATCTTGGCAGTAGACTGGTTAATGAAGGAGGCAACATCAGACAAACGCAGAGGATTACAATGGACCCTTAACACAGTGCTGGAGGACCTTGACTTTGCGGACGACATTTGTCTATTATCAAGCAGTCACAAAGATATGCAAGATAAAATAAACAAGTTAACCTAGAATGCAAACAACATAGGACTAAAGATCAACGTAGGAAAGACAAAGTTAATGAAGCAAAATGTGAACAACAGAAATGTACTCAGAGTAGATAACAAGTTAGTGGAGGAGGTCAACGAATTTGTATACCTTGGCAGCAGAGTAGTAGAAAATGGAGACAGCACAGAGGACATCAACAGCAGACTTACTAGAGCAAACCAGGCTTTTGCAATGCTACAGAATATATGGAAATCAAATAAACTAAGCATAATATGAAAATCAGGATATTTAAGAGTAATGTTCTAAGTGTACTACTCTATGGAAGTGAATGCTGGAAAATCACCAAAACCATAGAAAACAAGTTGAATTCTTTCCAGACTAAATGTTTACGTAGAATTAAAAAAATATTTTGGCCAAACACCATAAGAAATAACATCTTATTGGCAGAAATGCAGATGAAACCACTGACAACAATTATTGAGGAAAGACGCTGGCGATGGTTGGGACATGTGCTCCGAATGACTGACAACTCACTACAAAAAATAGCACTAAGATGGACACCACAGGGGAGCAGAAGTAAGGGTAGACCAAAAGAGACATGGAGAAGAACAACAGAAAGGATGTTGAGCAATAGAGGGCTCACCTGGGCAAGAGCAGAAAAAAAGGCGAAGGACAGGCATTTGTGGAAAACCCTTGCGGAAGCCCCATGTGCCCTGGGCACTTAAGGTTCAGAGAGAGAGAGAGAACAATCAAGTAAATAAGATGCGACCCACACATAAAATCCATATGTTGTAATGAAATTTCTATCTAAAATTCTATTTATAATGAAACTTCTATCATAAATTCTATATTATAACAAAATTTCCACCTAAATTCTATATTTCCAGATAAACATCTGTGATATAGTGATATTTGGAGCTTTACAAGCCTAAATACTTATCTTTGTAAAATATCTGTGTTTGTGTGCACACTTTCAAAAATAATGTGCAAAACTGTGTGGCTATTAATCACTCATTTTAGAGTTTCCTATATTCAGTTTGTGAGTGATGCCTACTACACAGTATACAGACATAAGGAGTATTAATTAGAACAAAGGGTGCTGGTTACACTGCCTTTTTATGTCTAGATAAAAGAAAAAGACTATTATGTACTCAGAAACCAAGTTCTCAACTCACATTTAAACTGATGATAAGAGCAATGAAAGTGCCTAGAAAATGCTTAATTGAATACTATGCCTGTAACACATTGCTAAGGTTAACAAATACTATGCCTGTAACACATTGCTAGGGTTAACAAATACTATGCCTGTAACACATTGCTAGGGTTAACAAATACTATGCCTGTAACACATTGCTAGGGTTAACAAATACTATGCCTGTAACACATTGCTAGGGTTAACAAATACTATGCCTGTAACACATTGCTAGGGTTAACAAATACTATGCCTGTAACACATTGCTAGGGTTAACAGCAACCCCTGTGGTCTGTTTCATGTGAGCTTTCAAATCATGAAGACAGTCTCCGTTTGATGTGTTGAACACTCTGATCACAAGACCGTAACAACAAAACAGGAACCTGTAAAAATTATTTATTTACCATCAACTGTAATGTTTAAAACAAAGAAACATGCTCAGTATAGGAATATATTGTAAACTAAGTATAGGTGAAAAGCTGAAAACAGCAAAACACAAAACATACTGAAAAATACAACACAAAACATACTGAAAAATACAACAAAACACAAAACATACTGAAAAATACAACAAAACACAAAACATACTGAAAAATACAACAAAACACAAAACATACTGAAAAATACAACAAAACACAAAACACACTGAAAAATACAAAGAAGCAATTATCAGTTGCATGAAAAATTAAGTCAATCACAAATGCTGAAATTGATGAGTGGGAAGTGTCAAGAATATAAATGAATTATATCAATGGTTTTACAATATAAGTGTTCAATATACATGTATGTCTGTGCTTTAGTTACTGTAGTTTACAACTGCCCTGAGGTTATTTGATGCTGCGGTCAGCTATGACCACAGTCCCTATTACTGACATGAGATCCTAGAAGTACAGTACAAACTTGATCACACTCACAGCTGGTCTGTGATCAGACACTCACTGCACTGACTAGAGCTCACTTTTAACCACAAGCCAGATTATGCATTGCAGGTTAGAATACTTTCAAACTGAATTCTAATTTTGTTTAACACCAAGGCAAAGGATTGTTCTGGTCAAATATATGGCCACATATTTCATGAAAAGTTTTCTGAGTTCTTGAAGCTGTTTGCCCCTAATGAAAGAAAAGATAAAGAAATAAGAGAGTAATGACATTTCTGTCTGTGTCAGACCCTAGTAAGCTCATACATCTTCTGCAGTAAACTGACGCCTTAACTAAAAACATTACAGAATGGCCAGTAGTTCAGGAATGAAAGAACAGATGAAAGTGTTATCTGCCGTGGCTACTGATAACTGAATCTGAACTGGGGAAAAAAAAACTCGCTGACAGCAAGTTTTGATGGGTTCTAACAGGAGAGAATTAGAGGAGCCGGGTGGAAAGTTCGGTGTACAAAGTCTAAACCTGTTTATCGTGTGAATTACGGTGTTTTATGATACCTCGAGCACAGTCTTTGTGATTTTTTTTCAGCACCGAACAGAAATGTAACAAGTAAAACATATGACGTCTGGTCATCGTCACAAATCTAACACATCAACGCCGGATGCAAGTCATGCTCAAATCCTGCTACAAACTGCGTTCAGGCGAACGGGCATCTTCAGCAACACTTACTTGGAATCATGAGAAAATGAGTAGTTCCCAAACTGGGATCCAGCTTGGAGAGAAGGTACTAATGTCATGCTTGCTTATCACAAAACCGATGGTGGTATCACGCTACAAACATTCACCACGTGGTAGTGGATGCTACCCAGCCACCATGATGTAAATAATCGACTGCAAATGTCAGTTGTTCCCCTTGCATTTTTTTTTAAAAACTGTAACCAGAGAAACGAAACAACGTATATTGTGAGCTTCACGATCTGCATGAGAAATATTTAGTAAAGATGAAAGCTACATATAAGTCTCTGTTGAATGAAGGAACAGAACAGCATAGAAGAGAAACTTCACACGAGAATCACCATCAGGTGCCGTGCCGACTGGCGTTGGCTATTATGCTTCTCCAGAGTACACGATCCTTCATGCAGGCCATCAGCTCAGTTGGTGATCTCTCATATCATTCCGTCAGACTGTCCAGTAACATTTCTCTCGGTTTTCCTCTTGATCTTCTTCCTTCTATTTTTCCTGTTGTTATAATACTTTCAATGCCCCCCCCCTTCTCATTGCATGTCCTACGAAAGTACATTCTCTTTCTCTCTCTCTCTTTTCTCTCTCTTTCCCTCTCTCTCTCTCTCTCTCTTTTCTCTCTCTTTCCCTCTCTCTCTCTCTCTCTCTCTCTCTCTCTCTGTTACAAAATTGTTTGTCTCTCCAGCTCTTCTTATACATTCTTCATTAGTTATTTTTGCTGTCCAGGGGATTCGCAACATTCTTCTAATAAACCACATTTCTGCTGCTTCCAATGATTTTTGTGCAGACTTGCCTATTGTCCATGATTCACTTCCATATAACAAGATAGGTTCAATATAGCATTTTAGGACTCGTTTTCTAACAATCATTGATAAGGATGTGTTGGCTAATATGTTTCTCATTCTCTGAAATGCAGTCTTTGCTTGGCATATTCTGTTCCTAATTTCTGTTCTGCATTTCCCATCTGAAGTTATTACTCCAAGGTATTTGAATTTCTGCACCTGCTTTAGACTAGTTCCATTTAATTGTATACTGCATGTTGGTGGATTCTGTTTCTTAGATATAACCATAGTCTCTGTCTTTTTAATGCTTAAAGTAAGGCATTTCTGTTCACTTCCTGTGGTGACTTTATCCAAGAGATTTTGCAGGTCTTGTTGGTTCTCAGCTATCAGTACTGTGTCGTCAGCATACCGAAGGTTGTTAATATTGTTTCCTCCAATTTTTATGTCTGGTTCTGTGATGATCGTTCTTAGAATATTCTCGCTATACAGAGAAAAAAGGTCTGGAGATAGTACACATCCTTGTCGCACCCCTTGTTTTATAGGTTGATATTTTCCAGTTCTATTTTCAACTCGAATTGCTACTTCTTGGTGCGAATGTAGATGTTTTACAATCGTCAGGTCTTTGCCTAATGTAAAATGTTACTGATGTAAAATGGCAATGTCTAACATAAAGTGTAGAAAATGCAAACAACAACTTTTCAAGAAGGGGAATCAGCATGAAGCATAGTTGGATGATAGAGGGTATATTAATTCACGTTAGAGAAAGGAAGGAAGCTATAAACTCACCAAAATTTGAAGAGATTAACAAAGAAATATGTTGTATGTGCAGGCGGGCCAAAGAAAAATAGATAGAAGAGAAGTGTACTGCCATAGAGGAGCTGAATAACACGCACAATAAAGGAGTGCATGAAGAAACAGCACTCATTACCAAAAGAAAGTGTATGACAAACAGCGGGGGAGGTATTAAAAACATGAAAGGTCGGATGAAATAGCAAAAACAAAAAAAAATGGGCAGAACATATAAGAGAACTATCTGAAGATAGCGAAAGCAGCCCTAAGAAACGTCGATGGTCCACCAATTTTATGAGAGCAGAGGTTGACGGAGCCATGTTGACAAGATAGCAGAAATATGTAATGATACACACAGTCTGGTCTACACAAAAATCAAAGGCCACAGACTGCTCAGATTTTAGAACTGATGCGTTCTGGTGACTAAATGATGACTAAATGATGACTAAAATTCTCTTCAAAGTCATCCTTGGAAGAAGAAAAAAACAAAATTGACAAAGTCAATCAAGAACAGTTTGGTTTCAGGCAGAACAAAAGAGGCGAGTTTTTGCATGAGAAAACTGATAGAGAAGGACATGGAAGTCCACAAAGATGTATACGCCTGTTTTATAGATTGTACCAAAGCATTTGACAGAGTAAAGCAGGACAAGCTAATCAAATGTTTTAAGTAAATCAATCTTGATGGTCCAAATTATAACACATCAGTAAGATATGGCACAGTGGCATCGGCACAGTGACACTGACACAGTGGCATCGGCACAGTGACACTGGAACAGTGACATCAACAAACCTAAACATATAGAGGGAAATGAGACAGTCTGGACACAGAGAACATCTTCAGACATTCAAATTACCAGAATTGAACACAGGGGAGAGAAATGTCAACAATCTAAGGCATGCAAATGATACAGTCCTTCTAGTAGAGAATCCACAAAACCTACAGAAATTAATAAACAACACATGGCAAGAATGAAGATTAGAGATCACACCAGAAAGACCGAAGTAATGGTGTTCAGCAAGACAGACCAAAAACTACGGACGGATATAACCATAGACAGAGAGAAACTGGAACAAGTGGCACACTACAGCTACCTAGAGCATGTACTAACTGAGAATGGGAGATGTGAGACGGAGATGAAGAAAAGAAAGGGAATCGCAAAACACACTTATCAGCATGAAGACAGTGCTGTTATATTCAGGAATCTGTCTATAAAAAACAAAAACAACAAAACTGAGATTTGTAAACTGCTATATCTGTTCTGTATTACTGTATGGAGCCGAAGTATGCACCCCAAGCAAAAAGTTGGAGAGAAGGATTAATGCAGTAGAAATCTTTATCTACAGAAAATTAAATCATATATCGTGGAGAATAAAAAGAACAAGTACACAAGTTTAAAACAGCTCCAAGTGCAAAATGAATTTCACAAAGAAATGAGGATCAAGAAAACAAATACTTTGGCCATATCAAAAGACATAATAATATACTGAAGACAATACTAGAAGGAAAGGTGAAAGGGAAAAAAAGCGAGAGAATGAATGAATGAATGAATGAATCTTTACTTTTAAAGGGTAAAGAATTGGGCACGCAAGCCCGTCTTACATTCTGCCCTTCATCACTCCATCTTTGACTCTTCCCCACACACTCGATTTAATCTCTCTCTCTCTCTCTCTCTCTCTCTCTCTGAACCTTAAGTGCCCAGGGCACATGGGGCTTCCGCAAGGGTTTTCCACAAATGCTTGTCCTTTGCCTTTTTTCTGGCCTTGTCCAGGTGAGCCCTCTATTGTTCAACATCCTCTCTGTTGTTATTCTCTATGTCTCTTTTGGTCTACCCTTACTTCTATTCCCCTGTGGTGTCCATCTTAGTGTTATTTTTGGTAGTGAGTTGTCAGTCATTCGTAGCACATGTCCCAATCATCATCAGCGTCTTTCCTCAATAACTGTTGTCAGTGGCTTCATCTGTATTTCTGATGTCCTCTGTGCTGTCCCCATTTTCTACTACTCTACTGCCAAGATATACAAATTCGTTGACTTCCTCCACTAACTTGCTATCTACTCTGAGAACATTTCTGTTGTTCACATTTTGCTTCATTAACTTTGTCTTTCCTACGTTGATCTTTAGTCCTATGTTGTTTGCATTCTGAGTTAGCTTGTTTATTTTATCTTGCATATCGTTGTGGCTGCTTGATAGTAGACAAATGTCGTCCGCAAAGTCATGGTCCTCCAGCACTGTGTCAAGGGTCCATTGTAATCCTCTGAATTTGTCTGATGTTGCCTCCTTCATTAACCAGTTTACTGCCAAGATAAATAATGTTGGTGATAGTACACGTCCCTGCTTCACTCCTGTTTGTACCTTAAAGCTGCTGGAGGTATGTTCTCTAAAGATCACTTTGCACTGAAAACCCTCGGATAAGGCTTTGATTACATTCACAATCTTATGGGGGAGGCCATGCCATCTTAGGATTTTCACAGTGCATCTCTCTCGACACTGTCAAAGGCTTTCTCAAAATCTATAAACAATGCATATGTTGTGCTGTGCCACTTATTTGCCTGTTCTAATATTTGTCTAAGTACAAATATGTGGTCTAGGTATGATCTTCCTTTCCTAAATCCTGCCTGCTCTTTCCAAAGTTTTCCCTCAAGTGCTGGTACAATTCTGTTGATGATTATTCTGCAAAATACTTTACTGGTGAGTGGCAGTAGGGTAATGCCTCTCCAGTTCCCGCAATCTCTGAAGTCACCCTTCTTTGGCAGTTTTACTATAAGGCCAGTTTTCCATTTCTCTGGAGCTTTTTCTAGATCCCAAATTTGTTGTAGTATCTGGTAGAGTTGCTTTGGTGTTTCTGTTTCTCCTGCTTTCAACATCTCAGCAGTCACTTCATCTTCACCTGGAGCCCTGTCTAATTTTAGATTCTTTATTGCCTCCTCTACGTCACTTATTGTTATTGGTCATATTGATGTTTAGTTACGTTTTTGCTTCAGGCATGTCTATTGTTCGTGCTGCTTGTTTTCTGTGGTTTTATCTGGGGACCTCCAAGTCACTTTATGGATGTTTTTATGTTGGAAAATTGTCCCTCCGATGGTCATCATGTTTTCTTCACAGAAACTGCAGTCTTTCTGCATTTTCATTTATTTCTCCGATTCCTTATCTTCCCATGAATCTTCTTCCATTTTCATTTCCCTCACCAACTTTTGCATTGAAGTTGCCCAAGATGAGTAGCTTATCATGCTTGGGTATTGTTTCTACTGTGGCTTGGAGGCTGTTGTAAAAATCTTCTTTTAATTCCTCTTCAGCTGCTTCTGTTGGTGCATAACAAACTATAATAGACAGCTTCGTGAATCTTGAGTTGAACCGTGCATATAATAATCTCTCATTTATAGGAGTCCATTTCAGCAATGCTCTTGATGCGTCTTTTGTTATAATCAATGCTACTCCTCCTTCATGATGATCTTCTTTATCTGACCATATTATTGTATCTTCTGTGTGCTGTGTTGTTAATTTCCTTCTGCTTGTCCTGTCCATCTTGCTTCTTGTATTCCTAGTATGTCTAGTTTGTATCGGTGCATTTCCTTGATGGTTTGTGCTAGTTTTCCAGTCTGGTTAAGTGTTCTTACATTCCAGCTGCCTATTTGCATCTTGTGTTTAGGCTCCAGGAGGTCTGCAGTCGGGCTGGGGACTTCCAGTGGCTGGCTTTCATCCACAACCTTCATGGGCTTAGTTTCCTGATAAGCATTTCTCCTTCCACCTGCATTTGTTTTTTCTCTTGCTTCTGTTTCTGTAGCAGTCTGATAGTTTTTTTTTTTTAACCAGATAGGGTTGCTGGCCCTATGCCGAACTCTCCTTAGTCGCCTTTTACGATCATGCGTGGTAGGGTATAGTGGTCCTATTCTTTGCAGATCCCGGGTACCACACGAGGGGAATAGAGGTGTATGGTTCAGTTTTACAAAATGACATAGGGAATGAGGAAAGTGAGAAAAAATAAAGATGGCAGAAAGTATGAAAGTAAGATGAGATTGAATAAATGAAAAACATACAACATCCAATATTTCGGTTTCAGCCTCTTTCAAGGATTACGTAAAAAAACAACACATAAATAGAAGAAAAATGAAAAACTGTTTTGTGGGATCCTCCTAGTACAACATACGAGGGTCATACCGAAAGTCATGAGCAAAATTTTGTTTTTAAATTAGAATTTACAGATAGAATATAAATGTATGATCTTAAACTGCAATAATTAGTGCATAGGCATACAACTATACACAAAGCACTGCAGTAAAGCTGTGATACCAAAATGTATAGACTAGGAAAAAGGTAGGAACAGCTTTATTACTTAACGATAACACACATGTGACGTTTCAGCGCGAGCTTTTGTCAAACAAAAACAAACAGGACGAAGAATCAGAGAGAGGAAACAAAGTACAGATTCACAATAATTTGATGTTAACAAAACAATAAAAAATGAAAAAAATTAAAGAAAAATAGCAAATGACTTATCTCAGCTTATGGGATAGCACAGAACCAAAATCGCTTGTATATCATCCATAGGAGCACATCTAATAACCAATGATTACGATGTAAACAAAGAGTTTTTTCTGAAAAGGTGCAAACTAGTTGAGTGTAGAAAATATTAAGAGACAAGGATGCACACAGAATGAGAATTATTCTAAGAACAGGGATGACTGGAGAGCCCCTATCCATGGCCGGTGCTCTTAAGGGAGTGAAAGGCAATGATGATGATGGTAGTGAATGGATAGAGATTCGTGATGTTTGATAGTAGATGATGGTAGGGAAGGGATGGCAATTCATTTAGGAGAAGGTGAAATGAATGATTATGGTTGGGATAGAGGAATAGTAATGTGATGATGTGTGAGGGTACTAAACTATATGCAACAAGTGAGAATGAGTAAGATTGTGGAATATTATGCGTAGCTGAATAAAGAGTTCAAACCATGTGGTGAAACAGGATTCTCCTTACAAGGAGACTACTGGTTTGATTGATTCTTCTTGTGGAGTACAGTTTCAACTTATAAGTTTCTTCTTGTTTCTGGTGTTCTAACCATCACCTAATTTTCTGCATTATACACTAAGAAAATACAACAAGACACCCAGGCTTTCCACTCCACAAAATTAGTACGAATATAACAACTTAAACATAACTTGGCAGTCTTCCGACCAAAACAAACTGGTCAACAATGAGAATTTCCACAAAGCCAATTGGTGTAGTTTATCATCAGACAACACACATTTATTAATGGACCAAAATGAGGGATGAAATCATGATGATGGGAATGTAGCCATCAGGCTGAACAGAAATTCACAGTAAGAAATTCCCGGCGTGAGATGTCTACGCCACATGGGCAAGGAAAACCTTACAATGATTTATTCATACCAAAAACCATACTTACAAGCTTACCAAGGACTGCAGCCACACAGAAAAAAACAAACTAAACTAATTCTAACAACGACAAGACTCGCTCTACCCCATTCTCGTTCGCCCAAACACGTCCATCCAGTTCAACGTTCACACAAAAACTGCCTAACGACCGGCTTTTTCACACGGACCTTTCTAACGACTTCTTTGCACACGTACTTTCCTAATGACGTAGTCTACGCAACACAATTATTAGCAATACACAAAAACTCTCTGAACAGAATGGCTATTCTGTTACAGTGGTTCCAGTATCCCAAAGTCCTGAATGTAGTGGTTCTCAAGTGCTAGGCAGCTTGTGTCATCTGTGTGAAACACTGTTTGATGGCTGTCACCAGAAAATCAGATTTGGCTCTAAGGTTGAGGCCACTGAAATGATTAGGGACTGGTTTCAAAGAATGCTGGATAATATCGTACAGGTATTTCTGTATGCTGTCCCCTAATCTAAAGCCAATTTCACCTACATAAGTTATCCTGCATCTGATGCATACGATGACATATATTACATTGCGGGATTTGCATGTGAATCCCTCATGGAGAGTCAGGATAGTTTTAGAAAAGGTGATTGTTTTCATTTCCCAAACTACAGGGTAGGTAACACAGCGAGGGCGGTTACCTTTTCTGGTTCCAACATATGGAAGGTTTGCTTTAAGTGGTTGTGGACGAGGATGTCCTTGAGATTTGACTCACGCTTGTATGCTAATAGGGGTGGATCAGAGAAGATTCACAGGTGTCAAGTTTGAGTTGATTTAGTGGCAGATGACGATAAAGAATTTTCGTAACCATCTGACCTTGTAGGTGGAAAGGCAGTACTAACTTAACTCTGTCAGATGGGGTAACAGGCTTTTGTCTAAATGCTTCCTTGCGGTTTATTAGTTGGATATGGTTGAAGGCTGCATGAAGGACATTTTCGGGGTAGTTGCGATGATAGAAAAATTCTAATAAATTGTTGGACTGATCGATAAAGTCCGAGTCATCCTGACATATGCGGCGTAGATGGAGTAGTTGGGAGTACGAGGTGGAGTTCTTACAAGCTTCAGGATGGGAGGAGATCTAAAGTAAATAGGTGTGTCTGTCGATGGGCTTGTAAAAAATGGAGGTAACAAGCCTGTTTGTGCCAATAGATATTTTAATGTTTAAAAAGTTGACAGACTTGTCAGAAATTTCATAAGTGAATTTTATGTTACTATTAAGTGAGTTAGCGAATTCAGTAAACTTTTTTAGCTTGTCCTGTGGCATAATGGTGACACCAATGCCATCATCGATATATTTTTTACAGTATTCTGGAAGTCTACCAGGTAGGTTTCCTATAACTTAACTTCCAGAAAGCCCATAAATAAACAAGCATAACTGGAACCCATTTTTGTTCCCATGGCAACACCAATGACTTGCTCAAAGTATTCGCTGTTGAATTCAAAAGAATTTAGGTTGATTACTAGTTGTGTGTCTTATTATGGCATCAGTGTAAATGGTGGGGTGAGGGTCTTTATCAAGAAAATAACGGAGTGCTGAGTCCATCTTCATAAGAGATAGAGGTGTAGAGGGAATAGACATCAAGGAGAAAGATGTGATAGGAGTGGTGCGGAGAGAGTGTGATCGCTTCAAGAATAGTTAAGGCGTGGTTGGTATCTTTCATATAAGAGGTCAGTTTGTGTACTAGCAGTTGGAAAATGCTGCCCAAAAAGTCAGAAATATGCTCAGTGGGGCATGAACACTCTGATACAATAGGACGTCCGGGGTTACCTGGTTTGTGGATTTTAGGAAGACGATAGAAGGTAGGTGTGCCTCTTGGAATAATTCTCTGCTCCTTCTGTGTGCATCATTGTCTCTTAATATTTTCTACGCTCAACCATGCACAATTTTGCACCTTTTCAGAACAAACGCTTTGTTTACATTGTAACCATTTGTTACTGGTTATCCTCCTATGGATTTTGGTTCTGTGCTATCCCAGAAGCTGAAACAAGTCATTTGCTATTTTTCTTTAATTTTTTCATTTTTTATTGTTTTATTCATATCAAATGAATGTGAATCTGTACTTTGTTTCCTTTCTCTGATTCTTCGTCCTGTTTGTTGTTGTTTGACAAAGGCTCGTGCCAAAATGTCACGTGTGTGTTATCGTTAAATAATAAAACTGTTCCTACTTTTTACGCCCTAGTCTGCATCCTTTTCTTCACTTTTCAACATAATCGCTATTTCTCTGCACACATTTTCCCCATCGCTCTGCAAACCCTCCTGGTAGAATTTCGTTCCAGCTGACCAATGGCACAGATGCACTGCTTTCTGGACATTCTCTCTTGTGGGCCCTTGCTGGCACAAACTTTTCTATAGGCTAAGGTTTCAGTCATTTCCTGTACTGCATTGTGTCCTGTTCCAAGATTTACAGCGATTTTGGATACCGTGACACATCTAACTTCTTTAATGATGTTGTCAATCCTTTCCACACTGCGCTCAGTGGAGGCAGTTTGAGGGCGACCGCTGTGAGGCATATCTTGGATCCCAGTGTTTCCATCTTTGAAATGTTTCACCCACCTCCTAACACTGCTAGCACCCGTACACACATCTCCATAAGCAAACTGAAGTCTTTGGTGAATTTCCGCAGCAGGGATTTCCTCTTCAACGAGGAACTCAATACCAGGATGATGAAGAAACGAAACTTTAGCACCCGCCATTTTGTTTATGCTCAGCATGGTCATGTGACACATGATGGCGACATCAGGTGACCTCTACATGAAGTGCAAAGAATGCATATTACGGTGATACATTCATATTTTCTCTGTCTATAAATTCTCTGGTTTTACAATCCCTAATTTTTGCTCATGACTTTTAGTATGACCCACGTACAATAAATGCGCATCCTCTTGTGGCCACTGCAATTACTGACACCATTTGAAGCCTGAAATTTCAGATTTTACAGCATCCTCTATACAGTCCTGATCTTGCTTCATCTGGTTATCATGTGTTTGAATCCCTGAAGGATGCTGTAGGAGGAAAGTTTGGGATGATAACAAGGTCAAAGAAGTGGTGCATTCCTGATAGAATAAAAAAGTTGGGGAACCAGTGTGAGAAGCGCATTGAAAAGGAAGGTGATTATGTAGAAAAATAACATATGACTTGTGTCTGTAACTGATTTATATATACTTGAAACTGTCAATTTGTTTTTACTTTTTGAACAATCCTCGTATACAAGGAGACTACTTTGAAGGAGACCAGATTAAGATGCTGGTGAGTTTGGTCATTTAGTCAAAAATAAAAAAAAATTCAGTCCTGGAGCCTTGCTAACAGGCCTCATATATAATAAGACGTCACATACACATGGAAAATAAGATATATAACACACCATGTACAAAATGAACAGGACAAGTATTCCATGTCACATTTCATTTACATAAAAAAAATAAGAGAAATGATGACAAGAATGAATTTTATTTATGCAAACATTATAATAACAAAGATAAAAGACATCTCAGATGTCACATCTTGACTGTGTCTGTGTCTAGCACATGTGAGCAGGGACTGATTTTGCTGGGGCAGTCACCTCCACTTCATCACAGACACACACTCTACTGCCACAGCAAGCTGTAGGGAGAGAAATAAAATGTTCTAGTTATTATATTCTGTCACAGCAAACTGTAGGGAGAGAATTAAAATGTTCTAGTTATCATATTCTGTCACAGCAAACTGTAGGGAGAGAAATAAAATGTTCTAGTTATCATATTCTGCCACAGCAAGCTGTAGGGAGAGAAATAAAATGTTCTAGTTATCATATTCTGCCACAGCAAGCTGTAGGGAGAGAAATAAAATGTTCTAGTTATTATATTCTGCCACAGCAAGCTGTAGGGAGAGAAATAAAATGTTCTAGTTATCATATTCTGCCACAGCAAGCTGTAGGGAGAGAAATAAAATGTTCTAGTTATTATATTCTGCCACAGCAAGCTGTAGGGAGAGAAATAAAATGTTCTAGTTATCATATTCTGCCACAGCAAGCTGTAGGGAGAGAAATAAAATGTTCTAGTTATCATATTCTGCCACAGCAAGCTGTAGGGAGAGAAATAAAATGTTCTAGTTATTATATTCTGTCACAGCAAACTGGAGAGAGAGAGATATATATAATTAAACAAAATACACACCATTTCTGCAATTTTGTGTTTTCTGTGTCTGTCTTCTCTTCCTTAGTAAAATTTAAAACTAAGGAAAGGTCCAAAATCAGACTCCAGCATTCGAGAAGCCACAAACGCAACCACATGATGACTATCACATGTTAAACAGAAAGGAACAAGTCACTATTTTCTGTCTCTGAACAGGACACAGCCGACTCCAAAGTTATGTATACAAAGCTTAAAGTTGATACCACTACTCTCTGTACATGTGCCCAGGTGCCCCAAACCGTGGAACATATCCTCCAAAACTGCACCATCTACGAGACACTGAGAAGTAATTACTGGCCCAGTGAAACCACCAAAGAAGAGTATGTCTGCAAAAAACTTCCATCACGTGTTGGTTGTTTACGATGTATTTTCTGCCACACAGTTCAGATTTCCTGCCAGCATCTTTAATTTGTCCTAGTTCCAGCAGTCTCTTCACAGCTATTTTGTTTTCTACTCTTCATTTTCCTGCAGTCTTTCCAATGCCATCCTTGTCCATTCTCAGCCTGCCATTTATTTTAGCCTGTCCAGTGGGCCTATCTGCCACATCACTGCCATGTAGTCCAGCATGCCCTGATCAGCCGCTTTAGGCTTGTCACAGTTGACTGATTCAACAGATGAACACATTCTTTTCGAAGCACATTTTTCTCAATCTTACGAAGCATACTCTGTGAACCAGTCACAATGACACCATTAACCACAACATGAGCAACTAGCCATTCCACTGCCACCAACACAGCCTCAATTTCCAATCACATACTTGATGCGGTGACTTCACAGACTCCCGAACCCCGTGCCACGACTCTTCCACTGCAGTAGACAACAAAACCCCAACCACTTCTGCTGTACTGAGTCACTGAGACATCTGTATATATTACCGTGTTGGAAGACTCACAGTGATGCTGGATGAGATCCTGAACCCAAAGTTCAACTGCCCCCTGTGCCCAGTCTTGACGTTCAGGGCCCTTCTGTATAATAACCTTTGCTAGCTGAGGTCGCTCCTGTACACAGAACCAATCATCATCGCAGACTGACAATATTGTAGACTCAATCATCCAAGATCAGACTCGTCTGATGTGTCTTTTCTTCATCAACCTCAGTTCCTCATGGGGACGACAGTCCTTAATGTCAGCAACCCTGATATATGTCTTTACATGATAATACTGTGTTTTGACGTCACACTCAGCATATCACGCAGAAAGTATCTAGAACTAGTTGTATTAAACTATTAATGTCTTTACAGGTCCAAACTTCAGGTAATGATCATGTTATCATTACCTGAAGAGTCACTTTTATCTTTGAAACACAACTGAAAACATACTAGAATGACATGGTAAGTGATCTAGCTCTGTCGTGGTGATCATCTGATTGTTCTCTCCTCAACTCTGTATATTTCATCCTGAATTTAAGACACACTGGAGCTTGATCTACTGACTACGCCTGGTTTTGCATATTTCAATGTTACTTAAATACTCTCTAGTTATATATATTTCTCCTTCCACAAACACACAAATTCAGAATTATACAACCACTAGGTATGTCAAATATGCATGAAGAAATGAACAAGCAACTATTATCAGATTAAGAGGCACACACCAGGGGTGGAACTTGATGGCTAGACATGTCATGCCACCTCCACTCTAGAGGTCGGTAACGCCTGATAAACACCCATACTGGTGAATTCTGCCTAAACCGGCTCATACCAGGGGTGAATCTTGAAGGCTATGCATGTCACAGTACCTCTGCTCTAGAGGTCGGTCCCGTCCCAAACACGCCCATACTGGGATAATGCCTAAACCGGCTCAACCCAGGGGTAGAAGTCACTAGTGGCGAGGATTCGTCCTCCTGGACAAAAGCTCCATCCTGGTCACAACTAGGAAGGGTAGCGGCCACGACCGCAAAATGCTGAAGTCGGAGACACTGGACCAGGGAAGTCTAGATAGGCAACCACCTCTCACCCGGCGGGGATGTTTGCGTATCCTAATCATGCTGAGGTTTTCCGGTGAGAAAGTCCAACTCTGGACTGGATGGGCAACCACCTCTCACCCGGCGGTGATACACGGGTATCTCAAAACATGTCGAGGTTTTCCGGTGAGAAAGTCCAACTCTGGCCTGGGTGGGCTACCGCCTCTCACCCAGCGGGGATGCACTGATATCCTAAACACGTCGAGGTCTTCCGGTGAGAAAGTCCAACCCTAGACTAAACTGGTGCAATGAAAACCATGGTGTCACGCAATCCCGCTTCTGAGACCCACCAAGAATACAGGCTAAAGCCCTGTGATACTCTGAACCCCTTGTGGTCCTCTCGTGGATCTCGTGTGGTCCTTTTGGGGACCACACAGGAGACCACGGGACCCAACAAGGACCACAGGCATAAATTCAGTAGGATCACAGTGCGGTTTTGGTGGTAGAAGCGAACGAAGAAGAAGTTGCACCAGTTTGATCTAGAGTTGGACCTTCTCACCGGAAAACCTCAGTGTGTTTTGGATATCAGTATATCCCCGCTGAGTGAGAGGTGGTAGCCCATCCAGGCTGGAGTTGGACTTTCTCACTGGAAAACCTCGATGTGTTTTGAGATACTTGTGTATCACCACTGGGTGAGAGGTGGTTGCCCACCAGTCCAGCGTTGGACTTTCTCACCGGAAAACCTCAGTGTGATTAGGATACGCATACATCCCCGCTGGGTGAGAGGTGGTTGCCCATCTAGACTGCCCTAGTCCAGTGTCTCCGACTTCAGCATTTTGTGGTCATGGCTGCTACCCTTCCTAGTTGTGACCAGGATAGAGCTTTTGTCCAGGAGGATTAATCCTCCCCACTAGTGACTTCCATCCCTGGGTTGAGCCGGTTTAGGCATATTTCACCAGTATGGGTGTATTTCAGATGTGGCTGACCTCTAGAGCAGAGGCGCCGTGGTATGAGTAGCTCTCACCTGATACTACTGGACATACCGATAAAGCTTCACTTTATCCTTTCCATCACCTCTTCCTCATCAGTGCCACACAGCAACCCTTTTCCGCATTTTCTTCATTGGCCGGGAGGAGCTTCACTCCAGACACGGCATCTGAAGAATCTCGCCAGTAGTGATTAAACTGATAAAATAATAGAACTTATTTAAGTATGTCACATGATTTACCTGAGAGGTGTCAAAGGTGGATTACCCTCATCAGCGCCTTTCAGGAAACCTGGAAACAATTTTATTTTCAATTATTAATCATGACACACACAAGTAAAATTCAGTTAATTATAAATGGCAGAACATTACATTTGAAAGAGCATGTGACACTGACAGAACATTACATTTGATTGAACAAGTGACACCAACAGAACATCACATCTGACAGAACAACTGTTTACTTCATTTAATCCTTTCTTCACCTTTTCCACAGTGGCACTGCGTGGCAAACCATTTGCACCTTTCTTCACTGGCCAGGAGGAGTCCCACTCCACGCACGGCAGCGGATAGAACAAGTGACACCAACAAAACATTACATTTGATAGAACAAGTGACACTAACAAAAAATTACATTTGATAGAACAAGTGACACCAACAAAACATTACATTTGATAGAACAAGTGATACCAAGAGAACATTACATTTGATAGAACAAGTGACACTAACAAAAAATTACATTTGATAGAACAAGTGACACCAACAAAACATTACATTTGATAGAACAAGTGACACTAACAAAAAATTACATTTGATAGAACAAGTGACACCAACAAAACATTACATTTGACAGAACAAGTGACACTAACAAAAAATTACATTTGATAGAACAAGTGACACCAACAAAACATTACATTTGATAGAACAAGTGACACCAAAAGAACATTACATTTGATGGAACAAGTGACAGTACAAAACAATACACCAAATATGTAAAGTTTTGACACCTTGTCCCTCCTTTCAATAGCAACAACCACAAGCAAGCATGGCTACATTAATGATATGACACACAAAAAAAACTGACATATTCTGATATTTTGCTGCTATGACTCTTGTGAAAACAAATGCCTAAGGAAAATACTCGGCATCAAGTGGAACGAATTCAAGAACAATGCAGAGATAAGACAGATGACTGAACAACAACCAGTCTCATGGGTGATCATGAAAAGAAGATGGACATATGTTGGTCACTTGATGAGAAGAAATGATCAGAGAATCCCAAAACAAGCTATCAAGTGGAACACAACAGGCCGAAGAAAAAGAGGTAGACCGCGTGAAACTCTGAAGAGGACATTATTAAGAGAGGCCAAATTAACAGGCATAAAATCCTTTGATGAGGTTGAAAGACTCGCCGAAGACAGGAAAAATTAGCGAACTACTCTGTGAGCCCTATGTGACGTTTAACGGCACGGGAAGGATATAAGATAAGATATCTATGACGATAAAGACAAATGTTCCCCCGCAAAACTTTGATAACCTCGTCAGCACTAACCTAGAATCAAAACCGTGGGGATAAACCCATAGTAAAATGCTACTCTGGCTGTAGACATCAGGACTGCCATACGTTCGCTACAGCAACAGCCTGCCATCGTGCGGGCTAAGAAGGTGTTCTTTTTCTAGAAAACAACGTGTTCTTGGCGTGTTCTTGTCGCCGGCGTTGTATCAACTTTAACCGACCGGGTAACTCTAAAAACATATCCACGTTTGTCTCAATTAACGGAACAAACTACACAATTTTATGAGCGAACTACGACCAACCAAAGCTCACCTTTTATTGATTCCTCATGTAACATAGAAGCTACTAAATGCGCACCTGAGATCAAGATATTGCAGCACATTTAATGTATTAGAGAGATCAGTACGTTTTGGTTGCTTTTTATAATATACCAGACAAGTTTCTATCATATTTTGCAAGGTCATTTTGATTAGACTTAAAGATATAGTAGATACTGCAATGAGAGAAGAACAAGCAGGATTTCGAAAAGAGAGAAGCTGTCTCGACCAGATCTTTACTCTAAGAATAATACTTGAAGAACATATTGAAAAGCAGAAACCATTAATACTGAACTTCATAGACTTTAAAAAGGCTTTTGACAGTATACACAGAGATTCATTATGAAGAATTTTATGTCTATATGGAATACCATCTAAAATTGTCAACATCATTAAGGACTTCTACAATGGATATGTTTGTGCAGTCAAGACAGAAGAAGGGATGAGTGAATGGTTCCAGATTGAAACAGGTGTGAAACAAGGATGTATACTGTCTCATTTACTTTTTGGGATTACAATAGACTTCATAATGAAAAAATGCTGCACAGGTAACACAGGTATTGACTGGGTACATGGGACCCAACTAGAAGATCTTGATTGTGCTGATGACATAACTCTTATCAGTAACAATGTGAATTCCATGCAAGAAAAAACAGACAATCTGTCTTCACTGGCTAGCAAAATAGGACTTGAAATTAACAAGGACAAAACAAAAATAATGAAAATTCCCATTATCAAACTGGAAAAATACACATAGAAGGGACAGATGTCAAAGAAGTCAATCAGTTTGCATACCTTGGCAGCTACATAGACCAGGATGGTGACACTAAAAAGGAAGTTAGAATTAGAATTGCAAAAGCAGCTTCAATCTTCAAGAATCTTGAGAATATATGGAATTCAAAAAGTTATAAGCACAAAAACCAAGTTAAGACTATTCAATTCAAATGTAATATCCACCCTCATTTATGCATGCGAAAGCTGGAAAACAACTGAAGAAATAGACAAGAAATTAGACTCTTTTGAAAACAAATGCATAAGGAAAATACTCGGCATCAAGTGGAACGAATTCAAGAACAATGCAGAGATAAGACAGATGACTGAACAACAACCAGTCTCATGGGTGATCAGGAAAAGGAGATGGACATATGTTGGTCACTTGATGAGAAGAAATGATCAGAGAATCCCAAAACAAGGTATCAAGTGGAACACAACAGGCCAAAGAAAAAGAGGCAGACCGCATGAAACTCTGAAGAGGTCATTGTTAAGAGGGGCTAAATTAATAGGCATAAAATCCTTTGATGAGGTTGAAAGACTCGCCGAAGACAGGAAACATTGGCAAACTACTTTGCGAGCTCTATGTGACGTTTAACGGCACGGGAAGGATATAAGATATATAAGAAGAAACAAGTTTCAGGGCAAGTTCTGCAATGATGAACATGAGCAGAGACCCTCCCTGTTGTAGCAGTTTGTTGTCATTAGTTTTATTTGTTACTATGAGTTGTAAGGTAGAATGAATGAATGATCTTTATTTTTAAAGGCTAAAGAATTGGGCACGCAGGCCCATCTTACATTCTGCCCTTCATCACTCCATCTTTCATTCTTCCCACACACTCGATTTAATACAAGTATACAAATTACAATCAATCAATCAAGTGCTGTGCTGTGTTGTGTAGGTGATCATTTCTCTCCACAATTCCCTGTTGTTAAACTTGATTATGAGATCCGCCGGTGACTTTCT
Organism: Achatina immaculata; assembly: GCA_009760885.1. Taxonomy (NCBI): domain Eukaryota; kingdom Metazoa; phylum Mollusca; class Gastropoda; order Stylommatophora; family Achatinidae; genus Lissachatina; species Lissachatina immaculata. The sequence continues at coordinate 38,135,804 of CM019717.1, read as the reverse complement.
TCCTAGCCACGCTGTAACTTCTCTCCGTGTCTTCCTCTGTCTCTTCTTCCCTCAATCATCCCAGTCACCACAAAGTGTTCCAATTTTTTTCTTCTCAGAAAATGTCCTACAAATCTCGATTGTCTGTCTCTGATCTTTGCTGTAATTTGCCTTTTAACTCCAGCCTCTCTTAAGACTTCTTCATTGGTTGTCTTAGCTGTCCTTGGTACCTTCAACATCCTTCTTATGAACCACATTTCCATGGCCTCCATTTCTCTCTGTACTCTCTTATTCATGGACCATGCTTCACATCCATAAAACAAAATTGGCTTGGCTCAATATAAGATTTAAGTACTCAGAATCTTGTTTCCAATGATATGGATCTGTTGCACAAGATGTTTCTCATTTTCTGGAATGCTGACGTGGCCTGAGCACGTCTGCTTTTTATTTCGTTGTGATATTTCCCATCAGCTGTTATAATTGTTCCTAAGTACCTGAATCTATCAGCTTGTTTCAGTTCTGTGCCATTCTTTTCTTTGAGATGACTATCACTTAGTCTTCTTTTTGTTCGGGCTGAGACCTTTATTTTTACTTTCACGAACCATGATGTCCAGAAGAGCCTGTAGCTCCCCTTAACTTTTAGCAATCATAACTGTGTCGTCTGTATATCTTAAGTTGTTAATGTTGTACCCGCCAATTGATATTCCTGGTAAGCTCTTACAAATACAAATTACATTAAGAAAAAAAACATATCAAAAGAGTCCAAGATTAAACTATTACATTCAAAGTAAAAGAGAAGAAGTAATTCACCTTATAAAATAGCTCTCACACACGCATGCATACACACACACATAAACAAAAATACATTTTAAGTACAGATCTTCTAACATATTTTTTTAACAACCATCAAAATAATTTGTAACTATATCTAACAAGTTACTTTTCGAATTATGCCATTTTAATACTTGATGGCAGGTGAGTAATATGTTGAGAAAGTGCTGGCTATTCTATGGAGGCATATAATTACAAGCAAGTAAATAATGAAACAGGTCTGAGTTAAAAGATGAAGTATTACTAATGGATTTTAAATGGTAGGGGAGGGTGTTCCAGAGCTGTACTGCAGAGTATGCAAGGCTTTTCTTGTACAGATCAAGCATGGGTTCAGGAAGAAGACAGTTTTTTAAACGCTGGCTGTTCAGCATTATACATAAACGGTGACCACAAGTAAGGCGGAGCATTGTGCGACAGAATTCTGTGAACAAATTTAATTTTGTTAAAAATGACTATATTTGAGGGGTAGAATTTTGAGTTTTTTGTACTGATCTGCAGTCTGTACTGGGTGTTTGTCACAAATTAGATTTGATGCTTGTTTCTGAAGTGAGTGGAGCCTTTTTGTGTTTGAGACTGAACATCCATCCCAGATTGTGGAACAGTAATCTAAGAGTGTTTGTATATGTGATTTGTAGTATATCTTTTTTGTGTCTTTGTCAATAAAGTGTTTGATTTTGGCTAGTTGGTAAACTTTCTGTGCAATCAAGTTTGTAAGGTTATGTACCTGAGAATTCAAAGTTAAATGTTGATCACTGATGAGTCCTAGAGTTTTATGTTCATGAACATTTTCTATTGCCTTAGTCCCAGCACAAATCTGTAGTGAAGTTTTTGTTGCATTCTGCAGTTTCTATTGTGTAGTGATGAGCATGGATTTTGTTTTGTTGGTGTTTATTAACATACCATTTTTATTACTCCATTTAATCAAACTGTTTATATCATTTTGGAGCTTTGTCTGTAGTTTATTGATATCATAGTCACTATTGTAAACAGTACAGTCATCAGCGAAAAGATCACATGAAGAGTGCTTTAAATGTAGTGGTAGGTCGTTAATATAGATAGCAAAGAGAAGAGGACCAAGAATGGAGCCTTGAGGAATACCAGTATCAACCACAGAAGAGTCAGATGTTTTGTTTATAAGGCAAACTACTTGTTTTCTACCTGAGAGAAAAGATATAATAAATTTTGTCAGGTCAGGGTGTAATCTATAACCTTCTTGCTTTTTTGTAAGAATTTCATGATCAATCATATCGAAGGCTTTCTTGAAATCAACAAAGACAGCACCACACAATTTATCATAATTTATATTAGACAGCCAGCTTTCTGTCATTTTAGTTAATGCTGTGTGGCAGGAGTGATTTGGTCTAAAACCTGATTGATTGTCTATAAGTAGATGTTTTCCTGCATGTATAGAAGTGTAAACTTTTGTATATGTTTTTCAAGAGGTTTAGATAATAATGACAGAATGGATATGGGTCTGTAGTAAACATATCACTAGTCTGTCCAGATTTAAAAAGTGTAAACACTTTGGCAAGTTTAAAAGTGTCAGGGAAATAGTGTTTGTCAATGCACAAATTGTGTATGTATGTTAGTGTGTCTGTAATAACTGGTGCAGTGTAGCATAGCATTTTGCTACTAATGTCATCACATCCTGCTAAGTTAGTGCTCTTTAAGGACCGGATGCAGTTATAAACCTCAACGACTGTGAGGAAAGGAATATTAAATTGTTTTAGCGTTACACATTTACTGTCGTTGAAAGTTTTCAACACGTTCAGGTCGCAATTAGGGGTCAGTAATGAAGATTTTAGAATACTAATTTCTTCCCTAAAATGTTCACTGAAGTTAGTGCAAGTATGTTCACCATTAAGTGTTTGTGGCTTAGATTGCTTTATTTTATTTACTAGAGTATTTATCGCTTTCTAAATTGATTTACTATCAGTTTTGTCTTTCACTAAATTTCTGAGGTAATTTTTCTTTTACTGCCTAATACTGCACCTTATTCCTAAGTGAACGATAGTTACTGAAATTTCTGCTTTTATGAGCCTCATCCCGTTTCCTCATGAGTTGCAATATATCGGGAGTTATCCACGGGGATTTTGTTACATGCTTTACTCTCATTTTTTTTATGGGGACATGCTTGTCAAAAATGTTTCAAAATATCTCAATCCAGTATTCGGTAGCCTCATCTGGATTGGTTAACTGGAAAATGTACGTAGAAGGTTTTAGATCAGTTAAAAATAATTCCAAGTTAAAGTCTTTAAAGTTCCTATATTTGATGCTGGTATGTTTGTGTTCAGGCATTTTACACCCCTTATGTGACCACGTACAGCAGACCGGGTAGTGATCACTCAGCGACACATAAGGGACAGTACATTTAGTAATGTTTCCTGGATGAGCTACATATATGTGATCTATTAATGTTGATGATGATTCAGTTAGCCTAGTAGGTTTGTTTACAATTTGATAGAAGTTGTAGGATGTTAGAATGTTCTTCCATGTGGGATTGAACTAAGTGAGATCTATACTGAAGTCGACGAGAATGATTATGTCCTTGAATTTATTGGTTAGAGCATCATCCATCATGGTTGTAAAGTGATCATACCACTCGGGATTTCGGTATATAAAACTAATTAGAACTGGTCTAAGATGTGATATTTTAATCTCTAACTTGATAAATTCAACCTCTGGTGTTTCCAGGTCTTCTCTTCTACAAAATTTAATTGTATCAGATATATAAACAACTAAACCTGTCTCTGACTTCCTAGCTGGGTCATGTCTGATTAAGTTAAAGCCATTTATTTGTATATCATCATCAGTGATGTTTTTATGTAATTGGCTTTTTGGAGAAGCCAAAAATATGAAAGTGTTGTTGAAGTATATTTGTAACTTCAGGCAATTTACCAAACAAGTGATAAATATTTAAGTGGCCAATATGTAGGCCATCATTTCACAGCCACTCCTCTGCTTTCTGGGTCATTTTATAACAAGTGGGGGTAAAAGAAAGTCAATAAATTGTCACCATGTCACCATTCATCCAACAATCAGACTAATTCTTTAGTAACAAATATTCAAGCTCACAGCTGAAGAAGCAATGAGTTTAAATAAATCTACAACACACTGACAAGTAAATAATCTACAACACACTGACAAGTAAATAAATCTAAAACACACTGACAAGTAAATAATCTACAACACAGTGACAAGTAAATAAATCTACAACACACTAACAAGTAAATAAATCTACAACACACTGACAGGTAAATAAATCTACAATTCACTGACAGGTAAATAAATCTACAACACACTGACAGGTAAATAAATCTACAACACAGTGACAAGTAAATAAATCTACAACACACTGACAGGTAAATAAATCTACAACACACTGACAAGTAAATAAATCTACAACAAACTGATAAGTAAATAAGGGGGGAAAATACAAAAACAATGTTACAGTTAAAAAAACTGTGATAATCTGAGACAATGAGTTCTAAATATGCTGTCAAATTGATCAGCCACTATGTTGTAAAAGTGGGCGAGAAGAAGCAATGATATTTAGCCATATTTCACACTTCCTGTTGTCTGAACAGTTGTGTCATCTGTTGTTTGTGGATGACAGACAACATGAAAGCTTGGCTTAAAGCTGTTGGGCTGAACTGCATCAGGTAAACAGTTGAGACAAATGATGCCCTGTTCTACATTAGTTTTATTTGTTGCTTTGAGTTGTAAGGTTGAGACAACAGATACTCCATTTTACCAGTTTGTTGTCATTAAATTTGTGTTACTGTGAAGTGTAAACTGAGTAGCAGATGTCCTGGCAAAGATTGGAATAGAAACATTAGATATTCTTCTTCTTCTCCAGTGAACACTTTCAGATGTCAACTTGGTTATCTCAGAAGAATGCCGCTGTTTGTGTCAGGCTGCTAAGATCACCATACAGCCTGTCATGGATTGGTACAGGTGACCGTCTTGGTTCTTAAAATGAAGGGGGGTCCTGTAACAGATGTTGGGTAGTCATTTTATCAATGCCACAGGTGCATTCATGAGTTGTGCCCATTTTGAGCCTGTTAAAACATGTGATGTCTCAATCTGTTGTGGCCTGTTCTGAGTCTAAAGATCTTGTTCCTCCCAGCTGAGCTGACAGCAGGCATTTTTCTGGTGTCCTGGATGTTCTTTTTTCCTCATTTGTTCTTGTATCTGGCTTTTTTCAGTGGCTTCATCATATGATAAGCTTGTGTCATCCTAAGGGAACTCTCCACCTTTCTTTGCCAATGCATAGGCCGCCTCATTCCCTTGGATATTACAGTGAGACGGTATCCACCGTATGGCAACTCCTGTAAAGATCTGTGCTATGTTATACAGGACCTCATATAGTTCTCCTAGTTGTGTATTTTTCCCCACTCATCAGTGCTGTTATAACTGACAGTGCATCTGTGAGCAGGACAACTGGCTGCTTGCAACAACCACAGGCTTTCTGCTGCTGTTTACAGTGCTTGTGCCTCAGCTCTGAAGTTACTAGAGAACTTTCCTGTAGCTACTGACAGTTTTATATTTTCATCATTGCTCAGCTCTGAAGTTACTATAGAATTTTCCTGTAGCTACTGACAGTTTTATATGTTCACCACTGCTCAGCTCTGAAGTTACTATAGAATTTTCCTGTAGCTACTGACAGTTTTATATGTTCACCACTGCTCAGCTCTGAAGTTACTAGAGAACTTTCCTGTAGCTATTGACAGTTTTATATGTTCACCATTGCTCAGCTCTGAAGTTACTAGAGAACTTTCCTGTAGCTACTGATAGTTTTATATGTTCATCATTGCTCAGCTCTGAAGTTACTAGAGAACTTTCCTGTAGCTATTGACAGTTTTATATGTTCACCATTGCTCAGCTCTGAAGTTACTAGAGAACTTTCCTGTAGCTACTGACAGTTTTATATGTTCACCATTGCTCAGCTCTGAAGCTACTAGAGAACTTTCCTGTAGCTACTGACAGTTTTATATGTTCATCATTGCTCAGCTCTGAAGTTACTAGAGAACTTTCCTGTAGCTACTGACAGTTTTATATGTTCACCACTGCTCAGCTCTGAAGTTACTAGAGAACTTTCCTGTAGCTACTGACTGATTTATATGTTCACCATTGCTCAGCTCTGAAGTTACTAGAGAACTTTCCTGTAGCTACTGACAGTTTTATATGTTCACCATTGCAAAGCATAAAAAAAGACTCTTACACCCCCATCTGTTGTTGCTTTGACTGCTGACCCGTCTGTTGTTGCTTTGACTGCTGACCCATCTGTTGTTGCTTTGACTGCTGACCCGTCTGTTGTTGCTTTGACTGCTGACCCGTCTGTTGTTGTTTTGACTACTGACCCATCTGTTGTTGCTTTGACTGCTGACCCATCTGTTGTTGCTTTGACTGCTGACCCGTCTGTTGTTGCTTTGACTGCTGACCCGTCTGTTGTTGTTTTGACTACTGACCCATCTGTTGTTGCTTTGACTGCTGATCCATCTGTTGTTGCTTTGACTACTGACCCATCTGTTGTTGCTTTGACTGTTGATCCATCTGTTGTTGCTTTGACTGCTGATCCATCTGTTGTTGCTTTGACTGTTGATCCATCTGTTGTTGCTTTGACTGTTGATCCATCTGTTGTTGCTTTGACTGCTGACCCATTTGTTGTTGCTTTTCCCCCTGGGAACAACTGTGTTAAGAGCACACTTATCTTAACATAGTGTTTGTGAGACAGGGAACATAGATCTGTTTGCTAAAAAACTCTGACCTACCTCTGTAGCCCAGAAACTTGTAGCAATCAACACTAATTGTAATTGTTATTTTTGTAAAATGTAATGTCAGGTGGTGGACAGATGGGGACATGGAGATCTCTGGCGGGGATGAGGGAAGTCTGGTGTGAAACCAATGAATCCAGGACATGACAAGCCTATAGGTTTTTACAACAATGGCTATCAGAATGATGTAAACAAAACAGAACCAGTAGACTATGGGTGGTGGGGAATGGATATCGTTGAAGCACTCATCAGATTCCTTATCTCAAAGTCAGAGTGTCTTTGTGGAACTGTCCCCAAACCATCTGACATGGAGAAGGGGCTTAAGTACAGCCACCAGAGGCTGGAAAACAAAGTTTTGGCCAGGCCAGCCACACTGTCTTCATGGCAGTTCGAGCAAGACCACAGTCTGCCCTAGCAAGGAAAGGTGCTGAAGTCGGAGTTACCCAGCCAAAGGCGCATCACAAAAATCAGGGTAACACGCATTATCGCTAATGAAATGTCTCTATCTGCAGTTTTCAAACATGGTGCTCGCCCTGTGAAGACTAACCAGGCAGGTGCAGTGCCGGGCCCCCTGCATTGAAAGGGTCCACCCAATGCTACTGGAGGTCCTCTCAGTTCGTCTTGTGGAGTCAGGAGACATGAGAGTAGAGCTACTGGCCAAAAAATACAACAGAAGAAAACAGCCAAAAACCAAGAACTTAAAATAATGCAGTGGAATGCTGAGGGTGTCAGCAGTGTTAGAGATGGCTATAGCAAAAAGGTGGAACTAGAGAACATACTTTTTGCAGAGCAGGTAAGTATATGCTGCATACAGGAGACACACCTAACCAAAGATGCCGCCTTTAAAATCAGAGGTTACCAGTGTTTTAGATCAGACCGACAGGATAGAAGAAAAGGAGGAGTACTCACACTTGTTAAGAATAACATCAGCGCATGTCAGGTGGGAGTGTACATGGAAGGAGCCGAATACCAGATGATCCATCTAAAAAGTAGTAATACAGATTTCCACCTCCTTAACTATTACTGTCCTAATGACCGCCCACTTGCTTTAGGAACAATCCCACACAAAGAGAGACTGATGGTCTGTGGTGATTTTAACAGCCATTCCCAGAGCTGGGGCTATGACCACATAGACAAGAGAGGAGAGGAAGTTGAGAGCTGGCAGGATGATAATGGATCCCCCAACATTTTACTCAAGGGCTTGGCATACAAAATCAACACCAGATCTGGCATTCCACTCTCCAGATCTGAAGTGGAACATTACACGTGAAGTTGGAAAACAACTTGGAGGTAGCGACCATCGACCAGTCTTCCTGACAATAGAAAATGAACTCCTTAACACCAGTAGCCCTCTCCCCAGATGGAACTATAAAAAAGCAAACTGGACAATGTACAGACATCGTACAGGTATCCTGGTGGGACAGCTGTCCATAGAAGGTAAGGATATTAACAGCATAGTGAAGGAATTCAATGCTTGTATCCTTCAGGCCACTCGTGAAACCATTCCCAGAGGAGCTCGCAGGGACTATAAACCATACTGGTCTAGTGAGCTGGGAAAACTCCATGATGACGTGGAAGCAGCTCGAAAGCAAGCAGAAAATAGACCATGCCAAGAACACCACAATAATTACCAACATTCTAAGGCCAAATTTCAGAGAGCAAAGCTGCAAGCCAGACGGGAAAGTTGGAGAGAGAAAACAGAGTCCCTAAACTTTGAAAAGGATGGAAGGAAACTGTGGAAACTAATCAAACAGTTAAATGATGAGAGTACTGGAAGAAGTACAAAGGTTACACTAATAGAGGATGGGAAAACTCTTACAGGTAAGCAGGTAGCAGATCACTTTGCTCGCATGTTTGCACAGGACTGCAACATTGATATCCATCCAGAGAAGAAGCGTACAGTGCGCATCGAGCCACAGAAAGAGGAGGAACAAGTCAGAAAAGTGGAGGTCATGGATGCACCAATCACACGCAGTGAGTTAGACCTAGCAGTTAGTAAACTGAAACCAAGGAAATCACCAGGACCAAATGGAGTGTCCAATGAAATGATCAAGAACCTGGGAATGGCAGCAATGGGAAAGCTGTTGGATATTTTCAATATGTGCTGGAGCACAGGTAAGTTACCTCAAATCTGGAAGGAAGCAAGCATGGTACCACTGCTAAAACCAGGGAAAAACAGTGATACTGCCTCCAGCTACAGGCCAATCAGTCTCACTAGCTGCCTATGCAAAACAATGGAACGCATCATTGACCTGAGGCTAAAATGGTACCTAGAAAGTGAAAACCTTCTCGTTCCACAACAAGCAGGATTTAGGCAGTACTACAGTACGGAAGATCAAGTGACCTATCTCTCTCAAGAGATTGAAGATGCATTCCAAGAGAAAAACCTTGTACTAGCAGCGTGGATAGACCTGAAGAAAGCCTTTGATAAAGTATGGAATAAAGGTCTGCTGTGGAAACTAAGAAACTGCAATGTGAATGGAAGACTGTACAACTGGATAAAGTCCTATTTACACAATAGAAGAGCTAGAGTAGTAATGGATGGACAGAAAAGCCAGAAAGTATTTCTGCGACACGGTGTACCACAAGGAGGAGTCCTTTCGCCTACACTATTCCTTGTATTCATTAATGACCTGGTCAAGGAACTTCCTTATGGAATCAAAGCGGCACTGTATGCAGATGATCTGGTCATGTGGTGTACAGATGAATATGCGACAGTTGCTACACAGAGACTCCAAAGAGCAGCAGACATCTTGACATCATGGACAAACAAATGGTGTGTAAGTATCAACACAGAGAAATCAAGTACCACTCTGTTCACCCTCTCATCTAAACAGAAAGCAGGTAAGATCTTTGTAAATGAAATACCCTTAAGGATGGACAACCAACCCACTTACTTAGGAGTGACTCTTGACTCAAAACTGACGTGGAAGCAACACATCAACAGTGCAGAAGCAAAAGCCAGAAGAAAACTAGCCATATTAAGAAAATTGAGTGGAACCACATGGGGAGCTAGTGAAAGAATCCTCAAGAATGTATATCAGCAAAGTATTCTACCACATTTAGAATATGGCTCAACATCTTGGTGCACAGAATCAAACACTACGCTGCATAATCTAGACAAGGTACAAAATCAGTCACTACGGATTATCACAGGTGCCATGAAGTCCACACCAATAGTAGAAATGCAGAAAATAGTTGGTGTTCAAGCGCTAAAGGAACGTAGAGACACAAAGGTCATGACCATGGGAGAAAAATTCCTTAGCTCTGTAAGCCATCCCCTAAAGGAGAGATTCAATAACTTGGCATTAGGATGGCTTAAAAGAAGCAGCTTCATTCATCAGGCCAAGCGTATGCGTAAGCTGATACCTGACCTTCCAACTGTAGTCACTCCATTATCATCTGTACCAGAGCATACACCATGGAAAGAAGCAGATTATACACAAATAACTATTCAGACTGAAGTGAAAGGTGTGCAGAATGGTGAGATGCAGAGCAGTCTTGTAAGATCAACAGCCACACTTAGTGTTCTAGATGACAAATATCCATGTGACACCTGGATATGTGTGTATACAGATGGATCTGCACATAATGCCATAAAGAATGGAGGGGCAGGAGCATATATTGAATATCCAAACAACACCATTGACAAGATTTCCATACCCACTGGAAAATACTGCAACAACTTTGATGCAGAAGTTAGGGCAATTATTGCTGCAGTTGAAAAACTATCAGACTCCAGAACTGATACATGTCCTGTAGTAATTCTCACAGATGCAAGATCAGTACTGGAAGCTCTTCAGTGCAACAAACTACCAGACCTTAAAGATGCCTTGTCAAAAATTGGCTTACAACATGGAGTCACTTTGCAATGGATTCCCTCCCACTATGGGATACCAGGCAATGAGAAAGCTGGCCAAAGAGGGCACTGAAATGGAGCAACCAGACATACCAATCACCTATAATCAGAAGAAAAGCATGATAAAAACCTACAGGAAGCCACAAACACCACCACATGATGACTATCACATGCTAAACAGAAAGGAACAAGTCACCATCTTCCGTCTCCGAACAGGACACAGCCGACTCCGAAGTCATATGTATACAAAGTTTAAGGTTGGTACTACTATTCTATGTACATGTGCCCAGGTGCCCCAAACTGTGGAACATATCCTCCAGAACTGCATCAACTACGAGACACTGAGAAATAATTACTGGCCCAGTGAAACCACTAAAGAAGATAAGCTCTACGGTTCCATACATGAGTTACAAAAAACAGTGAAATTTATCCAAGAGACAGGACTGCAGATATAGACAGACAATGCGAACGAAGAAGAAGAAGAAGAAGTTGTTGCTTTGACTGCTGATCCATCTGTTGTTGTGTAGACTGCTGACCTATTTGTGTAAGCATGTGTCCAGAAGCTGCTGGGATAAGTTCTTTAATAAAGTTTTCTGCCAGAACCTTTCTTTCTTCTGTAGTCTGGGTGCTTCTGTTCTCAGTCCCTGTGATGGGTGCTTCTGTTCTCAGTCTCTGTGATGATTGCTTCTGTTCTTAGTTCCTGTGATGATTGCTTCTGTTCTTAGTTCCTGTGATGATTGCTTCTGTTCTCAGTCCCTGTGATGATTGCTTCTGTTCTCAGTCCCTGTGATGATTGCTTCTGTTCTCAGTCTCTGTGATGATTGCTTCTGTTCTTAGTTCCTGTGATGATTGCTTCTGTTCTTAGTTCCTGTGATGATTGCTTCTGTTCTTAGTTCCTGTGATGGTTGCTTCTGTTCTTAGTTCCTGTGATGATTGCTTCTGTTCTTAGTCTCTGTGATGATTGCTTCTGTTCTCAGTCCCTGTGATGGTTGCTTCTGTTCTCAGTCTCTGTGATGGTTGCTTCTGTTCTTAGTCTCTGTGATGGTTGCTTCTGTTCTTAGTCCCTGTGATGGTTGCTTCTGTTCTCAGTCTCTGTGATGGTTGCTTCTGTTCTTAGTCCCTGTGATGGGTGCTTCTGTTCTTAGTTCCTGTGATGGTTGCTTCTGTTCTTAGTCCCTGTGATGATTGCTTCTGTTCTCAGTCTCTGTGATGATTGCTTCTGTTCTCAGTCCCTGTGATGATTGCTTCTGTTCTCAGTCTCTGTGATGATTGCTTCTGTTCTCAGTCTCTGTGATGATTGCTTCTGTTAACATACTTAGCCACGTGATGGTGACGCAATGCAAAAATGTCATTCAGTCAACATGTGATGTAATACAAAACGTCATTCCACCAACATGTGACGCAATGCAAAACGTCATTCCGGCAATAAGTGACGCATCATTTCATGAAGAACAGTGCAGAAGAAGGTTCAGTGTGTTCTCTGGCTGGTCAAATTTGAAACAAATCTAACAAAATCTTATGATTTATTCTCTCTTTTAGTGTATATTTTCAATATTATACCATAGTATGCATGGTATTAAAAACAGTTTTCACAGCACACCATGATTTTACGAACACACTGTATTTTATGCCATAATCAACAAGAACAGGTGGATTAGACTGAACCACCCATGTTCCGACATTTTTAAAGCAGTGTTGCATTTTCTTGTCCTTAATTTAAAACTCAGGTAAATCTGATGTTGCTGGCATCGTCTGTGTAGAACAGTGTAACCAAACAAAATAAACAAACATAAAAGAGTCTGAATCATTTCATTTGCCACTTACATAGTTTAAAAATATATTTGCTTCTGTAGAACGAATAATCATTGGCCGTTGGTTGGTCATAGCCGCATTTGCGTAACGTACAAACTGTTGGACAGATTAAACTCTTTTGAAAACAAATCTCTCTCTCTCTCTCTCTGAACCTTAAGTGCCCAGGGCACATGGGGCTTCCGCAAGGGTTTTCCACAAATGCCTGTCTTTCGCCTTTTTTTCTGCTCTTGCCCAGGTGAGCCCTCTATTGCTCAACATCCTTTCTGTTGTTCTTCTCCATGTCTCTTTTGGTCTACCCTTACTTCTGCTCCCCTGTGGTGTCCATCTTAGTGCTATTTTTGGTAGTGAGTTGTCAGTCATTCGGAGCACATGTCCCAACCATCGCCAGCGTCTTTCCTCAATAATTGTTGTCAGTGGTTTCATCTGCATTTCTGCCAATAAGATGTTATTTCTTATGGTGTTTGGCCAAAACAAATGCATAAGGGTACTCGGTATAAAGTGGACCGAATTTAATAACAGCACAGAGATAAAGCAGATGAGCGAACAACAACCTGTCTCATGGGTGATCAGAAAAAGGAGACGTAAATATATCGGTCACGTGATGAGAAGAAACAGTCAGAGAATCCCAAAACAAGCTATCAAGTGAAACACAACAGGCCGAAGAAAAAGAGGTCGACCACGTGAAACTCTAAAGAGGACATTGTTAAGAGAGGCCATATTAGTGGGCATAAAATTCCTTATTGAGGTTGAAAAGCTTGCCGAAAACGAAAACTTGGCGAACTACCATCAGAGCGCTATGTGACGTGTAACGGCGCGGGAAGGATATAAGAAAATGTTGGCTGGATCATAGCCGCGTTTCTGTGACGTAAAAAAAGTTGCTGCAGTCACTCTTTGAGTCTAGTTGTTTCTTGACCCATCTTACTGACAGAGACCTGTCTCTACCCATTCGACTCAATCCTGTTCCTTCTGCGTGAAAAGTCGACTGTGGCAAAGGGACGGTACTGTTATATTGGCAATGAAACAAAGCCTCTCTTAGCTCCCTTTATATGGCTCTCTTGACATGTCAGTCGTGATGGCTAACCAAACAGTTAAGATAGAGCTCTTGTTTCCACCCTAGGAATCCAAGATGATCCCCTTGCTTCCAGACTCGAAATCATTATCATTATCATTCCTGCTGAGAACTAATATGACGTTCAAAGTCGTCAATAACGTTATTTTACATATGGATAGCAAGGGAGAGAACACATAAAATAAAATCATAATTATTTTATCTTAGTTATTTATAGAAAAATCACAGACACTCATGCCAAATGTAGATAGTGATTTTTTTAATGCTGTTTTTGAGTGGTTGAGGTATATTTTTTGGCAATGTTACTTTCTTGTTAAATGAAACTATTTTTTTTAATGAATCAACGATAGCCATAAATATTATTTTGAAAAAAAAAATTCTCATAAGAAAGCAAGGTGTGCATAAGGGCTAGAGAGAGAGAGAGAGAGAGAGAGAGAGAGAGAGAGAGAGAGAGAGAGCAGTCTCGCTAACGTATCAGCTTAAAATAATGGAACGTGAGAAGACGTCCGTGTTAGTAACCTCGTTGTGGACTGGTTAACTGCCTCGCCATCTCAGTCCGTAAGGATTCCACATATGATACATAATACTCTAAAAGTTACAGGTGGTCACTTATCATCATCATCATAATCATCAGGTGGCGACTGGCGTTGGCTATTATGCTTCTCCAGAGTACACGATCCTTCATGCAGGCCATCAGCTCAGTTGGTGATCTCCTCTCACACCATCCCGTTATAACAGAATTTACTATTTCTCTATTCAAAAGGACCCACTGAAATGGTATGACTACTGGTTTGATTAAATCTTCTTGTGGAGTACAGTTTCAACTTATAAATTTCATCTTGTTGTTGGTGTTCTAAAACCACCTAATTTTCTATGTTACTCACTGAGAAAATACAACAAGACACCCAGGCTTCCAACTCCACAGAATAATACAGATACAACAACTTAAACATAACTTGGCAGTCTTCCAACCAAAACAAACTGGTCAACAATGAGAATTCCAACAAAGCCAATTGGTGTAGTTATATCTTCAGACAACACACATTTATTAATGGACAAAATGAGGGGTGAAATTATGATGATGGGAAGGTAGCCATCAGGCTGAACAGAATTCACAATAACAAATGTCTGGCGTGAGAGAACTCTACGCCATATGGGCCGAAAACCTTGCAATGTCCTTATACACACAGAATCATACTTACAACATTCCACCAAAAACCTCAGCCATCACAAGAATAACTAAATCCTCCAACTAACTACCAACAAATTGCCACTGCTAGAAACTCTTTCTAAACGAGATTCCATCTACATCAAAACTACTAATGTTCTTCCTACAACACAAACAAGTAAGGCTCCTGCTGCAACAAACAAGTAAGGCTCTTGCTACACAAAACAAGTAAGGCTCTCCTTTTAGTGTATATTTTCAATATTATACCATAGTATGCATGGTATTAAAAACAGTTTTCACAGCACACCATGATTTTACGAACACACTGTATTTTATGCCATAATCAACAAGAACAGGTGGATTAGACTGGACCACCCATGTTCCGACATTTTTAAAGCAGTGTTGCATTTTCTTGTCCTTAATTTAAAACTCAGGTAAATCTGATGTTGCTGGCATCGTCTATGTAGAACAGTGTAACCAAACAAAATAAACAAACATAAAAGAGTCTGAATCATTTCATTTGCCACTTACATAGTTTAAAAATATATTTGCTTCTGTAGAACGAATAATCATTGGCCGTTGGTTGGTCATAGCCGCATTTGCGTAACGTACAAACTGTTGGACAGATTAAACTCTTTTGAAAACAAATCTCTCTCTCTCTCTCTCTCTCTCTCTCTCTCTCTCTCTCTCTCTCTCTCTCTCTCTCTCTCTCTCTCTCTCTCTCTCTCTCTCTCTCTCTCTCTCTCTCTCTCTCTCTCTCTCTCTCTCTCTCTCTCTCTCTCTCTCTCTCTCTCTCTCTCTCTCTCTCTCTCTCTCTCTCTCTCTCTCTCTCTCTCTCTCTCTCTCTCTCTCTCTCTCTCTCTCTCTCTCTCTCTCTCTCTCTCTCTCTCTCTCTCTCTCTCTCTCTCTCTCTCTCTCTCTCTCTCTCTCTCTCTCTCTCTCTCTCTCTCTCTCTCTCTCTCTCTCTCTCTCTCTCTCTCTCTCTCTCTCTCTCTCTCTCTCTCTCTCTCTCTCTCTCTCTCTCTCTCTCTCTCTCTCTCTCTCTCTCTCTCTCTCTCTCTCTCTCTCTCTCTCTCTCTCTCTCTCTCTCTCTCTCTCTCTCTCTCTCTCTCTCTCTCTCTCTCTCTCTCTCTCTCTCTCTCTCTCTCTCTCTCTCTCTCTCTCTCTCTCTCTCTCTCTCTCTCTCTCTCTCTCTCTCTCTCTCTCTCTCTCTCTCTCTCTCTCTCTCTCTCTCTCTCTCTCTCTCTCTCTCTCTCTCTCTCTCTCTCTCTCTCTCTCTCTCTCTCTCTCTCTCTCTCTCTCTCTCTCTCTCTCTCTCTCTCTCTCTCTCTCTCTCTCTCTCTCTCTCTCTCTCTCTCTCTCTCTCTCTCTCTCTCTCTCTCTCTCTCTCTCTCTCTCTCTCTCTCTCTCTCTCTCTCTCTCTCTCTCTCTCTCTCTCTCTCTCTCTCTCTCTCTCTCTCTCTCTCTCTCTCTCTCTCTCTCTCTCTCTCTCTCTCTCTCTCTCTCTCTCTCTCTCTCTCTCTCTCTCTCTCTCTCTCTCTCTCTCTCTCTCTCTCTCTCTCTCTCTCTCTCTCTCTCTCTCTCTCTCTCTCTCTCTCTCTCTCTCTCTCTCTCTCTCTCTCTCTCTCTCTCTCTCTCTCTCTCTCTCTCTCTCTCTCTCTCTCTCTCTCTCTCTCTCTCTCTCTCTCTCTCTCTCTCTCTCTCTCTCTCTCTCTCTCTCTCTCTCTCTCTCTCTCTCTCTCTCTCTCTCTCTCTCTCTCTCTCTCTCTCTCTCTCTCTCTCTCTCTCTCTCTCTCTCTCTCTCTCTCTCTCTCTCTCTCTCTCTCTCTCTCTCTCTCTCTCTCTCTCTCTCTCTCTCTCTCTTTTGGTCTACCCTTACTTCTGCTCCCCTGTGGTGTCCATCTTAGTGCTATTTTTGGTAGTGAGTTGTCAGTCATTCGGAGCACATGTCCCAACCATCGCCAGTGTCTTTCCTCAATAATTTTTGTCAGTGGTTTCATCTGCATTTCTGCCAATAAGATGTTATTTCTTATGGTGTTTGGCCAAAACAAATGCATAAGGGAAATACTCGGTATAAAGTGGACCGAATTTAATAACAGCACAGAGATAAAGCAGATGAGCGAACAACAACCTGTCTCATGGGTGATCAGAAAAAGGAGACGTAAATATATCGGTCACGTGATGAGAAGAAACAGTCAGAGAATCCCAAAACAAGCTATCAAGTGAAACACAACAGGCCGAAGAAAAAGAGGTCGACCACGTGAAACTCTAAAGAGGACATTGTTAAGAGAGGCCATATTAGTGGGCATAAAATTCCTTATTGAGATTGAAAAGCTTGCCGAAAACGAAAACTTGGCGAACTACCATCAGAGCGCTATGTGACGTGTAACGGCGCAGGAAGGATATAAGAAAATGTTGGCTGGATCATAGCCGCGTTTCTGTGACGTAAAAAAAGTTGCTGCAGTCACTCTTTGAGTCTAGTTGTTTCTTGACCCATCTTACTGACAGAGACCTGTCTCTACCCATTCGACTCAATCCTGTTCCTTCTGCGTGAAAAGTCGACTGTGGCAAAGGGACGGTACTGTTATATTGGCAATGAAACAAAGCCTCTCTTAGCTCCCTTTATATGGCTCTCTTGACATGTCAGTCGTGATGGCTAACCAAACAGTTAAGATAGAGCTCTTGTTTCCACCCTAGGAATCCAAGATGATCCCCTTGTTTCCAGACTCGAAATCATTATCATTATCATTCCTGCTGAGAACTAATATGACGTTCAAAGTCGTCAATAACGTTATTTTACATATGGATAGCAAGGGAGAGAACACATAAAATAAAATCATAATTATTTTATCTTAGTTATTTATAGAAAAATCACAGACACTCATGCCAAATGTAGATAGTGATTTTTTTAATGCTGTTTTTGAGTGGTTGAGGTATATTTTTTGGCAATGTTACTTTCTTGTTAAATGAAACTATTTTTTTTAATGAATCAACGATAGCCCATAAATATTATTTTGAAAAAAAAATTCTCATAAGAAAGCAAGGTGTGCATAAGGGCTAGAGAGAGAGAGAGAGAGAGAGAGAGAGAGAGAGAGAGAGAGAGAGAGAGAGAGAGAGAGAGAGAGAGAGAGAGAGAGAGAGAGAGAGAGAGAGAGAGAGAGAGAGAGAGAGAGAGAGAGAGAGAGAGAGAGAGAGAGAGAGAGAGAGAGAGAGAGAGAGAGAGAGAGAGAGAGAGAGAGAGAGAGAGAGAGAGAGAGAGAGAGAGAGAGAGAGAGAGAGAGAGAGAGAGAGAGAGAGAGAGAGAGAGAGAGAGAGAGAGAGAGAGAGAGAGAGAGAGAGAGAGAGAGAGAGAGAGAGAGAGAGAGAGAGAGAGAGAGAGAGAGAGAGAGAGAGAGAGAGAGAGAGAGAGAGAGAGAGAGAGAGAGAGAGAGAGAGAGAGAGAGAGAGAGAGAGAGAGAGAGAGAGAGAGAGAGAGAGAGAGAGAGAGAGAGAGAGAGAGAGAGAGAGAGAGAGAGAGAGAGAGAGAGTTCTTAGTCCCTGTGATGATTGCTTCTGTTCTTAGTCCCTGTGATGATTGCTTCTGTTCTCAGTCCCTGTGATGGGTGCTTCTGTTCTCAGTCCCTGTGATGATTGCTTCTGTTCTCAGTCTCTGTGATGATTGCTTCTGTTCTCAGTCTCTGTGATGATTGCTTCTGTTCTTAGTCCCTGTGGTGGTTGCTTCTGTTCTCAGTCTCTGTGGTGGTTGCTTCTGTTCTCAGTCTCTGTGGTGGTTGCTTCTGTTCTTAGTCCCTGTGGTGGTTGCTTCTGTTCTCAGTCTCTGTGGTGGTTGCTTCTGTTCTTAGTCCCTGTGGTGGTTGCTTCTGTTCTCAGTCTCTGTGGTGGTTGCTTCTGTTCTCAGTCCCTGTGGTGGTTGCTTCTGTTCTCAGTCCCTGTGGTGGTTGCTTCTGTTTTCAGTCTCTGTGATGGTTGCTTCTGTTCTCAGTCTCTGTGATGGTTGCTTTTACTCTGGGAACTTGTGTTACCTCCAAGAAAGCCAGGTAATGTTGGGACTGACTATCCTAGCAGTTGCTGTATCATGTAAGTTCTCATTCAGCAGGGATCTGGCTATGGTTGTGAAGCTGTTTTTCTTTGTCTTCCCCATCCCATGGCATTTATTCTGAGCTGCATTCGGTGGTCTGTTAGCCTTACAAATTTTTCTGCCTGCTGTTGGACTCTGCAGTCTCTTGTCCCCCATTGGCTTAAGGAGTGTGGTCTTCTCTAGATCTTTGACAGGGGTAGTTCTCATGCCACCTGTGATGATTCTCACTGCCTGATTCTGGAGATGGTGGACTTTGTCTAAGTTTGATTTTGCAGCTGTTGCCCAGGCTGCTATCTCATACTCTAGAGCAGGTCTCATACTCTAGAGCAGGTGTCACGTACTCTAGAGCAGGTCTCACGTTACTCTAGAGCAGGTCTCACACTACACTAGAGCAGGCCTCACATTACTCTAGAGCAGGTGTCACATACTCTAGAGCAGGTCTCACATTACTCTAGAGCAGGTCTCACACTACACTAGAGCAGGTCTCACGTTACTCTAGAGCAGGTCTCACACTACACTAGAGCAAGTCTCACGTTACTCTAGAGCAGGTCTCACACTACACTAGAGCAAGTCTCACATTACTCTAGAGCAGGTCTCACACTACACTAGAGCAAGTCTCACGTTACTCTAGAGCAAGTCTCACATTACTCTAGAGCAGGTCTCACACTACACTAGAGCAAGTCTCACGTTACTCTAGAGCAGGTCTCACACTACACTAGAGCAAGTCTCACATTACTCTAGAGCAGGTCTCACACTACACTAGAGCAAGTCTCACATTACTCTAGAGCAGGTCTCACATACTCTAGAGCAGGTCTCTCTCGCATACTCTAGAGCAGGTCTCTCTCGCGTACTCTAGATCAGGTCTCACATACTCTAGAGCAGGTCTCTCTCACATACTCTAGATCAGGTCTCACATACTCTAGAGCAGGTCTCTCTCACACACTCTAGAGCAGGTCTCACATACTCTAGAGCAGGTTTCTCTCACATACTCTAGATCAGGTCTCACATTACTCTAGAGCAGGTGTCACATATCCTGTATAAAGTTTCTTTAGGATATTTTCATCAGCTCTCCAGGTGGATCCAGTAAGTTTTCTCATAATAGCTGTCCTGGTTTTTGTCTACTGTTTTCTCAATGTGGGCTCTCCATGTCATCCTCTTGTCCAAGGTCACAACCAAATATTATGGGGGTTCCTCCAGCTGTAAGGTATGGCTATATAACATAAGAGACTGAGGTTTGTTGGAGAGTGAGAATATTGTGTAGGTAGTTTTCCTCTCACTGATCTTCATTAAATGTGATATGATATGATAGTGAGTCTTAGGTCCATCTAGAACAGATCAATGAATCTTCTCAACAAAGTTCCACTACCAGGGAGTGTCATGTTGATCCCTACATCATTTTACCATGCTATAATGTCACACAGACATTATATTTTTTTCCAGGAACTGGTAGTTTCAAGTAAAAATTCCAACATTTTTGTCCAAGCAGACTGGTAGTTTAAAGTAAGAAGACAAACATCTGTGTCTAAGTAGACTGGTAAAGTAAGAGACCAGACATCTTTGTCTAAGTAGACTGGTAAAGTAAGAAGAGACATCTTTGTTCAGGTAGACTGGTAAAGTAAGAAGACGTGACATCTTTGTCAAAGTTGACTGGTAGTTTAAAGTAAGAAGTCAGATGTCTTTGTCCAAGTAAACTGATAGTTTAAAGTACAGACAATCAGACAAGTTTAATGTATTTAAAAAAAAAAGATATAAAGAAGTATAGGTGAGAAGGAATGGTGAAAGAGGCAATGAGATGAGCACATGGAAAGTTAAACAGTAAGAATGCAGTATTTCTGTGATATGCTCTTATCAAGGACAACAAAAATATTGAAACAGCAATTAAATACAAAAATGGTACTTTGCTGGCAGAGATCCTCTTGGTTCGAACATCAAGCACTTAATCTTGATGTGAATTCTGTGATAAAAGATGTCTGAAAATGTCTGAAGGAAGATTACTGGAGCAGAGACAACTTTAAACACAAGACAAGGAAAACTGGTCACTTTTTGGTAAATAATTTATTTATTATAGTTTGCAAATTGTGTAAATAAGAAAAACATACAAGGTTAGACTCTGGCAAAAATCTTACTAGATAAGAACTTGCCAGTGATGTATCAAACTTTGTTATAACATGCAAGAATGTTAGCCTCCATGTTTTCTGTTACATATGATGAGTGTCTAGAAAGAGATTCAAATATATTTGTTTTTGGCTTTTTTTTTTTTTAAGCACAGGATCTACAAGGGTATTCCCATTGTGTGGTCCTTGTTAACTGTGAGGGTATTCTCACTGTGTGGTCCTAGTTAACTGTGTGGGTATTCTCACTGTGTGGTCCTAGTTAACTGTGAGGGTATTCTCACTGTGTGGTCCTAGTTAACTGTGAGGGTATTCTCACTGTGTGGTCCTAGTTAACTGTGAGGGTATTCTCACTGTGTGGTCCTAGTTAACTGTGAGGGTATTCTCACTGTGTGGTCCTAGTTAACTGTGTGAGTATTCTCACTGTGTGGTCCTAGTTAACTGTGTGGGTATTCTCAGTGTGGTCCTAGTTAACTGTGTGAGTATTCTCACTGTGTGGTCCTAGTTAACTGTGAGGGTATTCTCACTGTGTGGTCCAGGTTAATGTGAAGGTATTAACATTATGTGGCCTTAAGTTTTGGTGATAGTGAAGCTGCTTGGAGATGGCTGTGAAACAACAGAGATGATGTTTATAACATGGTAAAGTGTGGCACTGATGTTTCTTGTCCACACTTTTATTTCTGTTTGATTTCCTCAAGTAGAACATACAGTTCTCCTGATTAATATATTAACTTAGAACATACAATTCTCCTGATTAATATATTAACTTTGAATATACAATTCTCCAGATTAATATATTAACTTAGAACATACAATTCTCCAGATTAATATATTAATATAGAACATACAATTCTCCAGATTAATATATTAACATAGAACATACAATTCTCCAGATTAATATATTAACATAGAACATACAATTCTCCAGATTAATATATTAACATAGAACATACAATTCTCCAGATTAATATATATTAACTTCATTATCAAGATATATTTAAATGAGCATGATGATGAAATGGACTGAAAAATCTACATAGTAATGGCACTTTATTGACAACCTAGGTATTGGTTGGTACAGTCCCTGAGAAATAAATCACATCTGTACATAGAAATAGATGTACACTGTACATAGAAATATTTATTATTTACATATGAGAGATGTCAGTAAGTAACAAATCATAAAAACATGACATTTGATGAATTCACTCTCTAAAACATGAAAAAACCCAACTCTCATCTGTGACTCATCCTCACTTTAATAAAATGAATGTAGCATAAATATTCAGCTTACAATACATGCAACATTTTGACAGCTTTATCAATACAGGATCAACTTAGACAGAGAACAATACATGCAACATTTTGACAGCTTTATCAATACAGGATCAACTTAGACAGAGAACAATATATGCAACATTTTGACAGCTTTATCAATACAGGATCAACTTGTACATGGCCTACAGACAGAGAACAATACACTAATTTCATGTTGACTTGAAGGAGGATCCATGGAAGACAAGAAATGACAATGATAAACTGTCCATTACATCAATGGGTCCTGATGGTGTCTGAGATATTCTGGCTAAAAAATTCCAACAAAGCACAACCCCCCCCCCCCCCCAACCCATACAGCACATCTATGACACCAGTTTCTCACGGGTCTTTATGTTGACAGTCTTCATGGAATGTCAATTTCATCAAGTTATAATTTATAACTTGCATTTCTAATTTGTCATAGAATGTATGGCCTGAGTGGACTGTCTTCACTAAGTCTTTCAGTCAAGTATTTCACAGCAATCACATAACACTAGCTTGTCAAGTCAGTTCCCAGCAACATCACAAGACAACATCAACAATGTATGTTCTCAAGAATAAGTGGAGTTGTGTGTCCATGCCAGCTACCTAAAACAGCAGCATGAGCGCTATCTATCTGAAAAAGCTGCCTGCAAGACAAGTAGATTCTCATGTGTGTGGCCTGCAAGACAAGTAGATTCTCATGTGTGTGGCCTGCAAGACAAGTAGATTCTCATGTGTGTGGCCTGCAAGACAAGTAGATTCTCATGTGTGTGGCCTGCAAGACAAGTAGATTCTCATGTGTGTGGCCTGCAAGACAAGTAGATACTCAGGTGTGTTCAAATATAAGAGTTCAGGAATCTACTGTTAATGATTTTAGAGTCATCAAATACAAGGGAGAATAAAAAAAGTAAAGGCAATTTGAAAAGTACACAGTGGACAAACCTGACACAATACAATGTGTTCAGAATGGCTGATGGTGTCAAACACACACAGCACAGCCTGTCCTTAGTCTAGTTGAAGTCAAGGTCATATAAACAGGATGTGCCACTGTGGGACTGCAATGCACTGTAATGAAATTTATTTAGCAGAGGGAGTGAATCTTGCTGAAATTCACCAGATAATGTTGGTTCATTAGAAAAGTGAAAACAGCATAATGCAGCAAAAAGTTCATGAATGTGAGGAAAGGCTTACAGCGGGAAAAACAAGTGTAACCCACAAAGATAAGTCTGGTCAGACATCAACATGGCATGCAAAAGTTTACATTGGATAGGTCACAGTTCTGCTCAAAGAAGACCAACAAGTTACACTGTCCACTGTTGCTGCACACTGAGACATTAGCCATAACACATGATCACCTGCAGGCTGTAGAGTTTACACAAGATGGGTACTCATACAGCTTACTGATCTACACAAGCAACACTGTCTGGATATTGCAACCCACTTCCTGAAATGTTATGAAAAAAGATGCAAATGTTCTGAAGCAGACTTTTACTGGTGATGAGACTGTAAACCAGAAAGCAGGAGACATGACATGCACTGGAATGCCCATCTTCCCCAGTGCAGGAAAAATTCAAAGAGCCCTCCAAAGAAAATCATGCTGGTCTTTTCTGGCCCACTTTTAGGAACACAGACAAACAGTGACTAGTACAGTGCACAGTGCCATGGCTGAACAGAAACTGCAGCAAAAAGAAGAAAGAATGCTGTCAAAGACAGTCCTGCTGCATCATGACAATTTAGTGGCCCAACGGTGGAGGCAATGCAACAGCTGTGGTTTGAATGGCTTCCTTATTCCCTCGTACAGCCGCAATCTTGTGTCCACTGAGAGAGGCTCTGTGTGTTACAGGTTCACCTCTGGTGAGGAGATTAAAGAAGTGGAGAAGATGGAGTCTCTAGCAGCTTCCTCTCCCAAGGATTTAAGAAGCTGCTGGAATGATACAAGAAATGCATGGACCTGCAGGGGGACTATGTGCAGAAGTGATGAAACTGTTATGTCCTTTTCCTCATATTTACCCGTATTAAATGGTATGTTGCCTTTGTTTTGTGATTCTCCCTGGTACAGAAATCTGGTATCGCTGGTGTTACAGCCATCCCACCCACTACAAGAATTTCTCAGTTTTCTGATAACTAAAGGGTGCATCAGCATCAACAATTTCTTCTTAGATAATGTAAGATATTACAAATATGTGAACATTTTTCATTTAACAATAAATGGCTGGGAATGTAAATAAATGATTGGTCCATCTAACGGTAACAGAATGTATGGTTGTACATGAAGTGCTGGTGTTACAAGAAGCCACATGCTGTCTTACAAAACTACAAGTATGGGCACATAACAAACTGAGGTAGATAAACAACAGCAAGTATCTGATGATGTTAATGATGGCTTCATGTACAACAAATCTGGAATGTACACTGACAGATATGTCATATGTTCAGTCTGCTAAACTGACATAAACTTTGACATGGTGTCTCCAAAAGTTGCACTACATGGCACAGTTCACAACACAAAAAATTATTGTAAGATCTCTCCCACCTGTGCACAATATAACAAATGTTATACACATTCACAAACAGATAGACAGTCATCTTGTTGGGGGCGGCGGCACCTGTATATATAAGAGACATCAGTGAACAAATGCTTGGACCCTGTGTGTATTCTTTTCATATGAAACTTATTTGTCAGAACATTGATACCACGGTGCTGTCAGTTCCAATAATATCACTTGAGATAAACATGCAGATGTTGGATAATAAAGTTCTGCTGTTGCAGACACAAACAGTGTCTGGCTGATATGTAACATTTGTTTCAGGTCACTCTCCTGTGAAAGAACTGAAGAATCTGAGATACTGCACCCATACACTCTCATGACTGGGCCATCATCCACAAGATGGAAGTGGTGACAACGGCACTGCTAGTGGGGACAGGGGGGAATGTGCCACGCCGACAGCAGAAAATGAATGCTCAGTTCCTAGGAATGCTCCAGGGTTTGAATCTAAGACACCAGGTGTTGTAGGTCTGCACTGACGTGGCGATGCCATGTCTGGAGGAATGGAGAGAGACTGACATGTCACTATTTCTGAATTTAGAAAAGAACATCTGCTATTAGCAAGAGGAGTTCTTGGAGGAATAACATAACTGTCAAGAAAATGCTCGTGAGCTTCCTCAGTCTCGTGAAAAATGTTGAGAAAAGGTGAGACTTGTAAGACAGATGGCTGATGGCTGCACGCTGACAGAAAGGATGAACTTCGTGGGCGCTTCACTGAGGATGGGGTGTTTGTCTGTAAAAGAGGAAGGGACACTGGACGATGGGCAAATGTACTGGACTGGCTGATATTTAGAGAGGTGGTAGCTTGAAGCATGTGGCTTGGTGGTTGTGGTGAATGTTGACTGGATGAGACTTGGTGGTCTTGCTCAATGCGTGTGGCTAAGAGTGTGGAAGGCAGTGCATCCTGACCACAAGATGGTGACAGCAACAAGTACGGGTTAGTTTTCTCTGGAAGAAAGGTAAAGCTGCTTGTTTTGAGTGATGGCGGGGCTGACCTGGCTTGCAGGGAGCATGTTGAAGTCGTCGGTGACAGCTGACGCTGATGCTGTGCTCTGAGATAAGTTTCAAACTTCTGCAGCTGCTGGATAAAGTTGAGGTTGGGGTCAATGATAGGACGCCGAGACACAACAAACTCAAAAGCAGAGTCCAAGGAGAGTCCTTGCTTCTGCATGAGATAGGCTATACAGATGGTTGCTGACCGACTGACACCAGCTCGACAGTGAACCAGAACCTTGCCCTGCTCGCTGGCTACACTGTCTGTGGAAAAAAAAAAAGAAGTGAATTCTTGTTTAGTTTCATTTCCTAGATTTTCTTTCTAGACTTCACAAGACCTTTACAACTACATAATTTTATTCTGCTTGTTTGCTCTAAGTTACTCGAACTTACTTGGATTACCAACAAAATAAACTGTTTTTGCTGTAGTCACCCAGAAAATTAACTGTGTTTTTGCTATACATCTTACATACTTCTCGTGCTGCTAAATGCCACATAGAGCCTGCATGGTAGTTCGCCAAAATTTCCTGTCTACTGAGAGTTTTTCAATCTCATCAAGGGATGATGTTATGCCCCCTGAACTGGCCTCTCTTAACAATGTCCTCTTTAGAGTTTCACATGATTGACCTCTTTTTCTTTGTCCTGTTGTGTTCCACTTGATAGCTTGTTTGGGGATCCTCTGATTGTTTCTTCTCATCACATTACTGACATATGTCCATCTTCTTTCTCTGATAACCTATGAGACAGGTTGTTGTTTGCTCATCTGTCTTATCTCTGTATTGTTCTTGAATTTGTCCCACTTTATACTGAGTATTTTCCTTAGGCATTTGTTTTTGAAAGAGTCAAATTTATTGTCTATTTCTTTAGTTGATTTCTAGCTTTCACATGCATAAATGAGGGTGGATATTACTTTTGAATTGAATAATCTTAACATGGTTTTTGTGCTTATAACTTTTGAATGTCATATGTTGTCAACATTCTTGAAGGCCAATGCTGCTTTTTTGCAATTCTAAATCTAACTTCCTTTCTGGTGTCACCATCCTGGTCTATGTAGCTGCCGAGATATGCAAAATGGTTTACTTCTTCAACAACTGTTCATTCTACATATATTTGTTCTTCGTGGTTAATGAGAAGTTTCATTATTTTTGTTTTATCTTTATTAATTTCAAGTCCTATTTTACTAGCCATTGAAGACAGGGTATCTGTTTTAACTTGCATTGATTTCACATTGTCACTGATAAGAGTTATGTTATCTGCAAAATCAAGATCTTCCAGTTGGGTCCCATGTACCCAATCAATGCCCATCTTACCTGTGCAGCATTTTTTCATTATGAAGTCTATGGCAATTCCAAAAAGCAAGGAAGATAATATACATCCTTGTTTCATGCCTGTTTCAATCTGGAATCATTCACTCATTCCTTCTTCTGTTTTGACTGCACAAACATATCCATTGTAGAGGTCCCTAATAGTGTTGACAATCTTATCTATATCTTTCGCCATATATTCTTAAAATTCTTCACAACGAATCTCTGTGTATGCTATCAAATGCCTTTTTAAAGTCTATGAAGTTCAGGATTAATGGTCTTTGCAAAATATGTTCTTCAAGTATTATTTTAGAGTAAAGATCTGGTCGAGACAGCTTCTCCCTTTTCAAAATCCTGCCTGTTCTTCTTTCATTGCAGTATCTACTATATCTTTAATTCTATTCTGAACAACTTTGCAAAATACTTTTGACACAATTGATAGTAAGGTTACTCCTCTCCAGTTATTGCAAACACTAAGGCACTTTTTTTTCAGTATTTTAACAATGATTCCTTTTTTCCATTTAGAAAGGACCTTTTCTTCATTCTAAACTTTATTAAACATTCTCTGTAGTTAGTTCGTGTTGTCACTGTTAATAGCTTTTAACATTTCGGGTGTTATTTCATCTTCACTTGCAGCTTTGTTGCTAGCCATTAAATTCACTGCTGTTTCAATTTCATGCAATGTAATTTCACCTAGGTTGACATTTAGTTGTGGGATGGTAAGTCAGTTTCAAGATCTATCAATTCTTTTGGGTGTGGTTGATTAAGAATGTCTTGGAAGTGTTCGGCCCATCTTTGCTACTGGTCTTTACTTGATGTTAATAGTGTGCCAGTTTTGCTAGGGATTGGTCTTTCTTTGGATGTAATAGTATCTGTTAGCCTCTTTTGTATATTATACAGAGTTTTGCTGTCTCCTGGTTTTGCTGCCTTCTCTGCTTCTTTCACAATATTGTCCACTGAACTTTTTAGTCTGGTTCTTTGCATGTTGCTTTTGCCAAATCTCTTTTAAGAGCTGTCTTTACATTCAACATGGCTAATTTGGCTGCTTGTCTTTTATGTATGGATTTTCATGTGTTATCTAATATCCATGCTTTTTACTTGTTGCTTGAGGTCCAGCACTTGTTTTAGCTGCTGTAATTATGGCTGTGCTGTAGGAATGCCATAATTCATCTTTATTTGTCTCCTCTACCTCATTTAATGCAGCAAACTGTTTGGTAATTTCCAGATTAAAATTACTCTTAGTATTTTCATCTTGTAGACCATGACTAGACTTCATAATGAAAAAATGCTGAACAGGTAACGCAGGTATTGATTGGGTACATGGGACACAACTGTCTCTCTCCCTCTCTCTGAACCTTAAGTGCCCGGGGCACATGGGGCTTCCGCATGGGTTTTCCACAAATGCCTGTCCTTTGCCTTTTTCTCTGCTCTTGCCCAGGTGAGCCCTCTATTGCTCAACATCCTTTCTGTTGTTCTTCTCCATGTCTCTTTTGGTCTACCCTTACTTCTGTTCCCCTGTGGTGTCCATCTTAGTGTTATTTTTGGTAGTGAGTTGTCAGTCATTTGGAGCACATGTCCCAACCATTGCCAGCATCTTTCCTCAATAATTGCTGTCAGTGGCTTCATCTGCATTTCTGCCAACAAGTTGTTACTTCTTATGGTGTTTGGCCAAAATATTTTTCTAATTCTTCGTAAACATTTAGTATGGAAAGAATTCAACTTGTTTTCTATGGTTTTGGTGATTTTCCAGCATTCACTTCCATAGAGTAGTACACTTAAGACATTACTCTTAAATATCCTGATTTTCATATTCATGCTTAGTTTTTTAGATTTCCATATAGTCTGCAGCACTGCAAAAGCCTGGTTTGCTCTAGTAAGTCTGCTGTTGATGTCCTCTGTGCTGTCTCCATTTTCTACTACTTTACTGCCAAGATATACAAATTTGTTGACCTCCTCCACTAATTTGCTATCTACTCTGAGAACATTTCTGTTGTTCACATTTTGCTTCATTAACTTTGTCTTTCCTACGTTGATCTTTAGTCTGTGTTGTTTGTATTCTGAGTTAGCTTGTTTATTTTATCTTCCATTTCTTTGTGGCTGCTTGATAGTAGACAAATGTTGTCCGCAAAGTCCAGGTCCTCCAGCACTGTGTCAAGGGTCCATTGTAATCCTCTGAGTTTGTCTGATGTTGCCTCCTTCATTAACCAGTTTACTGCCAAGATAAATAATGTTGGTGATAGTACACATCTCTGCTTCACTCCTGTTTGTACCCTAAAGCTGCTGGAGGTATGTTCTCCAAAGATCACTTTGCACTGAAAACCCTCTTATAGGGCTTTGATTACATTCACTATCTTATGGGGGAGGCCATGCCATCTTAGGATTTTCCACAGTGCATCTCTGTTGACACTGTTAAAGGCTTTCTCAAAATCTATGAATAATGCATATGTTGTGCTATGCCACTCATTTGCCTGTTCTAATATTTGTCTAAGTACAAATATGTGGTCTATGAATGATTTTCCTTTCCTAAATCCTGCCTGCTCTTTCCAAAGATTTCCCTCAAGTGCTGGTACAATTCTGTTGATGATTATTCTGCAAAATACTTTACTGGTGAGTGGCAGGAAGGTAATGCCTCTCCAGCTCCCGCAATCTCTGAGGTCACCCTTCTTTGGTAGTTTTACTATAAGGCCAGTTTTCCACTCCTCTGGAGCTTTTTCTAGATCCCAAATTTGTTGTAGTATCTGGCAGAGTTGTTTTGGTTTTTCTGTTTCTTCTGCTTTCAACATCTCAGCAGTCACTTCATCTTCACCTGGTGCCCTGTCTAATTTTAGCTTCTTTATTGCCTCCTTTACTTCAATTATTGTTATTGGTCCTGTATTGATGTTTAGTTCCGTTTTTGCTTCAGGTATGTCTATTGTTGGGACACAACTAGAAGATCTTGATTTTGCTGATGACATAACTCTTATCAGTAACAATGTGAATTCCATGCAGGAAAAAACAGATAGCCTGTCTTCACTGGCTAGCAAAATAGGACTTGAAATTAACAAGCACAAAACAAAAATAATGAAAATTCCCATTAATCAAAATGGAAAAATACATGTAGTAGAAGCTGTTGAAGAAGTCAATCAATTTGCATACCTTTGCAGCTACATAGACCAGGATGGTGACACGAGAAAGGAAGAATTGCAAAAGCAGCACTGATTTTCAAGAATCTCGAGAACATGGCATTCAAAAGCTATAAGCACAAAAACTAAGTTAAGACTACTCAATTCAAATGTAATATCCACCCTCATTTATGCATGCAAAAACTGGAAAACAACTGAAGAAAAAGACAATAAATTAGACTCTTTTGAAAACAAATGCCTAAGGAAAATACTCGGCATCAAGTGGAACGAATTCAAGAACAATGCAGAGATAAGACAGATGAGCAAACAACAACCAGTCTCATGGGTGATCAGTAAAAGGAGATGGACATATGTTGGTCACTTGATGAGAAGAAACGATCAGAGAATCCCAAAACAAGCTATCAAGTGGAACACAACAGGTCGAAGAAAAAGAGGCAGACCACGGGAAACTCTGAGGAGGACACTGTTAAGAGAGGTCAAATTAATAGGCATAAAATCCCTTGATAAGGTTAAAAAGCTCACAGAAAACAGGAAAAATTGGCAAACTACCTTGGGAGACATATACGACGTTTAACGGCACAGGAAGGATATAAGATATATAAGACCATGACTGTTTATCTTTCTGAGTATTGCTTTCTTGTGTTGGTTTTTCAGTTTTAGTCTTATTTTCCCTATACACAAATTGTGATCACTGTTCTTACATCTATAAGAGATGCCCTGAATTGCTTTCTAATACAAAAATGATGTATCTGATTTCTGGTTCTATCATCTGGAGATATTCATGTTCTTCTTCTTCTTCAAACGCACACTGACGATGATGCATGGTACCCTGATTTTTCTATGCGCCTTTTGGTTGGGTACCTCCAACTTCAGCACCTTTCCTTGCTAGAGCAGACTGTGGTCTTGCTCAGACTGCCATGAAGACAGTGGTGTAGGCCGGTCTGGCCAAAACTTTGTTTTCCAGCCTCTGGTGGCTGTACTTAAGCCCCTTCTCCACATCAGATCCAGCATGCAGTGCTGGCTGGCAGTTCCACAGAGACACTTTGGGATGAGGAATCCGATGATATCCATTCCCTGCCACCTACAGTTTGCTGGCTCTGTTTTGTTTACATCATTCTGATAACCATTGTTGTAAAGACCCACAGGCTTGTCACGTCCTGGATTCATTGGTCTCACACCAGACTTCCCTCATTCCCTGTTGGCAATCTCCATCTGACCACTAACCTGACATTACATTTTACAAAAATAACAATTACAATTAGTGTCCATTGCTACAGGTTTCTGGGCTGCAGAAGTAGGTCAGAGTTTTTAATCAAACAGATCTATGTTCCCTGTCTCACAAACACTATGTTAAGATAAGTGTGCATTAAGTTAACTGTGTTTTTGCTGTAGTAACCCATAAAATTAACTGTGTTTTTGCTCTAGTCACCCAGAAAATTAACTGTGTTTTTGCTGTAGTTAACTAGAAAATGGCAAACCAAGAAAAACTGTACTAACCGATAAACTCGATGAGTTTTGGAAACCAAGAAATGAGATCTGCATCCATGGTGTCGTTGACCTGGACATTCATGTAGCGAAAGTGTGACTGAAAGAGATTCTCACAGCTGGAAGACACATTCAGTAGAGCTGTGATACCCAACTGGTCAAGGAGTGCACGCTGTGAGGAATGGGACACATCACCCAAATACAGATAAGGAAGTATTTCTGCCGGTCCGCTCTGTGGATATAAAATAAAAATAAGGGTGCTCAGTCTCTGTCAACAACTCGGTCCTCGCATGAACTCAGCTCAATCAATCAAAAAGGAATATTGGCCTACTTTTTCTCACCTATCCCACCTATAGACCAGGTGCATGGCCTACATTTAGTGCAAAAACTTATATTAAGCCTGCCTCTTGCAGATTATGTAGGTGATCTTTGATTACACTGGGCCCAATGTCACAAATTCATGATGGTGCCAAAACTGACCCTGACTGCTTCTAGCTGACTGTCTCTAAGATGTTCACACATACAACAACCGACTGTGTATGTAAATGTATATCTGGATCTGTATCCCAACTATAGGGAATAAAGTGAAAGTACACTGTATATGATAAAGGACAGTGTCAGATAGAGCTGCCTGTCAGATTCTTCATCCGTTGAAAATGAAGTTCATTCACTGTGTATGTGTGACTGAAAACATAGATCTATATATGCGTGTGAGACTGAAAACATGGATCTATATGTGTGTGAGACTGAAAACATGGATATATGTAAACGTGTGTGTGTGTGACTGAAAACATGGATCTATTTGAGTGTGTGTGAGACTGAAAACATGGATCTATGTGTGTGTGTGTGACTGAAAACATGGATCTATGTGTGTGTGTGTGACTGAAAACATGGATCTATGTGTGTGTGTGTGACTGAAAACATGGATCTATGTGTGTGTGTGACTGAAAACATGGATCTATGTGTGTGTGTGTGACTGAAAACATGGATCTGTATATGTGTGTTTGTATGAGACTGAAAACATGAATTTAAGTATGTGTGTGTGTGAGATTGAAAACATGGATCTATATATGTGTGTATGTGTGACTTAAAATATGGATGTATGTATGTGTGTGTGAGACATGGATCTATGTATGTGCGTGAGACTGAAAACATGGATCTATATGTGTTAGATAGACTGAAAACATGGATCTATATATGTGTGTATGAGACTGAAAACATGGATCTATATGTGTGTGTGAGACATGGATCTATATATATATATATGTGTATGAGACTGAAAACATGGATCTATGTAAGTGTGTGAGACTGAAAACATGGATCTATGTATGCGTGTCTGTGAGACTGAAAATATGGATCTATAAATGTGTGCGAGACTGAAAACATGGAACAAACGAATGAATGAACATACTTTATTTTCAAAGGGTTAAGAATTGCGCATGCAGGCCCATCTAACATTCTGTCCTTCATCATACAGCTTTCACAGTCATTCAGCATTTATTAATGAGCATTAATAATCATGAAGACACAATTAAATGATTACATAAATAAATAGTAAACATATCTCTTGTCCATACACTCCACACTCTGATTTATGCAACAGCATGAAATAAACCTGCATTCTTACATTCATTCAAAACTAAAATTTATAGAAAAGCTGTTAAAAATTACAACAATCAAGCCATACTTTAAACTAATTTAGACTATGCTTAGGGAGGCATATAGTCCATATCAAACAGATGTTGACAAAGTTTGAAGTTATAAGGACAAATATTAAGGACGAAGTTTTACATAAATTGGTAGGGCATTCCAAAGGTGGGCAGCTGAGCAAGAGAAGCTTTTTTTAAATATACATCAAGCCTTGGTTTTGGGAGAATACAACTGCTTAAGCGGTGACTGTGTTTTGGGTTGGATTTGAACAACGACCACAGACAGGATGGAGCATTGTGCGATAGAATTTTATGAATTAATTTGGCCCTGTTGAAAAGAAATCTCTTCTTTTTATCCAGTATTCCAGGGCCTTATTGGGGTCAGTTAGTTGGTACACATGATCTAGAGGTGCTGCTTGTAACTCTTCCAGAAATGATTCCAAGCTGAATTTGCTAAAACTTCTAATAATAATAATTTAAATCATCATCATCATCAGGTGCCGTGTCGACTGGCGTTGGCTAATATGCTTCTCCAGAGTACACGATTCTTCATGCAGGCCATCAGCTCAGTTGGTGATCTCCTCTCACACCACCCCGTCAGACTGTCCAGTGTCATTTCTCTTGGTCTTCCTCTTGAATCTTCTTCCTTATGTTTTTTCCTGTTATAATATTTTCAATGCCCCCTCTTCTCATTGCATGTCCTATGAAAGTACATTGTCTCTCTCTGATATTTTTGACAAGATTTTTTTTGTCTCTCCTGCTCTTCTCATACATAAATAATTTTAATACTGGTATGTTTATTTTTGGGAATTTTCAAGCCATGTCATGTCCATGTGCAACAGACCGCATGGTGATCACTCAGTGATGTGTGAGGGACTTTACATTCTATAATGTTTTCTGGATGAGCTACATATATGTGATCTATTAGTGTGGATGATGTTTCAGTTACTCTGGTAGGTTTAGTGATAAGTTGTATGATAAAACAATATCATTCCATGTAGCATCTGTTTGTAAATTAATACTGAAATCACCAAGAATAATTATATCCTTTAAATTAGAAGACAAAACATAATCCATCATATCTGTAAAGTGATCATACTACGATGCTGTTGCATTTGGATTACGATACAGAAACCCGACTATGATTGGGCTCTGCTTTGGAAGTTTGATTTCCAAACATATACATTCAATATCTGGTGTCTCGAGGCCTGTTCTACAGCAAGAGTGTATGGCAGTGGTAACATATACAACTATAGATCTATATATGTGTGTGTATGTGAGACTGAAAATAATGTGTGTGAGAGAGAGACTGAAAACATAGATCTATGTATGTGTGTGAGACTGAAAAACATGGATCTATGTGTTCCCCCCCCCCCCCCGTGGGTGTGTGAGACTGAAAACATGGATCTCTCTCTCCATCTGTGTGTGTGTGTGACTGAAAATACAAAACTCCTATTATCTCTCTCCAACCAAAACTGTGAACAGTTATGTCTATAAAAGGTTACATAACTCTCTCACACTGTAATTCTTTCATTCAGACCTAACTCTCTCACACTGTAATTCTTTCATTCAGACCTAACTCTCTCACACTGTAATTCTTTCATTCAGACCTAACTCTCTCACACTGTAATTCTTTCATTCAGACCTAACTCTCTCACACTGTAATTCTTTCATTCAGACCTAACTCTCTCACACTGTAATTCTTTCATTCAGACATAACTCTCTCACACTGTAATTCTTTCATTCAGACTTAACACTCTCACACTGTAATTCTTTCATTCAGACCTAACTCTCTCACACTGTAATTCTTTCATTCAGACCTAACTCTCTCACACTGTAATTCTTTCATTCAGACTTAACACTATGATATTTTACTGGTGGCAAGGACTAATATTCTCAGGATATGTACCAGGGAGAAAGCCCTGCTAGCAACATGATGAACAACTGAGATGTGAACTGGACTCTTTCTCTCTCGTGTGCGCGCATAGGCACAGGTTAAAAAATATAGGAGGAGAAAAAAGAAAGCAATTTGCTCTCCATTCTTCATGAGCAAGCTTTGCGTGGGTGGATATCGATCGTACGATAGCTGCAAGTACGGCCTCACTTTCTGGACAACTCGCGCTTGAATCCAGTTCTCCAGTACCCGACATGTAGAAAATCGGTCTTACAACTGCAAGCCTGTCGTCTCTGCCGACAACGCCCTGGTAATTTTCGAGCACAAGCATGGAGTCGGTTGTGGAGTTGACTGTTTCAAACCAATAGTGAAGCAAACAATGGTCAGCAGCTGAATTAGTCAAACATGACGCAGAGAATAGTGTTCACAAACACAAATGTGAATATATCGTAACACAGAACCAGCAGTCAGTCAGTCATTTATATGTTCCTTGCAGAACTTTGCCGCCCTAACAGCTCTCTTGTAGCCCTCTCGGTTGTAAGCGAGATGCCCTGCTGCTGATGCATCCATTTGCAGATCATCAACGATGTCTTGCAGCCATCTTCGGCTTGGTCTACCTCTCTTTTTCCTATTATGTACCCTTCCAATACGGTCTTCTATAAAATTCTCATGACGTTTAATATGTCCAAAATATTTAAGTTTTCACAGAACCAGCACAAATGTGAATATATCACAGCACAGAACAAATACAGAGCATTTAGAGTACTGTAGCAGAATACTACACAATAAACACAAAACAAATCTTCGAGCAGAACAACACTGAACAGACATCAAACACTATGGTAACACACAGCAAATACAAGACGATATCGTAACAGAACAAACACAAAACATAATATCTTAGAAAAAGTGATATAGACCACGCTCAAGACGTACAAACAAACACAAAACTGAATATCGTTGCAGAGTGGCACAGAACAAACATGTTTATATTAAATATTTTCTATTTTAGCACTCAGCAAGTGAACAACAGCTGTAGGTCTAACGCCAATGTTTTCAACCAACAGTTATATTAAAAATGTTAACAACAGCACAGACTTCTCGCTTGGTAAAAAAATGTTTTTGACCGACAAAGCTGGATATATGAAAACTAACATACAGTAATCGGGATCTAGACACATAAGATGAACGAATATACAGTGAGGAAATGAAGGTTTTTAAGCGTTGTTTGTGTGTGGAGTCAAGGAAGGTTTCTTGTGGTCAAGTCAAGGCCAGTAATCAGAGAGAACTGGATACTAGGTTCAGTGGCTTTCTTTATCATCCCCCGCAACACGCGTTCATCTCTGCCTGGATCAATAAATACTGGAGCTCTCTCTGTCTCTGTCTCTCTCTTTCTCTCTCTCTGTCTATGCTAAGCGCCTTAGACCGTCTTGGAGCTAGTGAAGCAGGAATGACGTTCCTGATCCATGATCACAGAAGACAGGAAGAATTCATGCTGGGTAATCAGATGTGTGTTGGTTGTGTTGTGTGGACACTTGAATAAGTGTGTTGGTTGTGTTGTGTGGGCACTTGAATAAGTGTGTTGGTCGTGTTGTGTGGACACTTGAATAAGTGTGTTGGTTGTGTTGTGTGGACACTTGAATAAGTGTGTTGGTTGTGTTGTGTGGACACTTGATCTGTGGTGAACACAGCAAACACTTTCACGTCTATAATAGGAAACATGAAAAAGAAGACGACAGCTTTCTCATTCCTCTGTGAGAGTTACAGCTCTACCAGACAAGCAATTAATCCTTCGTCAGAAGAGTTACAGCTCCAGCTCTACAGACAAGCAATTAACCCTTCGTCAGAAGAGTTACAGCTCCAGCTCTACAGACAAGCAATTAATCCTTCGTCAGAAGAGTTACAGCTCCAGCTCTACAGACAAGCAATTAATCCATCGTCAGAAGAGTTACAGCTCCAGCTCTACAGACAAGCAATTAACCCTTCGTCAGAAGAGTTACAGCTCCAGCTCTACAGACAAGCAATTAACCCTTCGTTAGAAGAGTTACAGCTCCAGCTCTACAGACAAGCAATTAACCCTTCGTCAGAAGAGTTACAGCTCCAGCTCTACCAGATAAGCAATTAATCCTTCGTCAGTGTGTTGCACAGTCCACACTACTCACACACATATTCGTGTACACATGTGTGACATTTCACTCCGTGTAAGCAACCTCAGGCACATACACACACAGCATGCGTTGACACAACAACGCAGAACATCTCAACCAGAAAGCACAGCACACGAAAAGTTACATCTCATCCTACATCACCTCATTACGGATATATCAGTTATTACTAATGCAGGTCAAGCATGAGCCGCCACGCTTAACTCCGGCCTTATCTGATTATGTCGTGCCACACCATCATCATGAGAGAAGTCCAGCTGCAACATGTCTTCTGCTAGTCTTGTTTCTAGTTTTCATAGTACACAAGGTTCACTTGAATCTTGCCCATCTCTAGCAGATATCTAACCGTCTCTACTGTTACTCGTTTCTCCTTGGTGCCCGACCGTAACACAACAATAATCATTATAAGCGAATTATAAGTTATACGGCAGCTTTACCGACACTCAAGTTAGACTATTATAAGTTATATAAGTTAGACTATTAGAGGTTATATAAGTTAGACTATTATAAGTTATATAAGTTAGACTATTATAAGTTATATAAGTTAGACTATTATAAGTTATATAAGTTAGACTATTAGAAGTTATATAAGTTAGACTATTAGAAGTTATATAAGGTAGACTATTAGAAGTTATATACGTTAGACTATTAGAAGTTACATAAGTTAGACTATTAGAAGTTATATAAGTTAGGCTATTATAAGTTATATAAGTTAGACTATTATAAGTTATATAAGTTAGACTATTAGAAGTTATATAAGTTAGACTATTAGAAGTTATATAAGTTAGACTATTATAAGTTATATAAGTTAGACTATTATAAGTTATATAAGTTAGACTATTAGAAGTTATATAAGTTAGACTGTTAGAAGTTATATAAGTTAGACTGTTAGAAGTTATATAAGTTAGGCTATTATAAGTTATATAAGTTAGACTGTTAGAAGTTATATAAGTTAGACTGTTAGAAGTTATATAAGTTAGGCTATTATAAGTTATATAAGTTAGACTATTAGAAGTTATAAGTTAGACTATTAGAAGTTATATAAGTTAGACTATTATAAGTTATATAAGTTAGACTATTAGAAGTTATATAAGTTAGGCTATTATAAGTTATATAAGTTAGACTATTATAAGTTATATAAGTTAGACTATTAGAAGTTATATAAGTTAGACTGTTAGAAGTTATATAAGTTAGGCTGCTATAAATCACACAAGAGTTTTACCGTCACCCGTTAGACTAAGATAAGTCAGACTAAGAGTTTTTTGACTGAAAAAAAAAGCCAAGTCTCCTACACGTGCCGCAGTAACGGGTAGATAGAGGTGTATGGTGCAGTTTTACAAAGTGGCAGAGGGAGTGAGTCAAGTAAAAAAAAAAAACAAATAGAAAGTATGAGAGTGAGATGAGAATGTATAAATGAAAAACAACATCCGATATTTCGGTGTGAGCCTTTATCGTGTTGACGGAAGAAATCAAGCATTTTATGGCCTTGATCTTGGAAATCAACATCCTCAGTACACAAACGTCGCAACCTAAGAAACTGGGAAAAAGGAATAGAGTCCTTACACGATCTGGGATGGGAGGAAGAGTAGAAGAGATAGCTATGAGAGTCTGTAGGTTTACAGTGGACAGAAGTAGCAAGCCCGGTAGGGCCGATAGTGATGTCGAGAAGGTTAGCGGAAGTAGCAGAGACATGGGAGGTGAAAGAAATGACAGGATTGTACTCCTTAATAAAACTTATAAAGTTGTCAAGGTCTTCCTCTGGCACTGATGTGACCCCAATGCGGCTATCCCTCGTCATCTTGGAACCGCATCAGCCTTATATCGGGGCAACAAGCCCTCACTCCTAAACCGCACTGTGACTCGGGCAGAGTTAAACTGGTACTCACGCACCACTCTCATAGCTTGGCAGTTAAAAACATACTGTTTCGCCATCTCCATCTCCTTCAGACCGAGCCTGATACACGTGAACTTTTTGGGGAACCCCAATTGGTGGCCTACAGACGGGACAACAGCCTCAGGGATCTTCTAGTCCGAAGTCGCCTTAAGACAGATGACACTTTTTATGGTACCAGACGTTGCGGACACCGTAGATGCAACACTTGCCCGTTTGTTGTTGAGGCTAGCCAGATCTTCTTCCCTAAGTCCTCGTAATCAGTTCAGGATGGCTTCACCTGCACTTCACGCAATGTTATTTATGCTAGTATGTGCAAACGCTGTGGTATGAAGTATATAGGTGAGACTGGTTTACGCTTAGGAGATCGTTTTCGTCAACATCTTAATGATATTTCTAAGAGGGCTTGGACACATGTGACTAAACGTTTTTGCCTTAGCAACCATAGGGGAAAACAGGACATTTCTGTTGGTGTGATCCGCTCTAGTTCTGTTGATGTACGATCTCGGAGGGTCCTAGAACAGCGCCTTATTTTCCAGGCTGGCTGTCTCCATCCAGCTGGAATTAACAATGTCTTCAGCTTCCCTCTGCCACCTTGTAAAACTGCACCTACTTCCATCTACTTTTATTATTTGTACCAGTTTTACTGCAGTCGCCATCCCTTTTATCTGCCGCAATAACGGGAATCTCTGCTACAATGTGGCACGGTAGCTTAACCAGTATTGGAAGTATTGTGCCCACGCTGTTTTAGATGAGAATGCATGGGAGTGGCAACCACTGACTGTGTAAGAGGCAGAGAAACGCCGACATCATGTCCTCGAGGGACGTCTTAAGTTAGGCTATTATAAGTTTATAAGTTAGACTATTATAAGTTATATAAGTTAGACTATTATAAGTTATATAAGTTAGACTATTAGAAGTTATATAAGTTAGACTATTAGAAGTTATATAAGGTAGACTATTAGAAGTTATATACGTTAGACTATTAGAAGTTACATAAGTTAGACTATTAGAAGTTATATAAGTTAGGCTATTATAAGTTATATAAGTTAGACTATTATAAGTTATATAAGTTAGACTATTAGAAGTTATATAAGTTAGACTATTAGAAGTTATATAAGTTAGACTATTATAAGTTATATAAGTTAGACTATTATAAGTTATATAAGTTAGACTATTAGAAGTTATATAAGTTAGACTGTTAGAAGTTATATAAGTTAGACTGTTAGAAGTTATATAAGTTAGGCTATTATAAGTTATATAAGTTAGACTGTTAGAAGTTATATAAGTTAGACTGTTAGAAGTTATATAAGTTAGGCTATTATAAGTTATATAAGTTAGACTATTAGAAGTTATATAAGTTAGACTATTAGAAGTTATATAAGTTAGACTATTATAAGTTATATAAGTTAGACTATTAGAAGTTATATAAGTTAGGCTATTATAAGTTATATAAGTTAGACTATTATAAGTTATATAAGTTAGACTATTAGAAGTTATATAAGTTAGACTGTTAGAAGTTATATAAGTTAGGCTGCTATAAATCACACAAGAGTTTTACCGTCACCCGTTAGACTAAGATAAGTCAGACTAAGAGTTTTTTGACTGAAAAAAAAAGCCAAGTCTCCTACACGTGCCGCAGTAACGGGTAGATAGAGGTGTATGGTGCAGTTTTACAAAGTGGCAGAGGGAGTGAGTCAAGTAAAAAAAAAAAACAAATAGAAAGTATGAGAGTGAGATGAGAATGTATAAATGAAAAACAACATCCGATATTTCGGTGTGAGCCTTTATCGTGTTGACGGAAGAAATCAAGCATTTTATGGCCTTGATCTTGGAAATCAACATCCTCAGTACACAAACGTCGCAACCTAAGAAACTGGGAAAAAGGAATAGAGTCCTTACACGATCTGGGATGGGAGGAAGAGTAGAAGAGATAGCTATGAGAGTCTGTAGGTTTACAGTGGACAGAAGTAGCAAGCCCGGTAGGGCCGATAGTGATGTCGAGAAGGTTAGCGGAAGTAGCAGAGACATGGGAGGTGAAAGAAATGACAGGATTGTACTCCTTAATAAAACTTATAAAGTTGTCAAGGTCTTCCTCTGGCACTGATGTGACCCCAATGCGGCTATCCCTCGTCATCTTGGAACCGCATCAGCCTTATATCGGGGCAACAAGCCCTCACTCCTAAACCGCACTGTGACTCGGGCAGAGTTAAACTGGTACTCACGCACCACTCTCATAGCTTGGCAGTTAAAAACATACTGTTTCGCCATCTCCATCTCCTTCAGACCGAGCCTGATACACGTGAACTTTTTGGGGAACCCCAATTGGTGGCCTACAGACGGGACAACAGCCTCAGGGATCTTCTAGTCCGAAGTCGCCTTAAGACAGATGACACTTTTTATGGTACCAGACGTTGCGGACACCGTAGATGCAACACTTGCCCGTTTGTTGTTGAGGCTAGCCAGATCTTCTTCCCTAAGTCCTCGTAATCAGTTCAGGATGGCTTCACCTGCACTTCACGCAATGTTATTTATGCTAGTATGTGCAAACGCTGTGGTATGAAGTATATAGGTGAGACTGGTTTACGCTTAGGAGATCGTTTTCGTCAACATCTTAATGATATTTCTAAGAGGGCTTGGACACATGTGACTAAACGTTTTTGCCTTAGCAACCATAGGGGAAAACAGGACATTTCTGTTGGTGTGATCCGCTCTAGTTCTGTTGATGTACGATCTCGGAGGGTCCTAGAACAGCGCCTTATTTTCCAGGCTGGCTGTCTCCATCCAGCTGGAATTAACAATGTCTTCAGCTTCCCTCTGCCACCTTGTAAAACTGCACCTACTTCCATCTACTTTTATTATTTGTACCAGTTTTACTGCAGTCGCCATCCCTTTTATCTGCCGCAATAACGGGAATCTCTGCTACAATGTGGCACGGTAGCTTAACCAGTATTGGAAGTATTGTGCCCACGCTGTTTTAGATGAGAATGCATGGGAGTGGCAACCACTGACTGTGTAAGAGGCAGAGAAACGCCGACATCATGTCCTCGAGGGACGTCTTGGTTTACACAAACAGCGCTTCATCATCTTGGCATTCATTGTGGACAAGTGGACATTTTGTCGTGGTGAGCACATAACAAAAACAACGAACATGCTGTACAGATTGATATGTTACGTGTAATGTCTTGTTCATTGTCTGCCTGATACCGGACAGATACTCATTAACCCACTGTTGACCCACAAACATACGATCAATAGTACCAGTTTCGCCCACGCAGCGAGCTGAGGTCAAGGTTACTGTGAAACCAGAACAAAGATTGTAGCCAGCGCGTGTAGGGGGAAATTGGTAACTTACTATCTTTGTTGGCAAGTGGTGGTGAGGTCTATATGGTTGCTTGCTATATGAAAGATAAATAATCTAGTCTCGTAATATGGTTTGTCCACCCTCGGTACTAACATGATTACATATTCTTTACATGTTGTGTAGACTGACATGATTACATATTCTTTATATGTTGTGTAGACTGACATGATTACATATTCTTTATATGTTGTGTAGACTGGCATGATTACATATTCGTTACATGTTGTGTAGACTGACATGATTACATATTCTTTACATGTTGTGTAGAGTGACATGATTACATATTCTTTATATGTTGTGTAGACTGACATGATTGCATATTATTTATATATTGTGTAGTCTGACATGATTGCATATTCTTTATATATTGTGTAGTCTGACATGATTACATATTCTTTATATATTGTGTAGTCTAACATGATTACATATTCTTTATATATTGTGTAGTCTGACATGATTACATATTCTTTACATGTTGTGTGGTTTGACATGATTACATATTCTTTATATATTGTGTAGTCTGACATGATTACATATTCTTTATATATTGTGTAGTCTGACATGATTACATATTCTTTATATATTGTGTGGTTTGACATGATTACATATTCTTTATATATTGTGTAGACTAAGATAAGTCAGACTAAGAGTTTTTTGACTGAAAAAAAAAGCCAAGTCTCCTACACGTGCCGCAGTAACGGGTAGATAGAGGTGTATGGTGCAGTTTTACAAAGTGGCAGAGGGAGTGAGTCAAGTAAAAAAAAAAAACAAATAGAAAGTATGAGAGTGAGATGAGAATGTATAAATGAAAAACAACATCCGATATTTCGGTGTGAGCCTTTATCGTGTTGACGGAAGAAATCAAGCATTTTATGGCCTTGATCTTGGAAATCAACATCCTCAGTACACAAACGTCGCAACCTAAGAAACTGGGAAAAAGGAATAGAGTCCTTACACGATCTGGGATGGGAGGAAGAGTAGAAGAGATAGCTATGAGAGTCTGTAGGTTTACAGTGGACAGAAGTAGCAAGCCCGGTAGGGCCGATAGTGATGTCGAGAAGGTTAGCGGAAGTAGCAGAGACATGGGAGGTGAAAGAAATGACAGGATTGTACTCCTTAATAAAACTTATAAAGTTGTCAAGGTCTTCCTCTGGCACTGATGTGACCCCAATGCGGCTATCCCTCGTCATCTTGGAACCGCATCAGCCTTATATCGGGGCAACAAGCCCTCACTCCTAAACCGCACTGTGACTCGGGCAGAGTTAAACTGGTACTCACGCACCACTCTCATAGCTTGGCAGTTAAAAACATACTGTTTCGCCATCTCCATCTCCTTCAGACCGAGCCTGATACACGTGAACTTTTTGGGGAACCCCAATTGGTGGCCTACAGACGGACAACAGCCTCAGGGATCTTCTAGTCCGAAGTC
The DNA here is from genome assembly GCA_009760885.1 of Achatina immaculata. Classification (NCBI taxonomy): domain Eukaryota; kingdom Metazoa; phylum Mollusca; class Gastropoda; order Stylommatophora; family Achatinidae; genus Lissachatina; species Lissachatina immaculata. Next base: position 38,091,979 of record CM019717.1, on the reverse strand, counting down.
GCCTTAAGACAGATGACACTTTTTATGGTACCAGACGTTGCGGACACCGTAGATGCAACACTTGCCCGTTTGTTGTTGAGGCTAGCCAGATCTTCTTCCCTAAGTCCTCGTAATCAGTTCAGGATGGCTTCACCTGCACTTCACGCAATGTTATTTATGCTAGTATGTGCAAACGCTGTGGTATGAAGTATATAGGTGAGACTGGTTTACGCTTAGGAGATCGTTTTCGTCAACATCTTAATGATATTTCTAAGAGGGCTTGGACACATGTGACTAAACGTTTTTGCCTTAGCAACCATAGGGGAAAACAGGACATTTCTGTTGGTGTGATCCGCTCTAGTTCTGTTGATGTACGATCTCGGAGGGTCCTAGAACAGCGCCTTATTTTCCAGGCTGGCTGTCTCCATCCAGCTGGAATTAACAATGTCTTCAGCTTCCCTCTGCCACCTTGTAAAACTGCACCTACTTCCATCTACTTTTATTATTTGTACCAGTTTTACTGCAGTCGCCATCCCTTTTATCTGCCGCAATAACGGGAATCTCTGCTACAATGTGGCACGGTAGCTTAACCAGTATTGGAAGTATTGTGCCCACGCTGTTTTAGATGAGAATGCATGGGAGTGGCAACCACTGACTGTGTAAGAGGCAGAGAAACGCCGACATCATGTCCTCGAGGGACGTCTTGGTTTACACAAACAGCGCTTCATCATCTTGGCATTCATTGTGGACAAGTGGACATTTTGTCGTGGTGAGCACATAACAAAAACAACGAACATGCTGTACAGATTGATATGTTACGTGTAATGTCTTGTTCATTGTCTGCCTGATACCGGACAGATACTCATTAACCCACTGTTGACCCACAAACATACGATCAATAGTACCAGTTTCGCCCACGCAGCGAGCTGAGGTCAAGGTTACTGTGAAACCAGAACAAAGATTGTAGCCAGCGCGTGTAGGGGGAAATTGGTAACTTACTATCTTTGTTGGCAAGTGGTGGTGAGGTCTATATGGTTGCTTGCTATATGAAAGATAAATAATCTAGTCTCGTAATATGGTTTGTCCACCCTCGGTACTAACATGATTACATATTCTTTACATGTTGTGTAGACTGACATGATTACATATTCTTTATATGTTGTGTAGACTGACATGATTACATATTCTTTATATGTTGTGTAGACTGGCATGATTACATATTCGTTACATGTTGTGTAGACTGACATGATTACATATTCTTTATATGTTGTGTAGACTGACATGATTGCATATTATTTATATATTGTGTAGTCTGACATGATTGCATATTATTTATATATTGTGTAGTCTGACATGATTACATATTCTTTATATATTGTGTAGTCTGACATGATTACATATTCTTTATATATTGTGTAGTCTGACATGATTACATAATACATACATGTGTGGGCACATGTATATACAAACGGTATACAAGGAACATATAAACGGTATACAATCAACAATAGACAGAACTGATAAGGTAAAGGCGTATTGGGGAACACGGTGTTAGGCCCGTATTTTCCACGACATGAAAGTCTGATGTGGCCAGTATCACGCCTGACCTCTCTGCCTTCCCAGAGTTCTCTGGTACCCGTTCTTAGAAGCTAGGTGAACCCCGGGTGTTTAGACAGAACTGATACCATTAAAAAAGTAGTGTATTTCTTGTGTAGAAAAAAAGATGTCTGATTTCAGCTAAACATCTACACGGCATGAAACTCCATCTGCCTGCTTGCATGTATAAATTATAGTAACACAGACAGCCGGGTACTGTGACAAAGTAAACACACAACACCCAAACATCCACATCTACACCCCCATCACAACCCCCCCTCCCCCCAACCACACACACTTAGTGAACTCTGACAGGTACTGAAATAAACAGTGATAAGCGACAAGACAATATGACAGGTGGGATAGGTTGGTGGGAGTGGTAAACTGTCCATCAAAACTGAAGAATGCCTGCCCACATATCAGCTGACAGGATGTGCGGATACATCAGGCAATAATTAGCGTTCTCAAACTTTCCTCACACCAGCAGCTTGTTCACAGTGACGAGGCTGGGACACACAAAATACAGCACTTTTCTCAGTGGTTCCAAAATCTTTTCAGACTATGTCCCCCTTCTCTCCCAGGTCACATCTCCAGACTTTTTTCTCCTCCGTCAAATCTGCCCATCCCTCCCCCTCCCAATCCTATTAGTCAAGGGGGAGAGGGGGGGGTCGGTACCACACAATTTCACAATTTTAGAACCACTGTAGCGTAGGCGGGCGAAGGCGGAATGGCAAAGGCTAATAAATGAATTGTCCTGCACGCCACAAGGATCTGTTCAAGATAAAACTCGCGGAAAAATCTGGAAGGAGTTCCGGTGATTTCTAAGCGTCACTAACAAGTGGCCAGGTACTCCGTTCTAGCTGACTGCTTCTGACAGGTTGAGACAAAGACTAGGAGAGTGTGGAAGTGAAGTAAGACAAGGAGAGTGTGGAAGTGAAGTAAGACAAGGAGAGTGTGGAAGTGAAGTAAGACAAGGAGAGTGTGGAAGTGAAGTAAGACAAGGAGAGTGTGGAAGTGAAGTAAGACAAGGAGAGTGTGGAAATGAAGTAAGACAAGGAGAGTGTGGAAATGAAGTAAGACAAGGAGAGTGTGGAAATGAAGTAAGACAAGGAGAGTGTGGAAGTGAAGTAAGACAAGGAGAGTGTGGAAGTGAAGTAAGACAATGAGTTTCTGGAAGTGAAGTAAAACAGGGAGAGTGTGGAAGTGAAGTAAGACAATGAGAGTGTGGAAGTGAAGTAAGACAATGAGAGTGTGGAAGTGAAGTAAGACAATGAGTTTCTGGAAGTGAAGTAAAACAAGGAGAGTGTGGAAGTGAAGTAAGACAAGGCATGTGTAGAAGTGGCTGAATTAAGATTAACCAGAAGCTGAAGGAATAAACTCAGCAAAACATACAAAAATGAAAGCGATAACTGGAGTATGTGACGAAAATATCCACTGTACTGAGGTTGTAAGAAGCAAACTTTCTTCACCTTTTCCTGTTAGTAATGTAACTTCTTCAAACCCTCTGCACGATATCTGACAATCCAGTACAAGGCGAAGCACACTAGAGTAACATGTAAACACAGAGGTTTAGTGTCGAGCTAGGAGAAAGCAGACTCGTGTAACTAAAGGTGATTTACTGAGGGAAGAGTAACAAGAAATCTAGCTCACCTGGTTAGAGCTTCTTCTGTCATTCTGTACGTGCTTATCTCTCAAGTACTGTGCAAGTTTGAGGTTCTGGTTCATACACAGGACGGGACATTCCTCGCGGACGGCCTCAAAGCCACCTGAGATAAAGAAGCCTGCCTTAGTGTCATATCATTATTCTTACAACGTCAGACAAGAAGCTACAGCACGCAACTACTACCTCCAACATGTACCCAACATCTGCTCACTGTTACGTTGATCACAGCTACTGTGAGCAACAAACACCTGACAGAAACCACCGTACAACATCAGCTGCCGTGCGTGGTCTGCTTGTCACATCACTCTCATCTATACAATAACAAAACTGCTCTGGGGTGCCAGATGTCAAGAAAATTACAGGAACAAACCAGACAGTGCAATTATTCTGAACAAATCTGTAAGCAGGTAGGTAGATATATAGGAAGATTACATGTGTGTTCTACCACAACAACATAACAAGTCATAGGAACATTACAATAAAAATATCCCTGCTAGGCCATTCTATTTTATTTCCAACAATACATGTTAGCTTTCTTCTGTTATAAGTCCGTGTTACTTTCTTTTGCTACACATCAGAAGTTCATGTTACTTTATTATTTTGTTATAGACTAGTAATTCATCTTCCTTCATTCTGTCACAAAATTAATAAGACAGTACTGCGTGCTGGGTATAACAAGAGATAAATACCCCTGACAGTAAAAGTATTGTCCTGCACGCCACAAGGATCTGTTCAAGATAAAACTCGCGGAAAAATCTGGAAGGAGTTCCGGTGATTTCTAAGCGTCACTAACAAGTGGCCAGGTACTCCGTTCTAGCTGACTGCTTCTGACAGGTTGAGACAAAGACTAGGAGAGTGTGGAAGTGAAGTAAGACAAGGAGAGTGTGGAAGTGAAGTAAGACAAGGAGAGTGTGGAAGTGAAGTAAGACAAGGAGAGTGTGGAAATGAAGTAAGACAAGGAGAGTGTGGAAGTGAAGTAAGACAAGGAGAGTGTGGAAATGAAGTAAGACAAGGAGAGTGTGGAAATGAAGTAAGACAAGGAGAGTGTGGAAATGAAGTAAGACAAGGAGAGTGTGGAAGTGAAGTAAGACAAGGAGAGTGTGGAAGTGAAGTAAGACAATGAGTTTCTGGAAGTGAAGTAAAACAGGGAGAGTGTGGAAGTGAAGTAAGACAATGAGAGTGTGGAAGTGAAGTAAGACAATGAGAGTGTGGAAGTGAAGTAAGACAATGAGTTTCTGGAAGTGAAGTAAAACAAGGAGAGTGTGGAAGTGAAGTAAGACAAGGCATGTGTAGAAGTGGCTGAATTAAGATTAACCAGAAGCTGAAGGAATAAACTCAGCAAAACATACAAAAATGAAAGCGATAACTGGAGTATGTGACGAAAATATCCACTGTACTGAGGTTGTAAGAAGCAAACTTTCTTCACCTTTTCCTGTTAGTAATGTAACTTCTTCAAACCCTCTGCACGATATCTGACAATCCAGTACAAGGCGAAGCACACTAGAGTAACATGTAAACACAGAGGTTTAGTGTCGAGCTAGGAGAAAGCAGACTCGTGTAACTAAAGGTGATTTACTGAGGGAAGAGTAACAAGAAATCTAGCTCACCTGGTTAGAGCTTCTTCTGTCATTCTGTACGTGCTTATCTCTCAAGTACTGTGCAAGTTTGAGGTTCTGGTTCATACACAGGACGGGACATTCCTCGCGGACGGCCTCAAAGCCACCTGAGATAAAGAAGCCTGCCTTAGTGTCATATCATTATTCTTACAACGTCAGACAAGAAGCTACAGCACGCAACTACTACCTCCAACATGTACCCAACATCTGCTCACTGTTACGTTGATCACAGCTACTGTGAGCAACAAACACCTGACAGAAACCACCGTACAACATCAGCTGCCGTGCGTGGTCTGCTTGTCACATCACTCTCATCTATACAATAACAAAACTGCTCTGGGGTGCCAGATGTCAAGAAAATTACAGGAACAAACCAGACAGTGCAATTATTCTGAACAAATCTGTAAGCAGGTAGGTAGATATATAGGAAGATTACATGTGTGTTCTACCACAACAACATAACAAGTCATAGGAACATTACAATAAAAATATCCCTGCTAGGCCATTCTATTTTATTTCCAACAATACATGTTAGCTTTCTTCTGTTATAAGTCCGTGTTACTTTCTTTTGCTACACATCAGAAGTTCATGTTACTTTATTATTTTGTTATAGACTAGTAATTCATCTTCCTTCATTCTGTCACAAAATTAATAAGACAGTACTGCGTGCTGGGTATAACAAGAGATAAATACCCCTGACAGTAAAAGTATAACGAGATAGTAAATGAGCGTCACCAAAACAGGATAGTAATAGAGCTCTAGACACAAGATAGTAAATGAGCGTCAGCAAAACAGGATAGTAATTGAGCTCTAGACACAACAAGATAGTAATTGAGCTCTAGACACAACAAGATAGTAATTGAGCTCTAGACACAACAAGATAGTAATTGAGCTCTAGACACAACAAGATAGTAATTGAGCTCTAGACACAACAAGATAGTAATTGAGCGTCAGCAAAACAGGATAATATTGAGCTCTAGACACAACAGATAGTAATTGAGCTCTAGACACAAGATAGTAATTGAGCTCTAGACACAACAAGATAGTAATTGAGCTCTAGACACAACAAGATAGTAATTGAGCTCTAGACACAAGATAGTAAATGAGCGTTAGCAAAACAGGATAGTAATTGAGCTCTAGACACAACAAGATAGTAATTGAGCTCTAGACACAACAGATAGTAATTGAGCTCTAGACAACAAGAGTGTGGAAGTGAAGTAAGACAATGAGTTTCTGGAAGTGAAGTAAAACAAGGAGAGTGTGGAAGTGAAGTAAGACAAGGCATGTGTAGAAGTGGCTGAATTAAGATTAACCAGAAGCTGAAGGAATAAACTCAGCAAACATACAAAAATGAAAGCGATAACTGGAGTATGTGACGAAAATATCCACTGTACTGAGGTTGTAAGAAGCAAACTTTCTTCACCTTTTCCTGTTAGTAATGTAACTTCTTCAAACCCTCTGCACGATATCTGACAATCCAGTACAAGGCGAAGCACACTAGAGTAACATGTAAACACAGAGGTTTAGTGTCGAGCTAGGAGAAAGCAGACTCGTGTAACTAAAGGTGATTTACTGAGGGAAGAGTAACAAGAAATCTAGCTCACCTGGTTAGAGCTTCTTCTGTCATTCTGTACGTGCTTATCTCTCAAGTACTGTGCAAGTTTGAGGTTCTGGTTCATACACAGGACGGGACATTCCTCGCGGACGGCCTCAAAGCCACCTGAGATAAAGAAGCCTGCCTTAGTGTCATATCATTATTCTTACAACGTCAGACAAGAAGCTACAGCACGCAACTACTACCTCCAACATGTACCCAACATCTGCTCACTGTTACGTTGATCACAGCTACTGTGAGCAACAAACACCTGACAGAAACCACCGTACAACATCAGCTGCCGTGCGTGGTCTGCTTGTCACATCACTCTCATCTATACAATAACAAAACTGCTCTGGGGTGCCAGATGTCAAGAAAATTACAGGAACAAACCAGACAGTGCAATTATTCTGAACAAATCTGTAAGCAGGTAGGTAGATATATAGGAAGATTACATGTGTGTTCTACCACAACAACATAACAAGTCATAGGAACATTACAATAAAAATATCCCTGCTAGGCCATTCTATTTTATTTCCAACAATACATGTTAGCTTTCTTCTGTTATAAGTCCGTGTTACTTTCTTTTGCTACACATCAGAAGTTCATGTTACTTTATTATTTTGTTATAGACTAGTAATTCATCTTCCTTCATTCTGTCACAAAATTAATAAGACAGTACTGCGTGCTGGGTATAACAAGAGATAAATACCCCTGACAGTAAAAGTATAACAAGATAGTAAATGAGCGTCAGCAAAACAGGATAATAATTGAGCTCTAGACACAACAAGATAGTACTTGAGCTCTAAACACAACAAGATAGTAAATGAGCGTCAGCAAAACAGGATAATAATTGAGCTCTAGACACAACAAGATAATAATTGAGCTCTAGACACAACAAGATAGTAATTGAGCTCTAGACACAACAAGATAGTAATTGAGCTCTAGACACAACACGATAGTAATTGAGCTCTAGACACAACAAGATAGTAAATGAGCGTCAGCAAAACAGGATAATAATTGAGCTCTAGACACAACAAGATAGTAATTGAGCTCTAGACACAACAAGATAGTAATTGAGCTCTAGACACAACAAGATAGTAATTGAGCTCTAAACACAACAAGATAGTAAATGAGCGTCAGCAAAACAGGATAATAATTGAGCTCTAGACACAACAAGATAGTAATTGAGCTCTAGACACAACAAGATAGTAATTGAGCTCTAGACACAACAAGACAGTATGGAAGTGAAGTAAGACAAGGAGAGTGTGGAAGTGAAGTAAGACAAGGAGAGTGTGGAAGTGAAGTAAGACAAGGAGAGTGTGGAAGTGAAGTAAGACAAGGAGAGTGTGGAAGTGAAGTAAGACAAGGAGAGTGTGGAAGTGAAGTAAGACAAGGAGAGTGTGGAAGTGAAGTAAGACAAGGAGAGTGTGGAAGTGAAGTAAGACAAGGAGAGTGTGGAAGTGAAGTAAGACAAGGAGAGTGTGGAAGTGAAGTAAGACAAGGAGAGTGTGGAAGTGAAGTAAGACAAGGAGAGTGTGGAAGTGAAGTAAGACAAGGAGAGTGTGGAAGTGAAGTAAGACAAGGAGAGTGTGGAAGTGAAGTAAGACAAGGAGAGTGTGGAAGTGAAGTAAGACAAGGAGAGTGTGGAAGTGAAGTAAGACAAGGAGAGTGTGGAAGTGAAGTAAGACAAGGAGAGTGTGGAAGTGAAGTAAGACAAGGAGAGTGTGGAAGTGAAGTAAGACAAGGAGAGTGTGGAAGTGAAGTAAGACAAGGAGAGTGTGGAAGTGAAGTAAGACAAGGAGAGTGTGGAAGTGAAGTAAGACAAGGAGAGTGTGGAAGTGAAGTAAGACAAGGAGAGTGTGGAAGTGAAGTAAGACAAGGAGAGTGTGGAAGTGAAGTAAGACAAGGAGAGTGTGGAAGTGAAGTAAGACAAGGAGAGTGTGGAAGTGAAGTAAGACAAGGAGAGTGTGGAAGTGAAGTAAGACAAGGAGAGTGTGGAAGTGAAGTAAGACAAGGAGAGTGTGGAAGTGAAGTAAGACAAGGAGAGTGTGGAAGTGAAGTAAGACAAGGAGAGTGTGGAAGTGAAGTAAGACAAGGAGAGTGTGGAAGTGAAGTAAGACAAGGAGAGTGTGGAAGTGAAGTAAGACAAGGAGAGTGTGGAAGTGAAGTAAGACAAGGAGAGTGTGGAAGTGAAGTAAGACAAGGAGAGTGTGGAAGTGAAGTAAGACAAGGAGAGTGTGGAAGTGAAGTAAGACAAGGAGAGTGTGGAAGTGAAGTAAGACAAGGAGAGTGTGGAAGTGAAGTAAGACAAGGAGAGTGTGGAAGTGAAGTAAGACAAGGAGAGTGTGGAAGTGAAGTAAGACAAGGAGAGTGTGGAAGTGAAGTAAGACAAGGAGAGTGTGGAAGTGAAGTAAGACAAGGAGAGTGTGGAAGTGAAGTAAGACAAGGAGAGTGTGGAAGTGAAGTAAGACAAGGAGAGTGTGGAAGTGAAGTAAGACAAGGAGAGTGTGGAAGTGAAGTAAGACAAGGAGAGTGTGGAAGTGAAGTAAGACAAGGAGAGTGTGGAAGTGAAGTAAGACAAGGAGAGTGTGGAAGTGAAGTAAGACAAGGAGAGTGTGGAAGTGAAGTAAGACAAGGAGAGTGTGGAAGTGAAGTAAGACAAGGAGAGTGTGGAAGTGAAGTAAGACAAGGAGAGTGTGGAAGTGAAGTAAGACAAGGAGAGTGTGGAAGTGAAGTAAGACAAGGAGAGTGTGGAAGTGAAGTAAGACAAGGAGAGTGTGGAAGTGAAGTAAGACAAGGAGAGTGTGGAAGTGAAGTAAGACAAGGAGAGTGTGGAAGTGAAGTAAGACAAGGAGAGTGTGGAAGTGAAGTAAGACAAGGAGAGTGTGGAAGTGAAGTAAGACAAGGAGAGTGTGGAAGTGAAGTAAGACAAGGAGAGTGTGGAAGTGAAGTAAGACAAGGAGAGTGTGGAAGTGAAGTAAGACAAGGAGAGTGTGGAAGTGAAGTAAGACAAGGAGAGTGTGGAAGTGAAGTAAGACAAGGAGAGTGTGGAAGTGAAGTAAGACAACAAGCTAGTAAATAAGCGTTAGACACAACAAGCTAGTAAATAAGCGTTAGACACAAACTAGTAAATAAGCGTTAGACACAACAAGCTAGTAAATAAGCGTTAGACACAACAAGCTAGTAAATAAGCGTTAGACACAAACTAGTAAATAAGCGTTAGACACAACAAGCTAGTAAATAAGCGTTAGACACAAACTAGTAAATAAGCGTTAGACACAAGCTAGTAAATAAGCGTTAGACACAAGCTAGTAAATAAGCGTTAGACACAAGCTAGTAAATAAGCGTTAGACACAAGCTAGTAAATAAGCGTTAGACACAAGCTAGTAAATAAGCGTTAGACACAAACTAGTAAATAAGCGTTAGACACAACAAACTAGTAAATAAGCGTTAGACACAAGCTAGTAAATAAGCGTTAGACACAAGCTAGTAAATAAGCGTTAGACACAACAAGCTAGTAAATAAGCGTTAGACACAAGCTAGTAAATAAGCGTTAGACACAAGCTAGTAAATAAGCGTTAGACACAAGCTAGTAAATAAGCGTTAGACACAAGCTAGTAAATAAGCGTTAGACACAAGCTAGTAAATAAGCGTTAGACACAACAAGCTAGTAAATAAGCGTTAGACACAAACTAGTAAATAAGCGTTAGACACAAGCTAGTAAATAAGCGTTAGACGCAATAAGATAGTAATTGAGCTCTAGACACAACAAGATAGTAATTGAGCTCTAGACACAACAAGATAGTAATTGAGCTCTAGACACAACAAGATAGTAATTGAGCTCTAGACACAACAAGATAGTAACTGAGCTCTAGACACAACAAGACAGTAACTGAGTGCTAGACACAACAAGATAGTAACTGAGTGCTAGACACAACAAGATAGTAACTGAGTGCTAGACACAACAAGATAGTAACTGAGTGCTAGACACAACAAGATAGTAACTGAGTGCTAGACACAACAAGATAGTAACTGAGTGCTAGACACAACAAGATAGTAACTGAGTGCTAGACACAACAAGATAGTAACTGAGTGCTAGACACAACAAGATAGTAATTGAGTGCTAGACACAACAAGATAGTAAATGAGCGTTAGACGCAACAAGATAGTAATTAAGCGCTAGACACAACAAGATAGTAAATGAGCGTTAGACGCAACAAGATAGTAATTAAGCGCTAGACACAACAAGATAGTAACTGAGCGCTAGGCACAACAAGTTAGGAATGAGCGTTAGACATAAGTTAAGAATGAGCGTTAGACAGAACAAGTTATGAATGTTCGCTAGACACAACAAGTTAGGAATGAGCGCTAGACACAATAAGTTAGGAATGAGCACTAGACACAACAAGTTAGGAATGAGCGATAGACACAATAAGTTAGGAATGAGCACTAGACACAACAAGTTAGGAATGAGCGCTAGACACAACATGATAGTAATTAGCTTGAGACAAGCTGGTGAGTCTACCATTTAGACTGTTTCTTGTGTCAGCTTTAGCTTGAGACAAGCTAGTGAATCTACCATCTAGACTGTTTCTTGTGTCAGCTTTAGCTACCTACCAATTGCTCATTCATGTCTGAAAGGAACAATAATCTGCAGTTCCAGTTAAATCATATAAATTTTGACAAGATAAAGCTTGTAGGTTGATAACACCCAGCCTGTTTCGTGATCAAACATAAAAGAATGCTACAACAGTTAGTTAGTGAGTGAGTGTGTGAGTGTGTGTGTGTGTGTGAGAGAGAGAGAGAGAGAGAGAGAGAGAGAGAGAGAGAGAGAGAGAAGTCCTGGTTTGTACATTAGTCACTGAGTATATAGATCAGAACAAGCTGCTATTATAGTCACTTTATGTACACCACAGCCAACAAGTGGCCATGTGTACACCAGACAGTTACGACTAACAACTGCCCGTGTGTACACCAGTTACAATGACCACTCATCATGTACATCAGAACAAGTTATAATGGCCAGTCTAGAAGTCGGTCCCGTCCCAAACACGCCCATACTGGGAAATGCCTAAACCGGCTCAACCCAGGGGTAGAAGTCACTAGTGGCGAGGATTCGTCCTCCTGGACAAAAGCTCCATCCTGGTCACAACTAGGAAGGGTAGCGGCCACGACCGCAAAATGCTGAAGTCGGAGACACTGGACCAGGGAAGTCTAGATAGGCAACCACCTCTCACCCGGCGGGGATGTTTCCACGACCGCAAAATGCTGAAGTCGGAGACACTGGACCAGGGAAGTCTAGATAGGCAACCACCTCTCACCCGGCGGGGATGTTTGCGTATCCTAACCACGCTGAGGTTTTCCGGTGAGAAAGTCCAACCCTGGACTGGATGGGCAACCACCTCTCACCCGGCGGTGATACACGGGTATCTCAAAACACGTCGAGGTTTTCCGGTGAGAAAGTCCAACTCTGGCCTGGGTGGGCTACCACCTCTCATCCAGCGGGGATGCACTGATATCCTAAACACGTCGAGGTCTTCCGGTGAGAAAGTCCAACCCTAGACTAAACTGGTGCAATGAAAACCACGGTGTCACGCAATCCCGCTTCCGAGACCCACCAGGAATACAGGCTAAAGCACTGTGATACTCTGAACCCCTTGTGGTCCTTTCGTGGATCTCGTGTGGTCTATTTTGGACCACACAGGGGACCACGGGACCTAAAGAGGACCACAGGCGTGAATTCAGTAGGTTCACAGTGCGGTTTTTGGTGGTAGAAGTGAACGAAGAAGAAGAAGAAGATAATGGCCAGTCATAGTGTACACCAAAATAAGTTGTTATAATGGCCAGTCAAGTGTACAACAAAATAAGTTGTTGCAATGACCAGTGAGTCTGTACATCAGAACAGACAACAGCCATTCGACGTGTACACTGGGACAGGCTGGTAAACCGATTACTGAAGGTACGCGAAAGCAGTCTTGTACGGCACCTTACTGGGTGTTGACTAGAAAAGATTGGTACAGCAGTTTACTATGAGTCAACTAGTGACGAGCTACACGAAGAGACCAAGAATCTATTTACAGTTCATGAAACAGGGAGTGCCAGGTACAATCGTTACACAGCCTTCACATTCATCAGGGCACATCAAGCACAGGTGGTAGGTGGGTTGACAAAATCCCAGGTGGATGGAGGGTGAGGGAGAGAGGGAGCATGCAACACAATAGACTAGCAAGCAACGTGTGTCTGCTGACATAATTTCTAATGATAATTTTATATTTATATCTCACGTAAGATTTATCTTTGCAAATTATGTTTTTCTTATTATTGTCATTATCATCAACTGTATACACGCACACTGTAAACATAAACATCACTGAAGACACACTAAAAGACGTGACAAAATACATATATTCGGGACGCATGATAATAGATGATGGAACAAACGAACATAATTAGCAGCAGAATAGGAAAGATCAAAAGCACATTCAACAAAATGAGAAAAATACTCAAGTCAAAACATACAACAACAGAAGCGGAGAGTCATCAAATGGTATGTATACTCCATACTATTCTATGTTGTAGAAGCATCGGCATTACATACGAGAATGTCTGCTTGAAATGTGGACATACAGAAGACCGGCACGAATTTCATTAACAGAAAAGAAAACAAAGAAGTATTAAATCAAATGAAATTGAACACTATCGTTCAAACACATGGTAATAATATGGCGTGAGGTCTGATGAAGATGTAGGATGTTGAAGACACTCCAAAGGCAGATTTGTAATTTGTTGAGCCGTTGCATGTTGTGTGTGAAGCTGCTATTATAGTCACTTTATGTACACCACAGCCAACAAGTGGCCGTGTGTACACCAGACAGTTACGACTAACAACTGCCCGTGTGTACACCAGTTACAATGACCACTCATCATGTACATCAGAACAAGTTATAATGGCCAGTCTAGAGGTCGGTCCCGTCCCAAACACGCCCATACTGGGAAATGGCTAAACCGGCTCAACCCAGGGGTAGAAGTCACTAGTGGCGAGGATTCGTCCTCCTGGACAAAAGCTCCATCCTGGTCACAACTAGGAAGGGTAGCGGCCACGACCGCAAAATGCTGAAGTCGGAGACACTGGACCAGGGAAGTCTAGATAGGCAACCACCTCTCACCCGGCGGGGATGTTTGCGTATCCTAACCACGCTGAGGTTTTCCGGTGAGAAAGTCCAACCCTGGACTGGATGGGCAACCACCTCTCACCCGGCGGTGATACACGGGTATCTCAAAACACGTCGAGGTTTTCCGGTGAGAAAGTCCAACTCTGGCCAGGGTGGGCTACCACCTCTCATCCAGCGGGGATGCACTGATATCCTAAACACGTCGAGGTCTTCCGGTGAGAAAGTCCAACCCTAGACTAAACTGGTGCAATGAAAACCACGGTGTCACGCAATCCCGCTTCCGAGACCCACCAGGAATACAGGCTAAAGCACTGTGATACTCTGAACCCCTTGTGGTCCTTTCGTGGATCTCGTGTGGTCTATTTTGGACCACACAGGGGACCACGGGACCTAAAGAGGACCACAGGCGTGAATTCAGTAGGTTCACAGTGCGGTTTTTGGTGGTAGAAGTGAACGAAGAAGAAGAAGAAGATAATGGCCAGTCATAGTGTACACCAAAATAAGTTGTTATAATGGCCAGTCAAGTGTACAACAAAATAAGTTGTTGCAATGACCAGTGAGTCTGTACATCAGAACAGACAACAGCCATTCGACGTGTACACTGGGACAGGCTGGTAAACCGATTACTGAAGGTACGCGAAAGCAGTCTTGTACGGCACCTTACTGGGTGTTGACTAGAAAAGATTGGTACAGCAGTTTACTATGAGTCAACTAGTGACGAGCTACACGAAGAGACCAAGAATCTATTTACAGTTCATGAAACAGGGAGTGCCAGGTACAATCGTTACACAGCCTTCACATTCATCAGGGCACATCAAGCACAGGTGGTAGGTGGGTTGACAAAATCCCAGGTGGATGGAGGGTGAGGGAGAGAGGGAGCATGCAACACAATAGACTAGCAAGCAACGTGTGTCTGCTGACATAATTTCTAATGATAATTTTATATTTATATCTCACGTAAGATTTATCTTTGCAAATTATGTTTTTCTTATTATTGTCATTATCATCAACTGTATACACGCACACTGTAAACATAAACATCACTGAAGACACACTAAAAGACGTGACAAAATACATATATTCGGGACGCATGATAATAGATGATGGAACAAACGAACATAATTAGCAGCAGAATAGGAAAGATCAAAAGCACATTCAACAAAATGAGAAAAATACTCAAGTCAAAACATACAACAACAGAAGCGGAGAGTCATCAAATGGTATGTATACTCCATACTATTCTATGTTGTAGAAGCATCGGCATTACATACGAGAATGTCTGCTTGAAATGTGGACATACAGAAGACCGGCACGAATTTCATTAACAGAAAAGAAAACAAAGAAGTATTAAATCAAATGAAATTGAACACTATCGTTCAAACACATGGTAATAATATGGCGTGAGGTCTGATGAAGATGTAGGATGTTGAAGACACTCCAAAGGCAGATTTGTAATTTGTTGAGCCGTTGCATGTTGTGTGTGAAGTCGCGCCTTATCGTGCAGTAAAAACACTGAGCAAACTACGAATTGATGAAAAACTTGTTTGATCGCATTCTATATGTTGGAAAAGTTGATGTTTGTGATGACAGGAAGAACAAGCTGCTATTATAGTCACTTTATGTACACCACAGCCAACAAGTGGCCGTGTGTACACCAGACAGTTACGACTAACAACTGCCCGTGTGTACACCAGTTACAATGACCACTCATCATGTACATCAGAACAAGTTATAATGGCCAGTCTAGAGGTCGGTCCCGTCCCAAACACGCCCATACTGGGAAATGGCTAAACCGGCTCAACCCAGGGGTAGAAGTCACTAGTGGCGAGGATTCGTCCTCCTGGACAAAAGCTCCATCCTGGTCACAACTAGGAAGGGTAGCGGCCACGACCGCAAAATGCTGAAGTCGGAGACACTGGACCAGGGAAGTCTAGATAGGCAACCACCTCTCACCCGGCGGGGATGTTTGCGTATCCTAACCACGCTGAGGTTTTCCGGTGAGAAAGTCCAACCCTGGACTGGATGGGCAACCACCTCTCACCCGGCGGTGATACACGGGTATCTCAAAACACGTCGAGGTTTTCCGGTGAGAAAGTCCAACTCTGGCCAGGGTGGGCTACCACCTCTCATCCAGCGGGGATGCACTGATATCCTAAACACGTCGAGGTCTTCCGGTGAGAAAGTCCAACCCTAGACTAAACTGGTGCAATGAAAACCACGGTGTCACGCAATCCCGCTTCCGAGACCCACCAGGAATACAGGCTAAAGCACTGTGATACTCTGAACCCCTTGTGGTCCTTTCGTGGATCTCGTGTGGTCTATTTTGGACCACACAGGGGACCACGGGACCTAAAGAGGACCACAGGCGTGAATTCAGTAGGTTCACAGTGCGGTTTTTGGTGGTAGAAGTGAACGAAGAAGAAGAAGAAGATAATGGCCAGTCATAGTGTACACCAAAATAAGTTGTTATAATGGCCAGTCAAGTGTACAACAAAATAAGTTGTTGCAATGACCAGTGAGTCTGTACATCAGAACAGACAACAGCCATTCGACGTGTACACTGGGACAGGCTGGTAAACCGATTACTGAAGGTACGCGAAAGCAGTCTTGTACGGCACCTTACTGGGTGTTGACTAGAAAAGATTGGTACAGCAGTTTACTATGAGTCAACTAGTGACGAGCTACACGAAGAGACCAAGAATCTATTTACAGTTCATGAAACAGGGAGTGCCAGGTACAATCGTTACACAGCCTTCACATTCATCAGGGCACATCAAGCACAGGTGGTAGGTGGGTTGACAAAATCCCAGGTGGATGGAGGGTGAGGGAGAGAGGGAGCATGCAACACAATAGACTAGCAAGCAACGTGTGTCTGCTGACATAATTTCTAATGATAATTTTATATTTATATCTCACGTAAGATTTATCTTTGCAAATTATGTTTTTCTTATTATTGTCATTATCATCAACTGTATACACGCACACTGTAAACATAAACATCACTGAAGACACACTAAAAGACGTGACAAAATACATATATTCGGGACGCATGATAATAGATGATGGAACAAACGAACATAATTAGCAGCAGAATAGGAAAGATCAAAAGCACATTCAACAAAATGAGAAAAATACTCAAGTCAAAACATACAACAACAGAAGCGGAGAGTCATCAAATGGTATGTATACTCCATACTATTCTATGTTGTAGAAGCATCGGCATTACATACGAGAATGTCTGCTTGAAATGTGGACATACAGAAGACCGGCACGAATTTCATTAACAGAAAAGAAAACAAAGAAGTATTAAATCAAATGAAATTGAACACTATCGTTCAAACACATGGTAATAATATGGCGTGAGGTCTGATGAAGATGTAGGATGTTGAAGACACTCCAAAGGCAGATTTGTAATTTGTTGAGCCGTTGCATGTTGTGTGTGAAGTCGCGCCTTATCGTGCAGTAAAAACACTGAGCAAACTACGAATTGATGAAAAACTTGTTTGATCGCATTCTATATGTTGGAAAAGTTGATGTTTGTGATGACAGGAAGAACAAGAGATCTGTATTATATTTATCTGGCACGTTAACGATGAGAAATCTATACAATATGTCACGGCTAGATGTCACACAACTACAGACAAGGGCGTATGCACAAATTAGCACGCACACAGTCACCGTTGTAGCATGTATTCATTGATTACATTATCCAGATATCCACATTTTTTTAACGTGGTACACAATCGCGATATTAACATTTAGCCATGCATTACATGAAGGCGATACTCACGTTTCTGGATATTGTATATGTGTATATGTTTCTTTACTGATATCATGCGAGTGAACGTGCTTGTGTTGTTAGTGTAAGTATTGTATATGTGTATATGTTTCTTTACTGATATCATGTGAGTGAACGTGCTTGTGTTGTTAGTGTAAGTATTGTATATGTGTATATGTTTCTTTACTGATATCATGCGAGTGAACGTGCTTGTGTTGTTAGTGTAAGTATTGTATATGTGTATATGTTTCTTTACTGATATCATGCGAGTGAACGTGCTTGTGTTGTTAGTGTAAGTATTGTATATGTGTATATGTTTCTTTACTGATATCATGCGAGTGAACGTGCTTGTGTTGTTAGTGTAAGGATTGTATATGTGTATATGTTTCTTTACTGATATCATGTGAGTGAACGTGCTTGTGTTGTTAGTGTAAGGACTGTATATGTGTATATGTTTCTTTACTGATATCATGCGAGTGAACGTGCTTGTGTTGTTAGTGTAAGGATTGTATATGTGTATATGTTTCTTTACTGATATCATGTGAGTGAACGTGCTTGTGTTGTTAGTGTAAGGACTGTATATGTGTATATGTTTCTTTACTGATATCATGCGAGTGAACGTGCTTGTGTTGTTAGTGTAAGTATTGTATATGTGTATATGTTTCTTTACTGATATCATGCGAGTGAACGTGCTTGTGTTGTTAGTGTAAGGATTGTATATGTGTATATGTTTCTTTACTGATATCATGCGAGTGAACGTGCTTGTGTTGTTAGTGTAAGGATTGTATATGTGTATATGTTTCTTTACTGATATCATGTGAGTGAACGTGCTTGTGTTGTTAGTGTAAGGACAGCTGTGAGCTAGCAGATGAACATTCTCACCACGGCTGTGACATAAAAGATCCAGCCTATAGTGACAATTTTTCATAAATAGGAAACAACGAGGCTTTCCTACGGTAAAGTGAAAGAACAGAGTTTTCTAGGATTGTACCTCGAAAAAAATCTTAGACAAAGCACTATAGTGAGACGTGAGAGAAAGAAAAATCACAAGAGAATTACCTGGGATTCGAACACGGAGGAGGTGTTAGCTCAGTTGATTAGTACGCTGTTCTCTCGTGGCTAGACGGCTGCTCGTCCTACCAGAGTCCGTGTTCGAATCCCAGGTAATTCTCTTGTGATTTTTCTTTCTCTCACGTCTCACTATAGTGCTTTGTCTACGATTTTTTTCGAGATACAATCCTACAAAACTCTGTTCTCTTACTTTACGACATATAGTGAGTGTGCAATAACAACACAGCAACCTATCTTGTATCGTCTGATTGCTGTAATAACAACACAGCAACCTATCTTGTATCGTCTGATTGCTGTAATAACAACACAGCAACCTATCTTGTATCGTCTGATTGCTGTAATAACAACACAGCAACCTATATTGTATCGTCTGATTGCTGTAATAACAACACAGCAACCTATCTTGTATCGTCTGATTGCTGTAATAACAACACAGCAACCTATCTTGTATCGTCTGATTGCTGTAATAACAACACAGCAACCTATCTTGTATCGTCTGATTGCTGTAATAACAACACAGCAACCTATATTGTATCGTCTGATTGCTGTAATAACAACACAGCAACCTATCTTGTATCGTCTGATTGCTGTAATAACAACACAGCAACCTATCTTGTATCGTCTGATTGCTGTAATAATAACACAGCAATCTATCTTGTATCGCTTGATTGCTGTAATAATAACACAGCAACCTATATTGTATCGCTTGATTGCTGTAATAATAACATAGCAACCTATCTTGTATCGCTTGATTGCTGTAATAACAACGCAGCAACCTATCTTGTATCGTCTGAGTGCTGCTATAACAACGCAGCAACCTTTCTATTGTCTGAGTGCTGCAATAACAATGCAGCAACCTTTCTTGTATCGTCTGAGTGCTGTAATAACCTTTCTTGTATCGTCTGAGTGCTGTAATAACCTTTATTGTATCGTCTGAGTGGTGTAATAACCTTTCTTGTATCGTCTGAGTGGTGTAATAACCTTTCTTGTATCGTCTGAGTGCTGTAATAACCTTTCTTGTATCGTCTGAGTGCTGTAATAACCTTTCTTGTATCGTCTGAGTGCTGTAATAACCTTTCTTGTATCGTCTGAGTGGTGTAATAACCTTTATTGTAACGTCTGAGTGCTGTAATAACCTTTCTTGTATCGTCAGAGTGCTGTAATAACCTTTCTTCTATCGTCTGAGTGGTGTAATAACCTTTATTGTAACGTCTGAGTGCTGTAATAACCTTTCTTGTATCGTCCAAGGAAGGGAAGGTGGTTACATTCTTCTTCAAATTCTTGTCTTTTCTCAACTATTTTCTCCTTCGCTCAAACGCGCACACACACAAATTCAAACACACACAAAGTTATAAACTGTGAAGATATTCAACATCTAAATTATATCAAGAATTCTGAATTCTTAGATCATCTTTCAAGTGTTTTGTGATGTTTCATTTTCAGTTTTCTGCTGGCTAAAAAAGAGGGCGGGCGCGCGCGCGCACACACACACACACACACAAACACAAAATCTAGATGACCTTCCCGTCTGACCGCCCACGCACATTTCAATCATTAGCTGTAGCTTATCTCATTCATCCTGCTTGGTTTTCTGTTGTACCTGGCTTGCAAGCACTCCCTTCTACACCATCAGTTCTTTCTTGTTTCAGTTCTAGGCATCAACGCTTATTCCAGGTGGTCATTAACAATTCTAGGCATCAACGCTTATTCCAGGTGGTCATTAACAATTCTAGACATCAACGCTTATTCCAGGTGGTCATTAACAATTCTAGACATCAACGCTTATTCCAGGTGGTCATTAACAATTCTAGACATCAACGCTTATTCCAGGTGGTCATTAACAATTCTAGACATCAACGCTTACTCCAGGTGGTCATTAACAATTCTAGACATCAACGCTTGCTCCAAATGATCACTAACAATTCTAGGCATCGGTGTTTGCTCCACATGATCACTAACAATTCTAGGCATCGGTGCTTGCTCCAAATGATCACTAACAATTCTAGGCATCGGTGCTTGCTCCACATGATCACTAACAATTCTAGGCATCGGTGCTTGCTCCAAATGATCACTAACAATTCTAGGCATCGGTGCTTGCTCCACATGATCACTAACAATTCTAGGCATCGGTGCTTGCTCCAAATGATCACTAACAATTCTAGGCATCGGTGCTTGCTCCACATGATCACTAACAGGCCGTGATGTGGGTGTGTTTCACATGATCACTAACAGGCCGTGGCGCGGGCGTGTTTCACATGATCACTAACAGGCCGTGATGTGGGTGTGTTTCACATGATCACTAACAGGCCGTGATGTGGGTGTGTTTCACATGATCACTAACAGGTCGTGATGTGGGCGTGTTTCATATGATCACTAACAGGCCGTGATGTGGGTGTGTTTCACATGATCACTAACAGGCCGTGATGCGGGCGTGTTTCACATGATCACTAACAGGTCGTGATGTGGGTGTGTTTCACATGATCACTAACAGGTCGTGATGTGGGCGTGTTTCATATGATCACCAACAGGCCGTGATGTGGGCGTGTTTCACATTATCACTAACAGGCCGTGATGTGGGTGTCTTTCACATGATCACTGACAATTCTAGCACCGGCTTTGTTCCACATGATCACTAACAGGCCGTGATGTGGGTGTCTTTCACATGATCACTGACAATTCTAGCACCGGCTTTGTTCCACATGATCACTAACAGGCCGTGATGTGGGTGTGTTTCACATGATCACTGAGAATTCTAGCACCGGTTTTGTTCCACATGATCATTAACAGGCCGTGATGTGGGTGTGTTTCACATGATCACTGAGAATTCTAGCACCGGTTTTGTTCCACATGATCATTAACAGGCCGTGATGTGGGTGTGTTTCACATGATTACTAAGAAATTCCTGGCTTCAACTTCTATAAAACACATGACGTTGAAACTCTGGATTTAGTAATAAGAAACGTGAAGTTGTAACAATCGTGTTAGTAATAAAAAATATGAAGCTGTTGACAGTAACTCACGGGCTAGTAACAAAAAAAATATGCTGGATGTTGAAAGGAGAAGAAACAGAAACACCAAAGCAACTCTGCCAGATACTATAACAAATTTGGGATCTAGAAAAAGCTCCAGAGGAGTGGAAAACCTGGCCTTATAGTAAAACTACCAAAGAAGGGTGACCTCAGAGATTGTGGGAACTGGAGAGGCATTACCCTACTGCCACTCACCAGTAAAGTATTTTGCAAAATAATCATCAAAAGAATTGTACCAACACTTGAGGAAAAACTTAGAAAGAGCAGGCAGGATTTAGGAAAGGAAGATCATGCACAGACCACATATTTGTACTTAGACAAATACTAGAACAGGCAAATGAGTGGCATAGTACAGCATACGTACTGTTTATATATTTTGAGAAAGCCTTTGACAGTGTCAACAGAGATGCATTGTGGAAAATCCTAAAATGGGATGGCCTCCCCCATAAGAAAGTGAATGTAATCAAAGCCCTACACGAAGTGATCTGTGGAGAATATACCTCCAGCAGCTTTAGGGTACAAACAGGAGTAAAGCAGGGATGTGTACTATCACCAACATTATTTATCTTGGCAGTCATCATCATCATCATGTGCCGTGCCGACTGGCGTTGGCTATTATGCTTCTCCAGACTACACGATCCTTCATGCAGGCCATCAGTTCAGTTGGTGATCTCCTCTCACACCATCCCGTCAGACTGTCCAGTATCATTTCTCTTGGTCTTCCTCTTGATCTTCTTCCTTCTATTTTTCCTGTTGTTATAATATTTTCTTGGCGGTAGACTGGTTAATTGTCTACTATCAAAGCAGCCACAAAGATATGCAAGATAAAATAAACAAGCTAACTCAGAATGCAAACAACATAGGACTAAAGATCAACGTAGGAAAGACAAAGTTAATGAAGCAAAATGTGAACAACAGAAATGTACTCAGAGTAGACAGTAAGTTAGTGGAAGAGGTCAACGAATTTGTATATCTTGGCAGTAAAGAAGTAGAAAATGGAGACAGCACAGAGGACATCAGCAGCAGACTTACTAGAGCAAACCAGGCTTTTGCAATGCTGCAGACTATATGGAAATTAAAAAAAAAAAAAAACTAAGCATGAATACGAAAATCAGGATATTTAAGAGTAATGTTCCAAGTGTACTACTCTATGGAAGTGAATGCTGGAAAATCACCGAAATCACAGAAAACAAGTTAAATTCTTTCCAGACTAAATGTTTACGAAGAATTAGAAAAACGTTTTGGTCAAACACCATAAGAAATAACATCTTGTTGGCAGAAATGCAGATCAAGCCACTGACAGCAATTATTGAGCAAAGACGCTGGCGATGGTTGAGACATGTGCTCCGAATGACTGACAACTCACTACCAAAAATAGCACTAAGATGGACACCACAGGGGAACTGAAGTAAGGGTAGACCAAAGGAGACATGGAGAAGAACAACAGAGAGGATGTTGAGCAATAGAGGGCTCACCTGGGTAAGAGCAGAAAAAAAGGCGAAGGACAGGCATTTGTGGAAAGCCCTCGCTGAAGCCCCATGTGCCCTGGGGACTTAAGGTTGAGAGAGAGAGAATGAGAGAGAGAAAGAGAGAGACTGCAGTAAGACTCTCGTGGTAGTAACAAAAACATAAAGCTGTTAATAGTAAGATTCTCGTGGTAGTAACAAAAACATGAATCTGTTAATAGTAAGATTCTCGTGGTAGTAACAAAAACATGAATCTGTTAATAGTAAGATTCTCGTGGTAGTAACAAAAACATGAAGCTGTTAATAGTAACTCACGGGCTAGTAACAAAAAAAATATGCTGGATGTTGAAAGGAGAAGAAACAGAAACACCAAAGCAACTCTGCCAGATACTATAACAAATTTGGGATCTAGAAAAAGCTCCAGAGGAGTGGAAAACCTGGCCTTATAGTAAAACTACCAAAGAAGGGTGACCTCAGAGATTGTGGGAACTGGAGAGGCATTACCCTACTGCCACTCACCAGTAAAGTATTTTGCAAAATAATCATCAACAGAATTGTACCAACACTTGAGGAAAAACTTAGAAAGAGCAGGCAGGATTTAGGAAAGGAAGATCATGCACAGACCACATATTTGTACTTAGACAAATACTAGAACAGGCAAATGAGTGGCATAGTACAGCATACGTACTGTTTATATATTTTGAGAAAGCCTTTGACAGTGTCAACAGAGATGCATTGTGGAAAATCCTAAAATGGGATGGCCTCCCCCATAAGAAAGTGAATGTAATCAAAGCCCTACACGAAGTGATCTGTGGAGAATATACCTCCAGCAGCTTTAGGGTACAAACAGGAGTAAAGCAGGGATGTGTACTATCACCAACATTATTTATCTTGGCAGTCATCATCATCATCATGTGCCGTGCCGACTGGCGTTGGCTATTATGCTTCTCCAGACTACACGATCCTTCATGCAGGCCATCAGTTCAGTTGGTGATCTCCTCTCACACCATCCCGTCAGACTGTCCAGTATCATTTCTCTTGGTCTTCCTCTTGATCTTCTTCCTTCTATTTTTCCTGTTGTTATAATATTTTCTTGGCGGTAGACTGGTTAATTGTCTACTATCAAAGCAGCCACAAAGATATGCAAGATAAAATAAACAAGCTAACTCAGAATGCAAACAACATAGGACTAAAGATCAACGTAGGAAAGACAAAGTTAATGAAGCAAAATGTGAACAACAGAAATGTACTCAGAGTAGACAGTAAGTTAGTGGAAGAGGTCAACGAATTTGTATATCTTGGCAGTAAAGAAGTAGAAAATGGAGACAGCACAGAGGACATCAGCAGCAGACTTACTAGAGCAAACCAGGCTTTTGCAATGCTGCAGACTATATGGAAATTAAAAAAAAAAAAAACTAAGCATGAATACGAAAATCAGGATATTTAAGAGTAATGTTCCAAGTGTACTACTCTATGGAAGTGAATGCTGGAAAATCACCGAAATCACAGAAAACAAGTTAAATTCTTTCCAGACTAAATGTTTACGAAGAATTAGAAAAACGTTTTGGTCAAACACCATAAGAAATAACATCTTGTTGGCAGAAATGCAGATCAAGCCACTGACAGCAATTATTGAGCAAAGACGCTGGCGATGGTTGAGACATGTGCTCCGAATGACTGACAACTCACTACCAAAAATAGCACTAAGATGGACACCACAGGGGAACTGAAGTAAGGGTAGACCAAAGGAGACATGGAGAAGAACAACAGAGAGGATGTTGAGCAATAGAGGGCTCACCTGGGTAAGAGCAGAAAAAAAGGCGAAGGACAGGCATTTGTGGAAAGCCCTCGCTGAAGCCCCATGTGCCCTGGGGACTTAAGGTTGAGAGAGAGAGAATGAGAGAGAGAAAGAGAGAGACTGCAGTAAGACTCTCGTGGTAGTAACAAAAACATAAAGCTGTTAATAGTAAGATTCTCGTGGTAGTAACAAAAACATGAATCTGTTAATAGTAAGATTCTCGTGGTAGTAACAAAAACATGAATCTGTTAATAGTAAGATTCTCGTGGTAGTAACAAAAACATGAAGCTGTTAATAGTAAGATTCTCGTGGTAGTAACAAAAACATGAATCTGTTAATAGTAAGATTCTCGTGGTAGTAACAAAAACATGAAGCTGTTAATAGTAAGATTCTCGTGGCAGTAACAAAAACATGAAGCTGTTAATAGTAAGATTCTCGTGGTAGTAACAAAAACATGAAGCTGTTAATAGTAAGACTCTCGTGGCAGTAACAAAAACATGAAGCTGTTAATAGTAAGATTCTCGTGGTAGTAACAAAAACATGAAGCTGTTAATAGTAAGACTCTCGTGGTAGTAACAAAAACATGAAGCTGTTAATAGAAAGATTCTCGTGGCAGTAACAAAAACATGAAGCTGTTAACAGCAACACTTTCGTGGTAGTAACAAACATGTAGCTGTTAACAGAAAGACCTACGCTAATGTACTCTACATCTGTATATAAAACTTGACTTCTGAACTGACCTACATACAGTACATGCTAGATATGTGCTACACGTTTCAAGGGCAAACATACATGTAAATAATGGCAGAAATCAAAGCAAACAGTACTACAGCGATTCCAAACATGGAAACAAATTCCCCCCCCCCCCCGAATTTAAAACGTGACAATATAAAAGAATGTAAAACCGGTGAAAATCCTTTCTGAATGATCATTTAATATACAGGGAGGAGGTACGGGGCAGTCTGGATAATAAAGGGAGGACTGGGGCTTGGGACATTGAGACCACTGCTACAGAACTTACATAGATCAACAGCACTTACAAATCTGTAGAACAAATTAACAGAAGCACTTCAGACGTATAAAAGTAACTGAAGCACTTCAGACGTATAAAAGTAACTGAAGCACTTCAGACGTATAAAAGTAACTGAAGCACTTCAGACGTATAAAGTAACAAAAGCTATTTTTAACTGACAAGGTAAGAAGGTCGTATTAGAAATAAAAGGGACGTGACTTACCTATAATAAAGTGGACTGTAAGTCTGTCCACCTGCTGCAGCAAACTTCGAATCACTGATAATAAATTGGAGTCGCCAGATGCTTGGCTCAGCTCGTGTGTGTTGTCATCATACACCAAGACATGCGGGAAGTAGCCACTGATGAGCTGTGAACGCTTGTTTTCACACGGTACGATATTTTCCAGCGAAATGAAGCCGCCAGATCGACGTTTGAGAATTGGCGGACATCGGATGTTGATGGACTCGACAATGTGGCCCTGGTTGAATGCCATGAACGACCTGCAGTCGATGACAAGCACCTGATGGCCGCTTGCCGATGCCAGAGTTTCCGTGACTTGTGTGACATTTAATCCACAAACGGCTTCCATTATGATCAGAAAAACAACACGCTGTTGCAGAGAAAGGTGAAAAGAATCTGTAATGTAGTCCTAGCGTTGTCAACCATGAGAGAAAACGTGTGGTCGATCTTGGCTTTGCTTGTAGTAAACTGTGCTCGCTTCTCGTAGTGGGTCTAGTTATGAATGAACTTGGAAGTGCTCGTTTGAATGGGCGTATTGATCCTTTCCGGCCACGGCATCCTCGCTTTCTATTGGCCAAGCCTTCAGCGCCGCGTGACACGAGTCGACGTGAGACATGCGCAGGCCTGGGCAAATCGATGTTGCTATTTGAAATCGTTCATAATACACTTGTTTTCGTTTTTCAATATAGCACTCGGAAGTGGAGCCTTACCGGCGGAGAGGATTTCTTAATTGGCCGAAATCTGAGGCAAGGATTTTCCTCTACCGTGAAAAACATACTGTGTTATGGTTTGACCACCGCAGTTTTGTTTACATGACGTCATTCCACGTATGGGCATGGCAATTCATTCATTCATCACGTGATCATTCATATTTTCCCACGACAGGCTGGCCAGCGTCTGTGAAGTGTTCAAAGCTTCAGTTTACAACAAATACCAGCTGAACACACAAAAGACACGGAGACACACACAGCAGTACACTCCTTCCTTCAGTCATTACACGCGTAGTTTAGTAACCTTTATTGTACTTGTTGCTGCTTCAGATTAGGAGTGTTTCGATTTTTTTTGGGTGGGAGGGGGGGGGGGAAGCCATGAACAAGCTGTGAGCCCATGGGCAGACTTGAGAACAGAAGATGAAATTACTGCGACTGAAATTCAAGTTTTCCTTTCTATAATTAATATAGGCAACGAAGAACTCTGCAAAGTCTCACAAGAGCTTGTGCGTGTATATGTAAGAATGGTGTATATATGTGAGAAAGTCGTATGTGTGCGTGCAAGTATGTCGTATACATATATATTTCTTGAGAAGGGATTCCTAAGTTTTGAGAATAATCTCAAAGGACTACTTCCAACAACAAAAATGAATGAAGAAGTGTTCTTCACAATCATAATCTTTCCCTGGTACGTTCTCACCTACTCTTTCCTCACCGGCAAGTTGCATCCCAGAACCCTCGAAGTGCTAGATTACAAACCTACTCCAACCACATTCATCTATTGCACCCACCCTCTTCTCGGTTTCACAACTATTTTATTTCTCCTTCTCTTCTCCGCTTTCCCTGCCCACTCTCCTTTTTTTTTTTTTTTTTGACTACCAGAGCTATTACAGCTGACAACTCTTCCATGTAAACATTCACAATACTCCGCCAAGCTAACTCTCTGAGCCAGCTTCTTACAACTCACTGCCACATGCTCCCTTCAGAAGACAAACAATTCTTTCCATTCTTGTTTGTTATATATGACTGATGTGAATTTATTTTTGTCCATCTTTCTATATTTCTTTGTTCTGCTGATGTGTGATTAAAGTGTAAACCGAAACATTACAACTGTGTGCTCTTTTTAACTGATAAAACTGTTCCTACTTTTGTTTTAACTAGTTTTAACATTCTGTTATCACAGCTTTACCGTAGTGCTTTTGTATGTATGTCTATGTGTGTATATATATATATATATCCTTCCCGTGCCGTTAAACGTCACATAGGGCTCGCAAAGTAGTTCGCCAATTTTTCCTGTCTTCGGCGAGTCTTTCAACCTCATCAAAGGATTTTATGTCTCTTAATTTGGCCTCTCTTAACAATGTCCTCATCAGAGTTTCACGCGGTCTACCTCTTTTTCTTCGGCCTGTTGTGTTCCACTTGATAGCTTGTTTTGGGATTCTCTGATCATTTCTTCTCATCAAGTGACCAATATATGTCCATCTCCTTTTCCTGATCACCCATGAGACTGGTTGTTGTTCAGTCATCTGTCTTATCTCTGCATTGTTCTTGAATTCGTTCCACTTGATGCCGAGTATTTTCCTTAGGCATTTGTTTTCAAAAGAGTCTAATTTCTTTTCTGTTTCTTTAGTTGTTTTCCATATATATATATATGGTTTTATAGACACTTACACATAGGAACTTTTCATGTGCTAAGAAATGTTGGCGCGAAGTGATCAATGATGAAATGTTTGTGAGTGTACACAAGCTGATGTTTCATGAACGAAAGTGTTGATATCAGTTATCAGACATGAGGATGTGTCAGGGGATTTAGGATGGGCTGTAGCTGTGCTTCCCAAACTTTGCTCACATTGCGGCCGGCATATTTGGCAACACAAATTTCTGTCGCTCACGGCACACCTGTGTTCTTCGTGCACTCTGGGGCAGTTAACAGTGGTGACTATATTGAAATTGAAATATTCTAAGAGCGATTTTAAGTTTTACTATACAAAGCAATTTGTTCCAATGTGAAATGTAAGGCTGATTGGAAGCACATATTATCTCTGGCCATGTCAGCTCTAGCTGGACTGGAATCAATCATTTAACTGTTTTGGCTTCTCTGCCTGCCGGTATTTATCATATAAATAAGCACAAATACGCTACAATTTGCGTAAAGATATTTCTACCGTAAAAATTTAGCGGCACACCTGTAGCTCTCTGACGGCACACCGTTTGAAAAGCTATGACACGCAAACTGTCCTATATTTAGCTGGGCTCAGTCAAGAGGAAAGTGTGTTCTGTTATCTTTCAATAGATCTGCCAAGACGACGACTGAGGATAAAAATCCTGCTGAAAAGACAAGGATGTATTTAACAAGAATAACATGACCAGCCAGTTGAAGACTAGCAAAGTGGGATGGTGTACAGTACGTGCTGAATGATTCATAAACATGACATATCAGCGGGGGATTTTCTGCGACAAAAAAGAAATAATTTTTCACTGATGAATTATGCAAAGCTGAGACTGAGGTCACACTTTGCTGTTATGAACCAAGGAAAGAAGGTTACAAGATTTTGTGTTTTAACATTTTCGAAAACTGAAGTAATAGTTCCAGAGGATTTCCAACATACGTTAATGTTACACATATGATATAGGTTTGTCTGTGAAGGTTTGGAAGAGTTTCATGGCGCGAGACAGTTCTGGGGTCCATGGAGCAGCAGACAGACCGAGTAGTTGAAGCATCCAGTTCTGCGAGTGTCTCGTAGCAGATGACAGGCTTCTGTCCTCGGGGATGAAGTGGCGAGCTATCTCATCTCACAGACCATACATGCCTCGGTCAGTTTGTGGAGAGTACGGTAATATATAAACTACATTCTTTAAAAGACAGTGTTTCTCTATGTTTAAACAGCTTTCCCCATGACGTTATCAATGTCTGAACATCCTTTCTCACGACGACACATTTCTCATTCATTTCATATGTTAAAAAAATTCCATGTACTAGTCCTCAATGAAGACCTCTTACTTACTTCTTAAACATGTTCTTGTGGCTTTGATTTAATATTTTAAGTGAACTGTCTAGATTTTGAAAACAAAATCTTGACATCGTCTGGGCTCTATCTATCGCTTTATTTTTAATGAAAGGTCCTGAGCTGTTTTCAGACAGAAAGGGGGCCCATTGAATAATAATAATAACAACAACATAACTACTGGTGTAAGAATATAGGAAGGCAGTGTGTGTATGACAGTCACCTGATAGAAATATGTGAATGAAGACAAGCTGTTGGAAGTGAATAGCACGGCCATCCCACATTAATATTTCAAGATAAAGTTGAAGATTAAGTAAACTATCATATTCAGCCACACAACATATGGGCAGATCATGAGATAAACTGTTGGACAGAAACAATCATCAGCATACAACCATGAGATAAACACTCAGTTACATGTATACAACCATGAGATAAACACTCAGCTACATGCATACAATCATGAGGTAAACACTCACCTAAATGCATACAACCATGAGGTAAATACTCAGCTACATGCATACTGCTATGAGGTAAACACTCAGCTAAATCCATACAACATGAGGTAAATACTCAGCTACATGCATACAGATATGAGGCAAACACTCAGCTATATGCATACAACCATGAGGTAAACAACCCGATACAAATAGAAATAACCATGATGTAAACAGCCTGATAAGAAACGCAAAGCAACCAAAAAGTAAACACCTAACTAGAAACACATAACCCCCGTGTGGTACCCGGGATCTGCAAAGAATAGGACCATTGTACCTTACCACGTATGATCGTAAAAGGCGACTAAGGAGGGTTCGGCATAGGGCCAGCAACCCTATCTGGTAAAAAAAAAAACAAAAAAACTTTCAGACTGCTACCGAAACAGATGCAAGGAAAAAAAAATGCAAGTGGAAGGAGAAATGCTTATCAGGAAACTGAGCCCATGAAGGTTGTGGATGACAGCCAGTTACTGGTAGACATGCAGATGAAGCCACTGACAGCAATTTTTGAGCAAAGACACTGGCGATGGTTGGGACATGTGCTCCGAATGACTGACAACTCACTACCAAAAACAGCACTAAGATGGACAGCACAGGGGAACAAAAGTAAGGGTAGACCCAAAAGAGAAATAGAGAAGAACAACAGAAAGGATGCTGAGCAATAGAGGGCTCACCTGGGCAAGAGCAGAAAAAAAGACAAAGGACAGGCATTTATGGAAAACCCTTGTGGAAGCCCCATGTGCCCTGGGCACTTAAGGTTCAGAGAAAGAGAGAGAAACATATAAACAACCCTTTGCCAGACAGCTGATTAGAAACAACCATGAAGTGAACAGCAAGAAAAGAAACAGAAATAAACATGAGGCAAATAGTAAGAAAGAAACAAACACGAGGCATACAGCCGGTTAGAAACAACCTTAAAGCAAACAGCAAGAAAGAAACACGGAAACAATCATAAGGCCAGCAAGTAAGAAACATGCAAATAAGCCCAAGGTAAACAGTCAGTCAGAAGAAGAGAAAGGGGTTACAGAGAGATAAAATAAAATCAACTACATGTGTTGCTTTGAGTAGACTGGTTTCATAACTTATCTGTTTTGTTTCCGTTCAGCATGATGCGTATTATGTCATTGTTATGTTACTGACGATTTATTTATTTTGTTGGTTTGTGAATCAATATTCAGTTACTGAACGGCACAATCGATGTAACTATGTCTTTGTGATCTCGCTGTTGTCAGGATTCCACGTCTTACATAAGCAGCTGTGACCGATTTAGCTGTATCAACAATAACGCACGCGTTTATTAATACCTACGATTAGCAAGCTGTCTCAGTCTTACATGTCGTGGTCTGGACAACCCACAAGACACTGTAAAACATGTGATCTATGACGCAGAATGGAACTCCCCTCTCCTCTATACAGAAAAATTATTTATCAGCTAACATACAGTTCTGATAATCTTCTTGTTATTTTCATTCCAGTCGATATCATTTACGTGGAACGCGTCATCTCTGCGGATAGATTCCTAGCACATTCCATTCTGCTTATAGAAGCATTGATCACTATGGCTGTATTCACTCGGTACAGTATCGCCACGCAAATCTAACATTGGTAGAGTAGCCACAAGAGACGCTGTTCAGCAAATAATGCTCAGCAACATGTAACCTTTAAAACAGTGTTCTAGGACGAGGAGTACTGTCATAGTTTAAGACGAGTTCTCATGTCCACAACTGTTATCATGGCTGATGACAACAACAATCTGACAAGTGTAAATCTGCTCCTTTCTTACTTCAGTTGGAACCTAACAGATTTCATGTAACAACATAATCTAGCAGCTTTGATGTAGACGAGTTTTTGAGTCAGGCGTGGAATAACTAGATATTTTTGTCAGCATTTCAAGTGTAGTGGCTAGGGAAGCAGCGACTGAAGCTATGGGTGGAGAGAAATGCGAACCTCTCTGACGGCTCTTCATAAACTCTGGACTGCTACTAGCATTATCTTCCGCCTGTCACTCTAGAGCGTGTCAGGTGACTGATTTTGTGCTCGCACCTGTGTGTCACAGACCAAGAAAATACAGTTGACCTCTGGGTCAGCACGCACCAGGAATATGACCACTTAAGACTCTCCTGAAATTGTTGCAGGGAAGGCTAGTTCTGATAATTCCACCAACACACCCTCCCCTCTTCTTTATACATATATTTTCATATAATCTCCGGCTTGAATATAGATATTTATAACAACAGCAGACCTATTCTGCTTCATAAACAGAGGCTTGCATACTGACAGTACGAGTGGCATGGCGTTCCTATAGCAAGTCATCTATAACAGAAGGACAATGGCCAGTTGTTGCAACTCAACTTCCTTGTTCAACTGGTGGCTACCTGCCCTCTTCGGCACGCGGGGCCTTTTGTGGCCCCTGAGGTTGAATGAAAAATATAATTTATCTGATTAAAATGAACAAAACACGAACACTCTGAAAACACATGAAAAGCTCATTAAAAACAGTTCACTCTTACTTCATAACCGTCACTTTCTCATGTGTATGTCAGCGGTCGATGTGGCCCGTTACCCGATTCCTTCATACACGTGTTGTCCCTGAGATGTACGAGGTGGGGGGGGGGGGGGGGAACGACGAGACGGGATGGGACGGACTCTCAAACTTGTACCATTCATTCCAAATTTGTAAATGACTATCTGCTGTTGTCTATCGAACACATTTAAAGACTAGTTCTTGTACCCCCCCCCCTCCCTCCTCTCTTCATGTAGCATGTATGTGAAAGTATCACACGTTTTCTGTACTCCGTGTCTCCCTGCCTAGTGAAGGAGGAAATATTCCGCGCTTGGCATTATTTTAATGTGCTCGCCTAAAAGTGATGAAAAAAAATATCCTAAGGATGAACCCAGATTTTCATGTGCAGATAATCTGAGAGAGGGGAAAAAAAACCCGCTGTCAGTTTGAATCAATGCTGACACTAAGCTCTCCAGCCATCCTCCACACTGGCTATGACGTCACGAGCTCAGACAAAAATCTATTGTCACGCTGAAACCTACCACCAACACAACCAATACTAACCGACTTGTTTTCAGCTTCACAACAGAAACCTTGAGGCAGATAACTGCCTACAAAACAAACCATCTCATCTTTCTAGTTTACCGTTAGGCGAGAGATGCCGCGCCTTCCAGAGTCAATAGAGGCGCCATCATCTGTTGACAGGAGGCTCTGGCCGCCACGACAAAGACTTGAAACAACTGACAGTTCAAATCATTTTTTGATCGATATGACATGAGCGATATAATTATCAGTGATTACGATTATCTATTATTTTCAGCTATTTTGAAAGTATCGAACTAACTGGCGTCTTGTACTGGTCGAACATCAGCAACACAAAACATGGTGCTAGCAGTAACATGAGCAGAGGTTGCTTGCTGCAGCACAAGACAACAAATGTGTGGAAACCCCAAGTTACTGTAGTTGCCAGCATGCCATTCTTTCTGTGTCTTCATGTCAAGGAAAAATGTACCACATTTTATGTTCCCGTGGCTTTGAAATGAGCACATTTGTGTAAAGATCTGGTGAAGAACATCTAGATCTGGAGATAAATGCTGTCAATATTAGTCGGTTACAACAGTACACATGTACAGATGATAGTAGCACGTGTTAGTTATGGACAGAAAATGCACATACACATTGAAGGAGCCATGCTAGATACAGACAGGACATTAAATTTGTGACACGGAAGTATTAAAAAACGAGTAAATACATTTGATACTAAAACGACGGCCATGTT
This sequence comes from Achatina immaculata, assembly GCA_009760885.1. NCBI lineage: Eukaryota > Metazoa > Mollusca > Gastropoda > Stylommatophora > Achatinidae > Lissachatina > Lissachatina immaculata. The sequence goes on along the minus strand of CM019717.1, from coordinate 38,057,967 downwards.
TCAGATGACAAGTGTTGCACATATTGTGCGCGAGAAAGAAAGTGGGGGGAAAATATATATTTGCACAAAACGTTATTATCAGGGAGACGAGAGAAATAATAAGCAGATAATTCCTGGCATTTAGGACAGGAAGTTGAGTGAGAGATTGTGAGAAAATCCAAGCAAGCAACGAACGCCCCCAGAAACAACGCAACCCCCCCCCCCCCCCCAACTAGCTTTTAGCGCTCGTGTGACAGGAAATGGAATTGATTACTTAAAAAAAAACTAGGTCACAGAATGCTCGGAGATCGATAAACGGTGAGTCATAATGGCAAACAAGGGAAAAAACTGGATTTTACGCGACTAATCCTAGTGGTAACTTGCTTAAGTCCCATAAAGCGAAAAAAATATACACGGTGTGGACGAAGACTACTAAGAGTGTGGACATAGAAGATGTCTGTGCCATAAGTATTCCAGCTACATAAAAGAGACACCAGAATGTATCACATATGACGCTTTCTATATGAGATTTGAGGAGATTACAAAAACTCCTAGACAAAGTCACAGAAGAAAGTACACAAAAAAAGTGTACTACTCTGTGGAGTGAAATGTATGAACTAGGAAAAAAGTAGGTACAACTTTATTAATTAATGAGTACACAGTTGTGATGAAGAAATAGAGAGAGAAGATAAATTCACATGAATGCTATGTTTAAACAAAAATGTGATGGCTGTGTTCAGAAATGAGCATGGTGAAGAGTGGAGAATGTTTAAATGGAGACTTGTGGTGTGTGGTTGGTGGGCTGCAAATAAGCCGGGGGGGGGGGGGGGGGGGGGACGACTGCGGAGAGGGGAGAGAGAGAGAAAGAGAGTGATACAATGGTAATTTTGCTGGGAGAGATGATTATACTTGGGGCAGAAAGGTTGTAAAGTGATGCTGTGAGGAGATTCTGAACTGTGTATTACAAGTGAGAAGGGAGTGGAATTTGGTGCAGAGGGATTATGATAGCGGAAGAAGGGAATGTTAGGTTTTGACGAATAGCGAGTTATAACCGTGTGGTTCCAGGCTACCATACTCCTGAATGTAATGGTTCTCAAGCGCTAGGCGGCTTCTGTCATCAGCATGACACTGATGGCTGTTACCAAAAAATAAAATTTGCATCACTTGTAATAACCAACCTACCACACACCACAAGTCTCCATTGAAACATTCCCCATACATTTCTGAACACAGCCTCTTACAAGCCACAGTTAAGTGCTGCATTCACTTTATTTATTAATTTTTTCCATTCATATATTTTTTTTTTACATAGAATTCAAGTGAATTTATACTTTATCTTCTCTTTCTATTTCTTCATTCTGTGTGTTTTTGTATGATTAAGGCTTACAGTGGAATGTCACAAATGTGTGATCGTTAATTAATAAAGCTGTTCCTACTACTTTTTTCCTAGTTCACACATTTAGTTATCACAACTTTACTGCAGTGGCTTCTTCTTCTTCGTTCGCATTGTCTGTCTACATCTGCAGTCCTGTCTCTTGGATAAATTTCACTGTTTTTTATAATTCATGTATGGAACCATAGAGCTTATCTTCTTTAGTGGTTTCACTGGGCCAGTAATTATTTCTCAGTGTCTCATAGTTGATGCAGTTTTGAAGGATATGTTCCACAGTTTGGGGCACCTGGGCAAATGTACATAGATTAGTAGTACCAACCTTAAACTTTGTATACATATGACTTCGGAGTCAACTGTGTCCTGTTCGGAGACGGAAGATTGTGACTTGTTCCTTTCTGTTTAGCATGTGATAGTCATCATGTGGTGGTTTTTGTGGCTTCCTGTAGGTTTTTATCATGCTTTTCTTCTGATTATAGGTGATTGGTATGTCTGCTCCATTTCAGTGCCCTCTTTGGCCAGACGGTCAGTTTTCTCATTGCCTGGTATCCCACAGTGGGAGGGAATCCACTGCAAAGTGACTCCATGTTGTAAGCCAATTTTTGACAAGGCATCCTTAAGGTCTGGTAGTTTGTTGCACTGAAGAGCTTCCAGTAGTGATCTTGCATCTGTGAGAATTACTACAGGACATGTATCAATTCTGGAGTCTGATAGTTTTTCAATTGCAGCAATAATTGCCCTAACTTCTGCATCATAGTTGTTGCAGTATTTTCCAGTGGGTGTGGAAATCTTGTCAGTGGTGTTGTTTGGATATTCAATATGTGCTCCTGCCCCTCCATTCTTTATGGCATTATGTGCAGATCCGTCTGTATACACATGTATCCAGGTGTCACATCGATATTTATCATCTAGAACACTAAGTGTGGCTGTTAATCTTACAAGACTGCTCTGCATCTCACCATTCTGCACACTTTTCACTTCAGTCTGACTAGTTATTTGTGTATAATCTGTTTTTTTCCATGGTGTATGCTCTGGTACAGATGATAATGGAGCAACTACAGTTGGAAGGTCAGGTATCAGCTTACGCATACTCTTGGCCTGATGAATGACTGCGGTGGTTTCATGTATAGTTATATACTTATACAATAATTATCCACGTGTTACTCTAAGGAGTGAAGGCCAGAAAATCATCCAAACTGTAGAGAAAACAAGCTGAAATCCTTCCAGATTAAATGTTTACAAAGGATTAGAAGAATATTTTGGCCAAACACCAGAAGAAACAATATCCCGATAGAAATGCAGATGAAGCTGTTGACAGCAATTACTGAGGAAAGATGCTGGCAATAACTGGGATATGTGTTTTGGATGACTAACAACACACTATCATAAATAGCACTACGATGGACACCACAGTGGAACAAGAGTAAGGACAGACCAAAAGAGACATGGAGAACAACAGAGAGGATGCTGAACAACAGAGGGGTTACCTGGGCAAGAGTGGAAAAAAAAAAGGTAAGGACAGGCAGGCATTTGTGGAAAACACTGCAGAAGCCCCACATGCCTTGGTTCTGAGAGAGAGAGAGAGAGAGAATTACTGCAAAGGGTAAGATATTAGGACAGATCAATAGATACAAACATCCATGTACAGTCATAACATCTGACAAAAGATGCATTGAAGAAATCAGAACCAGGATGACAATGGCAAAGACACCTGCAGTAAAACTGGATCTAGTGTAAAGGTTTGCAGAGGTGTATGGTTCAGATTTATGAAAATATAAAAAAAGTGTTGAAAGAGAGGAGGAACAAGATTAGCAAATATAAATGAAGAACATACAACAATCTAATATTTCAAAAACAGTACAATTGATCAAAAACAGATTAAAAAAAATTAAACTAAGCTTATTCTCATCCTCCTTGTAAGAAAGATGGCCATACAATTTTCTTACATTTGTTACCGTGTCTAAGCATAATTTCTTACTCCCTTGTGCCTTTCCTTTACCCACAGCAAATTGTAAACTACCACCAGCTTCACTGCTAAGAACAAATTTTAAACTACCACCAGCTTCACTGCTAGGAACAAACTTTAAACTACCACCAGCTTCACTGCTAAAAACAAATTTTAAACTACTACCAGCTTCACTGCTAAGAACAAATTTTAAACTACCACCAGCTTCACTGCTAATAAAAAATTTTAAACTACCACCAGCTTCACTGCTAAGAACAAATTTTAAACTACTACTAGCTTCACTGCTAAGAACAAATTTTAAACTACCACCAGCTTCATTGCTAAGAACAAATTTTAAACTACCACCAGCTTCACTGTTAATAAAAAATTTTAAACTACCACCAGCTTCACTGCTAAGAACAAATTTTAAACTACCACCAGCTTCACTGCCAATAACAATTTGTAAACTACTATCAGCTTGAGTGCCAATAACAAATTGTAAAGTACAATCAGCTTGACTGCCAATAACAAATTGTAAACTACTATATGCTTGAGTGCCAATAACAAACTGTAAACTACTATCAGCCTGACTGCCAATAACAAATTGTAAATTTCTATCAGCTTGACTGCCAATAAAAAATTGTAAACTACTATCAGCTTGACTGCAAATCATCATCATTTCGTGACATCTCCCCACAGAAAGTTGGCTGCAATGAATCTCCACTCTGATCTGTTTCTTGTCTTTGTAGAGCACCCAGCCACTTTTATCCTTGCCCATCTTTTGCTGTTGTCCTCCTACCTATATCACTGCTGTCCTTTTGTTCTTTTCCCTTAGATTTTGCCCTCAAGATGGGTCTTCAATGTAGTACTGTAAGTCTTTACCTACCCAAAGTATCTTAGTTGTCTTGTTTTTATGATTATCAGTATCTCTCTTTTCACTTCTAGCAGGTTTTCTTTTCCGTCCGTGAGATCGGCCTATTCTTCTGTATATCCACATTTCAAGGGCCTCAGTTTTCTTTTCTGATGTCTTATTCAAGCTTCAGGTTCCTGCATCACAAAGGAATATTGAGTACATGTAGCATTTTATAATATGCGATCTAAATAATGCCGACGTTGAAAAAATAATGAGGAAAGAAAGAACTGATATGGTAAATCAGAATGGAGAAAGATCAATTGAACTATGTCAAACAGAGGGCATGGTCATTGGAAGAACAATATTTCCACACAAAGAGATACATAAAGCAACATGGATATCTCCAGATGATAGAACTAGAAACCAAATAGATCATCTTTGTATTAGAAACCAATTCAGAACATCTCTGACAGATGTAAGAGCATATAGAGGTGCAGATGTCAACAGTGATCACAACCTGTGTATATGGAAAATAATACTAAAACTGAAACGCCAACACAAGAAATCAATACTCAGAAAGATAAACAGAAACAGCCTACGGGATGAAAATACTAACAGTAATTTCAATCTAGAATTTATCAATTATTTCGCAACACTCAGTGAGGTAGAGGAGATAGATATAGATGAATTATGGAATTCTTACAGAATCATAGAGCAAAAGCAAGTGCTGGACTGCAAAAAAAAAAAAAAAAACAAATAGAAAAGCATGAAAATACATACATTAAAGATGAAAAATTAACCATGTTGAATGTAATGACAGATCTTGGAAAAGATTTGGCAAAAGAACATATAAAGAATTAGACAATAAAGTAAAAACTGGAAACCTATTAACATTAAGCAAAGACCAAAAACATAGACAAGCTGGACACTTCCAAGAAATACTTAATCGACCGCACCCAAAAAAAAACTGATAAACCTTGAAACTGACTTACCAGTCGGATAACTAAATGTCAACCTAGATGAAGTTACATTGCATGAAATTGAAACAGCAATGAATCTAATGGCTAACAACAAAACTGCAGGTGAAGATTAAATGACAGCCGAAATACTAAAAGCTATTAACAGTAACAACATGAGACAACTACAGAGAATGTTTAATAAAAATTTGGAAAGAAGAAAAAGTCCCTTCTAAATGGAAAAAAGGAATAAAAATACCAACAAAAAAAAAAAACAGCAACCTTAGCGACTGCAATAATTGGAGAGTAGTAATCTTACCATCAGCTGTGTTAAAAGTATTCTGCAAAGTTATTCTGAATAGAATTAAAGATATAGTGGATGCTGAAATGAGAGAAGAACAAGCAGGATTTCAAAAAAGGAGAAGCTGTCTTGACTAAATCTTTACTCTAAGAATAATACTTTAAGAACATACTGAAAACCACAAACAGTTATCTTGAATTTCATAGACCTTAAAAAGGCATTTGATAGCATACACAGAGACTCACTGTGGAGAATTTTAAGATTATATGGACTACCATCTAAAACTATCAACATCATTAAGGATATCTACAACAGATATGTTTGTGCATTCAAGACAGAAGAAGGAATGAGTGAGTGGTTCCAGATTGAAACAGGCATGAAACAAAGATGTATACTATCTCCCTTGCTTTTTGGAACTGCAATAGACTTCATAATGAAAAAATGCTGCACTGATTGGGTACATGGGACCCAACTAGAAGATCTTGATTTTGCTGATGACACTGCAGATAGAGACATTTCATTAGCGATAATGCGTGTTACCCTGATTTTTGCGATGCGCCTTTTGGCTGGGTAACTCCGACTTCAGCACCTTTCCTTGCTAGGGCAGACTGTGGTCTTGCTCGGACTGCCATGAAGACAGTGTGGCTGGCCTGGCCAAAACTTTGTTTTCCAGCCTCTGGTGGCTGTACTTAAGCCCCTTCTCCATGTCAGATGGTTTTGAGACAGTTCCACAAAGACACTCTGACTATGAGATGAAGAATCTGATGAGTGCTTCAACGATATCCATTCCCCGCCACCCATAGTCTACTGGCTCTGTTTTGTTTACATCATTCTGATAGCCATTGTTGTAAAGACCCATAGGCTTGTCACGTCCTGGATTCACTGGTTTCACACCAGACTCCCTCATCCCTGCTAGTGATCCCCATGTCCCCATCCGTCCACCAAACTGACATTACATTTTACAAAAATAACAATTACAATTGGTGTTGATTGCTACAAGTTTCTGGGCTACAGAGGTAGGTCAGAGTTTTTAAGCAAACAGATCTATGTTCCCTGTCTCACAAACACTATGTTAAGATAAGTGTGCTCTTAACACAGTTGTTCCCACGAGAATCTTTGTATCTCTTTGTGTGGAAATATTGTTCCTCCAATGACATTAAGTTAACTGTGTTTTTGCTGTAGTAACCCATAAAATTAACTGTGTTTTTTGCTCTAGTCACCCCGAAGTCATATGTACACAAAGTTTAAGGTTGGTACTACTAATCTATGTACATGTGCCCAGGTGCCCCAAACTGTGGAACATATCCTCCAGAACTGCATCAACTACAAGACACTGAGAAATAATTACTGGCCCAGTGAAACCACTAAAGAAGATAAGCTCTACGGTTCCATACATGAGTTACAAAAAACAGTGAAATTTATCCAAGAGACAGGACTGCAGATATAGACAGACAATGCGAACGAAGAAGAAGAAGAAGCTGATGACACAACTCTTATCAGTAACAACGTGAATTCAATGCAAGAAAAAACAGATAACCTGTCTTCATTGGATACAAAATGGGACTTGAAATTAACAAGGAGAAAACAAAAATAATGAAACTCTCCAATAATCAATAGGGAAAAATATACATAGAAGGAACAGCTGTTGAAGAAGTACACCAATTTGTAGACCTTGGCAGCTACATAGACCAGGATGGTGACACCGGAAAGGAAGTTAGAATTAGCAATGCAAAACCAACATTGACCTTCAAGAATCTTGAGAACATATGGCACTCAAATGTTTTTTTTTTCCAAATGTAATTTGTATCGAGTGTGTGGGAAGAATGAAAGATGGAGTGATGAAGGGCAGAATGTAAGATAGGCCTGCATGCCCAATTCTTTACCCTTTAAAAATAAAGATCATTCACTCATAGGAACAAAAACCAAGCTAAGATTATTCAATTCTAATCCACCCTCATTTATCGATGCAAAAGCTGGAAAACAACTAAAGAAACAGACAACAAATAGACTCTTTTGAAAAGAAACGTCGAAGGAAAATACTCTGTATAAAGTGGAATGAATACAAGAACAATGCACAGATAAAGCAGATGAGCAAACAACAACCTGTCTCATGTGCGATCAGAAAAAGGAGATGGACATACGTCGGTCATGTGATGAGATGAAACAGTCAGAAAATCCCAAAACAAGCTATCAAGTGAAAACACAACAGGCAGAAGAAAAAGAAGTTGACCACATGGAACTCTAAAGAGGACACTGTTAAAAGAGGCCAAATCAGTAGGCATAAAATCCCTTGATGAGGTTGAAAAGGTCACTGAAAACAAGAAAACCTGCTAGTCCTATGTGACATTTAATGGTACGGGAAGGATGTAAGATGTATAAAGCCACCAACAAAAGACAGAGCTGTGAATATGAAAGATAACAACAGGATAAGAAAGGCAAAACTTTCATTATAGATGATAATCTGGTCATGATCAACTCAAAAACATTTTACTGATCACATGACTGAGTGCTGCATTTTTGTGGAACAGGAGTCATAACAGTCTATTTCATAATGACAACAGTAATTATCAATGAATTAAGACTACAGCGTTTTGTATTGAAATGCTATGCACAGTATTTCTGTTTAATCCTGGACATTTTAGTAGTTCCCAACATATGGTCCATAGAGGACCAAAAGTAGTAAATGTTGCATTGTTAGGTCAGTACTGGTTGCAGTAAATAAACATCAACGGCTCGATAAAAAGCAACACTGCTGCAGGATCAGTTTGGTAAAAAGTGCCACCAGGAATATTACTTGGGCTCAGTGATAACCGCTGATGCATGATGTATCACAGAAATAAAAGCAGACTATGCCAGGCAAAAGTAGCATTTCAGAAACTGAATCTTGTGCAATAAGTCATTGTCCCTGAATGTGGAAAGAAAGTATTACAGTGCTATTCTGAACTTGTTTTGCTATACAGATGTGAATCATGGACTATTGGCAGGCCAATGAGTAAATCATTGGAGGCAACAGATGCGGTTCCTGAGAAGAATGATGAAGATCCTACGGACAGCCAAGATAACTAATGAGCAGTATTTGAGGCAAGCTAACAAAAAAAAACCCCCCAGTATAATAACAAAAATAAGGAAACAGCAAGTCATTATTCTTAGGGCACGTGATCGAAACTGGAAAACAGCATAACAATAGCCAAACCTGAAGGCACGAGAGCCAGAGGATGACCGAGGGAACATAGATGGCATGGGAAGAAATCATGAGAGTTAATCAGAAATGTCAAGGACCGAGATCTGTGGAGAAGTCTGACTGCCCACCCCGTCGGCATGGCACGTAATTATGATGATGAGTTAGTGCTATATATTGCATAAAAACGAGGAAAATTAGAGAAGGGAGATTCTGACAGTGCTCAGAGACAAGAGATACATCTCCCAAGGCATTGAAAGGTTATGATTATCATGATGACTGTATAAAAACAATAAAGGATTTATAGTTAAACAAATTACATATAAGATGGTGGTCCGAAACATATATAGTTTTAAAAGTGGTCTTTGGGTGCACAAAGGTTGCGAACCGATGTGTTAGGCGAATGTGGGGTAGCTCTTCTATGTCGGATGCAAGAATAACGTACCTAATCACGTGACTGGTATGTTATGTCTGATATATGCCAACTCAGCACTTTTATCACTTTTTTTTTTTTTTTAAAAGATCTGTCTTTCTCGAGTTTGTGAATGAAACTAATCATTCTCCTGCAACCGATGAGTAATGTGCATATCTTACTAAAGTATAACAATCACTACTGAAAGATAAGCCGCATGCTTTTTTCACCGAGTCTCTCTGATATGGATAAATAAGGACTGTTGAAAATAAGCTGCTGTTTGCATATATGCCAACGGATTATATTACAAACATACTGTTCCCCATTTTTGTACTCACAGAAAGTCATCATCCTCATAATCGTCTGTGCTCAAATAGCTTAAAATTCTTCTACTCTCCAGCCATTTTTTTTCGATTGTAATTTACGAGACGAGTATAGAATATTCGATACCGTATAATCGTTAATTTGCTATGTTTTGTTCACGTATAATGGTTTAGACGAGTATAAAATATTCGATACACTGTAATCATTGCTTTCCCGCCTTCAGTTCACGTCTGCTCAGCGCAGAAAGGCACTGGACGAGGAGAGCGTGTCTTGTGTTAGCTACATCAGGCTTCTTCTTTCTTGCCCGGATTGTTGCACATCTGAGTATTAAATCTCGGTTTAAAATAGCTTAGTCTTAAAATGTGGATTCAAGTTCGGCTGATTAGTGGATCCAAGACTGTTCGCATCGACAATCTGAGCAAACTGACAAAGGTGGAGGAACTGAGGAAGCGCTTGGTTGGACCATTCGAAGCAAATGTGGATCAGCAGAGACTGTTTTTTCGTGGCAAGCAGGTAGGAGATACGTTTAATTTTATAGTTACTGCAAAACTAAAGACAGCAGTTTCAAAGTCGTGCAGTGAACACCTGAAGATAAATGGAGAAGCAGGCCACAGAAAGCCATAGATATAAAAGATGAACATCATAAAAATAACTGGGTGCTATACAAAGAATGGATGCAGATAGTTAGAAGTGGAGAGAATATGGTACAGCTTTGCAAGACGCTTCAAGGTGCACTGGGTAGTGATTGCTTAGTTGATCACCATCTATGGACTTTGCATACAGTGGTGATGATTATTTTTTTTTCGTAATGATGTTTACAGATTATGTATGTCATTAAATATGTAACATTCGTTCATTGTGTGTTGCGCCAAATGGCTGTGGTGATCATGTATCTATGTTGTATGAAGGGCGTCCCAAAAGTAAGTTTGCAAAGCATGTAACATCCATATAAGTGATGTTGGATTAGTGGGCATACTTGCAGAATTTTCCATATTCATGACTGGCAGCACTTGTCAGGTAAAGATTGAGGGTCAACTGGAGCAGTTTGTGCTGTGATATAATTTCTGAACATGAGGCAGATGCCAGCAGGAAGAGTATCTGTTGTGGCAGACCAGCACCTGCCATGATCTTCACTGCACTGTGCCATTTCTTTGCTTTCTGAATGACCATGTCCACATGGTGGTTGAAAGACAGTCCTGTCAAGCACAGTGTCAAGGTATTTCAAAAATTGTTCTGTCTTGATATATTCACTATTGCAACACACTGCTGTAGGGGTAGTCTTCACAGATCTGTTATCTAATGAGCACCACAGGATTTTGGCCTTGGTGGGGTTGATCACTGCATTGTTGTCCTCATACCAACCCATGATATGGTCAGTATTTTCCTCAATGTGGGGAAATATCCTCTCTCTACAGTTTCTATATCATATGTCAGAATGTCATCTGCATATGTGAGTATTTGGTCAGGGCCAGTCTGGTGTAGTTGTGAAATCCTGGGATTGTATATGTTGAAAAAAATACTGGTGACAGTGGAGAGCCTTGAGGTATTCCTGGCACAATGATCCTAGGCTCCAGGGACTATGATTCATATTGCAGTTCTCTTTAGAAGCACTGAGGCTACCCAGTACATAATCGAGGTGTCAATCCCAATTTCGGTCATGAGCCACATTGTGCCTGACTGACCAAGGACAGGCCCAGAAATAGAGGCGAGGAGACACAGTCATACCACAGACTCATCCCGAGGCCACAAGGCAAAGAGAATGGCGCATGCCTTGTCATTCTTGCAACAGTATGACATTCACAGTCAAAACTCTTGGCAATGCATTGTCACTGGTGACAAGACATAGGTTCACCATACACACACACACACCCCCCCCCCCAAAAAAAAAAAAACAAAAAACCATGCAATCTTGGAATGGAATCATCTGGTCTCTTCATGAACCAGGAAATTCATGCTGTCTGTTGGCAATTAAGGACTACCTTTTTTTGGATCAGAAAGATGTGTTGTTGGTTGATTTCGTGGAAAGGGGACCAGCAGTTAATGTACGGTGCAACACTGAAACATTTATAAGATGTTATCATCCTGGCCTGTTGACAAGGTGTGTTGATAACGCTCACCTGCACATGGCTGCTTCAATTTGGATGCTCTTGCATAATTTTTGATGGAAGAATTTGAACCATGTGCTATATAGTCCTGATCTGGCAGCAAGTGATTTTCACCTCTTCCCAGCTGTCAAGGATAGCTGGTGGTCCAGTGATTTCAGGGTGATGAAGATATTAGAACAGCAGTAGCGCTATATCCAGGACACTATATTTTATGAGATGTCACAATCATTGTGGTGACTACATGGAAGATTAAGATGTTCAACATAAAACATCACAGTGTACAGTCTGTTACGTCCAAATAAATTTTGCTCTTGAAGTAATGCTAAACTTTTGGAACAGACCTCATATTTGGTCCTTGATGTTTATGACCACATCAGATGTTCTTTTCCAGTGTGATTTGGTCAGTCATTATAACGTTTCATTATAGCAAGATCTTGATTTTGTCATAGGTTCTTTTTATTGCAGATTATTCTCATCACAGATTCCTCCACTCCCAAGGAATTTTTTTTTTTTAAACTGTATCTTAGACATGCAAAAATTTAAAAGTGTATTAATGTTTTGTTTCATGTCAGATGGAAGATGGACACACTTTATTTGATTACGATGTGGGCCTGAATGATCTCATTCAGATTCTTATCAGAAAGAATGCACCACAACCTGCAGCTGAAAATGTAGAAGAGAAAATCAAAAGTGAGACAGCAGATGATGGTAGCACATCTGACAAGGAAAATAAGGAGGTAATAAGTTGACACAGAAGAAGCTTTTCTTTTTCATTCTTAATCAAGATTAGATGTTGTGGCCACACTTCAGTACAGAAATTGAGTAAGTAACCACTATCGCGTTATTCTGGCAGACTGGTCTGATCACTTACTGTGGGGTGTAGTTTGTTAGTGTCAGAGCAGTTCTAATTTTTTGTTAATAAGAGATGAGACTTTCGTACAACTTGTACTGTGATATAGACATCATCTTTTATGTAATCAGGTAACATCTTGTCAGTATGAGGTGTGGCAAGGACAGAGGAACTTTACAAAATGAGTGATAACTTAATTCATGTTTTATAGTTTATGGTCTGGGTCACCATCATTGCACTCCGGACATGTCCATAAGTGCTCAATAAATGCCCATGCACTCCTTTGATATTGTACAATCTGTGTAAATCACAACATCTGCCTCATTGGAGTTTTCAATGATGAGGGCACTGACCTCAGTATTCACAGCAAGTGGTTTCTGCTTCCTGTTTTTCTTGTCAAGCTTGACCATGCAAGAGAAAGTGCCCCTGAATGCTGGAGGCGCAGGTACCCATTCCTCACGGGGCTGATGTTGCTTATTTCACAGACCTACTTAATGACATCTTCTGCATGACCTATGTATGCTCTTTAGCCTGTCACCCTTTTCTTTGAGAAGTTCTTGGTGCAATGGGTGCTCATTGTCTGCACTTACCTTGAGGTAAGCATGAGCTTATGTTTTGTACGAGTGGAGGAGAAAAAAAAAATATTTTACTCATATTAGCTAAGGGTGAACAGTAGCAAAAGCCGGTTCTTGTAGATGTGGCATAAAGGATTGCCAGTCCTAGCAGGGTAGGCACCATATGTAATAGTTTTGATCTGTAGATGGAGGAAAGTCACAAACTCCAGATTTTAGCAGATGTAAGATATCACTTAAGCAGTAACCAATATCTGAACTGTTATGGACAAATTTAATTTTTTTTTTTACAGTCAGAAACTTGATGATAGCCACACATGTAATCATAATGTTATGCAGATTGCATGTCTGATGTTATTATTGTTACTGTGATAACGTTTTTTTTAGTAAGTTTTGCCTAGAGTCTATTTTGAGGGATCTTTCAGCTGTTTTAAGAATTGCAACACTTTCTTAGTAGTGGAGCTGTGTAAGAAAACATTTAGTCACATGGTAGTTCACGAAGTTTCTCTGCTTTTGACAAGCTTTTGAACCTCAATAAGGGATATGATGCCTACTAATCTGGCCTTTCTTAACAATGTCCTGTTTAGAGTTTCATGTAGTCAACCTATTTTTCTTCAGTCTGTTATGTTCCACTTGATAGCTTGTTCTGGGATTCTCTGTTTCTTCTCATCATGTGACCAATATATCTCCATCTTTTTTCTGATCACCCATGAAACAAGTTTTTATTCACTATCCTTTGTAACTCTTTACTGTTCTTGAGTTTGTTCCACGTTATACCAAGTATTTTCCCTGGGCATTTGTTTATTAAGTTGAGGAGATAGGTATAGATGAATTATGGAATTTTTACAGCACAGCCATAATCACAGCAGCAAAAGCAAGCTCTGGACTGGAAAAACCAAATAGAAAACCATGGATATCAGAAGAAACATTTAAGTATATACATGAAAGATGAGCAGTCAAATTAGACATGTTGAATGCAAAAAGAGATCTTGGAAAAGATCTGGTGAAACCAACATACAAAGAACTAGACAAGAAAGTAAAAAGTTCAGCTAGAAGGGATAAAAGAGAATACATAGACAATATGGCAAAAGAGGCAGAAAAAGCAGCAAAAACAGAAGACAGCAAAACTTTATATAACATACAAAAAAGGTTAACAGGTACTATTACATCTAAAGAAGACCAATCCTTAGCAAAACTGGAACCCTATTAACATCAAATAAAGACTAAAAGCAAAGATGGGCTGAACATTTCCAAGAAATGCTTAATTGACCACACCCAAAAGAATTGTTAAACCTTGAAACTGACTTACCAGCCCCACAACTTGAAATTAAATTGCATGAAATTAAAACAGCAGTGAATTTAATGGCTAACAACAAAGCTGCAAGTGAAGATGAAATAACACCCAAAATGCTAAAAGCTATCAATAGTGACAACATGAGACAACTATAGAGAATGTTTAACAAGATTTGGAAAGAAGAAAATGTCCCTTCTAATTGGAAAAAAAGAATCATTGTTAAAATACCAAAAAAAAAAAAAAAGAGGCAACATTAGTGACTGTAACAATTGGAGAGGAGTAACCTTAATATCAGTTGTGTCAAAAGTGTTTTACAAGGTCATTTTGAATAGACTTAAAGATATAGTGGATACTGCAATGAGAGAAGAACAAGCAGGATTTCAAAAAGGGAGAGGCTGTCTCAACCAGATCTTTACTCTAAGATTAATACTTGAAGAACATATTGAAAAGCAGAAACCATTAATACTGAACTTCATAGACTTTAAAAAGGCATTTTATAGCATATACAGAGATTCATTATGGAGAATTTTAAGTCTATATGGAATACCATCTAAAATTGTTAACATCATTAAGGACTTATACAACGGATATGTTTGTGCAGTCAAGACAGAAGAAGGGATGAGTGAATGGTTCCAGATTGAAACAGGTGTGAAACAAGGATGTATACTGTCTCCTTTACTTTTTGGGATTACAATAGACTTCATAATGAAAAAATGCTGCAGGTAACACAGGTATTGACTGCGTACATGGGACCCAACTGGAAGATCTTGATTTTGCTGATGATATAACTCTTATCAGTGATAATGTGAATTCCGTGCAAGAAAAAACAGATAGCCTGTCTTCACTGGCTAGCAAAATAGGACTTGAAATTAACCAGGACAGAACAAAATAATGAAATTCCCCTTAATCAAAATGGAAAAATACACATAGAAGGGACAGATATTAAAGAAGTCAGTCAGTTTGCATACCTTGCCAGCTACATAGACCAGGATAGTGACACTAGAAAGGAAGTTAGAATCACAATTGCAAAAGCAGCATCAATCTTCAAGAATCTTGAGAACATATGGCATTCAAAAGTAATAAGCACAAAAACCAAGTTAAGACAATTCAATTCAAATGTAATATCCACCCTCATTTATGCATGTGAAAACTGGAAAACAACTAAAGAAATAGACAAGAAATTAGACTCTTTTGAAAACAAATGCATAAGGAAAATACTCGACATCGAGTGGAATGAATTCAAGAACAATGCAGAGATAAGACAGATGACTGAACAACAACCAGTCTGATGGGTGATCAGGAAAAGGAGATGGACATATGTTGGTCACTTGATGAGAAGTGATCAGAGAATCCCAAAACAAGCTATCAAGTGGAACACAACAGGCCAAAGAAAAAGAGGCAGACCGCGTGAAACTCTGAAGAGGACATTGTTAAGAGAGGCCAAATTAACAGCCATAAAATCCCATGATGAGGTTGAAAGACAAAGACTCGTTGAAAACAGGAAACATTGGCGAACTACTTTGTGAGCCCTATGTGATGTTTAACGTCATGGGAGGGATATAAGATAAAATTTGTTTATTGATCATTAGGCAGTAGTCTTCTTCTTTGTTCACTTCTACCACCAAGACCGCCCTGTGATCCTACTGAATTTACACCTGTGGTCCTCGTTAAGTCCTGTGGTCACCGAAAGGACTGCACGAGATCCCCGACAGGATCACAATAGGTTTAGAGTATCGCAGGGCTGAGCCTGTGTTCTTGGTGGGTCTCAGAAGCGGGATTGCATGACACCGTGGTTCTCGTTGCACCAGTTTAGTCTAGAGTTGGACTTTCTCACCGGAAAACCTCAACGTGTTTTGGATATCAGGATATCCCCGCTGGGTGAGAGGTGGTTAGCCCACCCAGACCAGAGTTGGACTTTCTCACCGGAAAACCTCGACGTGTTTTGAGATACTCATGTATCACCGCCAGGTGAGAGGTGGTTGCCCATCCAGTTCAGTGTTGGACTTTCTCACCGGAAAACCTCAGTGTGATTAGGGTATGCATACATCCCCGTCGGGTGAAAGGTGGTTGCCTATCTAGACTGCCCTAGTCCAGTGTCTCCGACCTCAGCATTTTGTGATCGTGGCTGCTACCCTTCCTAGTTGTGACCAGGATGGAGCTTTGGTTCTGGAGGATGAATCCTTGCCGCTAGTGACTTCCACCCCAGGGTTGAGCCGGTTTAGGCATATTATCCCAATATGGGCGTGTTTGGGACGTGACTGACCTCTAGAGCAGAGGTATTGTGACATGCCTAGCCATCAAGTTTCACCCCTGGTGTATGCCGGTTTAGGCATATTTCACCAGTGTATGTGTATTTCGGACGTGGTCAGCATCTAGAGCAGAGGCGCCGTGGTATGTGTAGCTCTCACAACGATACTACTGGACATACCGATTAAACTTGACTTTATCCTTTCCTTCACTTTTTCACATTGGCGCCGCACAGCAACCCTTATTTCTTTTCCACAGTTTCTTCCTTGACCGGGAGGAGCTTCACTCCATGCACGGCGTCCGAAGAGTCTCGCCAGCAGTGTCTGGGTTAAGCCAGACATATAAGTCAGCCATATAACCCAATATGAATGAACTTAAGACGTGGCCGACTTCCAGACCAGAGGTGCCATGATTTGACTGTTTGCTTCGCTTTATCCTTTCTACCACTTTTTCCGCAGTGGTGCCGTGCGGCAACCCCATTTGCGTCTTTCTTCACTGGCCGGGAGGAGCACTGCTCCACGCATGGCAACTGAAGAATCTCGCCAGCAGCGGTAGATGAGCTACCAAACGTGCCTCTCATATACCCTAAGTGTCTGGTTTTCAGGCGCCAGATATTTGCCTTCGCCCCTTCTCCTGTCAGTTTAAACAGTTCTGCCACGAGAAGGCCCGGAGCTGGACATGACTGCCAGATGCTATTTGAGACACACGCTGTTGGAGCGGAGAGCGAATTCTCCACCCCACCTCCGGCAATAATAGACTTTAGAACCATTAGGCAGTAGTAATCTTGAATTACCAAAGTTTATAAATGCCTACCAGGATCTGTTTGATGACATTTGGAACCTAGGTGAACTTCAAAAGTAGAATTAAGAAAAAAAATTGTAATACAAATTTGTGCTAAAGTATTTTATGTAGAGCAAGACTAAAATGTGAAGTATTGTAAAGAAATACTGCTTAGTGGACAATATTATTACATTAGTGCCTTTTGCAGGTTGATATATTATAAGATTTTTTGGTGTCTTTTTTTTAGCCATGTGATGAAGCTGTATTAGCAACAAGTAGCCAGCAAGAAGATAGCAGCACCTACAAGGTAAATGTTCTATATATGTAAGATTTTGTATAACACAGCAAAAAATTCATTTATCACATATCTCAGTGCTCTTAAACAGAATTGGAAGAAGCCATCAAATTTATGAAGAACAACAAAGCACTAGGACCAGATAAAACCACCAAGGAAGAATTGGAAGCATTAGGAGAGCTTGGAGTAGAAATAATTACCAGATTGCTGAATGACATCTGTATCAGTAACTACGTCCCATCAGACCTTTTGCAGTTTTCATTGCCCTACCAAAGAAACAAGGTGCAGCTTAATGTGAAGACCATCGAACCATTAGTCTTATGAGCCATGTTACCAAAATCCTGCTTCGTATTGTCATGAAAAGAGTCAGGGGCAAAATAAAACCAGACATTGCTGAAGAACAGTGTGGCTTCGTCGAAGGAAAAGCCACAAGTAATGCCATATATATTGAGAACATTGATGGAAAGATCAATAGAAGTAAAGACAGACCTATACTTATGCTTCATAGACTACTGTAAAGCATTTGATAAAGTGAGTGGCACAGAAATTATAAGAATGCTGGTAGACATCAGCACAGATAGGAAAGATCTGAAACTCATCGAAAACATATACTAGCAGCAATCAGCAGCAATGAAGGTTGAGAATCAAATAGGAGCATTCCAAGAAGTAAAATTGGGAGTGAGACAAGGATGTGTTTTATCTCCTGACCTCTTCTCCTTGTATAGCAAAAACATGAGAAATATAGAGAGCTTGCCAGGGATATCAATTGGCAGGTACAATCTTAACTTAAGATATGCAGACAACACAGTTCTGATTGCTAAGAGTGAATGGGAGCTACAGGCTCTTCTGGACATCGTGGTTCATGAAAGTAAAAGTAAGTCTCGGCCTGAACAAAAAGAAGACTGAAGTGATGGTCATCTCAAAGAAAAAATACCACCAAAATGTAGTATTACCATCGATGGCACAGAACTGAAACAAGTTGATAGATTCAAGTACTTAGTAACAATTATAACAGCTGATGGGAAATGTCACAAAGAAATAAAAAGCAGACGTGCTCAGGTCAGGTCAGCATTCCAGACAATGAGACACATCTTATGCAACAGATCCATATCAATGGAAACAATATTCCAAGTATTTAAATGTTATATCAAGCCAGTTTTGTTTTATGGATGTGAAGCATGGTCCATGAATAAGAGAGTACAGTGAGAGGCAGACAAGCGATATTTATAGGACATTTTTTGAGAAGAGAAAAATTGGAACACACTGTGGCAACTGGAAAAATTGAAGGAAGAAGAAACAGAGAGAGAAGTTAATGGATGGGCTGTCGGTGTGGCTAGGAAGAAGGTCACTGGCAGATCTCATAAGAGTCTTAAGACAGGAAATTGTGGAGAGAAATGATCACCTAGGCCACGTGGCACCACACTTGATTGATTGATTGATATGGTAACAGAAAAACAGTTTTGTGTAGTACTTGAAACTGACTTATAATGATTTTCATACACATAGAGGAGTTTTGACCCCAAATTATGGGATTCAGTTTCCATTATATATTCTGCCACAAACACAAGGCATGTAGTGTGACCTTAAATATCAACACAAAATAGTGTGCTTTCATATATTCTGTTTATTACATTCCTGCATAATCAAGTCCAATAATTTTCTCACTCAGAACATAGATATTTTGGTTGTGTGCACAAATTTAACCACTAAAATACTCAGATCACAATAAAGTATTACTTCTTTGTGTTGAACTTGGGAGACTTTGACTTTTTCGATCCCCGGGTTTACGAGTTTTCACTCTTTTTCCCTTGTGCCGGATAATGAAGTGCATAGGTCCTCTTCACCTGTTCTACATCTCCATATAGAATGTCGGTGATTGATGAGTTTTGTGGTATCAGGTTCTTTCGAAGGTGCTTCAATGCTCTGTGGTGCATGGAGTATGGTATGTGGTCAGCAGTCACTTTATGTAAGTACTTGTTGAGGGTGATGTGTCCTGTTCTCAACCTGAAGATTGTCCATTGGTCTCTACGACATAAGCTGTTGATGTGGTCTCTGGTGTTAGGCTTTGGCAGGTGTGTATATGGATCTTGCAGTTGGATTACAGACCCAGAGGTCCATCCACTGCTGCTTGCAGTTGTATATGTGTTTAGCTGTTGCCATGTTGGTGGAGATGTTAGTCTGTGACATGGTGGCTCCACTCTTTGCCAGTCTGTCAGCATGTTCATTTCCTGTGATATGTGTGTGCCCTGGTATATCCACTGTAGAGTGGTCTTGATGTCATAGGAGGTGAGTTGGTTTATTGCACTGATTTGTAAGTTGTAATGTGATCAGCTGATGGTATCCGTTTTTCAAGGGCCTGGAGAGCAGTCTGAGAAAATAACAAGGTTTTTTGGGTCGGAGGCAGTTTTTGTATTTGGTGGTGATGGCTGTCAGGGCTGCTAATATTGCCTGCATCATAATTGGAGCAGTAAGATCCACAAGGAGAAGAAATATGGCTTGTTGTCTTGTCTGGAAACATTACGAGTACCCCATAACCTGCATTGTCTGTTTCCTTGAACACTGACCCATCAGTGTATGCATGGATCCAGTCCTTGGGCCAGGATTCTATGGTCTCCAGTGCATGCAGCTTTAGGGTGTTGGGATCTGATGATTTGTTCACTAATGTGTTCTTGAGTATGGTCGTTAGTTACGGAAGTGTGTAGTTTGTGTTTGGTGGGATGTCTGGTATTTTAAGTTCTTCTCTGTCTTCAAGGAGTTTGTGTTTTGTGTTTAACTATTCTACTATGTGCACTGGAGTTTTCAGTTTCAGTCTATTATTATGCTTCTTTTTATCAACCACTGTTCTATTAGGATGGTCTGGGGGCATGCATTTATATCTTTCTACTGCCTCAATGGTTGACTTCTCGCATCTTATAGCTAATGGCTTTATGTTTACATCAATTTCACATGTAGCTATGGGTGTTGATCTCATTGCCCCACAAATGAATTGAATGGCTTGGTTCTGGATTCTGTCTACTTGTGTACAAGAGCTCTTTGATGCTGTGACCTGTAGGGGGAGATTGTAATCTATTATAGATCTAACATATCCTGTGTACGGTCGTCTAAGTGTTGCTTTGTCAGCACCCCAGGATGTACTTGCAAGCTTCTTGAGTAAATTTAGTCTTTTGGATTCTTTTTCTGCTAATTTATCCATGTACTTCTTAAAGTCTAGTTTCACACCAAGGTATGTTTGATTTTTTTTCTTTCATGATTTGAGCACCATCAAGAGTTATTTTCAGTTCAGTCTTTGCTAGTTTGTTGCTAAGAGTGAAGACTATATGTAGTTTTACTGACATTGATCTTCAACTTCCAGAAATTGCAGTAGGCTGATATGATGAAGAGGGCTCTATTAAGTCTCTCAGCAGCCAGCTGGAGGTCTGTTCCACCAGTCCATATAACAAAGTCATCGGTAAACATGCTTTTGTGGGTGTTCAACAAGTCGGGAAGGTCATTTATGAAGATTAGGAACAAGGTGCGGCTAAGAGCAGAACCTTGTGGTTCTCCAGGGTGCATGTGTTTGACAATCTGTTATTGACCTGAGTTTGTATGGTCCAGTTACTCAGGTAGTTTTTAACCCATTGATACATTTTTCCATGTATGCCCATGTTTTGCATCTTTAATAGACCTTTCCACTAGACCCTGTCATATGCCTGGTGAAAATCTACAAAGACAGTTACAGAGTTTTTCTTGTGTAAAAAACTGTCTTTTACACTTTGAGTGAGGAGAAACAGCTGGTCTTTAGTTCTTGATCCTTTGCGGAAACCTGCCAGAAAGTTATTCAGGGACCCCGAGGATTCCAACCACCAGTAAGCCTATTAAGCATTCATTCTGCTAGCTTTCCAATGTTGGAAGTCAGTGAGATTGGTCTAAAGCTTTGTAAGTCATCTTCTGGCTTTCCTTTTTTCAGGATAGGTCTAACTATAGCTGACTTCCAAGATTTTGGTAGTACTGCCTTTGCCAGGTCTTGTTCAGCAATGTGGACTTTCCTACAGGTTCCAGATGAAGGATCATTTCATTTGATATTTTGTCTGGTCCTGGTGCTTTTCTTAGCTGTAGCTTACCTATAGCGCTCTGGAGTTCTTGGATGGTAAAATTTTCATCAAAAAGTGGAATGTTTGCCAAGCTAGATTTCTCTTTACTTCTCAGAACTTTTCCCAGCGCCTTGTCAAGTACTTTCCTTTCGGAGGATTTGTTGGTGGCAGCAAAGAATTTGTTAAAAGTACTGGCTTTGTCTGAGTCACTTGAGAGGACTTGACCAGAGATTCGCATTGGCTTAAGGTTAGTTTGTTTGCGTTTTCTTGATATGTTATCTAAGAGTTTCTAAGCCTTCTTTCCTTAGTTCTGAGTTTGAGATTGCTGCATGTGCTTAACCATTTCTCTTTCTTTGCTTTTATTAGTTTTGAGTCTTACCTTAGCTGTTAGTTTATTGTACTCCATTCTGTTTTCTGGAGTGGGATTTTTCTCTGCATTCTTTCTGGCTGCTCTTTTTTTGACTAAGTCTTCCAGAGATTTTGTTTAGAAGGGGCTGTATTTCTTTCTGCATCCTCGGGGGATTGCTTTGTAGGCAAGTATGGCTTGGATTATGTTGGTGTAGAATGTGTCAGTGTTTGTGTTGTCATTTAATTTTGATAGGTTTTCATCTGTTTGTGTTCTGAATTTTTCCTAATCTGCTTTTCTATAACTCCAGCAAGGGGGTTTGTGTGGTCTTTGGTTTTGTGTGTGAGAAATTTGTTAAAGGATGGGGGGGGGGGGTGAGATGGTCGCTTCCTATGTCATCAAGTACTCTCAGAGTACAATCATTATGGATGTCTGCGTAGACAATGGTGAGATCAGCTCTGATATGCATCCAGTGGCTCTGTGGAGGAGTGTTGGTGGGAAGGAGGAGACTTGCAATATTATCATGTTGCTGGTGTTGCATAGCTTTTCAATGTTGTTTTCCATATGGTTTTGGTCTTTGTATCCTAGTGATGGTAGATGTGCATTAAAATTTCCTGCGCTGATAGTTTTCTGCATGTCTTAATTTACTGTGTATGTTGATCTGACTTTTAGAATTTGGGAAACAATAAACATTATACAGAGTGTACTGCAGTCCATCATGTCATACTGTTATCTCTTGGATATCATTCTCATTGCACTTTCTGTTTTTAACATCTCCTTGGATGTCATTTCTCAAGAGTGTGGCAGTACCCCTGCATTTGTACATGGTGTATCCAGACACTGAGTGATCTTTTCTTGTATGATCGCAGTATGGATATTGACTTTTTTCACCTGTCTGCTTGATTCTGAGGCCTTTGGCCTAAGTCCAGAAATGTTGATTGAAGAATTTTTAGTGTGCCCCCTGTAGCTGATTTTTCACTCAGGGTAGCTGTGGGGGGGGGGGGGAACCACCTGGCGCTGACCTTTTACGAGGTGATGTCCGGGCTCGAATGGTTTTCTTTTTGTTTCTGACATTTTCATATTGGGGTTTTTGTCCTAAATCTTTCTTTCACACCAACGAAGCCTTTCCAGTGAGAAGGTGAGATCAGGCCCCGAGCGCAACACCGGCCCCTTTGACAGCTTTGAGACAGTTTCACAGAGATGCTCCATCTTTGGGATGAGGGATCTGATGGCGCTTCAATGATGTTCATTCCCCGCCACCTATAGTCTGCTGGCTGCGTTGTTTGCCTCATTCTGATAGCTATTGTTGTAGAGACCCATAGGCTTGTCACGTCTTGGACTTGTCAATTTCCACCAGACTTTCCCCATCCCCGCAGGTGATCTCAGTGTTAGTATCCATCCACCATCCTGAACAGCCCAGCGTGGCTCCAGGCCAAGATCTCAGCTCCGCCTATTGATGGGTGTGCGGTGTCAAAAGCTGGAGGGCCTTCTATCCTATGAACTTGGGAGAAGCTGAAGCATTGATCACCTTGGGAAACAGTCGTCACACTTTGGTTAACCTAGCTCCTAATGGGGTACTTAGCTCACCATATTAGAGAAAATTGCTTCTAAAATCAGAAAATGTGCATCTTTTAAGTAGTGTATTGTTGACATGAATGTCAGTCACCTTACATGTGGAAACTAGGTCAGAGCTGAAAGGAAATCAACAAAACTAGACTTGTTATCATGACATTTTGAAAACAAAAGCTTTTAATTATTGATGTTAGTATCTTGCATGAACTTTCTCATTTTTCTCATATATGTTCACGTTATTCATGTCTGCTCTTTATAAGGTGGGAGACATTGTTGACGGAAGAGACATTACAATGGGTGCTTGGTTTGAAGCCAGAATCATTAGAGTTGAACATGGCCTTGATATGGATGTTAAAGACAGACTTCACGTATATTCCAACAAAGCGGGAAGTTTGAGTGAGAGCAGCTCTGAGCACAGACATGGAGCAAGTCATACACGCAAAGTGGATGTGAATAATCATGGGGAAAATCTTGCTCAACAACTACACTTTGGAACTCCAGATGGATACACTTATCATATTTGTTTTGAAAAGTAGGTATCTTGTTTACAGTGGTTCTGTAGGCATGTGAAGAAGTCTAAAGATTTCAATATTGGGTGTGCTATGTATAAACTGTGTTTGTATATCATTTATGGAGGAACTGAAGTCAAAGTTGAACAGTAGACGAACAGTTATTTGATTCTTCTTGCTAATAATAAAATAAATATTACTTAACATTTTGTGAACCACAGTTATTTACCCTGAAAAAAAAAACCCCAGTTCCCAGCTATTTTTCTGAAAAATAAACTTTTGTGAGTGGACTTAGAAAACATGCATATCTCTCTCACCATTGAATTAATTTAATCAGCTTGGTAGACAGACTCCCAAGACCCTCTAGTACTTCTTGAGCGTGTGATATCTTGTGAAACAGTTATCTGGATGCAGTGGGACGTGACAACTTTTACAAATAAATCTTTTTTCACTCCTTTTCCCATTGACCAAGAACACTCTACACTTCCTAGATAGTGGATTTTTAGTGACCCTCAACTTTATCAGGACATGATCTTTTACTATTCCATATAATGTTGTTAGAGGATCCTTGCTTGGGGCCCTTTTGAGCTGTTTAGTAAGGGATTCATTTTCTCACCTGCTTCCAAGTTTAGATTTCTAGAGTTGATTTCAGAGAGCCAGAATCTTGCCACTTCAACCAAATACTGCTTGTAGTTACAAGAACTTCTTGTTCTTGTTTAAGGCTCTGTAGACTATGTATGAGTCAAATAATGTACAATTGATGAATCCTAATTTTTTGTTTCATTTCATTGTCTTCCTCAAGATATAGTATGAAAGATACTGATCAGTCTTGTCTAGTTCCTTCAAGTGCTTGTTCTAATCATCTATGCAGATTGGTTTCGTCAGTGGCTGTCCAGTTTTTCTATCAGTCTTCCCAGTAGCAACTGTTTTTTAATTGTCCATTGTTGATATCATGCAAATACCTCTTGTCTTTCCACACCTGAAGAAGTGTTTGGTCTTTCCAACAAAATGTTCTTTTACTTTTCTTTAATTCCTTTGGCAGCAGCTTTAAATTTTTTGGCAACCCTGTTTTCCCTAATTGTAACTGCAACCAATTTTTTTACAAGCTACTGAAGTGGTAATGGTTGGCAGAAATTGTGAAAATGGATAAAATTTCTCATTGAGCAGTCATTCGCTACCTCTACATCAAGGGCTTATTGAAGGAGATCCATGAGGATATGGTGGAGACTCTAGGGGAGAGTACCCAGTGAAGAAATAGGCAGCTCAATTCAAACTTGGAAGGGAAAGTCTGGAAGATGATCCCTGTCCAGGAAGACCAATAACGGTAATCACTGATGAAACCACTGGCAGAATCCATGACATGATAATGGAGGATCAACGACTAACTGAGTGGTACATTCCTACTGAGTTGGGCATCTCTTAGGAATGTGTTCATGCCATTATTCACAATGATCTTCAAATGACAAAGGTCTCTGCTTGATGGGTCCCGGAACTTTTTGGAGCTGATCACAAACAGCAGCGTCTCAACATGTCAAGAGACAGTCTTGGCCATTCTTCTGCAGATCCTGAAAAATTTCTTCAGCAATTTATGACTATGGATGAGACTTGTGTTCATCATTTTCAACCAGAAACCAAAGAACAGCCAGAGCCATGGAAACATTATGGATCCCCACCTCCAAAGAAAGCATGGGTGGTTCTGTCTGCTGGCAGAGTGATGGCTTTAATCTTTGAGATTCAGAAGGTGTGCTATTGGTGGACTATCTTCAAAAGGGCATAGCGGTCACTGGGGCCTATTACGCTAATCTTGTGAAGCAATTGTGGGTCAATTGAAGGAAAAGCATTGAGGGAAGTTGATGAGAGGAGACGTCTTTCAGCAAGACAATGCTCCAGTTCATAAGCTGGCAATGGCTTCCAGCTTCTTGAACATCCTCCTTATTCCCCAGATTTTGCCCCCTTCAGACTATTAACTGTTTACCAAATTCAAAAAAAGAGATCAGTTGTCGCAAATTTGCTTCAGATGATGACATCATTCATGCAGTAGACCACTTTCTACTGGCACAAGATGCTGATTTTTACAAAGAAAGGATCCGCATGCTCCAGGATTGCTGGACTAAGTGCATAAACTTGCAAGGGGACTATGTTGAGAAATAACCCAAAGATGTTGTCCACAAATAATCCGTTGAGAAATAATCCAAAAAAGTTGTCCACAAATAATCCATTGTACCTTATGCCGAGAACTTATCAATCACCCGTCGTATCTTGTTATACATGGTACCTCATTCCAAGATAAGGGCTCAGAACTGACAGGGCTGTTTCTACTAGTTTCTTTCCTTCTGTGCATATCTCACACACCAGTCTCATAAGGATCCCATACTTTGTTAGCTTTGAAGGATTGTATGTCCTAAATTTCAGTCTTCCTCTCCAAGAAATCATTCCTTCATCAAGTGAAAGTTGCTGTTTTGGTTTATACAACTCCAGAAACTTAAGCAAAAGATAATCCAGCAGGAAACTCCGCCTGTTTCTGGAAGTGTCTGAGAGTTGTCAGAGAAATGCAGAAGTGTCAGAAGATGCTCAGATTTAACTCTGTTCATTGTTTCTGAAAATGTTGGTGTTTCCAGAAGAGGGTCTGTTGTCCAGTACTCTTTTCAGTGTGGCTTCTTAGCCTGGTCCATCAGAATGATCATTCCGAAGAATTTTTCTGTTTGCATATTTTCAGACAGGCAGTAAGTGTGTGCATATGTTGGGTTGTGTGCATGGTATAAATTTTCATGATGAGCTAACAGTTTTAAAAAATCATTGCCAAACATTACACTGCAAATTTTTCTATGCAGCCTGGTTTGTTTACACTTACTGCAGCACTGAGATTTCCTAGAAATGTTTCAAGAACTTGTGTAGAATCAATGTTACTCCACATACCTACATTACTGCCAACTATATCACATGAAAAATGTGAAGTACTTGCTGTTGGAGCATCATATCCGTTTACTGAATCACTGTCACTCAAACTTTCTTTTTCTGACGCAGCAACCCATGTCTAGTAATTGTAGGTCTAATCTAATTGTCGTCACAGGAATCACTTTCAAACACATCAGTTTCATTACTAGAATCATTAAACGGTGATTTTCGTCATCGCGGGGCAGTCCGACAAAAAATCAGAAAGTAATTCAGTGTCATGGAGAGAAACACCCAATGCCATTTTGAGAAAATGTTGATTTGTGAACTTCCGTAAACCCATGTTCCCAACAGCTCAGAGCACTGGAATAATTTTTTTAAGTTATGAAGATTTAACTTTGCAATAAAAATACAGACAACAAAAAAATTATATAACAACCTAGAAACAGCATGAATAAGATGACCATCGAAAATGGCAGATCTCAATTTCAGCCAACAGCACGCGGAGAACCAGAAGACATATTTTTTCGTCTTTGGCCCAGAAAGTGTTAAAAGTCATAAAACTGTTAACATGACTTGCCAGTTATAAATCTGTTAACATTCAAGGGTCATATCGAAAGTCGTGGGCAAAAATTAAAAAAAAAAGAAAAAGGAAATCCCCACGTCTAAAATTCACCAAAGACTTCAACTTGCTAATGGAGATGTTTGTGTGGGTGCTAGCAGTATTAGAAGGTGGGTGAAACATTTCAAAGATGGAAACATGAGCATCCAAGATATGCCTCACAGCGGTCACCCTCGAACTGCCTCCACTGAGCGCTATGTGGAAAGGGCTGACGACATCATTAAAGAAGACAGATGTGTCACAGTATCTGAAATTGCTGTAAATCTTGGAATAGGACACAATGCAGTACAGGAAATGATCGAAACCCTAGGCTATAGAAAAGTTTGTGTCAGCCAGGTTCCCCAGGAGAGAACATCCAGTGCATCTGTGCCATCACTCAGTTGGAATTGAATTCTACTGAGAGGGTATTTTCGAACTTGCAGAGCGATGGAAAAAAATGTGTGCAGAGAAATAGAGATCATGTTAAAAAGTGAAGAAAAGGATGCAGCAAAGGTGATACATTTATATTTTCTCTGTCTGTAAATTCTGATTTTAAAATAAAAATGTTCTCAAGACTTTCAGCATGACCCTCGTAACTTTCTGGTCTATACTGTTTTACTGCATTAACTTTCTGGTTTGTGCTGTTTTTACTGTGTAACACAACTTCAAGTCTGTACTGTTTTTTACTGTTTTCAGAGTGTGACTTGGTGGAAATTTGTCATTCAAAAGGGAAGTATTTATAATAATTTTTGTCAGATATCCAGATGATGTTCTCAAAGTCTTGAGCACCGAAATTAGACCAAGGGCTAGAACATTAATCCGCTTTCCAGACATTGTAATAGGACAGCACGTGATGGCTAACTACAATTATGAGGATCCAGAGACAAGAGGCTTCTGGTATGACTGTGTTGTGACTAACAAGAAAGACACTCGTACAGTAAAGGAGCTCACAGCTACAGTTTACATTGGGTAACAAGATTTTTTTTTTTTTCCATTAAGTCAGCTCATTTAATGGGTTAGTGATTAAATTCTTTCTGCACACTAGAAACTTAGGAGTGGCGGATGCTTATGCTGAAGAAGGCAAGAAATTTATTTTTATAAAAAGCAAAATATCCAGATAATTATGTCATGGGAAGTCATTCAGTAGAATAAAAAATATGCAATTGCTGGAACAATAACAAAAATGTAATATCTTATGCCTTGGAGGACAGTGTTTAAACAGGTGGGAGGGAGCTGGGCAGGCTTTCTCATGAAAAATTCTGCCATCATTTTAGTGCTATGTTTGTATGTGATTGACAAATTGACAAGCCTTTTACTTACAACAGATTGTGCCAACATTTTAGTGACATAATTGCTTCAAAGTAGTAACAAGCCATGTTTGTGTTACAAGGCATAATTTCTTTGTGCTTAACTTCACATCATTGTTCTTTTCTCACAGAGCTGAGCTAGCCCCACTGAACAACTGTCGCCTTCTTTTCATTAAGGAACTCTTTGGTATTGAAACACCAGGTAGTCAGTTAACAGACCTGGATGTAGCTGCTGATCCTGGTGCTAGCCTTGAGACACGTTTGTACTCGCATTTTTCTATTTCCTTTATGTTTTTAAAATCAAATTTATAGCTATTCTGTTTCATCAAAGATATGATTTTTTTAGTTTTACTGTAATCATTTCATAAATTAATATTCAGAAATTACATTTACTTTTAAGCAAAATATCTGGATTCAATCTGACTTTGGCACTGATATGTTCTCGTAAGAGTGTTATACTCTGATCTTTGGAAATGTGCAGTTAGAAGCCATTTTAGATTCTTAGACAGTCTCCAAGAACATTGTACACTCATTCATATTTGTTACAGTACTGTTGTAACATTGTCTTTGGCAAAGGGATGCCAAATGAAATTTCTTCTGGAATACTTTAGCCTGACTGTGTATGAACACCAAAAAAAGTGGGAAGACCAGCCAGTAGGTGTTGTTCAATTGTTATTTCAGTATGTCTAAAATGTCTGAATTGCTGGGTAATCATCATGTGTGGTGTGATCATAAACTATTTGGACTGATGGCATCAAGTCCAGAACCATCAGACACAATCGAAAGGGAATAGGCACAGGCACTTGTGCGGCAGTTTCTTGTCAAGCACCGCATTCCACAGGTCTGACAGCCACTATATTCACCCGATTTTTCTCCCTGTGATGTTTTCCTATTCCCAGAAATAAAACACCATTTGAAAAGAAAAAAAAACAGATTTCAGAATATTGAGGAGATACAACAGAATGTGATACAGCAGCTGTGCTCCATATCAGAAGATGACTTCAAAAGATGCTTTGAGCAGTGGAAACAGTGTGGGGCTAAATGTGTGTTGCTTTGGAAGGGAACTATTTTGAAGGCGATTAAATTAAAATTTGTAACATTTGTAAAAAAAGAAGCCCCTAAAAGTAAATGGATGACAGATGACATCTTAGGACTGATGGACAAGAGGATGAGGAGTAAAAATAACCAAGAAAAATGTAGCAGGATAAGTAAAGAAATAAGACACAAATGCAGACAAGCAAAGGAAGTGTGGTTAAATGAACATTACAGACAAATAGAGGACTCTCATAATAAAGACGACAAAAACATGCACAGACGAGTTAGTGAACTCACAGGCAGGAAAAAAAATATACCACAGGATGCCTAAAATCAAAAGAAGTTAAAATGTTAATGGTAACAGAAGACATTATGGACAGGTGGACAGAGTACATTGGTGAGCTATATGGAGGAGAAAGACCAGAATTAACACCAGATAATAAAAACTGTGATGGACCACCAATACTTAAAGATGAAATCATAGATGCCATCAAACACATGAAGAAAGGAAAAGCGACTGGGCCTGATAATATAACAATAGAAGAAACAGAGGAGATAGGAATAAAAATAATAACCAAGTTACTGAATGACATTTACAACAGTGGTTATATGCCCCAGTGACTTGCTTAAATCCACGTTTATAGCACTACCAAAGAAACCAGGTGCAAAGGAATGTGATGACCACCGGACTATCAGCCTCTCATGTCACATAACAAAGGTACTTCTGAGAATTGTTAATGAGAAGAACAAGGAAAAAGATAAAAATGGAAATAGCTTCTACTTATGCTTCATTGATTACACCAAGGCATTTGACAAGGTGAAACATAATGAAATTATTAAAATGCTTGAAGACATCAGTATAGATGGCAAAGACCTGAGGATTGTAAAACATCTATACTGGCACCAAGAAGTAGCAATTCGAATTGAAAATTGAACTGGAAAATATCAACCTATAAAACAAGGGGTGTGACAAGGATGTGTACTATCTCCAGACCTTTTTTCTCTGTACAGTGAGAATATTCTGAGAATAATCATCGCAGAACCATACAAAAAAATTGGAGGATACAATATTAACAACCTTCGGTATGCTGATGACACAGTACTGATATCTGAGAACCAACAAGACCTGCAAAATCTCTTGGATTAAATCGCCGAAAAAAAATGAACATAAAGGTCTTACTTTGAACATCAAAAAGACAAAGACTGTGGTTATATCTAAGAAACAGAATCCACCAACATGCAGTATAAAATTAAACAGAACTATTCTAAAGCAGGTGCAGAAATTCAAATACCTTGGAGCAGTAATAACTTAGATGGGAAATGCAGAACAGAATAGGGCAAGCAAAGACTGCATTTCAGAGAATGAGAAACATATTATCCAACACATCCTTATCAATGAATGTTAGAAAACGAGTCCTAAATGCTATATTGAACTTATCATGTTATTATATGGAAGTGAATCATGGACAATAGGCAGGTCTGCACAAAAATCATTGGAAGCAGCAGAAGTGTGGTTTATTAGAAGAATGTTGCAAATCCCCTGGACAGCAAAAATAACTAATGAAGAATGTAGGAGAAGAGCTGGAGAGACAAAAAATCATGTAAAAAAAAAATAAGAGAGAGACAATGTACTTTCATAGGACATGCAGTGAGAAGAGAGGGCATAGAAAATATTATAACAACAGGAAAAATAGAGTGAAGAAGATGAAGAGGAAGACCAAGAGAAATGATACTGGACAGTCTGATGGGATGGTGTGAGAGGAGATCACCAACTGAGCTGATGGCCTGCATGAAGGAACGTGTACTCTGGAGAAGTATAATAGCCAATGCTAGTTGGCACGGCACATGATGATGATGATGAACTCTTGTAATTCCTTTTTTTTATAAATCCAATCAGATTTTTATTACACATTACACCTCGTAAGTATTTTGCTACAGTGATGTTGAGAATTTTTCTTCTCCTTGCTTTTGTGCTTAACAAGATTCAATCTCCTGACAGTTCCATTCATCTGACTGAGAATGAAATTCAGACATTTAGTATAAACTGAAGTGGAAAAAAACCTTTTCCCATATTACCTTTATGGATAGCAGAACACAGCAGCATTTGTGTGGGAAATTATTAGACAAACATAATCAAGCTAAACCAGCACAACTTTCTAGTTTTTTGTAAGCTGTCTTTGAACTCTTCTTCCCTGCACCTGATTTAGGTGAGAGTAAGCCAGAGTGTGACCGCTGCCATGATAACCCCAAAAGAAAGTGTAAGCACTGCGGCTGTACAGTCTGTGGGGAGAAGAAAGATCCAGAGAAGACAATATTGTGTGATGAATGTGACCAGCCATATCATCTGTACTGTCTGACACCATCCTTAACCTCTGTACCACAACAAGATGAATGGTTAGTGTTTTAGTTCATTATTATTACTTTCATATGATGTCTCACTGTCAGTTGGTGGAATAACAAGCTTTATTTGACACACCTATGACTGCAGTGACACAGATTTCTATGTATGTGTTCACAATTATGGCATCTTTAATTTGGAGTTGGGGGAAAGAGGTTGCAGTTATTGAAATGAAAATTCGTGATGTAACTTTCAAGAACTTTATTCCCGTCATAATTCTGTTGCTGGTGGACTGACTTCAGTCAGTGCTCATCTAACTTTGTCATGATGAAATTCTCAGGTTGTTGACAGAAGCACAGTTTGACATATGTAGTCATTCTTTTCAGAATCAGCACGATGAGCTGATCCTAAAGCTTGTAGAGCAAGTGGGAATCATGTACAGTCATCCTGATACTCTACAGTGCATGATCCAACATACAAGTCTAAAAATTTCTGTACTTTTCTCACTCTCTCTCTCTCTCTCTCTCTCTGTGCATACGTGCAAAGTCTTAGATGCCATTAAACATATGGAAAGAGGGAAAGTGACAGGACTTGATAAAATATTTATAGAATAATTAGAAGCTCTTGGTGAATTTGATGTAAAAGTAATGACAGTGTTGTTAAATTTCATATGTATCATTCATTTGCATGTCCCTTGCGGAACTTTGCCTCCCAAACAGCACTCCTGTAGGCCTCTCGGTTGTGAGCAAGATGGCCTGCCGCTGCTGCATCCATTTACAGATCGTCAATGATGTCTTGCAGCTATCTTCGTTTTGGTCTTCCTCTCTTTCTTTTTCCCATTATGTATCCTTCCAGTACGGTCTTCTCTAAATTGTCATGACGTTTAATGTGTCCAAAATATTTAAGTTTAATCTCTTTAATCCTCTTTACTAGCCAGCCTTCTTCAATATTAAGCTCTTGTAGTATAGATATATTTGTTCTTTTTTGTGTCCATGATATTTGCTACCGTGGTGTTGAGAATTTTTCTTTTACTTGCTTGTAGAATTCTTTTGTAGCATTTACATTCAAAGGCATTTATGTGTTTCTCAGCTGTTTTGTTAAGTGTCCAGGTCTCACAGGCATATGTTGCGATGGGAAAGATGCATGCCCTTAAAAATCTTATTTTTGTGGTTCTATCTGCTGCTCTCCACAGATTCTATTTGTTTTACTTTCTGAAGAGCGATAGATGTCTTCCTTTTAATTTCCCTCATTGTATCTCCGTTATTAGTTAGTGATCCAAGATATTCAAAACTCTCCACTTCTTCCAGTTTTTCCACATTGATACATATTTCAGCTGCCTTGTTTGTTTTGTCATTTGTCATCAGTTTAGTTTTCTTTGCATTAAGATAGAGGTTCTGCTCTTTGCTGTTCTTACGGACTGACATAATTAGTTTTTCTATTCCATTTTGTGTTGTGGACAATAATACTGTGTCATCAGCATATCTAATCTTTCATATGTAACACTGGATATATACCTAATAAGCTAATTAAATCTACCTTACCTCCATAGCTTTGCCAAGGAAGGCAAGGGTCAAGGAGCATGAAGACTTCAGTGCAATAGGCTTTTCATATCTTCTTCTTCTTTGTTCGCATTGTCTGTCTATATCTGCAGTCCTGTCTCTTGAATAAATTTCACTGTTTTTTGTAATTCATGTATGGAACCGTAGAGCTTATCTTCTTTAGTGGTGTTACTGGGCCAGTAATTATTTCTCAGTGTTTCATAGTTGGTGCAGTTCTGGAGGATATGTTCCACAGTTTGGGGCACCTGGGCACATGTACATAGATTAGTAGTACCAACCTTAAACTTTGTATACATATGACTTCGGAGTCGACTGTATCCTGTTCGGAGACGGAAAATGGTGACTTGTTCCTTTCTGTTTAACATGTGATAGTCATCATGTGGTGGTTTTTGTGGCTTCCTGTAGGTTTTTATCATGCTTTTCTTCTGATTATAGGTTTGTCTGGTTGCTCCATTTCAGTGCCCTCTTTGGCCAGATGGTCAGCTTTCTCATTGCCTGGTATCCCACAGTGAGAGGGAATCCATTGCAAAGTGACTCCATGTTGTAAGCCAATTTTTGACAAGGCATCCTTAAGGTCTGGTAGTTTGTTGCACTGAAGAGCTTCCAGTAGTGATCTTGCATCTGTGAGAATTACTACAGGACATGTATCAATTCTGGAGTCTGATAGTTTTTCAACTGCAGCAATAATTGCCCTAACTTCTGCATCAAAGTTGTTGCAGTATTTTCCAGTGGGTATGGAAATCTTGTCAGTGGTGTTGTTTGGATATTCAATATGTGCTCCTGCCCCTCCATTCTTTATGGCATTGTGTGCAGATCCATCAGTATACACACGTATCCAGGTGTCACATGGATATTTGTCATCTAGCACACTAAGTGTATCTGTTGATCTTACAAGGCTGCTTTGCATCTCACCATTCTGCACACCTTTCACTTCAGTCTGAATAGTTGTTTGTGTATAATCTGCTTCTTTCCATGGTGTATGCTCTGGTACAGATGATAATGGAGCGACTACAGTTGGAAGGTCAGGTATCAGCTTACGCATACGCTTGGCCTGGTGAATGAAGCTGCTTCTTTTAAGCCGGCTTAATGCCAAGTTTTTGAATCTCTCCTTCAGGGGATGGCTTACTGAGCTGAGGAATTTCTCTCCCATGATCATGACCTTTGTGTCTCTACGTTCCTTTAGCTCTTGAACACCATTTTCTGCATTTCTACTACTGGTGTGGACCTCATGGCACCTATGATAATCCGTAGTGACAGATTTTGAACCTTGTCTAGATTATGCAGCGTAGTGTTTGATGCTGTGCACCAAGATGTTGAGCCACGTTCTAAATGTGATAGAATACTTTGCTGATATACATTCTTGAGGATTCTTTCACTAGCTCCCCATGTGGTTCCACTTAATTTTCTTAATATGGCTAGTTTTCTTCTGGTTTTTGCTTCTGCACTGTTGATGTGTTGCTTCCAAGTCAGTTTTGAGCTTTTCATATCATGTCACAAAACTGCTGTTGAGAACTATTATGAGAAGTAGATGCAGAATAAGGGTGGCAATAGCAGATGAACAGTTTGGATTTGTAAGGGAATAGGAACATATAATGCCATATTTGCACTAAGAACTCTGACAGAACTTTAAAAATACAGAAAGACTTATTTGTATGCTTCACTGAATGCACTAAAATATTTGATAAATTAAAACATGATAAAATCATGAAAATGTTAGATTATATAAATATTGATGGCAAGGATCTGAGAATTAACTCTTCCTGAGCCTTTCAACACTATAGTGACGCTTCCGGTTTTCTGACATGCTACGTATCGTCACTGTAGTGACGTTTGGTTTGATTAAAAAAACCGGTGTAACATTTAGATTGTACATATTTTGTCTGTGTGTCCGGTGACACTTTTCAAAATGGTGAAAGAGTGCTTAGTTATGAGTGATGCCAAACAAGAAAAAGAAAGAGAAACATTGAAAATTTTCAATTTTTGATGATGTAGATAGGGGTATCGACATGGCCTGTGATCAGACCACTGCTCTTGAATGTATCCCAAGTAGATCTAGACATATTAGACGACTGGAGAGAAGTAGTTCGGAGGTTATTTCGTACATTAATTTAGCGAGAATGCAACATAGAATCACAACATGAGATCGACAAGTAGATCTAGACATATCAGATGGTAAGTATTGTAGATCTAGACCTAGCCGATGGTAAGCTGGGCATAATCATTGTTTAAAAACATCACATTACTTCTTTTTTCCTAAAAAACTGCATTTATGAAGTCTTCATACATTTAGTTATATTTTGAAACATAATTAGTTCACAGAAGTACATGAAGTACTGTTTTTCCATTCCGTTTTACAACTATGCCCCCTATACAGATCAAGACCCACGCTTTTATTCCAGTTCCAACTAAACGTCCGCTTTTTTCCTGAGGCATGGAAAGAGTTAAAAAAAACCAACATGTTTTAGAATAAAGAAGCAGTCATCAGGGTAAAAAATATAATAGGCAATATCAACCAATGAAGCATGGTTGTGTCACCTCACCAGATTTGTTCTCACTGTATAGTGAAAATATCAGAGAAATCAGAAAAAGAAACCAGGAATTTGAGTTGGAGGCTATAACATGAGCAATCTACAATAGGCAGATGATACAGAACTAATAACCAAATCTGAAAAGAGCCTACAGAAATTATTAGTTATAGTAGTGAAAGAAAGTAAGAAGAAAGGACTTGCCATAAATAGCAAGAAAAAGCACACAAAAAACCCCCACCTAAATGCGGTGTTAAAGTACAAGGAACAACCTCTGAACAGTGCATATATTTAAATATTTGACCACTCAAGTAACATCAGATGAGAAATGCACCTTGGAAATCAAGAAGAGGATATGCCAAGCCAGATCAGATTTCCAACAAATAAGAAACATCCTGTGCTATGCATCTCTATTGTTGAATATCAGAGAGTTTTAAAACGCTACATTGGGCTTATCCTGTTTTAGTGAGTCATGCATAATCAATAGATCAGTGCAAAGATCACTAGTTCACAGAAGTGTGGCTTTGTAGAAGAATGTTAGTGTATCATGGGCAGCTAACTGGCCAACAAGGAATGTCTAAGAAATACAAATGCAGGAGGGAATCTAATTAAATTCCTGAGAAAACAATAGGCATCATTCATTTAACTTACAACGAGAAGAGGAGGGCTTGAAAACATAACAACAGGAAAAATAAGTGAGAAGAGAGGCAGGGGAAGACTCAAGAGAAAAAAAAATCAATGACAGTCTAACATGATGGCACAATAAAAGTTACCAACTGCACTCAGGTTCTCCGCAGCCAAAGAAATTCAAGAACCAAAAGTCAGCAGAAAAGGTCATTGCTACTGTTTTTTTTTTTTTTGGAATAAGGAAGGTATATTGATGATTGACTCTTCAGAAAGGCCATACAGTTGATGCATCTTTAAGTTGCTGTACAGATTGAAGGATAAATTGAAAGAAAAATGGCAAGTGAAGCTGTGGAAAGTGTTCACTTTTTGCAGAATGCATCTTCTCACAAGGTCCACAAGACAGGTATTTTGAAGATTTTGGGGTTTGTATGTATAGATCATCCACTCTATTCCCCAGATCTTGCTCCATCTGACTGCTTCCTAACCGTAAGAAATGATCTAGAGGTGACAGTAGCTATAGTAACTATGTGATCAGATTTTTTTTTTGAAATGGAGAAATGACGTGCCATGTGTGTTTGGTACAATTTCGGGTGAATATGTGTAATAATACACAAGTTTTATGGATTTAGGTCAGGCCCTTCTTTCTCAGACTTTTCAGCAGCCCTTCATAAGCAAATCTTTACCTGGTAATATTGCAGTTTTGTGTTTTGTTTATTTTTTTTAGCCTGGCACATCCCTGTAAAATAAATGCGGTCAACAGTCACCATCTGGAAAGTGATGCATCCATTGTCAGTCTCCTGTCATGCACAGTATTCATCATCAGTTTATTTAAAGTGCAGGAGAAAGTGTGTCTGCTGTCTTTTAATTCATCTCAGGATAGAGTGATTGAGGCACTTATCACACTAGCACCTTTTAGCGCTCAAGATGTGCTGATAAGTACTGCCTACAGACACTGCATGAAATGTCATTTTTTTTCTTCAGATTCTTGCTGTGGTTTGAGATGATTTTGTTTTGAGTTCATCAATATGAGTTTGATGAGATTGTCATTCAAACAGGGTAGCACCTTGAATATGTAGTCTAAGAGCAAGTCGGTCCCTTGCCAAACTTCACCTCCTTAACAGCTCTACTGTAGGCCTGTCAGTTGTAAGCAAGATGCCCTGCTGCTGGTGCATCCATTTGCAGATTATCAACGATGTCTTGCAGCCGTCTTTGCCTTGGTCTTCCTCTTTTTTTTTCCCCCAATATGTACCATTCCAAGTTTGTCTTCTCTAAATTCTCATGTTGTTTAATACGTTCAGAATGCAAACATTCTCTCTTTTTAATCTTCTTTACTAGTCAACCTTATTCAGTATTAACTCTTCCCGTGCCACAGGAAGAAACGCGGACGAACAGTTCCGGCCGGAATAAAAGCGCGGGTCTTGATCTGTATAGGGGGCGTAGTTGTAAAACGGAATGGAAAAACAGTATTTCCATGTACTTCCGTGTACTTACTATGTTTCAAATTATAACTAAATGTATGAAAATTTCATAAATGCAGAGTTTTTTAGGAAAAAAAGAAGTAATGTGATGTTTTTAGACAATGATTGTACCCAGCTCACCATTGGCTAGGTCTAGATATGCACTACTTACCATCTGAGATGTCTAGATCTACTTGGCTATCTCGTATTGTGATTCTATTTTGCATTCTCACTAAATAATGTCTGAAATAACCTCCGAACTACTTCTCCAGTCGTCTAATATGTCTAGATCTACTTGGGATACATTCAAGAGCAGTGGGGTGGTCACAGGCCATGTCCATACCCCTATCTGCATCATCAAAAATTGAAAAATTTCCATGTTTCTCTTCCTTTTTTTCGGTCGCCATTGCTCGTAACTAAGCACTCTTTCACCATTTTGAAAAGTGTCACCAGAAACGCAGATGAAATTATGTATAATCTATATGTTACATCACTTGTTTTATTGAAACACACTATCGTGACAATGGCACCAATCTGGAAAACCGGAAGTTCTCACTGTCGTGACAATGGTACGGGAAGAGTTAAGTTCGTAATTCTATTAGAAATTTTCTGCAGTGATCTGTGACAAAATGTGTCAAAAATATACTCTCTTTAGTATGTGGATATGATATTATTTTCCCTTTTTTTTTTTCCAGGTATTGCCCTGAATGCAAAAATGACGAAACTTCTATTGTTAGAATTGGAGAGAGGCTTAAAGTTAACAAAAAGAAAGCAAAAATGGCGTCTGCCAATAGCAGAAGTGGGCGTGATTGGGGCAAGGTTAGTAGTAACGTTGTAGCTCATTGTATTAAAGTAGTATAAGTCTGTCCAAATTGTTTGTGAAATGCAACATATTTATAGGAAAAATTGGAAGCAGCAGACATGGAGTGTTGGAGGAAGATGTGACATATCCTTGACAACCAGGAAAAATAACAAAAGAACACAAAAATTCTTTGGACATTCTGTGAGAATAGAGAGAAACGGGTGATTATTGGAAAACTGAAGAGAAAAAGTGGGGAATTTAGAAAAAATCCATATGCAAAAGCAGAGAAGGGCAACTGATCTGCTTAGAAATACCAGAGAACCAGCAAAATGGACAGGGCACATCTGCTGCTTGAAGCGACTACTGTGAGTGAATTATCATTATAGTTTTTAATCTGGTGAAGAATAGACAACTGTCCAATGAGGCTTGAGAAGACCTTCACTGATTTCAGTATAGTAGTAAGTCATATAGATTACAGAACTTCATTGTTACAAGGTCTGAAATAAAGAAAATTATGTGAAAACTATAGAGGAAGATGCTGTCTTCTACAGTTCTGTGAGTGGTTTGTCACAGATGGTGTGGTAAGTATTTACAGCATCCACCTTCGTTACCAAATTGTGTCAGTGGGCATATGCCTGGCGCAACAATCTGCCTTAACAATTTTATTATCAGGGCATGGGCTGTGTGGGTAGACTTTAGTAACAGGTACATTATTTTATCATCAGGGCATGGCCTGTGTAGGTAGAAGCAAGATGTGTACCATTGTGTCATCCAATCACTATGGACCTATTCCAGGAGTTGAGGTGGGAACTATGTGGAAATTTCGAGTACAGGTAATACTTACATATTTATCATGGTGCATGTTTTCATTTACGATGAACTGATTCAGAAGTGTGATCCAGTCCAGTATTTGAACACTACAAGAGGGTGTGACTTGTAGAATCTACAGGATGTTAAAATTATTTAAAACAAAAGTAAGAACAATTTAGTAGTTAACAAACACACAGTTTACACCTTAATCATATAAAAACATTCAGGACAGAAAAATAGGGAAAGAAGATAGAGTATAAATTATTCTATTTAAGGGGGTGGGGGGATCATTTAGCTGTGACTTGCATGAAGCTGTGTCCAAGAGTGCACATGGTGGAGTACTGTGTATTTACATTCTTGTGCTGTACCCTGTACTTGGGTGTAAAAATGTCTGATAAACTAGTTTGTTCAGCATGGCACAGATTGTTGGATTAACATAGTTGTCGGTGTATGAAAGAAAAATAAATGTATGTAAAGCTCTACAGTATGGGTGGTGAATACACACAAAATATGCATCACTTTCCTTACAAAAACTGTGATGATGTTTGTCGTGTGCTGTTAGCATGAAATTTCTTGTTAATAAATTAGATGGTTTTTAGTTCATTAGTTAACTCTGGGCAAATGATGAGTGTCTTGAGGTGAACTATACTAGTTTTTCAGATATATTCTCTGATACTGGTTAAAAACCAAACAATAATACTTTGATACTAATCTTAATATAGTCTAAGATTGTTCTGACTTCTGTCTGCAGGTGAGTGAGGCAGGTGTACATCGTCCCCATGTTGCTGGCATCCATGGTCGTGAAGAAGATGGTGCTTATTCTATTGTTCTGTCTGGTGGATATGAAGATGATGCTGTGAGTAGAGTGTGTGTCAAGTAATATGTGTTGTATCGTTGTGTATTTGGCTGGTAGAAGTATTGTTTGTTCATCTGTAACTTTTATTGTAATGACTGCCATTTGTGGAGTATGTAAAAAACATGTCAGCTTTGGTAACAGTGGATCAGTTTTGTTGTACCATAATTCTTTATTACTGTTTATATTGACCAGGATGAAGGTGAGGAATTTTACTACACTGGCAGTGGGGGGCGAGACTTGTCAGGGAACAAGCGCACTGCAGAACAGTCATGTGACCAGACTCTAACTAGGATGAACAAGTAAGCAAACTTTGATGTTTTCACAGAATTATTTTTAATGTCTTGTCTTTATGATAAAACTCTTTTTTATCAGCGTATGTATGTCACCGCCAGAACATAACCAAGCATTCTGTCGTGTATTGTGAGCTTGGTCATGTTGAGCATTTTGTTAACAGGGCATTGGTCAATACAGAGTATACATTGATGCACAGACATCTGCTCTGGAGTTAGTTGTTAGATATTATTCTTTGCATGGTCTATACTGTTTGTGTGTAATTTTTAAGATTAAAGGGAAAAGCCTGCTTCTGCCTTTGTTTGGCCTAACTGAGATTTTTTTTTTTTTAAAACATTGTGTGTTTGATTTCACAGAGCTTTGGCCAGAAACTGTAATGCTTCACTTGACAGTGTCAAGGGTGCTGAAGGCAAGGACTGGCAGGGAGGAAAGCCTGTGCGTGTTGTCCGCAACTGTAAAGGCCGTAAACACTCACAGTATGCACCAGAGGAAGGAAATCGATATGATGGAATTTACAAGGTTATAGAGCATTTATGTGTA
This sequence comes from Achatina immaculata, assembly GCA_009760885.1. Lineage (NCBI taxonomy): Eukaryota > Metazoa > Mollusca > Gastropoda > Stylommatophora > Achatinidae > Lissachatina > Lissachatina immaculata. The sequence goes on along the minus strand of CM019717.1, from coordinate 38,016,349 downwards.
CAGCATGTGTTTTCTTCACAGCAATCATTGTTATATTTGTTTTTCTTTGTTATTGATAGAATTGTGAAGGTTCTGCATCATCCTGTGTCTGTATTCATATTTGACTGGGCAAGTAGATGAAGGATGAGTGAATCTAGCCTCAAACTAATGTTAACAATTTATCTTGTTCTATAATTAATCGCCAGCAGCCAGCTTTCTTCTTACTAACAGTCTTCAGTGTGGACTGCATGTATATTTTTTTCTCATTACTTCTTGTATGGCAGAGAAAGTAACACATGTTAGTTTGAGAATCTTTGTGTGCTCAACATCATGTCATGCCAGGAAGTATGTATTTATGTTTGAATATATTGGACTTGTATTTATGAGTAGCTGTAATCTATTAAATAATCATTGCTGTTATCAGGTAGTCAAGTATTGGCCTGAGAAAGGCAAGTCTAATTTCCTTGTATGGAGATATCTCTTGAGACGTGATGACCCAGTACCAGCTCCTTGGACTAAGGCAGGGAAGAAGAGAATTGCAGATCTTGGCTTAAAAATGGAGGCAAGTTTTTCTAGCATGTAGTTTGGTACAGGATCATTTTTAATTTCTTTTCAGTGATTAAATGTTGTGTTGATTTTGTCAATAGTCAGTGTTGTCAAGTTTCACAGTTTTCAGATTTAAAATATTTTTTTTGTTGTAGATTCACAGTAGATCAGAAAGGATTATAGCATTGATGAGTTCAGTGTCCTGGCTAAATTTAAAATACTCGAAGGATAAAGATGTATAAAAGTCGTAACTTTGTTATAAAATACTTTTGATCATCAATGATGTAATAATTGTTTTTTGTTATCTATCTGTGTTACTCCTTGTATATCATACATCTTGACCTAAAATGTTTGAGCTAATCTCAGGAACATGAAGTTGATAAGAAACTGAAGAAATATGACTAGAAATATTACAGTATTTACTCTAGCTAGTCATTTGTTTGCCTTTACCATTAGTTAGCATTTGTTGGTGCTAACATTTTTTTAGTCTTTTTAAAATATAGTTTATTTGAACTCCAGTGCTTGTTTGTTCCAGTATCCAGAGGGATATTTGGAAAATCAACAAGAAAAGGACAAAGAGAAGGACAGAGGGGAGGAAGATGAACCAGCTCCTGGGAAGAAAAAGAGCAGGAAAAGAAAATCTGAGGGTAAGCTCAGGGAAGTATGATGATGTCCCAGCACTAAATATATAAACTATCATTTTGTAAAACTATATAAAATTGAATATTTAAGTTCAGCGTTACCTGACCTTCCCAGTGGTCATAGTGTCATTACAGTACTATCATAAATACTGTAGGTCCTTCACTTTGCCTACATTCGTTTCAATTTATTTTGCTCATATTTTTCTGAGCTTAGCAGTCGGTGCTCTCTCTTTCTCACTCTCTCGTTCATGTGTGTGCATGCTGTGGCTGGCTGGCAAGTATGTAGTCGTGTCATACTTACGAGGGTCATACCACAAGTCGTGAGCAAACATTTTTTTAAAATCACAAGTTATAGATAGAGAAAATATAAATGTATCACCTTAACTGCATCCTATGCACTTCATGTATAGGTCACATGACATCACCATCATGTGTCATGTGACTACGCAGGGCATAAATAAAATGGCCGAAGTTTCGTTTCATCAGTGTGCTGTTATTGAGTTCTTTAGTAAAGAGGAAGTCCCTGCTGCTGAAATTCACCAAAGACTTTAAATTGCTTATGGAGATATGTGTATGGGTTAGGAATGTTAGGAGGTGGGTGAAACATTTCAAAAATGGAAACACAAGCATCCAAGATATGCCTTGCAGTGGTCACCCTCAAACTGCCTCCATTGAATACAACATGGAAAGGGCTGTTGACATCATTAAAGAAGACAGACGTGTCACTGTATCTGAAATCGCTGTAAATCTTGGAATAGGGCACAGTGCAGTACAGAAAATAATTGAAATCCTAGGCTATAGAAAAGTTTGTGCCTGCTGGGTCCCACAGGAGAGAACATCCAGAAAGCAGTGTGTCTGTGCTGTCGGTCAGCTGAAATGGAATTCTACCAGGAGGGTATTTTCAAACTTGCAGAGCGATAGGAAAAATGTGTGCAGAGAAATGGAGATTTTGTTAAAAAGTGAAGGATGCGGAAAAAGGTGATACATTTATATTTTCTCTATCTATAAATTCTGATTTTTAAAAAATATTTGCTAACGACTTTCAGCATGACCCTCATATAAGTAAAGAAAGGAGGGCAGTGAAGTTCATTGTGCATTTTAAAGAATTTTTTTTATGTATGCATTCTCATCCTCAAAAGAAATGGACAACAATTTAGACTCTTGAAAACAAATGCCTAAGGAAAATAATCAGTATAAAACTGAAGCAAATTCAGGAACAACGCAGAGAAAAGGCAGATGGGTGAACAGCAACCTTTCTTGTTGGTGATTAGAAAAAGGAAATGGGCATATGTCAGTCACGTGATGAGAAGAAACATAATCCCAAAGTAATCTGTCAAGTGGAACATAACAGGCCGAAGAAAAGAGGTTGGCCACATGAAACTCTAAAGAGGACATTGTTAAGAGAGGCTAAATTAGTAGGCATAAAATCCCTTGTTGAGGTTGAAAAGCTCACCGAAAAAAGGAAAACTTGGTGAACTACCATTCAAGCCCTAGGTGAAATACCATGCGACCCATATGTGAGGTTTAACAGCACGGGAAGGATGTAATATACTCTCTCATTGCTGAGATAGTTTAATATCAGGTAAACAGTGATCATGGTTGATAGACTGCAGTACATAGCTATCATCATATCATACTAGATATTCATGTCAAAATCATTCACATCATTTAATATTAAATCCAGGTTTTTAAAAAAAAAAAGACATGCCAGCACTTGAAAGCATGAAAATACTTAGATGTACTGAAATGCTTTCCACCTTTGTCTGTAAATAAGACATGGTTTGCTGAAACTTTGTATGGTTATGTACTACAAATTTGGTATGATGACTTGTTTTATGTCATGATACAGCATATTTATACTTGCACATGTTTAAAATTTGGTTAAATCAAGTAGTTTTGATGATAAAGAGAACTGACTGACATTCAGAAGATAAACAGGAAACAGCAACAGTTTGAAAAGGAACAGCCAGTCCAGAATATTTTAATAATAAACCATAACCAAACATTTACTGAAGTAGAATATGACTCATCTTGCTTCCATTATGTCCACTGTGCGAGTGTTCTCCACCCCTCAACAACATACTTGTAACAACCTCCCTTCTTCCTTCATGAGTGGACACATGCCACATGTAGGAGGCAGCAAAACAGAAACCTCAATAACTTCCAGATAAGGACTTAAATATGGCATTGGATTAGAGAACAAGAACAACAAAATTTGTTTGAGATAAACATGTACGTTATGAAACCATTCTTCTTGTAGCATTTCTGCTCCGTGTCATTAACCATCAAATGCTTGTATGTATGTGTGGTCTTGCAGCTGAGACTCCTGATGCTAAAAGAAAGTCTCTACAAACTCTGCCAGATCCTGAGAGCGGCTCAACAAAAGTAGCCAAGTATGTACTAGATGCTGGAACAAAGAAGTTAATAGCTGCTGATACATTAAACAAGAAACTCTGGGGTGAAGCTGTGTCTACAGTAGCTGGAGGTTCTAAAGTGAGTTTTAATCCTAGAGCATGAGACCATAAACGGTTTTTTTTTATTTTTCCCTCACATTTTAGCTTGATTCACCTCTCCAAGCTTTTATACTAAATAGGTATCTTTTCTTCATATACTTGAATGTTTTAATGTAATATTTAATCTAGAATATTTCTTTGGATATTTTTCCACTTAGAGAAGTTAACAAGCTGTTATAATCCTTGTAGAAGTACAAATTTTGATGTTTAGTTTAACCAGCTTGTGCATTCTCCACAAGAAAGATTCCATCATATTTATTTTGTAATTCTTTTTTTTTTGTTGTTTGCTTTTGATGCACTCCTTGGTATTGAGGTTATTAGCCATTTTGCAGCATGTCATCCACAGCACACAGTAGCATCTGTTCATAACTTCTCTAGATGATTTTGACGGTGTGGATGCGGGGCTTCCATTTCTGTGGATTGATTTTTCTGTTTCTCAGATTGATCTCTTGAATTCACCGTTATGGTAAAGTTTAGGGGTTTCAACACTTATATACCTACACCACTTCTTTGATTAATGACCAGCGTGGAACAGATTATGTCCGTTCAGTAACTGATAAATAATACTCAAGAAATTAACAACCCCCTTATCTGCCATTTTAAACTGGAAGTTTATCAACCCAATGACTCGGAGAGAATTCAGAATGAAGTAATGAGAATGGTGCTTGTATGCCTCACCTCAGTGAGTGCCATGCAACACATTGTGAACATACCAAGCATGAAAATTTAGCATAAATGCACTCAAGTAAAAGAGTACATACTGACTAAGAACATGGAAGACCACCCATTGAAAAAGGAGATTCAAACACAAAAAGATAACGAATGAAATGAGGTCAGTCATGGATAGTGGAGACTGAAAAGACCATAGGGCAGATATGCAACCCTGAAGAAATTTCCAAGTACACAAGTATTGTTCAGTCAAGAACACCAGAATTGGGTGGCAGGATGAGTTGAATCAGAAATCAAAGAGTCAGCTATTAACTCTTCCCTGCCATAGTCGATATCGTGATAACTTCCTGTTAGTCTAGTGACTACCATGTTTGTTATAGCGATTTTGTTTCGTTGCAACGTAAAACTATTGTAAAACTTTTTGTTGTACACAATTTATCTGCGCATATCTGGTGATCTTTCATAGTTCAATCTAAAATGTGTCTAACAACCGAGCGAAATAGATGTTTTACAGGAGAAATTTCAGTATTTATTGTGATTTCGGAGACATAAGGACATGTCCTATGACCCGACCACTATTCCTGAATGTACCCCAATTAACATCTAGACCTTTTAAAAGGACTGGAGAAGTAGTTAGATGGTTATTTCAGACATTATTTTAGTGAGAATGCCACCACATGACGAGATCGGACGAAAATTTAAGTAGATCTGGAAATCGGCGACATTGTACATCTATTTATGAAATCTTACATTTACAACTATTTTCATGCATAATGTGTATACTTTTAAAGTGGAAGTACTTTGTACATTCACTTTTACAACTATACCCCCTATACATATCAAAACCCGCACTTTTTATGTGGTGTGGACGGGAACATCCGGGTTTTTCTGCAGCACGGGAAGCACTAAGCAGTCCAACCCTGATGACCAGGGTTATAATATATATTATAATATGTATAGATGAATTGGTCACGTGCAAACAAAGGAGCGGATAGAGATTTGTGGTCTATTGCAATGGATGCCCCATTATTAACAAGTCTGGAGCCTTCACCACAACCACATCCAGCATGAGAATGAAACAACCACTCAAGCCATAAATTGGCTAGCAAACCACCAGGCATCACAAGCCATGATATCAGATTCACAATGCATGCAAAAATAAAAACTGAAAACCTGATGATGCATCACGAGTGGATGGCCAAACTTAACAGAATTACAGATCTACTCTCAAACATGAATTTATTGCCCAGGACAAGGCAATGAAATGGCAGATCAGCTGGCAAACAAAGCTGGGCATCCTAAGAATGGACATAGCAGACCTCATAACAGCCACCTGTCAAAATTACAGGGAGATTAGCAAAAACAAAAACAAAATTGAATGCAGAACCTATCATCAAAGGAAGGCCAGTGACAGACAATCAGAACTTTACTCAAAAGATTGAGCTGTGTACAGTCAGTGTGCCATTGACACTATCACCCATCACACACTAGGAGCAACAGTGATGTTAAAGGCCGAGACATACAGGAGCACGCCCTGAGTGTAAGGAGGCCCATCTCTAGACCAGCAGCAGAGCATGGCCATTCTTCAAGTTCTGTATCCCTCTGTGACACTTGATTGATAGAACTTCCTTCTGTTGATGTTGTATGTCTTTTCTATATATATCATGGCATGTAATGTGAGTATCTTAAAACATTTTGGATGAAGAATGATATATTGGTGACTTCGGACTTAAGCATGCTCATTTTCTATGTTTGACCCTGCCCAGTAAAATCAGAAACTGGGAGCAGAGGTGATTCCAAGATATTACTGTGGCTGATTTTAGGTTTTGTTATTCATTCATTCATTTGCATGTCCCTTGCGGAACTTTGCCTCCCAAACAGCACTCCTGTAGGCCTCTCGGTTGTGAGCAAGATGGCCTGCTGTTGCTGCGTCCATTTGCAGATCATCAAAGATGTCTTGCAGCCATCTTCGTTTTAGTCTTCCTCTCTTTCTTTTTCCCATTATGTATCCTTCCAATATGGTCTTCTCTAAATTATCATGACGTTTAATGTGTCCAAAATATTTCAGTTTTCTCTCTTTAATCCTCTTTACTAGCCAACCTTCTTCAGTATTAACACTTTCCTGACCAAATACGGGAAAATCCGTATTTCTGGTTTCCGTGCGTTGTTGACCGAAAGGCGGATTTGCCGTATTCGATGGTCGTCTTATTTAAACTGTTTCTAGTGTGTTATTTAAAGTAATTTTTGGCTGTCTGTATTTTTACTGTAAAGTTAATATAATAAAATATTGTTTTTAATCTTCGTAACTTTAAAAAAAATAGAAATCTCGCGGTTTCAGCTGTCGAAAACACGTTTTTTTTCGAAATGGCGGAGCATGCTTCTCTCGAAGATACTGCTGTTGGCGCTGAAATGTGCTATGATTTGTTGTCAGATTGCCCTAGTGATGATGAAAAATCACTATTTAATGATTCTTCTAATGAAAATGATGTGTGTGAAAGTGATTCCTATGACGGCGATCGGATTAAAAATACGATAACTAGGCACAGCGTTGCTGCGTCAGATAGTGAAACTTCTGATGACAGTGACTCTGAATCAGTGTCAAGATATAATGTTCCAGTTGCAGGTATTTTACATATTTCGTGTGATATAGTTGGCAGTGATATAGGTGTGTGGAGTAACACTGATTCTACACCAGTTCTTGAACATTTTCTAGGAAATCCTGGTGTTTCAGTGAATGTAAACAAACCAGACAGCATAGAGGAAATTTCCAGTATGATGTTTGGGAATGATTTTTTTGAACTGTTGGCTCATCATGAAAATTTATACCGTGCACAGACCCAACATATGCACAAACCTACTACCTTTTTGTCTGAAAACATAACACCTGCAGACATGAAAAAATTCCTTGGGTTAATCATTTTGATGGGCCAGACTATGAAGCCACACTGGAGAGAGTACTGGTCAACAGACCCTCTTCTGGAAACTCCAATATTTTCCAAAACAATGAGCAGAGGTAAATTTGAGCATCTTCTGACCTTTCTGCATTTCTCTGATAACTCTCAGATACTTCCAGAAACAGGCAGAATTGGCAAAATAAAACCTCTGCTGGATTATTTTTTGCCTAAGTTTCAGGAGCTGTATAAACCAAAACAGCAGCTTTCGCTTGACGAAGGAATGATTCCTTGGAGAGGAAGACTGAAATTTAGGACATATAATCCTTCAAAGTTAACAAAGTATGGGATCCTTGTGAGACTGGTGTGTGAGAGTGACACAGGCTACATACTAAACATGGAAATATATACAGGAGAAGGAAAGAAGCTACAAGAAACAGTCCTATCTGTTCTGAGCCCCTATCTTGGAATGTGGCATCATGTATACCAAGACAACTATTACAACAGTGTGTCAATGGCTGAAGTTCTACTGCAGAACAAAACCAGAGTCTGTGGAACAATTAGAGAAAACAGAGGACTGCCAAAAAGTTTGAAAGCTGCTTCCAAACAAATAAAGAAAAGTGAAAGCACATTTTGTCGGAAAGACCAAACACTGCTTCAGGTCTGGAAAGACAAAAGAGTTGTTCGCATGATATCAACAATGCACAATTCAAGAATAGTTGCTACTGGGAAGACAGATAGAAAAACTGGACAGCCACTGATGAAACCAATTTGCATTGTTGATTACAACAAGCACATGAAAGGAGTAGACAGGGCTGATCAGTATCTTTCGTACTACAACATCTTGAGGAAGACGGTGAAATGGAACAAAAAAGTAGGATTCTATCTCATCAATTGTGCATTGTTTAACTCATACATAATCTACAGAGCCTTAAATAAGAACAAGAAGACCTATAAGCAGTATCTGGTTGAAGTGGCAAGAGTCTGGCTCTCTGAAACCACTTCTACTGCTCAAGAAATCTTGGAAGCAGGTGTTGAGAATGAACCCCCTACCAAACAGCTCAAAAGGGCTCCAAGCAAGGATCCTCCAGGAAGATTATCTGGAATAGTAAAGGATCATGTCCTGGTGAAGCTTGAGGGTCAAGGCACTAAAAAACCACCATCTAGGAAGTGCAGAGTGTGCTCAGTCAATGGGAAAAGGAGTGAAACAAGATTTATTTGTAAAAGTTGTCAAGTTCCACTGCATCCAGATAATTGTTTCACAAGATATCACACACTCAAGAAGTACTAGAGGGTCTTGGGAGTCTGTCTACCAAGTTGGATTACATTCCCTAAAGGGTGAGTAGAGATATGCATGTTTTTCTAAGTTCACTCAAAAAAGTTCATTTTTCAGAAAAATGGCTGGGAACTGGGGTTTTCAGGGTAAATAACTGTGGTCAACAAAGTGTTAAGCTCTTGCAGTATAGATATATTTGTTCTTTTTTGTGTCCACGATATTTGAAGAACTCTTCTGTAGCATTTAAATTCAAAGGCATTTATGTGTTTCTCAGCTGTTTTGTTAAGTGTCCAGGTCTCACAGGCATATGTTGTGATGGGAAAGATGCATGACCTTAAAAATCTTATTTTTGTGGTTGTCTGCTCCTCTCCACAGATTCTTTATTTGTTTTACTTTCTGAAGAGCGATAGATGTCCTCCTTTTAATTTCCCTCATTGTATCTCCATTATTAGTTAGTAGTGACCCAAGATATTCAAAACTCTCCACTTCTTCCAGTTTTTCCTCATTGATACATATTTCAGCTGCCTTGTTTGTTTTGTCAGTTGTCATCAATTTAGTTTTCTTTGCATTAAGATAGAGGTTCTGCTCTTTGCTGTTCTTACGGACTGACATGATTAGTTTTTCCATTCCTTTTTGTGTTGTGGACAGTAATACTGTGTCGTCAGCATATCTAATCTCTGGTATTTCATAACCTCCAATTGTTATGGCATCGTAATATTCTTTATCTACATCTTCTCTAACATTCCTCATTATATTTTCAGTATACAAGTTAAATAAGTAGGGTAACAATATGCACTCCTGACGGACCTCTTGTTTTATGTCAAACCAAGTTGTTGTTTCACCATTTATTCATACTGCTGCTTGTTGGTCTAGATACAGCAGTGATGTTAATTGTATCAAATGTGTTGGAAATCCCATTTTTTTCCATTATTTCCCACAGTTTCTGCTGTTGTACACAATCAAATGCCTTTGGGTAGTCTATAAAAAATAAATATAGATTCACATTAAACTCTCTTCATTTCTCTATTATTAATCTTATATTGAATATATGATCTCTTGATCCTCTTCCTTGCCGAAACCAGGTTGGACCATATTGACTACTTCTTCTATTTTCTTACGAAGTCTACCCATTATAATTTTTAACAGAATTTTACTGGCATGACTAATCAGGGCAACAGTTCTGTAGTTTGTGCAGATTTTCAGGTTACTCTTTTTTTGGCAGTGGTATGAACACAGTTCTTTTCCATTCTGTTGGCCAAATACCTGAATGCCATATCTTTTTACATAGTGCATGATAGATTGTTGCACCTTCCTTTCCTCCTGCTTTAATAAATTCAGCTGTTATCTCATCACATCCTGGTGATTTACCATTTTTCAGATTCTTTATTGCCCATAAAACTTCTTCTATTGTCGGTTCGGGTTCTTTCTCCTCCAATAATAATTCACACTGTTGATTTCTGCTTTCACAATCAGTTGTTTCATACATTCCTCTGCAATATTTCTTCCATCTTTCTAGAATTTCCTGTGTCTCTGTCAAGGTGTTCACAATCTCATCACAAATTACATTTAGCTTAGGTGTGACATTTCTCGTCAATGTCTTCATTTCTTTAAACATTTCACTATCTCCTCCACACTTCTGATGTTCTTCTGTTCTTTCACAACAATCTTGTGTGTATTGTTTTTTGTCTTTTCTTATGTTTCTTCGTACTTTTTTTGTCTTTTCTTATGTTTCTTCGTACTTCTTTTGTTAAAGATTTATATTTCTCTTTGTTGTTGTTTGTCACTTTCCATTGTGTCTTCTTTTCTCTACGTTGTTTTATCAGTTCTAGTGTGCCTGCTGTAATCCATCCATTCTTTTGTGTTTTCTTTACTGGAACCATGTCTTTAGCTGTTGTTATTAAGATATCTCTGGGCTGTGTAGCTAATTCATCTGGTGTCATCTCCTCCTGTACAGCCGTCATGATTTCTAAACGGTACTTCACTTCTGTACCGTATTGTTCGAAATGGTCTTGATCCTCTGTCTTTTTTTATCTTTATCTTCATGTCTGCTATTAATAACTCATGGTCCGTGTCACAATCAGCACCTGGTCAAGTTTTTGCTGATGTTATACTTGACTTTCACCTTCTTTGCACTAAAATGTAATCTGTGTGATTCCTGGTTTTACAATCAGGTGATGTCCATGTGTAAAGTCTTCTTGGATGTTGTTTAAAAAGTGTGTTAGCGATCATTAGCTGATTTTACATGCAAAACGCCATTAGATTGTCACCTGCCTCATTTCTATGTCCTATGCTAAATTTCCTTACAACATGTCCTTCATCTTCTGTTCTTTCTGTACCAATTTTTGCATTAAAATCACCCATTATTAATATAATATCATTTTTCCGTACCTGGTCTATTGTCGTTTGCAGTGTGTTATAAAAGTTTCCTACTTCCTCTTCTTCTGCTGCTGATGTAAGTGCATATATCTAGATGACTGTTACATTTCTAGGAATGCCCTTAAGTCTGGTTTTGTTATAGGTGTAGTAATTTTAAGTAAAGCATGCTTAGCTGTTATACATGGTTTTCTGTTAAAAGCAGGTTATCTGCTTCCTTTGTTGTAGCTCACACATTAACACATTTAGATTTAGCATTTTTGTCATGATGAAACTGTTGTGCGTGACTCTTTAGCAGTCTCATGTTCTTTCTTTAGCAAATAGAACTGCTGTATTTGTAATACACACACTTGCCACACAAGGGAAATGTTTCATGATTAGTATCGCAATCATATTAACAGTAATAGTAAAGAGAATGATGTTGGGAGTGTGTCTTAACAGTAATAGTAAAGAGAATGATGCCGGGAGTGTGTCTTAACAGTAATAGTAAAGAGAATGATGCCGGGAGCGTGTCTTTAACAGTAATAGTAAAGAGAATGATGTTGGGAGTGTGTCTTAACATTAATAGTAAAGAGAATGATGCCGGGAGCGTGTCTTAACAGTAATAGTAAAGAGAATGATGCCGGGAGTGTGTCTTAACATTAATAGTAAAGAGAATGATGCCGGGAGCGTGTCTTAACAGTAATAGTAAAGAGAATGATGCCGGGAGCGTGTCTTAACAGTAATAGTAAAGAGAATGATGCCGGGAGCGTGTCTTAACAGTAATAGTAAAGAGAATGATGCCGGGAGCGTGTCTTAACATTAATAGTAAAGAGAATGATGTTGGGAGCGTGTCTTAACAGTAATAGTAAAGAGAATGATGCCGGGAGCGTGTCTTAACATTAATAGTAAAGAGAATGATGCCGGGAGCGTGTCTTAACATTAATAGTAAAGAGAATGATGCCGGGAGCGTGTCTTAACAGTAATAGTAAAGAGAATGATGCGGGAGCGTGTCTTAACAGTAATAGTAAAGAGAATGATGCCGGGAGCGTGTCTTAACAGTAATAGTAAAGAGAATGATGCCGGGAGCGTGTCTTAACATTAATAGTAAAGAGAATGATGCCGGGAGCGTGTCTTAACATTAATAGTAAAGAGAATGATGCCGGGAGCGTGTCTTAACAGTAATAGTAAAGAGAATGATGCCGGGAGCGTGTCTTAACAGTAATAGTAAAGAGAATGATGCCGGTAGTAAAGAGAATGATGCCGGGAGCGTGTCTTAACAGTAATAGTAAAGAGAATGATGCCGGGAGCGTGTCTTAACAGTAATAGTAAAGAGAATGATGCCGGGAGCGTGTCTTAACATTAATAGTAAAGAGAATGATGCCGGTAGTAAAGAGAATGATGCCGGGAGCGTGTCTTAACATTAATAGTAAAGAGAATGATGCTGGGAGTGTATCATGAAAGTTTATACTTGAGGAAAATCTGAGTGTTAAAGCTTCATAGTCACTGAGATGACTTACAGTAGTCTTGTCTTTCACTTAGCATCTCATGTGTTCTGTAGCTTAAGCTTTGTCTCATTCTTATGCTTACTATAAAGTACCAAGATCAGACAGGAAGTTCATCTCAGATGAACATTGTTGATGCATCTCACTTTTAAGCATTTCACATCTTGGACACATGACAGTATCACACTGATAGGTTCAAATGAGCCACAGCAGTACTCCAGGACTACATATAGTAACAATGCGTCTTTGATTACTTCAATTAGAGGTTTAATGGCAGAACATGATGATGATGATAGATCTGTATGATGGAAGAAGATTATGATGATAATAACTTCATATATCTCAAAATGTTGGTGGTACAACAGTGAACCTCAAATTACTGGCAGTAAACAAAAATGGCCTGTGGAAACTAGAGACATTGTAGGTCTCTCTTACTAACAGCTATGCTATGATAAACATAAAACACTTATCCTTGTAAGAGTCATGGCAAGACTCTAACTTAATAATCTCACACCAAAAAAATCACCCCCAGAAACTTTCTCTTACAATTCCCATGTGAGTCTAGCAGGTTATCAAGTCACCCCGATAACATCTTCCTGTGAAAAACAAGGGAAACTGTTATATAATATATGGTTCTAGTCTGCCAGGATCTATGTATATAGTAATATGTGGTGGTATGTTAATCTGCCTGTTTCATCCTTGTAGATCCATTGAGTATGTAAATGGCAGTATTTGTGCTTATTTTGTGTCAAGTTATATTTGCTGCAGGTTGTGAAGTTACATCGAAAGAATTTCTGTAAATATTTGTTGATCTTTTCAGGTATTTCATGATAAAGTGCAAGAACTATTCCTGTGTACTTGCTGCCAAGATTTAGTGTGTAAACCCATCACACTTCACTGTGCTCACAACATTTGTAAGGTATGTTTCATTACAAATGGAAGGAACTGCTTCTCATACCATCAAACATTCAGCTTATCATTGTTGTATGGTACAGTCTTATTGATTCACATGGTAACAGTGAGAACAGAAAATGTTTGAGTGCTTGAGTGCTGGAAATAAGATGCCAGTTGTAAGTGTTTGAATAATATTAGGATTTTCTCAGTAGTAGTTTAAATTTCCATCAAAATGGAGGGCTTTCATAAACTTCAGAGAAGCTTGATGGATGTAATCATTTGAATAGAAATAAATGGAGTTGTTGAGTTTTCTCCATCACTGTTCAGTTATTTCTGATGTAAATATGTCAGCTTTTTCTGTACCACATGGATTCTTTGGATGACCAGAGCTAGACAGACATGTGATGAGTGTGTCAAGAAATGACAGTGCTAGTCTGTTTGTGCTGTCTTTTTTTCCCAGCTTGTTCAGAGCCTAGCACATTCAAAGTCAGTGAATAAGTGCTCACCAGGTCATCTTGTCCTCACCTTGTATTCAAAATAAAAGGTTTTGTTTAGCACATGTTCAGCAGATATCTAACAAGTTCTTTTCTATGTGTTCCACACCTCTCCTTTTGTATCATTTTATTGAAGACAGGAGGACTGTTCCAAAATAAACTTTCTTTTGGCTGGTTTTTTTAAAAAAAGAGGCAAAAATAGAGAAAAATTTTATTATGCACCAAACTTACATACTTAACTGCATTACTTTTCTGTATAGTCGCCACCCAAATCGGGCACTTGTCATACAGTGGCACTGACCTTTTCCAGTTCCTCATCAAAGGAAGCACTACTAGTTTACTCTCATTCATGAGCTCCTCCCTGGTAAACCCCACATGTGCACACACACACATCCCTGAACAGCCTGCACCAATGCCTGTCACTGAGCATTATCACCAAAAACACACCCTCACACAATCAGCAGTGAACCTTGGTAGTGCTGCATCCTTCACCTTTCAGAAAGTGAATTATGCCACAGACACATGACAAGTCCATGTTTGCTTGGTCACAACACATGCACAGCTGAACAAAAAAGACTGAGTTGGCATATAGTGATAAACACTTTATTGGTTGCTACAGGAAATGCACCATGTCACTATGGCAACAATTTACCAACCAATCAGAGATTGATTTTAGAATTACCTATTTTTGTTGTGTGAAGGATTTTTAGTTTTGTATTAATTTACTCATGTTCTTTATCGTAGTCAAATATTTGGATATTTTAAAGCTTTATCATGGCCAAATATTTGGGTATTTTAAATGAAATGTGACTGTCAGTGAAAACTGTTAAGATGGCTCGGCATCTCTAAAAGCTGATGTGCTTTTTTTTTTTGGTGATAGTGAATATTATTTATGTAGAATTCATGACATAAAATGATTGCTGTTAAAACTTTCAGACATTATAACTGCTTTGGCTCTAACAGCAATCAAAGTTATTAATAAATTAATTTTCACAATACAAAATATGTCAAAATAAAACTTTCAGACATTATAACTGCTTTGGCTCTATTTTGACATATTTTGTATTGTGAAAATTAATTTTTTAATTTTTGCAACTTTTTGTTTCAGGCATGCCTGCTAAGATCATTTAAGGCTGATGTGCACTCTTGTCCATCTTGCCGGGCAGAACTTGACAAGAACATGTCCATGGTTAGCAACAAGACTCTGTCACAGATACTCAACAGCTTGTTTCCAGGTTATGAGCTGGGTCGGTGAAGTCTTACAGACATCTGGAAAAACATAGAAACTTGGACTGATGGAAGATGAGTAGGAAAAGTCTGCTCGCTGTCCCTTAATGATGTCATTAACATAGTCATGCTTTAGGATCATTTTCATAAGATATCAGGCCAAGTTAGCAGTGGAGTTGTTTAGTTGCTAGTTTGGCTGTATATAGCTTCAAGACTTGCTGACTGATAATTGTCCTCAGGTTAGTCGGGCTGTATCTAGCTTCAGGACTTGGTGCCTGACAATTGTGCTCAATTTGTTGAAAATTTGTTGCTGTATAAAATCATAGAGTACCTGAAATAATGATCTGTGTCTTTTGATCAATGCTTCCTACAAGTTTTACACACATACAACAGTAAATGGAAATAGGTCATTAATGATTTTGTTTTTTAAACAGTTCTGCAAGCACTAATAGTTCTTGGAGATTTTCATAAGCCACCTTTTTTGTTTTTGTTGCAGTTGCTGCACATCTCAGATTGTCACTTTCTGTTCTCGTCTCGTTTCTACCTGATTTTGACTGCTCTATTCACATGATCTTGCCAGTAAGTACCTGATCCAGTCTCTCCTCATAACATAATCTTCTGATGGTCAGTCTCACTAGGTTGTGTTTGAAGTAAATGGTTTATTGCAGACTAGACAGTTCTCAGACATAACATGCAGAGATAATGCTTCATTTATTTAACATATTTCCTGCTACTGCTTGCTGTCTTATTTGTATTGCTGTACTTCAAGTGACAGACTTCATTTAGCTATGATATATGTGTGTATGTAATTCTGCTTGCACTTAGGTTACTGTTAGTGATATTTTGATTGCTTTTATGAAGAGATTTGATATTTTGCCAAGTTGAATGAAAACTGGTCATCATTTGTTATTGAACTTGAAACAGTAAAAACAATCACCATGTACCTTAATTGTAATGTCCAGTTTGTGGTCAGTTTACATCATGTTCTACCAGGCAGCTAACACTTATAGATTATTTCTAAGCACATACCATTTTGTATATTTGTTTTATATATATATTTTTTTTTTACCTTACTGTGTTCATTGATGATGGTCTACTTTGTGCAGTGTAACTAACCTCATTCCATTGATAAAGGGAAAATAAGTTAGAATCATTGTATGCTTTGTAATGTGTTAGCTCTTTAGCAGCTCACCTATTGTCAAATGGCAAGATGTTTACTTGAACATATGCAGCCAGAATATAAAATAATGAGATGGCAGCATTTCTTCACCAGCCTGTCAACTTGTAACCTTGGCAGCCAGTTTATTGGTCATACGATCACACGCAATCTTCTTTTCAGTTGACCTAGCATTTCCTAAACTAGCAAGTATGTTTGCACATATTTGGCAGCTATATTTTTTGTGACAGGTCAAGACTAAATCATACCATACAGCTCATTGTGTCATTGTATCTTACAGTCTGTTTGTACTGAGTATTTCACATTTCAGGTAAACATGTTTATTTTATGAATTATATTTTCAGTATGAGATATGTTTTGCTTTTTGTTTTTATTTTATTTCAGTAAATCAGATATAGATTGCCTGTGGCCTGATCATTCCAGCAGTGAGATAATTAAACATTGATTTTAGTGTACAAGTCAACATTACTAACTCTTGTGGTGTACACACTGAATGTATGTTAAAGAATGGTTTTTTTTTTTTTGCCTCAAATTTTTTTTTTTTAAGCGCACAAATAATTTTGTTAATATTGATAAAGCAGACTTTTATGTATTATCTGCTAATGTGATTTTCTCATTACTTGAATGTTTCAGCCCACAAGCACACAATTTTTACCATGTTTCTATTTGCTGATGTAGATAATCCGTTTACTGCGTGTAGAAAACAGATGTTTCTTTTCCCACATACACTCCATATTTCTGTGAAAATTTCCTACCATATTTCTTTTTACTGCTGGAATTTTATTTCAATCATTACAGCAATTCCATTTAATTTGTCAGGAGATAAAATGTTGACAACAGTGGCAGCAGAAATCTTTCTAGATTAATTTAACACAAAAAAAAATCTGCTTGATGAACTTGTGAAGAATATTGAGATTTTAGTATTGAAGATTTGTTGTCATTTCATCTGAATTCATCATTGTCACATTATTACATGTTTGTGATAATATTTTTGACTCGTTTTTATTCACTCATTTGGACAGTAACTACATCTTACTTCACAGAACATGAAACTTGTAAAAAATATCCATGTACTTTGAAAGCTTATCTCATATCTTGACAGTGGGGATTAGTGCCAAGATTCCATGATAAACATCATCTTCTGGGTCTCAGCAATGTTTTCATGTGTCGATATGTCTCTACATGAAGTACTTGAAAACATTCACATTTATTTTGTTTGTTGAGGAGCCTTGGATCCTAAAGATATCACACATGATAGCTTGCTAAGTGGCCATGGCTTATCTCCATCATTCATTGGATTCATGAAACAGCATTTTGCTTGTGAGAAAATTCATACACAACATAATGTCTACACTAGTGCCAGATAACAGCAGTCAGACAAGATAAAATAACTGTGATCTTTCTTCAGCCAGTGTTTGATAGTGCGACTACCCATACCTCAGTGTGATAGTGCGACTACCCATACCTCAGTGTGATAGTGCGACTACCCCATACCTGTGTCATAAGTAATGTGACAACCCCATACCTCAGTATCATAACTAGTGTTTGATAGTGTGAAATCATAGTGTCATAAATGTTTGATAGTGTGAATTCATACCTCAGTGTCATAAGTAGTGTTTGATAGAATGACTACCCATACCTCATTGTTATGAGTAATGTTTGATGGTGTATCTACCCGATACCTCAGTGTCATAAGTAGTGTTTGATAGTGTGACTACCCCACACTTCAGTGTTATTGTGTGCTTACTTGGCTCTTAATCAGTAAATCAGTATTACAGCTTATGTAAATGAGTGTTTCTGGTAAGAATAATATGTCATACTACATGATGAAGAAGACGGACACTGAGAGCACCTCATAAGGCACACTGCTATTTGTACAACTGTCCTGTCATAACACTGCTTTATTGTACTGTACACTTGAGCTTTTTCTGTATGAATGGCACAGATGAGTGCCATGTGAAGTGTTTTTGTCATCAGATATTAGAAGTAAGTTACTACTATAGTCTGTAAGCTTGTCAGAGAAAGTGTCTGTCAGTGTCCTCTGTGTAGCAGGCAAGAGTTATAGAGTTTTGTGAAATGCTTACAATGGCATGAACTCAACTGTGTCTGCTGTCTTTGAAATTGCATAGTGTTGTCCCAGGTTTTGATTCATGATTCTAACCTTCCTGCATCTGTTTTATATTACTGTCAAAACATAGTCCACACACTACAACACTACATTTTATCTTACCATTGATGATGTATGAATGATCTACTTCATGTAACATTTATAAGATGAAGTATAAAAGAATTTGCTACAAATACTTCATTGTTGAGCATTTACTATTTATGTTGATTACACGAAGTCCTACAGTCACTGTAATTTTGTCTCAGAAAGAAATTGTTCTAGATTTGTTATGTTTACTCATCGTGGACACAACTCTCCTGCTATATATATATATATATATTGAAAAGGTTGCTTTATGGTGGCCAATTGAACAAATTGTGTAACTGATGTCCATTCACATGATAACATACTTATGTTGTTATCACAGTTGTTTTGTCAACATTTGATTTTACCAACTTGTCACTGGGAGTGAAATAGAAAAAGTTCCTAATCAGGTCCCACACAGAGAATGTTTACTAGCAGGAGTGAGCAAAACATGATGCGGCAGAAGTCATGCAGATAAAACTAAAGAGAGAAATGGTAATATGGCAAAAGTTGTGGATTGATGGAATATATGCCATGTTGGTAGTTGTTGACAATCATTCTTCTCCATTCACAGCATTTCTGAGTGTTAAAAGTCAGTTATTTTCTGCAGCACTTGATCAGGATCAGTCCATTCACACATCAGCCTTCACCTTTTCTCATCAGTGTTTCAGTTTTTGTTTTCTTGTCATCTGTCCAAAACATTTTCATTGTAAAAAGTCTTGCTAAGACTGAAACTAAACAGAATGAAAATGATAAAATTTTTTTAAAAATTGCAAAGATAAAATTGAAAATGAAGCAGTGACATAAAAAGTTTTACAAGGAAAAAGCATTCGCATCAAGTTTTAAAAGGAGAAAACATTAAATGTTTTACAAGGGAAAAGCAATAACAACAACAGTTTTGCTAGGAGAAAACAGTAACATCAAACGTTTTACAAGGAGAAAATGGTCAAAAGTTTTACAGCGAGAAAATAGTCACAATAAAAGTTTTTCAAGGGGAAAACGGTCACAACCAAATTTTTACAAGGAGAAAACAGTCACAATAAAAGTTTTACAAGGAAAAAACGGTCACAATAAAAGTTTTACAAGGAGAAAACGGTCACAATAAAGGTAGGAGGAAAATGGTCACAACTAAAGATTTACAAAGAGAAAACTGTCACAACAAAAGTTTTACAAAGAGAAAAGTCATATAAAAATTTTTACAAAGAGAAAACGGTCACAATAAAAGTTTTACAAGGAGAAAACGGTAACATCAGAAGTTTTACATGGAAGAAGTAATATGAAAAGTTTTTACAAAGAAAAAAAATTATTTTGCGTACACACACAAATGATACTTATCTGGTCACATAAAAGTTCCAGAGCACTTTGTTAGTTATTTTTCTTTGAGTATATATACAATTTTAGATGCAACTGGTGGTTTCTGTTTTGCTGCTAATTGAAAGTTATATTGTTAAGTGAAATGACTGATGTATTACAGTCATACATAAGTGAAATAAAGTGCATCCTGTTATGCTTCAGTTCCTGGTGAACTTTGAACTTTCGTAGCACCATCACTTTGCCATGTCCTTTGTGTGCTGCTTTTTCCTTCTTGTGGCATAATCTGTAGAAACTTTCTTCTGTACTTTGTTGTATGATTTCATGAAACATTTCAGGGCATGCCCTATACCTGCCTGTAGATTTCATGAAATATTTCATACATGTCCTATGTGCTAATAGCTGTCATGAAGTACTTACAGCATGTCCTGGACATGTGCAGTTTGTAATTAAATATTACAAAGTATATGAAATAAATTTATTTTGTGTTGTATGTCTAGATGTATTTCCTGTTGGCAGTGTTTGTTTCAGCATATCATGTCTTCCTTTTGATAAAAGTATATGTTTGTGACAGTTTTTCCCCAGGTTTTTCTGCAAGATAATATGAACTGTTATCTTGTCTTTTGTGAATTTTTGATGATATAACCTTTGTTTCTCTGCCATAATCATTTATATTTTGTGCAGTCTCTACCTGACATAGTTTGTCTGACATCATGTCACTAGTAATAGTACACAACTTCATCTGCTTAATTACACAACTGTTGAAGGCGTTGAATGGTGACTGGATCAAGTTCCTTTGCTTGGTAGGGCATGATGAGCCCTACCGGCTCAAGCAAGTAATGGTGAGATATTATCCTGCTTACTTCTGTCTGTCACCAATGCCCCCTCTAAAGGTTTGTGTGCAAAATGTTCAGCTCATGTGAAAAGAAAATAGTGTGTATGCAGGAAACTCTGTAGAGAACGGAACACCACCACAACTCCTTCAGATCATCAGAGGAAGTACACCCCCCACCCCCTTTTTTTCAGACGTGTTTCGGTCCCATTAAACTCCTGACACTTGGGGGAGGGGGGGGGCCTCTGGGTAATGACTCCCAGAGGTCTTGTGAGTTGTGTGCATGCAAATGTGCTAGTAACAACGTATATACACAGTTTTCAGCAGTGGACATTCATATGCCCCTTTATTTCAGTTACCCTCTATTCTCTGTGTGCCCACTTTTCTCATCACGATTCTTCTGCAGTACTACGGAAACTAAGCGATAAAAGACCAGTTGAAACATGCAATCTGAAAGTGATATCTGAGCTGACAGTAAAGGAAAAACATGTACCACCATTGTAATTTTCTTGATCCATATTATAGCACGAGTAACATCTGGAAAATAAAAGTAGCAATTTCATCTTTCTTTTGCGGGGCTCCAAAACTTCTGTGCGCAGGCGCGCAGCTTAGATGGAACAGTGGCTGTCACTCTCATACCTGCTTCATACATCCAACACCATCTTTTCTTTTTTTTAATTCCCGTTGAATGTGGTCAAACCTAGTGTGAGTGTCTCAGGACACTTTCTTGTAATGACTGGCAACTAGGGGACGCAACTTTTCTTGTAATGGCATCGAGGGAACACAACCTTTCTTGTAATGATTGGTGTCCAGAGGACACCTTTTTGCAATAGCTAGCATTCATAACACAGGAATTTTATCTTCAGTTTGGCTAGTCGGTTATCAATACCTAGATGATTCGCGTGTAAACGTGCACAGCAAATCACCTTGTCAAACTAGTGGCGGAGCTCAGCAAATCATGTCCAGTTAAACTAGTGGCGGAGCTCAGCAAATCACCTCATCAAACTAGTGGCGGAGCTCAGCAAATCGCGTTCAGTCAAACTAGAGGCGGAGCTCAGCAAATAACCTCGTCAAAATAGTGTTGGAGCACAGCAAATCACGTTCAATCAAACTAGTGGCGGAGCTCAGCGAATCGCGTTCAATCAAACTAGTGTTGGATCATAGCAAATCACCTCATCAAACTAGTGGCGGAGCTCAGCAAATCACCTCGTCAAAGTAGTGGCGGAGCTAAGCAAATCGCGTTCAATCAAACTAGTGTTGGATCACAGCAAATCACTTCATCAAACTAGTGGCGGAGCTCAGCAAATCACGTTCAGTCAAACTAGTGGCGGAGCTCAGCAAATCACTTCATCAAACTAGTGGCGGAGCTCAGCAAATCACTTCATCAAACTAGTGGCGGAGCTCAGCAAATCACCTCATCAAACTAGTGGCGGACCTCAGCAAATCACTTCATCAAACTAGTGGCGGAGCTCAGCAAATCACCTCGTCAAAGTAGTGTTGGATCACAGCAAATCACCTCATCAAAGTAGTGTTGGAGCACAGCAAATCACGTTCAATCAAACTAGTGTTGGAGCACAGCAAATCACGTTCAGTCAAACTAGTGCTGGAGCACAATAAATCACGTTTAGCCAAGCTAGTGTTGGAGCACAGCAAATCACGTTCTGTCAAACTAGTGGCGAAGCACAGCAAATCACGTTCTGTCAAACTAGTGGCGAAGCATAGCAAATCACATTCTGTCAAACTAGTGGCTAAGCACAACAAATCACAATCTGTCAAACTAGTGGCTAAGCACAGCAAATCACATTCTGTCAAACTAGTGGCTATGCACAGCAAATCACATTCTGTCAAACTAGTGGCTAAGCACAGCAAATCACATTCTGTCAATCTAGTGGCTAAGCACAGCAAATCACATTCTGTCAAACTAGTGGCGAAGCATAGCAAATCACGTTCGGTCAATCTATTGGCTAAGCACAGCAAATCAAAGTCAATCCAATGGTGGGGCATTGTAAGCTGAAGTATTGATATAACACGTTGTCAAATCCAATAACTGGTAAAGTCTCTTCAGTCCTTTATTAAATGAAGTGTTTGCAGTTGGCTATATTATGAGTGTGGGGCAAAGCCGAAGATGATTTGTGGTCGCTTTCCTTCACAAGCCCAGCCCTGCACGCGCAGACTGTTGCTAGTGATAAGAGAGGATCTGTCATCTTGTTAGTCATGGTTACTGAACACATTTCTCGCTGCCTAGTGTTAACTTTCCTCAAACGGCTGATATTGAAAAGCCATACTAGGTTCCCAGGTGAATGTAGCGTTTACACTAAATTTAATATCATGGGATATTGTTTGTAAAAATGGAAACCGTATGAAGTACTAGCACATCCATGATCACATGCCGTCGTTACATCAATCACGTGCTTCTTAATCTTATCACATGATTTTGTTACTTGAATTCCTGGCTCTGCCAAGATTTGATAGGCAGTGAACAAGTGCATACCCATTATATACTGTTCAAAAAAAGAAGCGCAACACTACAGTAATGGATACCAAATTTCAAACTTATCCAAATTTTATTTTACGGAATTAATATTTAAATTTTGGCATGAAGAAACTTTAAGACTTTAACAATGAAGTGATGTTCATAAAATTTGATTTGGACTTTTATTCTTTGCGACTGGGACCTCCGTTTCAGTAAGGTGTATGGGCTGTATGAGAGAACGGTATCTCCTTGACATGTATCCGATTAGCCGTTGGATCTGTTGTTGTGGGATGGCTGCCCACTCTTCCCGCAGTGCAAGAGACAACTGTCGGAGATTGGTTGGCGCCACGTCTCGCTGGCGGACTTGTCGAGTTCATCCCATGACTGTTCATGTCTGATGACATAGATGGCCACGCAATGGTCTGGACGTTGTTGTCACCGAGGAACTGGCGAGGTCGAGCGTTATCCTACTGAAAAATCGACCCTGGTGCAGCCAGAAGTGGAAGGACGTGAGGACGAAGAATTTCAGCAACATATCGTTGGGCAGTGAGGCGTCCTTCATTTTGCACTAGGTCACTTCTTCCCATGTAGTTGATTGTCCCCCACACCAGTACACCTCCACCACCATGTGGAGGAGCCTCATCGACGCAGTTCTGGGCGTAGCGCACATGGACTCTGCGGTAAACTCTTCTCCTTCTGTTGTGTCGCTGGAGCAGAAAGAATGATTCATCACTAAACCAAACCCTTCTCCAGTCATTCACAACGGTCCATTGACGATGCTGGTTCGCCCACTGCAATCGGTTCTGGCGATGCCGGTCCGTAAGAACAGGACCTCTGTAGGGTCTTCTAGGCCAAAGACCAGCGTCGTGCAGCCGGCTCCTGACCGTGTGATCTGAAATTCGACGAGCTGCTGTCATTGACTGGACTGTTGAGGACGCAGATACAAATCGATTCATGAGGTGACGCAGCCGTATGAAGAGGTCTTCGGCAGGAGTTTTGACTGTGGGTCTTCCACTGCGCGGCCGGTCTGCAACTGAGCCAGTTTCTTGAAATTGTCCCCAAAGGCGACTAATGGTGCTTCTAACCACATTAAATTGTCTGACCACTACACTTTGTGACTGTCCAATCTGTAAACGCCCAATGATGATGAGTCGTTGTTCTGTAGTGAGATGAGCCATACTTGCGCTTTGAATTTTCAAATGATTTGATTCGAGGAGCGTCAATTTTTTATATACATTCAATAACAGAAACTTCACTTTAATGAATGCCATACTGGTTATTGCTTGTTGTATAATAGAATATTTAGACAGGGGCCAGAATCCACTTTGAAACAGGTGTGACACGGATGTACACTGTCTCCTTTGGTTTTTGGGATTACAATAGACTTCATAATGAAAAAATGCTGCACAGGTAACACAGGTATTGTCTGGGTACATGGGATCCAACCAGAAGATCTTGATTTTGCTGATGACATAACTCTTATCAGTAACAATGTGAATTCCATGCAAGAAAAAACAACAGATAGCCTGTCTTCACTGGCTAGCAAAATAGGACTTGAACAAGGACAAAACAAAAATAATGAAAATTCCCATTAATCAAAATCGGTTCTTTTCTGGGTTCCTTTTTCTAGTGCCTGTCAGCTTCTCTGACTTCTTTTTTCTAATGCCTGTCAGCTTCTCTGGGTTCTTTTTTCTAGTGACTGTTAGCTTCTATGGCTTCTTTTTTCTAATGCTGTCAGCTTCTCTGGCTTTTTTTCTAATGCTTGTCAGCTTCTCTGACTTCTTTTTTCTAGTGACTGTTAGCTTCTATGGCTTCTTTTTTCTAATGCTTGTCAGCTTCTCTGAGTTCTTTTTTCTAATGCTTGTCAGCTTCTCTGACTTCTTTTTTCTAATGCTTGTCAGCTTCTCTGACTTCTTTTTTCTAATGCTTGTCAGCTTCTCTGGACTTTTTTTTCTAATGCCTGTCAGCTTCTCTGACTTCTTTTTTCTAATGCCTGTCAGCTTCTCTGGACTTTTTTTTCTAATGCTTGTCAGCTTCTCTGGGTTCTTTTTTCTATTGCTTGTCAGCTTCTCTGGGTTCTTTTTTCTAATGCTTGTCAGCTTCTCTGGACTTTTTTTTCTAATGCTTGTCAGCTTCTCTGGACTTTTTTTTCTAATGCTGTCAGCTTCTCTGGGCTGTTTTTTCTAATGCTGTCAGCTTCTCTGGCTTTTTTTCTAATGCCTGTTAGCTTCTCTGGCTTCTTTTTTCTAATGCCTGTCAGCTTCTCTGGCTTCTTTTTTCTATTGCCTGTCAGCTTCTCTGGGTTCTTTTTTCTAATGCCTGTCAGCTTCTCTGACTTCTTTTTTCTAGTGCCTGTTAGCTTCTCTGTCTTCTTTTTTCTAGTGACTGTTAGCTTCTCTGTCTTCTTTTTTCTAGTGCCTGTTAGCTTCTCTGTCTTCTTTTTTCTAGTGCCTGTTAGCTTCTCTGTCTTCTTTTTTCTAGTGACTGTTAGCTTCTCTGTCTTCTTTTTTCTAGTGCCTGTTAGCTTCTCTGTCTTCTTTTTTCTAGTGACTGTCAGCTTCTCTGTCTTCTTTTTTCTAGTGCCTGTTAGCTTCTCTGTCTTCTTTTTTCTAGTGACTGTCAGCTTCTCTGGCTTCTTTTTTCTAATGCCTGTTAGCTTCTCTGGCTTCTTTTTTCTAGTGACTGTCAGCTTCTCTGGCTTCTTTTTTCTAGTGACTGTTAGCTTCTATGGCTTCTTTTTTCTAGTGCCTGTTAGCTTCTCTGGCTTCTTTTTTCTAATGCCTGTTAGCTTCTCTGGCTTCTTTTTTCTAGTGCCTGTTAGCTTCTCTGGCTTCTTTTTTCTAATGCCTGTTAGCTTCTCTGGCTTCTTTTTTCTAGTGCCTGTCAGCTTCTCTGGCTTCTTTTTTCTAATGCCTGTTAGTTTCTCTGGCTTCTTTTTTCTAATGCCTGTTAGCTTCTCTGTTTTCTTTTTTCTAATGCCTGTTAGCTTCTCTGTCTTCTTTTTTCTAGTGCCTGTTAGCTTCTCTGGCTTCTTTTTTCTATTGCCTGTTAGCTTCTCTGGCTTCTTTTTTCTAGTGCCTGTCAGCTTCTCTGGCTTCTTTTTTCTAATGCCTGTCAGCTTCTCTGGGCTCTTTTTTCTAATGCCTGTCAGCTTCTCTGGCTTCTTTTTTCTAATGCCTGTCAGCTTCTCTGGGCTCTTTTTTCTAATGCCTATTAGCTTCTCTGGGCTCTTTTTTCTAATGCCTGTCAGCTTCTCTGACTTCTTTTTTCTAATGCCTGTCAGCTTCTCTGACTTCTTTTTTCTAATGCTTGTCAGCTTCTCTGGCTTCTTTTTTCTAATGCTTGTCAGCTTCTCTGGCTTCTTTTTTCTAATGCTTGTCAGCTTCTCTGACTTCTTTTTTCTAATGCCTGTCAGCTTCTCTGGCTTCTATCTTTTTTCTATTGCCTGTCAGCTTCTCTGGCTTCTTTTTTCTATTGCCTGTCAGCTTCTCTGGCTTCTATCTTTTTTCTATTGCCTGTTAGCTTCTCTGACTTCTATCTTTTTTCTATTGCCTGTTAGCTTCTCTGGCTTCTATCTTTTTTCTATTGCCTGTCAGCTTCTCTGGCTTCTATCTTTTTTCTATTGCCTGTCAGCTTCTCTGGCTTCTATCTTTTTTCTAATGTCTGTCAGCTTCTCTGGCTTCTATCTTTTTTCTAATGCCTGTCAGCTTCTCTGGCTTCTATCTTTTTTCTATTGCCTGTCAGCTTCTCTGGCTTCTTTTTTCTAGTGCCTGTCAGCTTCTCTGGCTTCTTTTTTCTATTGCCTGTCAGCTTCTCTGGCTTCTATCTTTTTTCTATTGCCTGTCAGCTTCTCTGGCTTCTATCTTTTTTCTATTGCCTGTCAGCTTCTCTGGCTTCTATCTTTTTTCTATTGCCTGTCAGCTTCTCTGGCTTCTATCTTTTTCTAATGCCTGTCAGCTTCTCTAGTTTCTATCTTTTTATAGTGCCTGTCAGTTTCTTTGGCTTATTTTTCTAGTAACTGTCACCTTCTCTGGCTTCTATCTTTTTCTAGTAACTGTCAGCTTCTCTGGCTTATTTTTCTAGTAACTGTCACCTTCTCTGGCTTCTATCTTTTTCTAGTAACTGTCAGCTTCTCTGGCTTCTATCTTTTTCTAGTGCCTGTCAGTTTCTTTGGCTTATTTTTCTAGTAACTGTCACCTTCTCTGGCTTCTATCTTTTTCCAGTGTTTGTCATCTTGTCTGGCTTCTATCTTTTTCCAGTGTTTGTCATCTTGTCTGGCTTCTATCTTTTTCCAGTGTTTGTCATCTTGTTTGGCTTCTATCTTTTTCCAGTGTTTGTCATCTTGTCTGGCTTCTATCTTTTTCCAGTGTTTGTCATCTTGTCTGGCTTCTATCTTTTTCTAGTGATTGTCAGCTTCTCTGGCGTTTGTCTTTTTCCAAAGACTGCTGGCTTCTCTGGTTTCTATCTTTTTCCAATGATTGTCATCTTCTCTGGATTCTGTCTTTTTTCTATTGCCTGTCAGCTTCTCTGGCTTCTTTTTTCTAGTGCCTGTCAGCTTCTCTGGCTTCTTTTTTCTATTGCCTGTCAGCTTCTCTGGCTTCTATCTTTTTTCTATTGCCTGTCAGCTTCTCTGGCTTCTATCTTTTTTCTATTGCCTGTCAGCTTCTCTGGCTTCTATCTTTTTTCTATTGCCTGTCAGCTTCTCTGGCTTCTATCTTTTTTCTAATGCCTGTCAGCTTCTCTAGTTTCTATCTTTTTATAGTGCCTGTCAGTTTCTTTGGCTTATTTTTCTAGTAACTGTCACCTTCTCTGGCTTCTATCTTTTTCTAGTAACTGTCAGCTTCTCTGGCTTCTATCTTTTTCTAGTGCCTGTCAGTTTCTTTGGCTTATTTTTCTAGTAACTGTCAGCTTCTCTGGCTTCTATCTTTTTCTAGTAACTGTCAGCTTCTCTGGCTTCTATCTTTTTCTAGTGCCTGTCAGTTTCTTTGGCTTATTTTTCTAGTAACTGTCACCTTCTCTGGCTTCTATCTTTTTCCAGTGTTTGTCATCTTGTCTGGCTTCTATCTTTTTCCAGTGTTTGTCATCTTGTCTGGCTTCTATCTTTTTCCAGTGTTTGTCATCTTGTTTGGCTTCTATCTTTTTCCAGTGTTTGTCATCTTGTCTGGCTTCTATCTTTTTCCAGTGTTTGTCATCTTGTCTGGCTTCTATCTTTTTCTAGTGATTGTCAGCTTCTCTGGCGTTTGTCTTTTTCCAAAGACTGCTGGCTTCTCTGGTTTCTATCTTTTTCCAATGATTGTCATCTTCTCTGGATTCTGTCTTTTTATAGTGAATGTCAGCTTCTTTGGCTTGTGTAGTGATTATCACCTTCTCTGGCTTCTGTCTTTTTCTAGTGAGATTGTCAGCTTCTCAAGCTTGTCTTTTCCCAGTGATTGTCAGCTTCTCTGACATCTGTCGTCTCCTGGCATTCTGTATCAAAAATTTTATATTATCTTCCTGACTTCCGTTGGACTGTCCATCGCTTCAACTTTGTTAAGATACATGTTTTAGTTTTTGTCTTCTCTGTATCTCTATCTAGATATTAGTTGTGTTTTTGCTATTTGTTGTTGCTGCTGCTGATGCTGCTGATGCTGCTGATGATGATGTGGGATGTCTGAACATAATCTCCATTTTCATTACCTTCCTGTCTGCGTGCCGTATTTTTTCTCTTCTTCTTGTAGTTCACTCCTATGAATATGGCCATCATTTTCTTTCCTATTAATTACATGTAACAGTATTGATCTTTCCTGTTTCACGCACAATTTATTGCTTGGCATTTCACGCTATCAGTTCTTGCTGGTTGTTTTATGGCTGTAATAAATAGCTTATCTAACCTTTAATTTTTGGTTGGAATAGCTTTCATTGCTGAATATATGCAGCTTTCTGTGCTATTCGTCTGTAGCTATCTGTGCTGGATGTATGCACCTATCTGTGCTGCATGTATGCACCTTTCTGTGCTGGATGTATGCAGTTATCAGAATGTATAAACTAGGAAAAATGTAGGAACAGCATTATTACTTAACAACTACAACGATGTGAAGCTTCGGCGAGAGCCTTAATCATACAAAAACATACAGGACGAAGAAACAGAGAGAGGAGATAAAGTACAGATTCACATGAATACCATTTTTTTGTTTAAATTAAAAAAAATTAGAGTACTTAGCTGTAAATTGTAAGGTATGGCTTGTCCGGCGGTTTGTGTCAGGAGTGGATTTAGTAGAACGTGGAGACTGTTTAAATAGAGACCTGTGATATGTGATCAGTTGTAACTGGGGGTGGTGGATGGGGAACTCAGCTATCTTCTCGGCAAAGACCCTCACCCCACCACTAGCACTGACACCATAATCAGACTTACACGGCTAGTACTAGACCTAAATTCTTTCGAATTCAACGGCGAATACTTCGAGAAAATCAGTGGTGTTGCCATGGGAACGAACATGGGTCCCAGTTATGCATGTCTATTTAAGGGCTTTCTGGAAGTCAAATTATGGGAAACCTACGCTGGCAGACTTCCAGAATTCTATAAAAGGTACATCGATGATGGCATTGGAATCACAAGTATGCCACAGGAATAGCTAAAAAAAAATTTTTTTATTGAATTCGCCAACTCACTCAATAATAACAACAACATAAAATTCACTTATGAAATTTCTGACAAGTCTGTCAACTTTTTAGACATTAAAATGTCTATTGGCATAAACAGGCTTGTCACCTCTGTATTTTACAAGCCCACTGATAGTCACACCTATTTGCTTTACACTTCCTCCCATCCTGAAGCCTGTAAGAACTCCATCCCATACTCCCAACTCCTCCGTCTTCGCCGCATATGTCAGGATAATTTGGTCTTTATAGATCAGTCCAACAAGTTATTAGAATTTTTCTGTCATCGCCACTACCCAGAAAAGGTCCTTCGTGAAGCATTCAACCGTATCCAAATAGTGACCCGCAAAGAAGTATTCGGGAAAAAGCCTGTTACTCCATCTGGCAGAGTTAAGTTAGTACTGCCTTTCCACCCGCGTGGTCAGATGATTGTCATCTGCTGCTATTCCAAATCGACCCCGACACTCGCGACATTTTCTCTGATCCACCCCCGTTGGCATACAAACGTGATCCAAACCTTAAAGACATCCTCGTCCACAGTCACTTGAAGCAGGGCCTTACATATGTTGGCACCAGAAAATGTAACCGCCCCCGCTGCATCACCTGCCTGGTAGTCTGGGAAAAGAAAACAATCACCTTTCCCAAAACTATCCTCGCTCTTCATGAGGGATTCACATACGAGTCCCGTAATGTGATATATGTCATCTTTTGCAAAAGATGCAGGATAACATATATTTTTGAGACTGGCCTCAGATTAGGGGACCGCATGCAAAAACATCTGTACGACATCGCCCAGCATGTGTGGTTTCTGTTTTGTCTGCTTGTCGGTTGCTTGCTTTGTGTGGCATGTTGCTGTGCTTGCTTTGTGTGGCATGTTGCTGTGCTTGCTTTGTGTAGCATGTTGCTGTGCTTGCTTTGTGTGGCATGTTGCTGTGCTTGCTTTGTGTGGCATGTTGCTGTGCTTGCTTTGTGTGGCATGTTGCTGTGCTTGCTTTGTGTGGCATGTTGCTGTGCTTGCTTTGTGTGGCATGTTGCTGTGCTTGCTTTGTGTGGCACGTTGCTGTGCTTGCTTTGTGTAGCATGTTGCTGTGCTTGCTGATGATTTTATTTTTTTCTCAGTTAATGTGAACTGAAAATGGATTCGTCGTTGTTTCTTTTTTTTTTCACTCACGGGTGTCTTTTCAGTTAATCTTTTATTTATCTTGTTCATAAATATATTGATATGTGTGACCACCTGCTTATACATAAATATATTGAGATGTGTGACCACTTGCTTATACATAAATATATTGAGATGTGTGACCACTTACTTATACATAAATATGTTGAGATGTGTGACCACTTGCTTATACATAAATATATTGAGATGTTTGACCACTTGCTTATACATAAATATATTGAGATGTGTGACCACTTGACCACCTGCTTATACATAAATATATTGAGATGTGTGACCACTTGCTTATACATACCAACAGAGCTTCCGCAGATATCATAGAGGCACACTCTTACATCTGTCTCCTGGTTGTCCGCAAACATCTCCAAACAGACACACACACACATACACACACACAAACATGTCATAAGTGGCACCGTTCTGGAGTTTTCCCTTTAAGAACATTTCTGGTGCCTTTTTAAAACTTTTGGTTTTGGACTTTGGGAAGCCTTTCTGTTTATCACGGAAAAATATCTACACTGTATGATAAAGTAGATAGAAGAAATATGGAGGGTATTATCTCTACATTATACGATAAAGTAGATAGAAGAAATATGGAGAGCAATATCTCTACAATACAGATTCGATGCCACCTCCATATTTATATCATTCTCTTTCACCTGCTTATTTGTGTCTGTCTTGTATCAGTAAGCATACAAACACATATTCAGCCACACTCCTTTCTTTGCTCTAATATTTCAAGAGGGCTTTTGTGTAATATTTGAAAAAAAAGGGAAGTTGAAAACTAAAAAGACTCGACTTTCGGGGAAAAAATTCAAGGTATCATCTGGATTACCAGGAAAACAAGAAAACGTATTAAGATCTTTTCAGGAAGCCTGTTCGGCCTGGAAGCTCATAAAAACAACCAGTGAAAAAGATAACAATT
Organism: Achatina immaculata; assembly: GCA_009760885.1. Lineage (NCBI taxonomy): Eukaryota > Metazoa > Mollusca > Gastropoda > Stylommatophora > Achatinidae > Lissachatina > Lissachatina immaculata. The sequence continues at coordinate 37,984,640 of CM019717.1, read as the reverse complement.
CTCTTCACAAGACACGAGACAGACAGAAAATCTGACAATTTTTGGACAAGCCAGAGAGAAAAGAAGACACGAGACAGACAGAAAACCTGATAATTTTTTAACAAGCCAGAGAAAAGAAGATGACATTAGACAGACAGAAAAATCTGACAATATTTTAACCTATCAGAAAGGAAGGAAGATAGGAAATGAGAAAAAAAAACTGACGAAGTGGAAGAAAATAGAGAAGATAAATGAGATAAATGGAAATTGAAACAAGGAGGGCACACTTTCTTCTTCTTCTTCTTCTTCCTTCCTTCCTTCCTTCTTTCCTTCTTTCCTTTCTCTTTTTTCTTCTTATTCTTACATAATATAGTTCTACTTATGATGAGTATTTATTACTTGGGTTATTTGTTATATGTGTTCGTATTTGTTATTTATGTGCATATTTATTACTTGGGTGTCATACAAGATAGTTGCAATATTTGATCTATTCCTACAGTATGTTTATTAATGTTTATAAGTTTTATAACAGTTTTTGATCTATTCCTGCAGTGTGTTTATTAAAGTTTATAGTTTTTATGGTACTGTTTGATCTGTTCATACAGTGTGTTTATTAATGTTTATAGTTTTTATAGTAGTGTTTTATCTGTTCATATAGTGTGTTTATTAATGTTTATAGATTTTATAGTAGTGTTTTATCTATTCCTGCAGTGTGTTTATTAATGTTTATAGTTTTTATAGCAGTGTTTGATCTGCTTTTACAGTGTGTTTGTTAATGTTTGTAGTTTTATAGCAGTGTTTGATCTGTTTCTACAGTGTGTTTATTAATGTTTATAGTTTTTATAGCAGTGTTTGATCTGTTTATACAGTGTGTTTATTAATTTTTTATAGCAGTGTTTGATCTGTTTATTCATTCATTCATTCATTTGCATGTCCCTTGCGGAACTTTGCCTCCCAAACAGCACTCCTGTAGGCCTCTCGGTTGTGAGCAAGATGGCCTGCTGCTGTTGCATCCATTTCCAGATCGTCAACGATGTCTTGCAGCCATCTTCGTCTTGGTCTTCTGTTTATCTTATATCTTATATCCTTCCCGTGCCGTTAGACGTCACATAGGGCTCGCAAAGTAGTTCGCCAATTTTTCCTGTCTTCGGCGAGTCTTTCAACCTCAACAAAGGATTTTATGCCTGTTAATTTGGCCTATCTTAATAATGTCCTCTTCAGAGTTTCACGCGGTCTGCCCCTTTTTCTTCGGCCTTTTGTGTTCCACTTGATAGCTTGTTTTGGGATTCTCTGATCATTTCTTCTCATCAAGTGACCAACATATGTCCATCTCCTTTTCCTGATCACCCGTGAGACTGTTGTTCAGTCATCTGTCTTATCTCTGCATTGTTCTTGAATTCATTCCACTTGATGCCGAGTATTTTCCTTAGGCATTTGTTTTCAAAAGAGTCTAATTTCTTGTCTATTTCTTTAGTTGTTTTCCAGCTTTCGCATGCATAAATGAGGGTGGATATTACATTTGAATTGAATAGTCTTAACTTGGTTTTTGTGCTTATAACTTTTGAATTCCATATGTTCTCAAGATTCTTGAAGATTGATGCTGCTTTTGCAATTCTGATCCTAACTTCCTTTCTAGTGTCACCATCCTGGTCTATGTAGCTGCCAAGGTATGCAAATTGATTGACTTCTTCAATATCTGTCCCTTCTATGTGTATTTTTCCATTTGATTGATGGGAATTTTCATTATTTTGTTTTGTCCTTGTTAATTTCAAGTCCTATTTTGCTAGCCAGTGAAGATAGGCTATCTGTTTTTCTTGCATGGAATTCACATTATTACTGATAAGAGTTATGTCATCAGCAAAATCAAGATCTTCTAGTTGGGTCCCATGTACCCAGTCAATACCTGTGTTACCTGTGCAGCATTTTTTCATTATGAAGTCTATTGTAATCCCAAAAAGTAAAGGAGACAGTATACATCCTTGTTTCACGCCTGTTTCAATCTGGAACCATTCACTCATCCCTTCTTCTGTCTTGACTGCACAACCATATCCATTGTATAAGTCCTTAATGATGTTGACAATTTTAGATGGTATTCCATATAGACATAATATTCTCCATAATGAATCTCTGTGTATGCTATCAAATGCCTTCTTAAAATCTATGAAATTCAGTATTAATGGTTTCTGCTTTTCAATATGTTCTTCAAGTATTATTCTGAGAGTAAAGATCTGGTCGAGACAGCTTCTCCCTTTTCGAAATCCTGCTTGTTCTTCTCTCATTGCAGTATCCACTTTATCTTCTGTTTATACAGTGTGTTTATTAATGTTTATAGTTTTTATAGCAGTATGTTATCTGTTTCTACAGTGCGTTTATTAATATTTATATTTTTTATAGCAGTGTTTGATCTGTTTATACAGTGTGTTTATTAATATTTATATTTTTATAGCAGTGTTTGATCTGTTTATACAGTGTGTTTATTAATGTTTATAGTTTTTATAGCAGTATTTGATCTGTTTCTACAGTGCATTTATTAATATTTATAGTTTTTATAGCAGTGTTTGATCTGTTTCTACAGTGTGTTTATTAATATTTATATTTTTATAGCAGTATTTGATCTGTTTCTACAGTGTTTGCTAATATTTATATTTTTATAGCAGTGTTTGATCTGTTTCTACAGTGTGTTTGTTAATGTTTGCTGCTGTCATCTACCACAGCCAACATGGCCAGTATTCCGGCATGCACATGTGGTAGATTGTAGATATGCGTGTGTGTGCAGGAGAGCAGGGTATAGCGATCATGGGTTGTGCACTTCATGGCATCTATTTTATAAGTTATCCTTATACAAGACGATGGTCAACCAACCCAGGACGGTCTCGCAAACCTGACCTGGGACCGAGATACACGCTGGGCCGAGCGTGAGTACACCGCGTGGACAAGCGAGCCTGTAGAGAAGTCGCCCGTGAGGTTGCGAACATGTCCAAGTTGTGAGCTGATGAAACTATCTTCACCAGCACTCCCACACCAGACTGTCGAGTTTACCTGGTAATACTACTCAGAGTAACCGACTTAACTAGTTTTCATAAATCTGTGGAGTTCTTCATAAGGTAGGTAATTGCAGTGTTAAGATTTTCAGTCATAAAGCATGGAGCATACATGGTATGTAATTATCAGATATCCGGTCATAATGTTATCAGTAAGCAATTATTAATATAGAACTTCAGCATGGCTGTAGTGTGTGAGACAACATAGACAGGGTTGTGAGGTAACTTTGACAGGAGTTTGTAAGGTAACAAAGACAGAACTGCGTGAGGTAACATATACAGGGCTGTGTGAGATAAGAGGCAGAACTATGTGAGATACGAGACAGAACTATGTGAGATAAGAGTCAGAACTATGTGAGATAAGAGACAGAACTATGTGAGGTAACATATACAGGGCTGTCCGAGATAAGAGACAGAACTGTGTGAGATAACATATACAGGGCTGTCTGAGATAAGAGACAGAACTATGTGAGATAAGAGACAGAACTATGTGAGATAAGAGACAGAACTGAGTGAGGTAACATATACATGGCTGTGTAAGATAAGAGACTGTGTGAGATAAGAGATAGAACCGTGTGAGATAAGAGACAGAACTGTGTGAGATAAGAGACAGAAATATCTGAGGTAAGATAGACATAACTGTGTGAGGTAAGATGTACAGGGCTATGTAAGATAAGATACAGAACTGTGTGAGGTAAGATAGACATGACTGTGTGAAATAACATATACAGGGCTGTGTGAGATAAGAGACAGAAATGTGTGAGATAAGATATACATGATTGTGTGAGATAAAATAGACAGGGCTGTGAGAGATAAGATAGACAGGACTGTGAGAGATAAGATAAATAGGACTATGGGAGATAAGAGACTGGGCTATGAGAGATAAGATAGAGAAGACTGTCTGTGAGAGATAAGATAGAGAGGACTGTCTGTGAGAGATAGAGAGGACTGTCTGTGAGAGATAAGATAGAGAGGACTGTCTGTGAGAGATAAGATAGAGAGGACTGTCTGTGAGAGATACGATAGACAGAACTGTGGGATAATATAGGACTGTGAGATGAGATAGATACAACTGTGTGAAATAAGAAATTCTATTTGATTTCTCCAACTCTGTCAATGTATACATCCGTTTTTTTTTCAGGGGGAGGGAGGGAGGGAGGAATTTGTGGTAGTTGGTGGGGCTGTGGTGAAGTTGAGGGATTAATGATCTTTGATTAGATGACTGACCCGGATGTGAGCAAGCTTTTATATCCTCTTAGCAGGAAACAAAATTCTGATCTTTGGTAACTTACATCTGTGTTTGTTGGGTGAGATGAGAAAGCTGTGTTTGTTGGGTGAGATGAGAAACATGTGTGTGCTGGATGAGATAGGTGTTTGTTTGATGACATGAGAAACCTTTGTACGTTGGATGAGATGAGAAAGCTGTGTTTGCTGGATGGGGAACCTGTGTTTTCTGGATGAGATAGGTGTTTGTTTGATGAGATGGAAAAGTTTATGCTTTCTACACGAGATGAGATGAGAAAGCTGTACTTGCTGGATGAGATGAGAGTAATCTATGTTTTCTGGATGAGATGAGAAACTTGTGTTTTCTGGATGAAATGAGAAACCTCTGTTTTGCTGGATGAGATGAGAAAACTGCTCGAAGCGCACCAGAAACTAGATTTTCTATCCAAGAAGGGAAGCGAAGAGTAAAGAGAAGAAACATTGAAATAGCTTATTGTCTAGGACGCTGAAGAAGTATTAGAATACTAGTACAGTAGAAGTATTAGAGTACTAGTACAGTAGAACTTCGATTACCCGTCAGACTAGTGGACCCCTGACTATGACGAATAATCGAACAGACAAATAACAATTTGCAATGAAAATAGTGTAGATCTGGAACCGAGCCCTTGCGCTTGCTTGTTTTATAACATTATTTGTAACATAAATACACCACACTGTGCATACTACAAGGATCAAAAGTGGAGGGGAAAAACAGTTTACATAAGCGGAATTGTTGAAATGTCCCTAAAAATGTCATTTACATAATTACATTTCTTTTCGTCCGGTCAGTTTCTTTTGTTTCGTTTCCCCTTGAGCTTTGTGGAGACAACGTTACGAATTTGACGTAGCAGCAAAGCTTGAATGGTATCCGCTTCTTTTATGCTTCTGTCTGGTCAGTACACTTTGACAAAATAATTTCCATTTCATGCTGGTTGTTTGTGTTTGCTATTCCATCAGTCTTCTTCTTCTTCTTCTTCTTCTTCTTCTTTACTTCTGCTACACAGCATTAACGTTTAATGTGTCCAAAATATTTAAGTTTTCTTTGTTTAATCCTCTTTACTAGCCAGCCTTCTTCTATATTAAGTTCTTGTAGTATGGGTATATCCTTTATAGACTACTCAAAGCCATTTGACTCTGTACAACACCAGAAACTTTGGCGAAATAATGGAAAACATGGGATTTCCAACACATTTGATACAATTAATATCACTGCTATATCTAGACCAACAAGCAGCAGTAAGAATAAATGGTGAAACAACAACTTGGTTTGACATAAAACAAGGGGTCCGTCAGGGGCGCATATTGTCGCCTTACTTATTTAACTTATATATTGAAAATATAATGAGGAATGTTAGAGAAATGTAGACAAAGAATATTACAATGCCATAACAATTGGAGGTTATGAAATACCAGAGATTAGATATGCTGACGACACAGTGTTACTGTCCACAACACAAAAAGGAATGGAAAAACTAATTATGTCAGTCCGTAAGAACAGCGTAGAGCAAAACCTCTATCTTAATGCAAAGAAAACTAAATTGATGACAACTGACAAAACAAACAAGGCAGCTGAAATATGTATCAATGAGGAAAAACTGGAAGAAGTGGAGAGTTTTGAATATCTTGGATCACTGCTAACTAATAATGGAGATACAATGAAGGAAATTAAAAGGAAGACATATATCGCTCTTAAGAAAGTAAAACAACTAAAGAATCCGTGGAGAGGAACAAACAGAACTACAAAAATAATATTTTTAAGGCATGCATTTTTCCCATCGCAACATATGCCCTTGAGACTTGGACACTTAAAAAAACAGCTGAGAAACACATAAATGCCTTTGAGTAGCCTATAAAAGATAAATATAGATTTACATTAAATTCTCTGCATTTCTCTATTATTAATCTTATATTGAATATATGATCTCTTGATCCTTTTCCTTGCTGAAACCAGCTTATTCCATATTGACTTCTCCTTTTATTTTCTTACGAAGTCTCCACATTATGATTCTTAGCAGAATTTTACCTGCATGACTAATCAGGGCAACAGTTCTGTAGTTTGTGCATAATTTCAGGTTACCCTTTTTTGGCAGTGGTATGAATACAGTACTTTTCCATTCTTTTGGCCAAATACCTGAATGCCATCTCTTTTTACATAGTGCATGATAGATTGTTGCACATTCCTTTCCTCCTGCTTTAATAAATTCAGCTGTTATCTCATCACATCCTGGTGATTTACCATTTTTCAGATTCTCTATTGCCCACAAAACATCTTCTATTGTCGGTTCTTGTTCTTTCTTCTCCAATAATAATTCACACTGTTGATTTCTGCTTTCACAGCCGGTTGTGTCATACACTCCTCTGCAATATTCCTTCCATCTTTCTAGAATTTCCTCTGTCTCTGTCAAGGTATTCCCCATCTCATCACAAATTACATTTAGCTTAGGTGTGACATTTCTCTTCAAAGTCTTCATTTCTTTAAACATTTCATTATCTCTTCCACACTTTTTATGTCCTTCTGTTCTTTCACAACAATCTTGTATGTATTGTTTTTTGTCTTTTCTTATGTTTTTTCGTATTTCTTTTGTTAAAGTTTTATATTCCTCTTTGTTGTTGTTTATCATTTTCCATTGCGTCTTCATTTCTCTACGTTGTTTTATCAGTTCTAGTGTGCCTGCTGTAATCCATCCATTCTTTTGTGTTTTCTTTACTGGAACCACGTCTTTAGCTGTTTTAATTAAGATATCTCTGGCCTGCGTAGCCATTTCATTTGGTGCCATCTCCTCCTGTACAGCCATCAGGATTTGGAAACGGTTCTTCACTTCTGTACCATATTGTTGTGGTATCTTTGTAAGATAAAAGCGGAGTGGTCTTGATCCCCTAACTGTCTTTTTTATCTTTATCTTCATGTCTGCTATTAATAACTCATGGTCCGTGTCACAATCAGCACCTGGTAAAGTTTTTGCTGATGTTATACTTGATCTCCACCTTCTTTGCACTAAAATGTAATCCTTAATCTTCTGCTCTTTCTGTACCACTCTTTGCATTAAAATCCCCCATTATTAATACAATATCATTTTTCCGTACCTGGTCTATCGTCGTTTGCAGCGTGTTATAAAAGTCTTCTATTTCCTCTTTTTCTGCTGCTGATGTAGGTGCATGTACCTGAATAATTCTGATAGTGAGGAGTCTTTCACTTACTGGATTGTAACATAGTAATGCTTTTGATGTTGATTTGTCCAAGTAAAAAAGCCACTCCATTCTTTTTCCTAATTCTCCACCAGAGTATATAAAGATATTATCATTCTCGCTCTTAAAGTGTCCTGATCCTTTCCATCGATGTTTGCAGATTCCCAAAATGTGTTCTTTTCATCTCGTCACTTGTTATTTGATACTTTCCCTCATACATACTTCTTACATTCCATGTTCCTACTCTTATATTTCTTTTTAGTTTGATGCAGGGATTTTCCTTAGTAACACCTTCAGGATTTTGTCCGTCATCACAATTACTAGTACTGACCTCCGTCTCACACTCTTCCCCAGTGTTAAAATTAGATCTATCTGGCCTGGGGGACTCACCACCAGATCTTTTTCCTATCTGATCTTCCATGTTGCTGTTTGGGTTTCTTGGTATATTTCCAGAAGATAGTTTACCATTGCTTTCTTTCTGGGCAGTGACTGTACTAGTCAGTGATCGTAGCCATTGTCCCTACATTGAGATCATCTGCCTACCATCATAGAGTGGTGACAGTAACCAACATTATCTGTCTGCTGCTCTCCCATTCCATCCACCACCTGCTCCCATGGCTTCACGTCACCCTGATCGGGGGGCTATTCGGGTACTCCACCTTACCCAAGGGTGTCCCATAGACTGACGGAGGTAAGGATGTGTCTTACTTCCCCTTTGATAGGGGATAACCCTACCCCGCTGACCATTTCTTTATCTTTTAAAAATAAAGATAATTCATTCATTCAACTGTTCATTCATTCATTCATTCATTCATTCTTCTTCTTCTTCTTCTTCATTGTCAGAATTATCCGAGATTATCGTCACTCTTCAACAGTATCATCATCGTCTAAAATCTACATCCTCATATCTAATTTGTCCATGTCTAGCCTATCACTTATCTCCTATATCAAAATATATTTTCAAAATCTTGAACATTCCATCATTTCTGATGCTCTTGGAATGGATTTTGCTGTTGCTGTACTTTTACTCTACCATATACTGGTGCTGTACTTTTACTCTACCATATACTGGTGCTGTACTTTTACTCTACCATATACCGATGCTGTACTTTTACTCTACTATATACTGGTGCTGTACTTTTACTCTACCATATATTGGTGCTGTACTTTTACTCTACCATATATTGGTGCTGTACTTTTACTCTACCATATACTGATGCTGTACTTTTACTCTACCATATACTGATGCTGTACTTTTACTCTACCATATACTGATGCTATACGTTTTAGAAGAATGTTGCGAATTCTCTGGACAACAAAAATAACTAATGAAGAATGTATGAGAAGAACTGGAGAGACAAAAAATCTTGTCAAAAAAAATAAGAGAGAGACAATGTACTTTCATAGGACATGCAATGAGAAGAGGGAACATTGAAAATATTATAACAACAGGAAAAATAGAGGGAAGAAGATCAAGAGGAAGACCAAGAGAAATGATACTGGACAGTCTGACGGGATGGTGTGAGAGGAGATCACCAACTGAGCTGATGGCCTGCATGAAGAATCGTGTACTCTAGAGAAGCATAATAGCCAACGCCAGTCGGCACGGCACCTGATGATGATGATGATGATATTCTTACTCCACCATATATTGATTCTATACTTTTACTCTACCATGTACCGATTCTATACTTTTACTCTACCATGTACCGATTCTGTACTTTTACTCTACCATGTACCGATTCTATACTTTTACTCTACCATGTACCGATTCTGTACTTTTACTCTACCATGTACCGATTCTGTACTTTTACTCTACCATGTACCGATTCTGTACTTTTACTCTACCATGTACCGATTCTGTACTTTTACTCTACCATGTACCGATTCTGTACTTTTACTCTACCATGTACCGATTCTGTACTTTTACTCTACCATGTACCGATTCTGTACTTTTACTCTACCATGTACTTATTCTATACTTTACCACATACTGATTCTATATTTTTATCTTTTGTGACACGATTTCATACCTCATTATTGGGGGTAGCGGGTGTTGGGGAGGGGGAGACCGATAATTACCGCAGTTCTTGCTTATCTTTACTCTCTGTTCATCGGCTTTACAAATACTGTAAATGTGAAACAATACCTAGACAGCAACAGTACCGTGTGAGTTGTAAACAAAATCTAAACAGCAACAGTACCGTGTGAGTTGTAAACAAAATCTAAACAGCAACAGTACCGTGTGAGTTATGATAACTATAATGATATCAACATTATAAAAGTCTATATGATAGCTATAATGATATCAGTATGATAAAAGTCCATATTATAACCATACCGGTATTGGTATTAAATGATAAAAGTCTATATGATAACTATAATAGTATTGATATCAGCATGATAAAAATCTTATGATAGCTATAATGATATCAGCATGATAAAGGTATATATGTTATTTATAATGATATTAACATGATAAAATCTACATGATAACTATAATGGTATTGATATCAACACAATAAAAGTCCATATGATAACCTTAATGGTATTGATATCAACACGATAAAAATATGTATAACTATAGCGATATCAACATGATAAAGGTCTATATGATAACTATAATGATATCAGCATGACAAAAGTCTAATTGATAACCATAATGGTTTTGATATCAACATGATAAAAGCCTATGTCGCAGCAGCAAATAGTTCAGAATAGAAAGTGCTGACATTTTATGATGACTAAGACAACGCAAACAGTCTCTCTGAATTGTAATAATGGGAGACTTCCACATGGAAGTGGGGAATCAGCCAGAGGAACATGCAGCAGGACATTTTATCTTGAAAAACTCGAGTAACACAGAAGACAAACTGACTAGGGGAGGGGCAGTTAACATACAATGGCTACAGCTTTCACGGAACATATCAAATAGCTGGACCATAAACAAAGTCCTCTTTGCTGACGACGGTATCAGAGAAAGAAGTACAACAGACAATCCATTACTATCAAAGGCATGTAATGATCACAACATGTAAATCAGTTGTGAAAAAATGGATATCATGACAATTGCTAAAGAAGAAATCCCAACAAAGGTTTTCCCGGAGAATGAGCCTTTCAAGCAAGTGACCCGTGTCAAATATCTGGGTAACACAGTATTATCATCTGGGAAAATCCATACCGAAATTGAGAACAGATGCAATAAAGCAGATCAGGTCATTGAACAAATGACACCTTTACTGAAAAACAAATAAATCACAACTGAAACAAAAACAACACAACTTTCCTCCCAACTCTATGCTATCAGTGTCAAACATGGACACTAACAGCCAAAAAACAAAAACAAAAAATCAACATGACAGAAATGAGATGTTTAAGGAAAATACTAAATGTGACAAGAAGAGACTAAATAAGAAATGGCACCATCAGGACAAAGGTTGGAGTAACACCAGTATTACATCCAGAAACAACAGGTCAGATGGTTTGACCACGTTACATAACTACCACCAGGCAGGATAGCACAGAAAACATTCACACTAAGAATTGTGAGGGAGAGGTCGCCCACACAAGATGGGCTGGGGGAGATAAGAGAAACCTTAAATATCTCCTGATAGGAAGCCGCGTCCTATCAAGAAGTCGGTTCCCCCCCACCCCTCCCCTGATAAGTATCCCATAAAGGAACGAACAAATGTACTTTATTTTCAAAGGGTGGAGAAATGGGCGGGCAGGTTCCTCTGACATTCTGTCCTTCATCTGTCAACCCCATCATTCAACCTCATTTTAGTGATGTTATTACAAACTTATAAAGAACAATACTAAATATAAACTGAAAACTATAACAAATATAACCTCTTATCCTTATATTAAACAAAAATGCAGATATAACATATGAAAGATTTATTTCACATTCTTACACGTTAGGAGATGGTAAATCTGCGAGGCATGCATGTGTCTTAAGGGGGCATGTAATCAAAGTCAAATAAGTGTTGGAAAAGTTTAACATTACAGAGAAGAATATCGCTTATGAACTTTGGAAGAAATGAAAGGGTATTTTGGAAGAAATGAAAGGGTATTTTGGAAGGAATGAAAGGGTATTTTGGAAGGAATGAAAGTGTATTTTGGAAGGAATGAAAGGGTATTTTGGAAGGAATGAAAGTGTATTTTGGAAGGAATGAAAGGGTATTTTGGAAGGAATGAAAGGGTATTCCACATGTGAGCATCAGGATAAGCAATGTTTTCATATCTTAGGTTTTGGTAGAAAACAGCTGTGTGACCGATTATCACGTTAACAGCCTGACTGTTTTCTTTGATTTGTAAGAGTTTTTTTCCTTCTGGACAGATCTGTTGTCTGATTTATTTTGCACCAGATTCCCCAAAATAATTATTCGTGACTTGTTTATGGCTTATAGTTTATGGTCTGGGTCATCATCGTTGCACTCCGGACATGTCTACAAGTGCTCAGACCCCCCCCCCTCCCTCAACATATCCACCAGCGTCCTGAGGCTGATAGTGCCTGCCCATGAATCACATGATTAAGATGTGGAGGGTGCGTGATTACCTCAAGATAAGCACAGACAAGGAGCACCCACTGCAACAAGAGCTCCTCAGAGAAAAGGCTGACAGGCTAAAGAGGGGCAAATCATGGATGGGTCGTGCAGAAGGTGTCATTAAGTAGGTGTCATTCCATGAGGAATGGGTACCTGTGCCTCCAGCATTGAGGGGCACTTTCTCTTGCATGGTCAAGCTTGACAAGAAAAACAGGGAGCAGAAACCACTTGCTGTGAATACTGAGGTCAGTGCCCTCATCAGTGAAAACTCCAATGAGGCAGATGTTGTGATTTACACAGATGGGGCCATTGTAGGACATCAGAGGAGTGCTTGGGCATCCACAGAACGTTGGGAGTGGGGGGGGGCAGAACAATCTAGGAAGCCAGCGGTGCCTTCGCTATGACCACAAGTAGTGTAACGATGGCAGTAGCGAAAGCTTTTGTGTGACTGGAGTCACAAGACTACACCCGTGTCTGCGTACTAAGTGATTCAACGAGTATTTTCCGGAAGGTTGAGACAGGTTCTGTAAACAGGCAGTGGCTTGAGTCATTGCAGAAATCAAAGATTCGCAGAGCCACCTTATCTATGTCCCTGGACACGTGGGCATCCAGGAAAATGAGATAGCTCATAGACTGACTGGCTCTGCCATCATTGTAGATGGACAGCCACTGGATCGAGCTGATGCTGCTAACACTCTGAGAGAGACAGGCAGAGTGGAGGGCTTTGAGGGCAGCACACTCACATCACTGCTTAGACTGAGAGAGACAGGCAGAGTGGAGGGCTTTGAGGGCAGCACACCCACATCACTGCTTAGACTGAGAGAGACAAGCAGAGTGGAGGGCTTTGAAGGCAGCACACCCACATCACTGCTTAGACTGAGAGAGACAAGCAGAATGGAGAGCTTTGAGGGCAGCACACTCACATCACTGCTTAGACTGAGAGAGACAAGCAGAATGGAGAGCTTTGAGGGCAGCACAGCCACATCACTGCTTAGACTGAGAGAGACAGGCAGAGTGGAGAGCTTTGAGGGCAGCACACCCACATCACTGCTTAGACTGAGAGAGACAAGCAGAGTGGAGGGCTTTGAGGGCAGCACAGCCACATCACTGCTTAGACTGAGAGAGACAAGCAGAGTGGAGAGCTTTGAGGGCAGCACACCCACATCACTGCTTAGACTGAGAGAGACAAGCAGAGTGGAGAGCTTTGAGGGCAGCACAGCCACGTTACTGCTTAGACTGAGAGAGACAGGCAGAGTGGAGGGCTTTGAGGGCAGCACAGCCACGTTACTGCTTAGACTGAGAGAGACAGGCAGAATGGAGGGCTTTGAGGGCAGTACACTCACATCACTGCTTAGACTGAGAGAGACAGGCAGAGTGGAAGGCTTTGAGGGCAACACACCCACATCACTGCTTAGACTGAGAGAGACAGGCAGAGTGGAAGGCTTTGAGGGCAGCACACCCACATCACTGCTTAGACTGAGAGAGACAGACAGAGTGGAGGGCTTTGAGGGCAGTACACTCACATCACTGCTTAGACTGAGAGAGACAGGCAGAGTGGAGGGCTTTGAGGGCAGTACACCCACATCACTGCTTAGACTGAGAGAGCTGGGAATACAGATTAGCACGGCCAGGAACAAGAGGCATACTGGACATGCGAGAGGACTCGTCAACCAACACAGGACAAGCACTATCAGACACAGGACACTGATGGATTCTTTACCTGTGTTATTAATTAATCAACTATGTTCGAGTAAACAATAGTTTCTGCATTCCTGTTTTTATGCGCCAGGTAGAGTTCTCACTACTTCGAGCATTGCAGGTGCTATCTAAGCGTCGAGTGTTCATTACTTCCAGTATTCCATGTTCTATCAATGGGGCGTTTGTTAATTGCTTCCAGTATTCCATGTTCTGTCAATGGGGCGTTTGTTCATTGCTTCCAGTATTCCATGTTCTGTCAATGGGGCGTTTGTTCATTGCTTCCAGTATTCCATGTTCTATCCACGGGCCTTGTGTTCATTGCTTACAGTATTTTCATGACAGCTTTATCTGATTGACTTAATTGACAGGAACATGCTTGTCAAAAATATCTCGGAAGATCTCTCTACCTTCATTCTATCACTTCAGCCACTTAGATATAAATATCTGAAAGCGGTTTTGCTTGAAAATCAGTCAAAAATAAATTCAAATTAAATTTCAAATCTCTCAATACAATATTCGTGTGTCTGTTTGTAGCGCTTGTGTGATACTTAAAACAAATCCAATAATCTTCACTAAATGACGTAAACAGAACGATTATTTCAATAATGTTTACTAGATAAATTATATTACTCTCTCTCTCTCTCTTTCTCTCTCTCTTTAATATGTCTCTCTTCTCGTCCCTCTTTCTCTTCTTTTCTTATCTGTCTCTCTCTTTCACTTCTCACACTCTCTCTCTCTCTCTCTCTCTCTCTCTCTCTCTCTAGAATACGGTACAGTCTCCAGTGACTTAGAGATGGAGCAAATGTTGTTAAAAGAAAATTATTGTGACTGAACCTCATGTGCGCGGGTTTCTAAATCAACTTTTAAGCATGATATGAAGTGAGCAGTCAAAATAAAAAAACAGCCAGGACTCTGATTCTCAAGCATCTCCACCACGCCAGCCGCATGAGAGAGCGACAGAGCCTCATATTTTTCTGGCCTGCCTCTCTCATGATTGATTTTGGCAATATTTGACTGACATAATCTGACACAGAAAAAAAGCAGGTATATTTCGCAAAATTACGTCTTTTTGTGTCTGCGTCTTTTATCTTTACATTTTGACCTCATTTTCTTCCGTATATGACGCAGTACTCTCCCTTTCCCTCCACCCCCACCTCCGTATTCCTTATGCAGTCCATCATATGCCACTGTGGTGTATCCATCTCCCTTTACATCTACTTCATGCTTTCATTTGGTCTTCCTCAACTTATCCTTCAGTTTACCTTATGATTTTCTTTGGTCTGCTTCAAGTTTTCCTTTTGTGTACCTCATGGTTTTATTTGATCTACCTCAAGTTTTCCTTTTGTGTACCTCATGGTTTTCTTGGTCTACCTCAAGTTTTCCTTCTGTGTACCTGATGGTTTTCTTGATCTACCTCAAGTTTTCCTTCTGTGTACCTCATGGTTTTCTTGGTCTACCTCAAGTTTTCCTTCTGTGTACCTCATGGTTTTCTTGGTCTACCTCAAGTTTTCCTTCTGTGTACCTGATGGTTTTCTTGGTCTACCTCAAGTTTTCCTTTTGTGTACCTGATGGTTTTCTTGATCTACCTCAAGTTTTTCTTTTGTGTACATGATGGTTTTCTTGATCTACTTCAAGTTTTCCTTCTGTGTACCTGATGGTTTTCTTGGTCTACCTCAAGTTTTCCTTTTGTGTACCTGATGGTTTTCTTGGTCTACCTCAAGTTTTCCTTCTGTGTACCTCATGGTTTTCTTGGTCTACCTCAAGTTTTCCTTTTGTGTACCTGATGGTTTTCTTGGTCTACCTCAAGTTTTCCTTCTGTGTACCTCATGGTTTTCTTAGTCTACCTCAAGTTTTCCTTTTGTGTACCTGATGGTTTTCTTGGTCTACCTCAAGTTTTCCTTTTGTGTACCTGATGGTTTTCTTGGTCTACCTCAAGTTTTCCTTCTGTGTACCTGATGGTTTTCTTGGTCTACCTCAAGTTTTCCTTTTGTGTACCTGATGGTTTTCTTGGTCTGCTTCAAATTTGTATCATGGGATCGGCAGCATTTATTAGTTCTGTGCCGATTCGTGTTGCAAAGTCTCTCAGCGTGCCACCCTAAGGTCGCCATATTTTTATATAGAACAAGCATTGAAACATATTATTTATATATGATTGTTTGAGCCATAGAAATTTTATACCAGAATATTCAAACGTATATTTTGTCCAATAGTTTGAAGAAAAAAACCCAATGTAGTAACTAAAACATAAAACATGTTATTAAGTTATTATTATGATTAATCACTTATTGCTATTGATCTGAATCATTAATCAATTAATAGGGCCCTTGTCATTGCATCTCATTACTTAATTGTTTAATATCAGCTGTGACTTTGGTCACTTTCAGCTTCAGACAGGCTTCTGAAGATACCTAAGTTAGACAGCTTCTCTGGACTCTATTCATGTGAGCGAAATTTTGTTTATATGCGGAAGTTGTCCCCACAAGCTGGATGCTGAGTTCGTACACAAGTCACCACTTCAGGCAGGGATGTCCAGCAGTTGAGGATGTCCAGCAGTTGAGGATGTACAGCAGTTGAGGATGGGAGCTGACTAAGTAGTTCCCTTCAGGAGTTTTCCGTAACTCTACAAATGTTATGGCCCTTATCTCTGATAGAGAAAATCTTAAATGGCTGGACAAAACGGCATGGGACAGGCACAAAGAACTGATGAATAAGATGAAAGATCTGAAACTTTACAGACATGGTTGCTAACGCCTCCATGCATGGCACATGATGATGATGTCTCTGATGACCTTAATTAGATGTGTTGCATTTCAAAACTGTCAGCATCCATCCACTAGAAAAGAGACAGGTCACATGGGGTGGTAGTTAAGTCGGGTTTGATCAGTCAGTCATTTGCATGTCCCTTGTGGAACTTTACCTCCCTAACAGCTCTGCTAGTGATCCAAGATATTCAAAACTCTCCACTTCTTCCAGTTTTTCCTCATTGATACATATTTCAGCTGCCTTGTTTCTTTTGTCAGTTGTCATCAATTTAGTTTTCTTCGAATTATGATAGAGGTTTTGCTCTTCGCTGTTCTTACAGACTGTCATAATTAGTTTTTCCATTCCTTTTTATGTTGTGGACAGTAATACTGTGTCATAAGCATATCTAATCTCTGGTATTTCATAACCTCCAATTGTTATGGCATTGTAATAATCTTTGTCTACATTTTCTCTAACATTCCTAATTATATTTTCAGTATATAAGTTAAATAACTAAGGCGACAATATGCACCCCTGACAGACCCCTTGTTTTATGTCAAACCTAGTTGTTGTTTCACCATTTATTCTTACTGCTGCTTGTTGGTCTAGTTACAGCAGTGGTGTTAAATGTATCAAATGTGTTGGAAATCCCATTTTTCCCATTATTTCCCACAGTTTCTGGTGTTGTACACAGTCAAATGCCTTTGAGTAGTCTATAAAAGATAAATATAGATTTACATTAAATTCTCTGCATTTCTCTATTATTAATCTTGTATTGAATATATAATCTCTTGATCCTCTTTCTTGCCTAAAACCAGCTTGGACCATATTGACTACTTCTTCTATTTTCTTACGAAGTCTATCCATTATGATTTTTAACAGAATTTTGCAGGCATGACTAATCATGGCAACAGTTCTGTAGTTTGTGCATAATTTCAAGTTACCCTTGTATGGCAGTGGTATGAGTATAGTTCTTTTCCATTCTTTTGGCCAAATACCTGAATGCCATATCTTTTTACATAGTGCATGATAGATTGTTGCACCTTCCTTTCCTCCTGCTTTAATAAATTCAGCTGTTATCTCATCACATCCTGGTGATTTACCGTTTTTCAGATTCTTTATTGCCAATAAAACTTCTTCAATTGTCGGTTCGGGTTCTTTCTCCTCCAACAGTAATTCACACTGTTGATTTCTGCTTTCACATTCAGTTGGTTCACAATTCCTCTGCAATATTCCTTCCATCTTTCTAGAATTTCCTCTGTCTCTGTCAAGGTATTCCCCATCTCATCACAAATTACATTTAGCTTAGGTGTGACATTTCTCGTCAATGTCTTCATTTCTTTAAACATTTCACTATCTCTTCCACACTTTTTATGTCCTTCTATTCTTTCACAACAATCTTGTATGTATTGTTTTTTGTCTTTTCTTATGTTTCTTCGTATTCTTTTGCTAAAGATTTATACTCCTCTTTGTTGTTGTTTGTCACTTTCCATTTCATCTTCATTTCTCTACATGTTTTATCAGTTCTAGTGTGCCTGCTGTAATCGATCCTATTCTTTTGTGGTTTCTTTGTCAGACCCATGTCTTTAGCTGTTGTTATTAAGATATCTCTGGCCTGCGTAGCCAATTCATCTGGTGTCATCTCCTTCTGTACATTCATCAGGATTTGGAAACGGTTCTTCACTTCTGTACTGTATTGCTCTGGTAAGATCAAAGCGGAGTGGTCTTGATCCCCTAACTGTCTTTTTTTATCTTTATCTTCATGTCTGCTATTAATAAGTCATGGCCCGTGTCACAATCAGCACCTGGTCAAGTTTTTGCTGATGTTATACTTGACCTCCACCTTATTTGCACTGTTTGATTCATGGTTTTACCATCAGGTGATATCCATGTGTAAAGTCTTCTTGGATGTTGTTTTAAAAAGTGTGTTAGCGATCATTAGCTCATTTTCCATGCAAAAATGCCATTAGATTGTCACCTGCCTCATTTCCGTGTCCTATGCTAAATTTCCTTACATGTCCTTTATCTTCTGCTCTTTCTGTACCAATCTTTGCATTAAAATCCCCCATCATTAATATAATATAATTTTTCCGTACCTGGTCTATCGTCTTTTGCAGTGTGTTATAAAAGTCTTCTACTTCCTCTTCTTCTGCTGCTGATGTAGGTGCATATATCTGGATAATTCTGATAGTGGGGATTCTATCACTTACTGGATTGTAACCTAGTAATGCTTTTGATGTTAATTTTTTCAAGTAAAAAGCCATTCCATTCTTTCCTCCTACTTCTCCACCAGAGTATATAAAGACATCATTCTCGCTCTTGGAGTGTCCTGATCCTTTCCATCGATGTTCTCAAAATGATGAACCCCCGTTCTTTTCATCTCGTATCCTCGCTTTAAATCTGGCTCATCCAACAATCTTATCAACTATAGACCAATATCATCGTCATTATCAAAACCACTCGAAAAACACATACACAAAATAACTCTACGACACATGCAAGAGAACAATTTACTCATAGACAGTCAGTCAGGCTTTAGACCCAATCATTCCTGCCACACAGCTCTTACCAAAATGACAGAAAACTGGTTAGTAAACATAAATGACGACAGACTATGTGGTGCCATCTTTGTCGACTTTAAAAAGGCATTTGATATGACTGACCACGATATTCTTGTAAGAAAAATAAAGACTTATAGACTGCACCCTGACCTAATAAAATTAATTGCATCGTTTCTTTCAGATAGACAACAGGTAGTATTCTTCAACAATTCTCTATCAAATTCTGCTAAAGTTGACACTGGTGTTCCGCAAGGTTCTATTCTAGGCCCGTTGCTCTTTGCTATCTATATCAATGATCTTCCACTTCATCTTAAACACTCTTCTTGTGACCTTTTTGCCGATGATTGCACAGTCTACACCAGTGACTACGATTGTGTTAATCTAGAATCAACTCTTCAGGTCGAGTTATACAATTTAATTAGATGGAGCAAAAATAATGGCATGATTATAAACACCGATAAAACAAAATCAATGCTCATAACAACAAGACAGAAATTACAAAACGCAACAGAAACAACACTTCGGCTCTGTACAGAAACATCACAGATAGAAAACGTTAGCGAGCACAAAACACTAGGTCTTATTATTGACCAACATCTGACCTGGAACTCTCATGTGCAATGTCTAACAAAACTCATCGCACAAAAAGTATACCAATTAGCTAAAATTAAGCACTTCATCGATCAAGACACTAGGAAGACATACTACATATCTCATATACAAACACATTTAGACTATTGCTCAACAGTTTGGGATGGTTACTCAGTGTCAAATACAAAGAGGCTTTGCTCACTCCAAAAGCGAGCAGTAAAGCTTATTAGTGACAAAGATCAAGCACAAACAACTAACCATCACAAACGTATCAAAATACTACCTCTTAAGAACAGGTTCCTCTTCAACAAAGCCGAGTTAGTACATCAAATTCTTTCACGGCATGCCCCGCCTTATCTATGGAACCTGTTTAAATTTAGCCCAAAGTGCAGCCAACGCTTGAACAACATATGTCTTCCAAAACCTAGACTTGATCTTTACAAGAAAAGCTTTAGTTATTCTGCTGCTTATCTTTGGAATACCCTCCCATCCTATATAAAAAATATAAATTATACTCCTTCCTACAACTACAAGCTTTCCCAATATCTATTTAATGTCGACTACATGCCTCCATGAATTATAAAACTTAAAAGTTATCTTAAACTGCTCTTACAGACACCGAATACAATTAATTGTTTTCTGAATAGTCCCGACAATTTTGTTTAGTAGATAGTCATTTATAATGTTTGTAGTTACTTCTGTACTGAGTGAATGTTTAAGAACGAAACGTAAATGTTATATTTTATTTTATGTCTCTCAGCTTCAATGTTAGTTATGTTTCTTATATGAACAGCATATTTGTAGAATGTCTGGAATAGAGTGATTGATGTATGATAAAGGGCAGAATGTCAGACGGGCCTGCTTGCCCAATTCTTAACCCTTTTGAAATAAAGATCAATCAATCAATCAATCAATCAATCAGTCACATATTATTTGATACTTTCCCTCATACAACTTCTTATCTTCTATACTCCTACTCTTATTTTTCTTTTTAGTTTGATGCAGGAGTTTTCCTTAGTAACACTGTCAGGATTTTGTCCGTCATCACAGTTACTAATGCTGACCTCTGTCTCACACTCTTCCCCAGTGTTAAAATTAGATCTATCTGGCCTGGGGGCCTCACCACCAGATCTGTTTCCTATTTGACTTTCCATGTTGCTGTTTGGGTTTCTTGGTATATTTCCAGAAGATAGTTTACCATTGCTTTCCTTCCGGGTAGTGACTGTACTAGTCAGTGATCGTAGCCATTGTCCCTACATTGAGATCATCTGCCTACCGTCATAGAATGGTGACCATAACCAACATTATCTGTCAGCTGCTCTCCCATTCCATCCACCACCTGCTTCCATAGTTAAGTCGGGTTTGATGAGATAAGAAAGCAAGGATTCATGGATTTGTAAATCTTGACCTCTTTTAGCAAATTCTTCTTTGAGCCATCAACTTAATCCTGAAACTCATCTCTGTTGACCGTGCGTCGATTTGAACGAGCCTTTACGTTTAGAAAGTACTTGTAGCTGTCGGTGCTAATAAACGGAAAAATATGTCTCATTTTGATGCAAATCGTTTCCAGTGCTCAAAAAGTTCAAATAATGTTTGACTTTGTCCTTGTAAACGCAATTTTAAGTCAACAGGTGTTTTCTTCTGTCAGTCAGAAACATCAGCTAATTCACGCAGAAACACCAGTTAGGTCACGAAGAAACCTCACCTTGGTCATGTAGGAATGTCAGATAGGTCACGTTTAGCTTTAAAGAATTATATCCTTTCATTTAATTAAAAATTCACAGTTTTAGGAGGCGATAATTACTGTAAAAAAAAAGTAAAGGTAATCCTATCATACCTTAGAGGCACATAGGGATATGGTGTTAGTGCCCATATTTTCCTTGACCTGTCAGCACACTAGAGGGTGATATGGTCAGTATCACGCCTGGCTGCCTTTCCTTCCCCAACTCCAGAAGAAGTCGGGTATCCATTTCTACAGCTGGGTGACTGGGGTGCCCCGGCCGGATTCGAACCCCCGACCTTCGCCATGAGAGACCAGTGCACTAACCACTTCGCCACTCAGACACCCGATAATTACTGTATTTCAGTTCAAACAGCGAGCCACACTTGGCAACATGCCACGGGTTGCTGGCACCTGGTCTGTTTCTTTTGCAGTACCTAATGATTTTTTTGCAGTACCTAATGGTTTCTTTGCAGTACCTAATGGTTCCTTTGCAGTACCTAATGGTTCCTGTGCAGTACCTAATGGTTCCTGTGCAGTACCTAATGGTTTCTTTGCAGTACCTAATGGTTTCTTTGCAGTACCTAATGGTTTCTTTGCAGTACCTGATGGTTTCTTTGCAGTGCCTGATGGTTTCTTTGCAGTGCCTGATGATTTCTTTGCAGTGCCTAATGGTTTCTTTGCAGTACCTAATGGTTTCTTTGCAGTACCTAATGGTTTCTTTGCAGTACCTAATGGTTTCTGTGGTCTATATAATTGTTTTCTTTTGTCCATCTAATGGTTTTGTTTGGTTTATCTAATGGTTTTCTTTGGTTTATCTAATGGTTTTCTTTGATCTGTCTAATGGTTTTCTTTGGTTTATCTAACGGTTTTCTGTGGTTTATCTAATGGTTTTCTTTTGTCTATCTAATGGTTTTCTTTGGTTTATCTAACGGTTTTCTTTGGTTTATCTAATGGTTTTCTTTGGTTTATCTAATGACTTTCTTTGTTCTACCTATTGGTATCTGCAGGTAGAGAAGTGAATGTGTTTATGTTCGCTTGGGGATGTGAGTCGAGACAAGCGCTGGGTGCAGGGGAAAACATGCACAACTCTGACCTTGAGTTTAAGCCAAGAGTGGCTAGAAAGTGGACGGATCTTGAGGTTAAGCCAAAAGTGGCTAGAAAGTGGACGGATCTTGAGGTTAAGCCAAGAGTGGCTAGAAAGTGGACGGATCTTGAGTTTAAGCCAAGAGTGGTCAGAAAATGGACGGATCATGAGTTTAAGCCAAGAGTGGCCAGAAAGTGGACGGATCTTGAGGTTAAGCCAAGAGTGGCCAAAAAGTGGACGGATCTTGAGTTTAAGCCAAGAGTGGCCAAAAAGTGGACGGATCTTGAGTTTAAGCCAAGAGTGGCCAGAAAGTGGACGGATCTTGAGTTTAAGCCAAGAGTCGCTAGAAAGTGGACGGATCTTGAGGTTAAGCCAAAAGTGGCTAGAAAGTGGACGGATCTTGAGGTTAAGCCAAGAGTGGCTAGAAAGTGGACTGATCTTGAGTTTAAGCCAAGAGTGGCCAGAAAATGGACGGATCATGAGTTTAAGCCAAGAGTGGCCAGAAAGTGGACGGATCTTGAGTTTAAGCCAAGAGTGGCCAGAAAGTGGACGGATCTTGAGGTTAAGCAAAGAGTGATCAGAAAGTGAACGGATCTTGAGTTTAAGCCAAGAGTGGCCAGAAAGTGGACGGGCAGAAGCCAGTAAACACACTGATGAGATGATAAAGTGCGTAAGAGTGGACGGATGTATTCAGCTGATGTTTTGTGTGTGGTATGATGATGAAAGTTGCCAGAAACAGGAGGACACAACTTTAGAAACAGGAGAACACAGCTTTAGAAACAGGAGAACACAGCTTTAGAAACAGGATAAAACAACTTTAGAAACAGGAGAACACAGCTTTAGAAACAGGAGAACACAACTTTAGAAACAGGAGACCACAACTTTAGAAACAGGAGAACACAACTTTAGAAACAGGAGAACACAACTTTAGAAACAGGAGAACACAGCTTTAGAAACAGGAGAACACAGCTTTAGAAACAAGAGATCACAGCTTTAGAAACAAGAGAACACAGCTTTAGAGGGGCAGTTACCTCCAACTTCAGCGGGCGACCGTGGGATCCTGCAACAAACTTTGATGTTGAATCATTTCTTTCTCTGGAGATGCCGACAACGCTTCCTTTTAGTGGAGAGTTAGATAAAGCATTCACGAGTTTATGCAAAACATTCCTGAGTTTATACAAAACATTCCTGAGTTTATACAAAACATTCCTGAGTTTATACAAAACATTCCTAAGTTTATACAAAACATTCCTGAGTTTATACAAAACATTCCTGAGTTTATATAGCGAATTTATGCGGCGAGTTTATTTTGTACAAGTACTAAATTCTGCGACTTCTATCAGCAGTTTCCAGTAGATTATATTTATGTACACAGTAGTTTGTGTTTAATGAAGAGTCTTAATGTAAAGTAGTGAGGATTTTTGTGGAAAGATCTTGATCAAGGTCAGTATGGCTAACTCAAGCTGATATTTTATGTATGATTATGCTGTTCATATTCCTTGAACGTGCTGTTTACATTGTCTTCTGTGAGATTAAATGTATATTTTTGTAAAAATCCAGTTATGGAGAGTACAGGCTGTCATTTAACTGTGTTGGACTAGAATATAAGGTATAGAATATAAGGTA
The DNA here is from genome assembly GCA_009760885.1 of Achatina immaculata. Lineage (NCBI taxonomy): Eukaryota > Metazoa > Mollusca > Gastropoda > Stylommatophora > Achatinidae > Lissachatina > Lissachatina immaculata. The sequence goes on along the minus strand of CM019717.1, from coordinate 37,960,599 downwards.
TAGAAGTCTAGGAATCTCTTGACATCAACAATAGCACTCTGTACTTTGTACTACTACATATTTGTTATATTTGGGTCATGTGACCAGTACAAATCTATGACTAATGTAAGTGTACTAAAATAGATAGTCATACATCACTGGAAGTAACAAGCATCCCATCTTAGTTTAAATATGGGTTTCATCCATTACTACAACTTTCCCTGGAATCTTAATCTCATTTGATAGACTGATTAGACAAGAGCTGTCATCACACATCACTTATCTCTGAATTTTAATCTCAGATTTGGAGCAATCTTCATGGTGTTAATGAAGCATTGAAGATGTAGCGAGACAATGTGATTTTGGCACAAGTCCACAAAGTATGCCTCGTGGAATTCTAAAACAGAGAGATACAATTCAGTATCGGAAAATGATGTCTTACTGACTACAAGCTCTAAATCTAGTCTTAGACAATGCGATCATACTGACCACAAACTGCAAATCTAGTCTCATACAGTGAGATCATACTGACCACAAACTGTAAATCTAGTCTCAGACAGTGATATCATACTGACCACAAACTGTACGGATCATGAGTTTAAGCCAAGAGTGGCCAGAAAGTGGACGGATCTTGAGTTTAAGCCAAGAGTGGCCAGAAAGTGGACGGATCTTGAGGTTAAGCAAAGAGTGATCAGAAAGTGAACGGATCTTGAGTTTAAGCCAAGAGTGGCCAGAAAGTGGACGGGCAGAAGCCAGTAAACACACTGATGAGATGATAAAGTGCGTAAGAGTGGACGGATGTATTCAGCTGATGTTTTGTGTGTGGGATGATGATGAAAGTTGCCAGAAACAGGATAAAACAACTTTAGAAACAGGAGAACACAGCTTTAGAAACAGGAGAACACAGCTTTAGAAACAGGAGAACACAGCTTTAGAAACAAGAGAACACAGCTTTAGAAACAGGAGAACACAACTTTAGAAACAGGAGACCACAACTTTAGAAACAGGAGAACACAACTTTAGAAACAGGAGAACACAACTTTAGAAACAGGAGAACACAGCTTTAGAAACAGGAGAACACAGCTTTAGAAACAAGAGATCACAGCTTTAGAAACAAGAGAACACAGCTTTAGAGGGGCAGTTACCTCCAACTTCAGCGGGCGACCGTGGGATCCTGCAACAAACTTTGATGTTGAATCATTTCTTTCTCTGGAGATGCCGACAACGCTTCCTTTTAGTGGAGAGTTAGATAAAGCATTCACGAGTTTATGCAAAACATTCCTGAGTTTATACAAAACATTCCTGAGTTTATACAAAACATTCCTGAGTTTATACAAAACATTCCTAAGTTTATACAAAACATTCCTGAGTTTATACAAAACATTCCTGAGTTTATACAGCGAATTTATGCGGCGAGTTTATTTTGTACAAGTACTAAATTCTGCGACTTCTATCAGCAGTTTCCAGTAGATTATATTTATGTACACAGTAGTTTGTGTTTAATGAAGAGTCTTAATGTAAAGTAGTGAGGATTTTTGTGGAAAGATCTTGATCAAGGTCAGTATGGCTAACTCAAGCTGATATTTTATGTATGATTATGCTGTTCATATTCCTTGAACGTGCTGTTTACATTGTCTTCTGTGAGATTAAATGTATATTTTTGTAAAAATCCAGTTATGGAGAGTACAGGCTGTCATTTAACTGTGTTGGACTAGAATATAAGGTATAGAATATAAGGTATAGAAGTCTAGGAATCTCTTGACATCAACAATAGCACTCTGTACTTTGTACTACTACATATTTGTTATATTTGGGTCATGTGACCAGTACAAATCTATGACTAATGTAAGTGTACTAAAATAGATAGTCATACATCACTGGAAGTAACAAGCATCCCATCTTAGTTTAAATATGGGTTTCATCCATTACTACAACTTTCCCTGGAATCTTAATCTCATTTGATAGACTGATTAGACAAGAGCTGTCATCACACATCACTTATCTCTGAATTTTAATCTCAGATTTGGAGCAATCTTCATGGTGTTAATGAAGCATTGAAGATGTAGCGAGACAATGTGATTTTGGCACAAGTCCACAAAGTATGCCTCGTGGAATTCTAAAACAGAGAGATACAATTCAGTATCGGAAAATGATGTCTTACTGACTACAAGCTCTAAATCTAGTCTTAGACAATGCGATCATACTGACCACAAACTGCAAATCTAGTCTCATACAGTGAGATCATACTGACCACAAGCTGTAAATCTAGTCTCAGACAGTGATATCATACTGACCACAAACTGTACATCTAATCTCAGACAGTGATACCATGCTGACCACAAACTGTACATCTAATCTCAGACAGTGATATCATACTGCCCTCAAACTGTACATCTAATCTCAGACAGTGATATCATACTGCCCTCAAACTGTACATCTAATCTCAGACAGTGATATCATACTGCCCTCAAACTGTACATCTAATCTCAGACAATGATATCATACTGACCACAAACTGTACATCTAATCTCAGACAATGATATCATACTGCCCTCAAACTGTACATCTAATCTCAGACAGTGATATCATACTGCCCTCAAACTGTACATCTAATCTCAGACAGTGATATCATACTGCCCTCAAACTGTATATCTAATCTCAGACAGTGATATCATACTGCCCTCAAACTGTACATCTAATCTCAGACAGTGATATCATACTGCCCACAAGGTACTGTAGCCATGTTTCATCAACAGTGACGAGTCTTTCTAACAAATCCTCACTAGATCGCTCAGAGAGGTCAGCTCCAGTTCTTTTCTAGTCAAACATTTCAGCGCCCGCACGGCCGGCAGCTTCTGCACGCTCAAATGCTCATGAATTATAAACCCAACATGTTCCCTAGATGTACGCTCATGAATTATAAACCTAACATGTTCCCTAGATGTACGCTCATGAATTATAAACCTAACATGTTCCCTAGATGTACGCTCATGAATTATAAACCTAACATGTTCCCTAGATGTACGCTCATGAATTATAAACCTAACATGTTCCCTAGATGTACGGTCATGAATTATAAACCCAACATGTTCCCTAGATGTACGCTCATGAATTATAAACCCAACATGTTCCCTAGATGTACGCTCATGAATTATAAACCCAGCATGTTCCCTAGATGTACGCTCATGAATTATAAACCTAACATGTTCCCTGGATGTCAGTCAGTCAGTCATTTGCATGTCCCTTGCGGAACTTTACCTCCCTAACAGCTCTCCTGTAGGCCTCTCGGTTGTAAGAAAGATACCTTGCTGCTGACGCATCCATTCGCAGATTATCAACAATGTCCTACAGCCATCTTCGCCTTGGTCTTCCTTTCTTTCTTTTTCCCATTATGTATCCTTCCAAGACTGTCTTCTCTAGATTATAATGGCGTTTAATATGTCCAAAATTTTAAAGTTTTATCTTTTTTTATTCTTCCTTACTAGCCAGCCTACTTCAATATTAAGTTCTTGTAGTATGGATATATTTATTCTTTTTATGTCCATATTTGAAAAACTCTTCTGTAGCATTTACATGCAAAGGCATTTATGTGTTTCTCGGCTGTTTTGTTGAGCGTGTAGGTCTCAAAGGCATATGTTGCGATGGGAAAGATGCATGTCCTTAAAAATCTTATATTTGTAGTTTTGTCTGTTCTTCTCCGCAGCTTCTTCCCGTGCCTTTGGTCGCTTTATCGACATTTCCGGTTTCCCGATGCTTACCAATGGTCGATACAGTGATCATTGATTTGTTTCAATAAAACAACTGGTGTAACATTTAGATTGTACATATTTCGTCCGCGATTCCGGTGACACTTTTCAAAATGGTGAAAGAGTTCTTAAATATGAGCGATGCCAAGCGAGAAAAAGGAAGAGAAACATGGAAAATTTTAAATTTTTGATGATGTATATAGGGTTATGGACATGGCATGTGACCACCCCACTGCTCTTGAATGTATCCCAAGTAGATCTAGACATATATAGACGACTGGAGAAGTAGTTAGGAGGTTATTTCAGACATTAATTTAGCGAGAATGCAACATAGAATCACAATACGAGATCGACAAGTATATCTACACATCTCAGATGGTAAATAGTGTAGATCTAGACCTAGCCGATGGTGAGCTGGGCACAATCATTGTCTAAAAACACCACATTACTTCTTTTTTCCTAAAAAAAACTCTGCATTTATGAAATTTTCATACATTTGGTTATACTTTGAAACAATAAGTACACGAAAGTACATGTAAATACTGTTTTCCATTCCATTTTACACCTATACCCCCTAACATATCAAGACCCGTGCTTTTACTCTGGTAAGCAACTGAACGTCCGCTTTTCTTCCTGTGGCATGGGAAGAGTTTAGTTGTTTTACTTTCTGAAGAGCGATAGATGTCCTCCTTTTAATTTCCCTCATTGCATCTCCATTATTAGTTAGTAGTGATCCGAGATATTCAAACTCTCCACATCTTCCAGTTTTTCCTCATTGATAAGCACTCCAGCTGGCTGCCTTGTTTGTTTTGTCAGTTGTCATCAATTTAGTTTTCTTCGCATTAAGATAGAGGTTCTGCTCTTCGCTGTTCTTACGGACTGACATAATTAGTTATTCCACTCCTTTTTGTGTTGTGGACAGTAATACTGTGTCGTCAGCATATCTAATCTTTGGTATTTTATAAACTCCAGTTGTTATGGTATCGTAATATTCTTTGTCTACATCTTCTCTAATGTTCCTCATTATATTTTCAGTATACAAGTTAAACAAGTAAGGTTACAGTTATACTCGTATACTGCTGGACTAGTGTGCCAAAACGGCAATACTAAAACAGAAGCGCCAAAGAATTACCTGGCAACTGTAAGAACCATGGACCCAGGTAGCAAGTGAATTAATGTGTTTTCCCATCTCCACAGATCAAATCGCATAAATTGTAATGTGTAAATAAGGACAATCACATTCAACAGCTTGAAAACCACTGGACACCCAATTTAGTAACAGCAAAAACACCCGTTTATTATGGAGAGAATGGGCGGTGATAAGTGAGAGTGTAGCAAAGTATAATGTATAACAGATGACAAACCGCCCTTCTCCCTGACATGAACTAGTTCGCCATATGGGGAGGGAGTGGACAACACTCGCTCTCAGATAGGATAACAGACATACAACATGATATAATATAGATCCAACTTACAATCTCAATGAAAGTTTCCATGGATCCGTACAGAAAACAGCACATCACAAACATCGGACTTGAAGTACTATCACATCTCGAACTATTTCACATTCTTCAGTTATATCACAATTTTAGACAACTCATAGCAACATCAAAAACTAATACGTGGATCCATGAAATAAAAAAAAACACTATTAGTTCACATCCTAGCGACACTTCACATTAAGCTATAAATCTATCTCATCTTACCTGAACGTCTCTCTCAGCCAAAATACTTCATAATTCCTCTCCTCTACAACAAAGTTTAGTGCTTAAATATAATTGAATATAAGCCACATTTTCTTAATCAAAGTTTCTTGAAGTTTACTTTTCACGAGGAGTTTAACCCTGTTTACTACCTTGAACAAGTGTTTAAAAAACCTTAATATAACTATTATGTTCCTAATTTTAACTAGCTATAAAATATGTCAAGAAAAAGTTCATTCAAAGTAAACATAATTCTCGGGAAGTTAACGTGTCAAAACCGGCCTTCCCGTCATAAATAAGGGCGTTAATAATTTGTCAAAATACCAAAATTATCTTGTATTATATCCTTTAAAAATAGTAAAATAAGTGCAGTATTAATAGAATACAGTCACACAGTATGCAACCCTGACGGACCCCTTGTTTTATGTCAAACCAGGTTGTTGTTTCACCATTTATTCGTACTGCTGCTTGTTGGTCTAGATACAGCAGCGATATTAATTGTATCAAATGTTTTGGAAATCTCATTTTTTTCCATTATTTCCCAAAGTTTCTGGTGTTGTATACAATCAAATGCCTTTGAGTAGTCTATAAAAGATAAATATAGATTCACTTTAAATTCTCTGCATTTTTCTATTATTAATCTTATATTGAAAATATGATCTCTTGATCATCTTCCTTGTCTAAAATCACGTTGGATCATATTGACTTCTTCTATTTTCTTACAAATTCTGCTCATTATGATTTTTAATAGAATTTTACTGGCAATAATAATCACTGTAACAGTTCTGAGATAGTTTGTGCATATTTCAAGTTACCCTTTTTCGGCAATTGTATCTTCTTCTTCTTCTTCTTCTACCACCAAGATCGCCCGGTGATCCTACTGAATTTACTGCTGTGGTTCTCGCGATAGTCTCATTGTGGATGGAGGCTCAGAGCATCCTGGGGCTTGTGCTTGTATTCTCGGTTTGTCACAGAAGCGGGATTGCGTGACATTGTGGTTTTCATTGCACAAGTTTAGTCTAGAGTTGGACTTTCTCACCGGAAAACCTCGACGTGTTTTGGATATCAGTATAACTCTGCGGGGGGAGGTGGTTGCCCATCCAGTCCATAGGTGGACCTTCTCGCAGGAAAACCTCAACGTGATTTGGATATGAATATGTCCCCGTCGGGTGAGAGCTGGTTGGCTATCTAGATTGCACTGGTCAAGTGTCTTCGACTTCAGCATTTTGTGGTCGTGGCCGCTACCCTTCTTAGTTGTGACCGGGACGGAGCTTTTGTCGAGGAGGACGAATCCTCACCACTAGTGAATTTCACCCCTGGGTTAGGCCGGTTTAGGCGTATTATCCTAGTATGGGTGTATATAAGACGTGACCGGCCTCTATAGCGGAGGTACCGTGATATGCGTAGCCATCAAGTTTCACCACTGGGTTAAGCCGGTTTAGGCATATTGCCCTAGTATGGGTTATATCGGACGTGGCTGGCTTCTAGAGCAGAGGTGCTGTGGTACGAGTAACCCTCACCGGGAGTCTATGTTGGCGCCGCGCGGCAACCCTAATAGTATTTCTCTTCATTGGCCGGGAGGAATTTCACCCCACGCCCGGCAACCGTAGAATCTCGTCACCAGTCTTAGTTTAACCCCCTGGGTTGTCGGTTTAGGCATTTGAACTAGTATGGGTGTATACAGGACGTGACCGCCCTCTAGAGCAGAGGTGCCGTGATATGAGTAGCCCTGACCGCGAAACTACTGGCTACTTCATTTAAACCTTTCCATCATCTTTTCCACGACGGCGCCGTAGGGCAACCTTAATCGCATTTTTCTTCATTGGCTGAGAGGAGTTTCATCCCACGCACGGCAGCTGAAGAATCAGCGAGCAGGAGTTTTCCTTCTTCTAGATGAGCTACCATCCAAGACTAACGAGTCTCATCTACCCGAAAGCGTCTGGTTTTCAGGCGCCAGATATTCGCCTTTCGCCCTTTCTCCTGTCAGTTTGAACAGTTCTGCCACGAGAAGGCCAGGAGATGGACTTGGACTGTCAGAGGTATTTGAAACTCGCCTTGGAGGCATTTAATTGGAGTGGAGAGCGTATTCCTCACCCCAACTCCGGCTATTACAGTTCTTAGAACCGGCAGTGGTATGAATACAGTTCTTTTCCATTCTTTTGGCCAGATACCTGAATGCCATATCTTTTTACATAGTGCATGATAGATTGTTGCACACTCCTTTCCTCCTGCCTTAATGACTTCAGCTGTTATCTCATCACATCCTGGTGATTTACCATTTTCCAGATTCTTTATTGCCCATAAAACTTCTTCAATTGGTGGTTCGGGTTCTTTCTCCTCCAATAATAATTCACACTGTTGATTTCTGCTTTCACAGTCGGTTGTTTCATACATTCCTCTGCAATATTCCTTCCATCTTTCTAGAATTTCCTCTGTCTCTGTCAATGTCTTCCCCATCTCGTTACAAATTACATTTAGCTTAGGTGTGACATTTCTCGTCAATACTCTTTCTGTATCAATATTTACATTAAAATCGCCCATACAATATCAGCTTTTTTGTATCCGTTCTATCGTCGTTTGTTGTGTGTTATAAAAGTCTTCTACTTCCTCTTCTTCTGCTGCTGATGTAGGTGCATATATCTGGATGATTGTTACATTTCTAGGAGTGCCCTTAAGTCTGATAGTGAGGATTCTATCATTTACTGGATTGTAACCTAGTAATGCTTTTGATGTTGATTTGTCCAAGTAAAAAGCCACTCCATTCTTTCCTCCTAATTCTCAACCAGAGTATATAAAGATATTATCATTCTCGCTCTTGAAGTGTTCTGATCCTTTTCATCGATGTTCACAGATTCCCAAAATGTGTATCCCCGTTCTTTTCATCTCGTCACTTATTACTTGATATTTTCCCTCATACATACTTCTTACATTCCATGTTCCTACTCTTATTTTTCTTTTTAGTTTGATACAGGGGTTTTCCTTGGTAACACCGTCAGGATTTTGTCCGTCATCACAATTACTAGTACTGACCTCTGTCTCACACTCTCCCCAGTGTTAAAATTAGATCTATCTGGCCTGTGGGACTCGCTACAATATCTTTTTTTTTTCTATCTGACCGTCCATGTTTCTGTTTGGATATATATATATTATATATATATATATATATATATATATATATATATATATATATAAACACAAAGAAAAACACAAAATAAAGTACTGGATATAACAAGGATAAACGCAAAATAAAGTACTGGATATAACAAATATAAACAAATATAAAGTACTGAATATAAGAAAGATAAACACAAAATAAAGTGTTGTGTACAAAACGAGGCTTACAAACAACTGAGACAGCAGACTTAAACTCAATTGACATATCTTACACTCCCGTCTGGAACTTCAGTCCCATCTACAAAAATATAAGACTGGCTATCATCATCATCATCATCATCATCATCATCATCATCATCATCATCATCATCATCATCATCATCATCATCATATGCCTTCTCCAGAACAAAGGTTGGTGGTAAAGAATCTCCAGCCCCCTCGTCTTGATGGTGCACTCAGCCAGGCAGTATCTTGTCCATTCTCAGATGTTACCTTCCAATCTACATCTCTGTCTGTTAGGTTCTGAATTATTATAATAGTGAAAATGAAGTAATTGATTAATACTATTGATTATAATGTTGATGTCGAAGTGTTCTCCGTTGAACTGTCTGTAGTTCGTAATGTTCTTTTATTTGGTCGTTAAGTTGACTTTCCCTCACTTCTGTTTTTGGCTGTTGCAGCTACAACATGTCATATTCGTTGTTACTTTTAGGCTATTAATACACGTCATTACTTCTTTTTGTTCACTTTAACATTTCAGAATGTCACTACACGTGATACTGTATGCTTCACCACAAGGCTGAAATCTTAACTAAGATAGTCACTATAAAATTCAGATGGTTCGTTCCTGAATCAAATTCACTTTTAGTACTCATCAAAGGAAATTCACAAGTACCACACTGAGACATCTCCAAAAGCATTTTACGCAAAGTTCCAAAACTATCAAATCTCTCACGCAGTACTAATAATCACTTTCCAACTTGAAACACATCTTCTGTCTGTCCTAAACTACTTATGGTTATAAACTGACCAATCCTGAAAATCTATTGGATCTACGTTTCCATCTGTTCTATCTGTGGTTGTTCTCCTATCTATCCCTCTTTCTTCTTTTTATATTTTTTCTTTCTCTCTATTTCCCGTCTTCTCTGTTCTTCTCCCGTATTCTTCTTTTTCTGTCCTTTTTCTGTGTCTTCTTTTTTTTTTTTGAAAACTTTATGCCTGGCTTATACGAGGGGTGATTTATAAGTTCTCGATATAAGGTACAATAGATTAATTGTGGAGAACTTTATGGGGTTATTTCTGAATATAGTCCCCTTGCAAGTTTATGCACTTAGTCCAGCGATCCTGGAGCATACGGATCACTTCTTTGTAAAAGTCAGCATCTTGTGCCAGTACAAAGTGGTTTACAGCATGAATGACGTCATCATATGACGCAAATTTGCGACCATAGAGCTCCTTTTTGAATTTGGTAAACAGGTAATAGTCTGAAGGGTCCAATTCTGGGGAATAAGGAGGATGTTCAAGAAGCTGGAAGCCGCATTCATGAATGGCAGCCATTGCCACCACCGACTTGTGAACTGGAGCATTGTCTTGATGAAAGATGACTCCTCTCGTCAATTTCCCTCGACGCTTTTCCTTCAGTTTGACCCGCAGTTGCTTTCACAAGATTAGCGTAATAGGCCCCGGTGACCGTTCTGCCCTTTTGAAGATAGTCTAACAATAGCACCTTCTGAATCTCAAAAGATGGAAGCCATCAATTTGCTTGCAGACAGAACCACCCTTGCTTTCTTTGGAGGGGGGATCCATGATGTCTCCACTGCTTTGACTATTCTTTAGTTTCTGGTTGAAAATGATTAATCCAAGCCTCATCCATAGTCACAAATTGCTGAAGAAACATTTCAGAATCTGCAGAAAAATGGCCAAGATTGTCTCTTGACATGTTGAGACGCCGTCGTTTGTGATCAGCTCTAAGAAGTTTCGGGACCCATCGAGCAGAGAGCCTTGTCATTTGAAGATCATTGTGAATAATGGCATGAACACGTTCCTGGGAGATGCCCAACTCAGTAGCAATGTACCTCTCAGTTAATCGTCGATCCTCCATTATCACGTCATGGATTCTGCCGGTGGTTTCATCGGTGGTTACCATTCTTGGTCTTCCTGGACGACGATCATCTTCCAGACTCTCCCTTCCATGTTTGAACTGAGCTGCCCATTTCTTCACTGTGCTGTAAGAAGGGGAACTTTCCCCCTAGAGTCTCATCCATTTCCTCATGGATCTCTCATTCGATGATAAGCCCTTGATGCAGAGGTAGCGAATGACTGCTCGATGAGAAAGTTTATCCATTTTTTCAATTTCTGCCACCCCTAACCACTTCAGTAGCCAGTAAAAAAATTATTGCAGTTAATTTCTTGAAACTTGGTGTTTAATTTTTGCATTAATCTGATCTTACAAATGCACCTAATATCAACTGTGCGTTTCAAGTATTTGTACCTTAAGCCTAGAACTTATCAATCACCCCTCTCATATCGTAAGTGAGATGTCCAACAGGACCCATCTCTAGATCTTTCTATTGGTCAGCTGACTGACTGCATACTGATTGGATTTCGGGATGAGTCGGTCCACTCACTTTGGTCATCATCTTGGTCCACCGAACTATTCATGCGTGGAAATTGCGTCCTAAGATTAGCTAATATACCTCACCTGTCAGTAAGTCTGATGCGTCAAATCCGTCTATTCAGTTTTCTCGCGCGAGTAAACACTTCTTATCAAGTATTAGGTGTTTGCGATACCCGTAGGGGATATCTGTTTACACAGTGTCCGTTTGTCTGTCTCCATATGTACTACTTGTATCTGAGTAAATCCACATCGTTCGTATTCTGAGCGTTTCCTTAATCCATCCTATATTATCGGCGTCCATCCCCTCTAGTAATTCTAGGTATCTACTTAATTCTATCTTATTAATACTAATACCGCGGGAATGTTCCTTTCCCAAAGGTTTTCGAAATTTCTGTCGTTTCTTACCTACTTTCTGCTTATCAATAACAATCATAAATATAGTAATAATAATGTTAATAGTAACAATAATAATAACAACAACAATAATAATAATAGTAGTACTATCTTAATATATAAGGCTATAATAATACTACAGTCATAACATTCAGGGCACCATGTTACATGTCTACCTCTCGCTCTTTTTCCTTCCATAATGGTCTTAAGTATACTAGTATTATGTCTTGTGACTTGGCCAAATAATTTTGTTTTTTTCATCTTTATTTCTTCCAGACGTTGGAGCTGCATTAAAATTTGTGTATTTTTCTTTTTCCATGTTATATGACCTAGTTTTCGACAGCATCACATTACATGTACTTTAACGATATCCAGACTTCACATCAGATCCTATAAATATGCTGTCTCTACACAGATCCTGTAAATATGTTGTTTCTATATATATCCTGCAAATATGCTGTCTCTACACAGATCATGTAAATATGCTGTCTTTACACAGATCATGTAAATATGCTGTCTCTACACAGATCATGTAAATATGCTGTCTCTACACAGATCATGTAAATATGTTGTCTCTACACAGATCATGTAAATATGCTGTCTCTACACAGATCATGTAAATAGGTTGTCTCTACACAGATCATGTAAATATGCTGTCTCTACACAGATCATGTAAATATGCTGTCTCTACACAGATCATGTAAATATGCTGTCTCTACACAGATCATGTAAATACGCTGTCTCTACACAGATCATGTAAATATGCTGTCTCTACACAGATCATGTAAATATGCTGTCTCTACACAGATCATGTAAATACGCTGTCTCTACACATATCATGTAAATACGCTGTCTCTACACAGATCATGTAAATACGCTGTCTCTACACAGATCATGTAAATACGCTGTCTCTACACAGATCATGTAAATACGCTGTCTCTACACAGATCATGTAAATACGCTGTCTCTACACAGATCATGTAAATACGTTGTCTCTACACAGATCATGTAAATACGCTGTCTCTACACAGATCATGTAAATACGCTGTCTCTACACAGATCATGTAAATACGCTGTCTCTACACAGATCATGTAAATACGTTGTCTCTACACAGATCATGTAAATACGCTGTCTCTACACAGATCATGTAAATACGCTGTCTCTACACAGATGATGTAAATACGCTGTCTCTACACAGATGATGTAAATACGCTGTCTCTACACAGATGATGTAAATACGCTGTCTCTACACAGATCATGTAAATATGCTGTCTCTACACAGATCATGTAAATACGCTGTATCTACACAGATCATGTAAATACGCTGTCTCTACACAGATCATGTAAATACGTTGTCTCTACACAGATCATGTAAATACGCTGTCTCTACACAGATCATGTAAATACGCTGTCTCTACACAGATGATGTAAATACGCTGTCTCTACACAGATGATGTAAATACGCTGTCTCTACACAGATGATGTAAATACGCTGTCTCTACACAGATCATGTAAATATGCTGTCTCTACACAGATCATGTAAATACGCTGTATCTACGGTAGGTTACAGAGCCCAAACCCTGGCTCAAGGAAATGAATATGAGAGAAACTGGGAGGTAACATGAAGAACTGCCGGCCTTAGTTTCACTGAGGCGACCAGTCTAGCTGAAGCCGCCAGTCAAGACGACAAGATAAGGTCACCTTCTTGTCTAGATAAGATCACCAGTCTCTTTGTCTAGATGAGGCCATCAGTCTTCCTGTCTAGATAAGGTCACCAGCACCAGTCTTCTTGTCTAGATAATGTCACCGGTCTTCTTGTCTAGATACGACCACCAATAGTCTTGTCTAGATAAGATCACCAGAATTCTTGTCTAGATAAGATCACCAGTCTTCTTGTCTAGATGAGGCTTCAAGTCTTCTTGTCTAGATGAGGCCACCTGAGATCTCAGAGCTATAGAACAAGATACATCAAACGTTGACCTCAGAGCAATAGATACATCAAACATATACTTCAGAGCTATAGAACAAGATACATCAAACGTTGACCTCAGAGCAATAGATACATCAAACATATACCTCAGAGCTATAGAACAGGATACATCAAACATAGACCTCAAAGCAATAGAACAGGATACATCAAACATAGTCATCACAGCAATAGAACAGGATACATCAAACTTAGTCATCACAGCAATAGAACAGGATACATCAAACATAGTCATCACAGCAATAGAACAGGATACATCTTGAGTACTTGGTACGAGTTCTCAGTCAGTTCCAGAAAGTTGCTGTAAAATTTTACTTTGTGTTTTGATGTTATCAACTTCATTACTTCAGTTCTTATCTTTCTTCTTTGTTATCATCGTAGGATGTTATCTTTCTCTTGCTGCCTATGGCTTAAAGCACCGGCCGTTATTTAATCACTTTAGTTCCCAAATGTCGTACATCTGGGCGTGGAACAACTCTCAAAACTGTACTCTTCCAGACGATCCACTACCCTGGTTATGGCCATTTCAGTCTGGAGCCTAGTCAGCTACCCCTTGGTCAGCTACCCCTTGGTCAGCTACCCCTTGGTCAGCTACCCCTTGGTCAGCTACCCCTTGGTCAGCTACCCTAAATCACTTTGCTACTAGGAATAAATCAACATCTCAGTCAGAACTTTCTCTGCCAACAATAATAAGCTCCTGGAAGACATGATTGATCAAGTAGTTTAGTTTAGTAACAACACCAGACACCACACACGTTTGCACCAGATAACATAGAAACACTCAACTCACAATACAGTATGATCTCACAATACAATTAATATCAGCATGAAACAAATATGACCGTGCTTATGAGAACCAACATGACCAAACCAAACTACTTCTTATTTTCAACATCTCTTACTCTTGTTTTATATTCAACATAAATGTATTTCCACGAAGTCATGAGTTAGCTACACTCCCTTGAACACACAGGAGATTCTCGCCGACTCAACTACATATATCAAAATACCCTGTACACTGCCTGCGCTATCATCAACAAACAAAGTGCAACACTGACATGAACAACGACACATTAACAGCATTATGACTAATTTGAAAATGAAACATATCACAGCATTATAATCATGGATGACTTGACACTGACCAACAATACGCGAGTGCGCGCACATAAAACAACAAGGAAACATTTAGCAGTGTCCATGAAGCAAAATGGAAGCATTCACAGAAGTCACAGATGATCATGAAAGTCTCAATGATGAAGATTACGCATCACAAAAGCTTCATCTTAAAGGAACTCATTACAGCCTTAACATCGAACACATATCACGCTTTACAGTTACACTGCTCTACATTCCACTTACAACAACTTACATATATAACTTACACAGCATGAGGGGGCTAGAGTAACATATAGAAACTTACACAACATGAGGAGGCTGGAGTAACATATAGAGACTTACACAACATGAGGGGGCTAGAGTAACATATAGAAACTTACACAACATGAGGCTGGTCGGGTAACATATAGAAACTTACACAACATGAGGCAGCCCAGGTAACATTTAGAAACATACACAACATGATACGGCCCAGGTAACGTATAGAAACTTACACAACATGAGGCGGTCCTGGTAACATATAGAAACATACACAACATGAGGAGGCCTGGGTAATATATAGAAACTTACACAACATGAGGCGGCTAGAGTAACATATAGAAACTTACACAACATGAGGCGGCTCGGGCAACATATAGAAACATCCACAACATGAGGCGGCCATGGTAACATACAGAAACATACACAACATGAGGCGGCTAGAGCAACATATAGAGACATACACAACATGAGGCGGCTAGAGTAACATATAGAAACTTACACAACATGAGGCGGCTAGAGTAACATATAGAAACTTACACAACATGAGGAGGCTAGAGCAACATATAGAGACATACACAACATGAGGAGGCTAGAGTAACATATAGAAACTTACACAACATGAGGCGGCTAGAGTAACATATAGAAACTTAAATAACATGAGGCGGCTAGAGTAACATATAGAAATTTGCACAACATGAGGCGGCCCAGGTAACATTTAGAAACATACACAACATGATACGGCCCAGGTAACGTATAGAAAGTTACACAACATGAGGCGGCCCTGGTAACATATAGAAACTTACACAACATGAGGCGGCCTGTGTAACATATAGAAACCTACACAACATGAGGCGGCTAGAGTAACATATAGAAACTTACATAACATGAGGCGGCTCGGGTAAAACATAGAAACATACACAACATGAGGCGGCTAGAGTAACATATAGAAACTTACACAACATGAGTCGGCTAGAGCAACATATAGAAAATTACACAACATGAGGCGGCTAGAGTAACATATAGAAACTTACACAACATGATACGGCCCGGGTAACAAACTTATACAACATGAGGCGGCTAGAGCAACATATAGAAACTTACACAACATGAAGCGGCTAGAGTAACATATAGAAACATACACAACATGAGTCCCCTTGGGTAACATATAGAAACTTAAACAACATGAGGCGGCCCGGGTAACATATAGAAATGTACACAACATGAGTCGGCCCTGGTAACATATAGAAACTTACACAACATGAGGCGGCCCGAGTAACATACAGAAACTTACAGAACATGATACGGCCCGAGTAACATATAGAAACTTACACAACATGAGGCGGCCTTAAAACTTACACAACATGAGACTGCCCGAGTAACATATAGAAACTTACACAACATGAGGCGGCCCGAGTAACATCAGTTCTTATAAGAACATTCATTAATCCCTCCTCACAACATAAGAAGCTTCAAAACGACACAACCAGATATTCCACAACAACGGCTCCCCCAAGTTAGTACGACACAACCAGATATTCCACAACAACGGCTCCCCCAAGTTAGTACAACACAACCAGATATTCCACAACAACGGCTCCCCCAAGTTAGTACAACACAACCAGATATTCCACAACAACGGCTCCCCCAAGTTAGTACAACACAACCAGATATTCCACAACAACGGCTCCCCCAAGTTAGTACAACACAACCAGATATTCCACAACAACGGCTCCCCCAAGTTAGTACAACACAACCAGATATTCCACAACAACGGCTCCCCCAAGTTAGTACAACACAACCAGATATTCCACAACAACGCCTCCCCCATGTCAGTACAACACAACCAGATATTCCACAACAACGCCTCCCCCATGTCAGTACAACACAACCAGATATTCCACAACAACGCCTCCCCCATGTCAGTACAACACAACCAGATATTCCACAACAACGCCTCCCCCATGTCAGTACAACACAACCAGATATTCCATAACAACGGCTCCTCCAAGTCAAGTGTGTTACCGCTCCAAAAGCCTCAGAAAAAATGACTGTCTCCTCGTTACACAATAAACATCACGTGACAACGATACAGGTAGCTCCCAGCAAACCACGAGGTAAGTTGACCCTTGACCCTTCGAACGGCCGATTTTGGAGAACTAATCTCAGCTCCCTTCACACTGTATTGAGAAGTAGAGTCCTGCCAGCAGCTGATCTGCTCATTGTACAACCAACTGATGGCACAACACATCAGGTAATACAGACCAACTGATGGCACAACACATCAGGTAATACAGACCAACTGATGGCACAATACATCAGGTAATACAGACCAGCTGATGGCACAACACATCAGGTAATACAGACCAGCTGATGGCACAACACATCAGGTAATACAGACCAACTGATGGCACAACACATCAGGTAATACAGACCAACTGATGGCACAACACATCAGGTAATACAGACCAACTGATGGCACAACACATCAGGTAATACAGACCAACTGATGACACAACACATCAGGTAATACAGACCAACTGATGGCACAACACATCAGGTAATACAGACCAACTGATGGCACAACACATCAGGTAGTACAGACCAACTGATGGCACAACACATCAGGTAATACAGACCAGCTGATGGCACAACACATCAGGTAATACAGACCAACTGATGGCACAACACATCAGGTAATACAGACCAACTGATGGCACAACACATCAGGTAATACAGACCAACTGATGGTAAAACAGATCAGGTAATACAGACCAACTGATGGCAAAACACATCAGGTAATACAGACCAACTTATATCCAGGAACATCCGGTAATATAGACTTACTAACAACCACAGACATCAGGTGATAACACCTACTGATATCATGAAACATGACAAACGCATGTACTAGTATTATAAGTTAGGCTCACTGATCTCAAAGAAGGGTAGGCTCATTGATCTCAAAGAAGGGTAGGCTCATTGATCTCAAAGAAGGGTAGGCTTACTGATCTCAAGAGTATGCTTAATGATCTCAAAGAAGGGTATGCTTAATGATCTCAAAGAAGAGTATGCTTAATGATCTCAAAGAAGAGTATGCTTAATGATCTCAAAGAAGAGTATGCTTAATGATCTCAAAGAAGTGTATGCTTAATCATCTCAAAGAAGGGTAGGCTTACTGATCTCAAAGAATAGTATGCTTAATGATCTCAAAGAAGAGTATGCTTAATGATCTCAAAGAAGAGTATGCTTACTGATCTCAAAGAAGAGTATGCTTAATGATCTCAAAGAAGAGTATGCTTAATGATCTCAAAGAAGAGTATGCTTAATGATCTCAAAGAAGGGTATGCTCACTGATTTCCAAGAAGGGTATGCTCACTGATTTCCAAGAAGGGTATGCTTACTGATCTCAAAGAAGTATAGGCTCACTGATCTTCAAGAAGGATATGCTTAATGATCTCAAAGAAGTGTATGCTCACTGATCTCCAAAAGGGTATGCTCACTTATCTCCAAGAAAGATATGCTTACTGATCTCCAAGAAGTTTATGCTTACTGATCTCAAAGATGGGTAAGCTCGCTGATCTCAAAGAAGGATAGGCTTACTGATCTCAAAGAAAGGTAACTCATTGTTGGACGAGACTTTTGCTGGTGGTCAAACTTTAAGTGGCATCACTTTTTTAGATTAGAAAAACCTGATAAATGTAATAAATCTCACAGATGGAGACGATGGGGAGAGTTGGGAATAGGTGGAGAGCGGTGGAGAGAGATGGAGAGAGGTGGAGAGAGATGGAGAGGGATGGAAAGGGATGGAAAGAGATGGAAAGAGATGGAGAGAGGTGGAGAGTGATGGAGAGAGGTGGAGAGAGATGGAGAGAGAGGGAGAGAGATGAAGAGAGATGAAAAAGGTGGAGAGAGATGGAGATAGGTGGAGAGAGATGGAGAGAGATGAAAAGAGGTCGAGAGCGATGTATACATTTATGTATACAAACATTTATAGAATTTGGTATCACATAAATTTATATACACCATTTTATAGGATTTAGTATCACATACATTTATGGAACCAATATTTTATATGATTTAGTATCACATAACCTTATGTACACCAACATTTTATATGATTTAGTATCACATAAATTTATGTACACCAATTTTTTTACAAGATTTAATATCACACAAATTGATCTACACCAATATTATATAGTCTTTGGTATCACATAAATCTATGTACAACACCATTATATAGGTTTTGGCATCACATAAATTTATGTACACCAACATTTTATATTTTAATATCTCTCTGCTCTATGTCACGGTTATCTCAGTATTTGATTATCATGTCTGCTCTCAAGTTCAATAGCTCTCATTATCTCAGTATATCATGTCTGTTCTCAAGTTACATAGCTCTCATTATCTCAGTATATCATGTCTGTTCTCAAGTTACATAGCTCTCACTATCTCAGTATATCATGTCTGTTCTCAAGTTACATAGCTCTCATTATCTCAGTATATCATGTCTGTTCTCAAGTTACATAGCTCTCACTATCTCAGTATATCATGTCTGTTCTTAAGTTCCATAGCTCTCACTATCTCAGTATATCATGTCTGTTCTCAAGTTACATAGCTCTCACTATCTCAGTATATCATGTCTGTTCTCAAGTTCCATAGCTCTCATTATCTCAGTATATCATGTCTGCTCTCAAGTTACATAGCTCTCACTATCTCAGTATATCATGTCTGCTCTCAAGTTACATAGCTCTCACTATCTCAGTATATCATGTCTGCTCTCAAGTTACATAGCTCTCACTATCTCAGTATATCATGTCTGCTCTCAAGTTCCATAGCTCTCACTATCTCAGTATATCATGTCTGCTCTCAAGTTCCATAGCTCTCACTATCTCAATATATCATGTCTGCTCTCAAGTTCCATAGCTCTCACTATCTCAATATATCATGTCTGCTCTCAGTTCCATAGCTCTCACTATCTCAATATATCATGTCTGCTCTCAAGTTCCATAGCTCTCACTATCTCAATATATCATGTCTGCTCTCAAGTTCCATAGCTCTCATTATCTCAGTATATCATGTCTGCTCTCAAGTTCCATAGCTCTCATTATCTCAGTATATCATGTCTGCTCTCAAGTTCCATAGCTCTCATTATCTCAGTATCTTGGTACACACTTTGGTTTTCTTCAGCGTTAGAATCAGACGTCGTAGATAATTTTGTTGTAGAAACCAGATAACTTATAAGAAACGTTTTATATTCACAAGGATCTTTGTTAACTTTGTCGCAGGACAAATTTGAAGATAAAATTTGAACTTGGGGGAAAGTGCTTATTTACTATAGTCACTACGTTAAAGTCTCTGTCAAACATATCATACCTAAGTGCTAGTGTCTCTTGTTTATTTGTTCTGCTTGTTGGAGACTGCATTTCAGAGAATGAGAAACATATTAACCAACACATCCTTATCAATGAATGTTAGAAAATGAGTCCTAAAATGCTATATTGAACCTATCTTGTTATATGGAAGTGAATCATGGACAATAGGCAAGTCTGCACAAAAATCATTGGAAGCAGCAGAAATGTGGTTTATTAGAAGAATGTTGCGAATCCCCTGGACAGCAAAAATAACTAATGAAGAATGTATGAGAAGAGCTGGAGAGACAAAAAACCTTGTCAAAAAGATAAGAGAGAGACAATGTACTTTCATAGGACATGCAATGAGAAGAGGGGGCATAGAAAATATTATAACAACATGAAAAATAGAAGGAAGAAGATCAAGAGGAAGACCAAGAGAAATGATACTGGACAGTCTGACGGGATGGTGTGAGAGGAGATCACCAACTGAGCTGATGGCCTGCATGAAGGATCGTGTACTCTGGAGAAGCATAATAGCCAACGCCAGTCGGCACGGCACATGATGATGATGATTATTGAAGACTTCTTGTCCATGTATCCAGAACCTGGAAATGTCCTTGACCCGCCTGTTTAATGCAATTCCTCGACTGTATAATAAATATTGCAAATCTGGCCACGTGGCGCTGGCTGTCAAACTTTGGCATAACGTGCGTATCTTCAACTCATATCATTGCATAATTTTGTAGCTAAATTGATCTACACTTGTTTAAAACAGTAACAAAATTGGTCTATCGTTGTTTATACATTAACAAAACTGGTGTTACAACATCATTACAAACTTGACCTGTCGTTGTTTAATACTGTAAAATAAATAATAAATCATTGTTTAATACGTCAGTATAACTAGTCTCATTACGGCAAGTCTAGTCTCATCACAGCAAGTTTAGTTTCATCACAGCAAGGCTAGCTTCGTCACAGCAAGGCTAGTCTCATCACAGCAAGGCTAGTCTCATCACAGCAAGGCTAGTTTCATCACAGCAAGGCTAGTTTCATCACAACAAGGCTAGTTTCATCACAGCAAGGCTAGTTTCATCACAACAAGGCTAGTTTCATCACAGCAAGGCTAGTTTCATCACAACAAGGCTAGTTTCATCACAGCAAGGCTAGTTTCATCACAACAAGGCTAGTTTCATCACAGCAAGGCTAGTTTCATCACAACAAGGCTAGTTTCATCACAACAAGGCTAGTTTTATCACAACAAGGCTAGTTTCATCACAACAAGGCTAGTTTCATCACAGCAAGGCTAGTTTCTCACAATACAGTATGATCTCACAATACAATTAATATCAGCATGAAACAAATATGACCGTGCTTATGAGAACCAACATGACCAAACCAAACTACTTCTTATTTTCAACATCTCTTACTCTTGTTTTATATTCAACATAAATGTATTTCCACGAAGTCATGAGTTAGCTACACTCCCTTGAACACACAGGAGATTCTCGCCGACTCAACTACATATATCAAAATACCATGTACACTGCCTGCGCTATCATCAACAAACAAAGTGCAACACTGACATGAACAACGACACATTAACAGCATTATGACTAATTTGAAAATGAAACATATCACAGCATTATAATCATGGATGACTTGACACTGACCAACAATACGCGAGTGCGCGCACATAAAACAACAAGGAAACATTTAGCAGTGTCCATGAAGCAAATTGGAAGCATTCACAGAAGTCACAGATGATCATGAAAGTCTCAATGATGAAGATTACGCATCACAAAAGCTTCATCTTAAAGGAACTCATTACAGCCTTAACATCGAACACATATCACGCTTTACAGTTACACTGCTCTACATTCCACTTACAACAACTTACATATATAACTTACACAGCATGAAGGGGCTAGAGTAACATATAGAAACTTACACAACATGAGGAGGCTGGAGTAACATATAGAGACTTACACAACATGAGGGGGCTAGAGTAACATATAGAAACTTACACAACATGAGGCTGGTCGGGTAACATATAGAAACTTACACAACATGAGGCAGCCCAGGTAACATTTAGAAACATACACAACATGATACGGCCCAGGTAACGTATAGAAACTTACACAACATGAGGCGGTCCTGGTAACATATAGAAACATACACAACATGAGGAGGCCTGGGTAACATATAGAAACTTACACAACATGAGGCGGCTAGAGTAACATATAGAAACTTACACAACATGAGGCGGCTCGGGCAACATATAGAAACATCCACAACATGAGGCGGCCCTGGTAACATACAGAAACATACACAACATGAGGCGGTTAGAGCAACATATAGAGACATACACAACATGAGGCGGCTAGAGTAACATATAGAAACTTACACAACATGAGGCGGCTAGAGTAACATATAGAAACTTAAATAACATGAGGCGGCTAGAGTAACATATAGAAATTTGCACAACATGAGGCGGCCCAGGTAACATTTAGAAACATACACAACATGATACGGCCCAGGTAACGTATAGAAAGTTACACAACATGAGGCGGCCCTGGTAACATATAGAAACCTACACAACATGAGGCGGCCTGTGTAACATATAGAAACCTACACAACATGAGGCGGCTAGAGTAACATATAGAAACTTACATAACATGAGGCGGCTCGGGTAAAACACAGAAACATACACAACATGAGGCGGCCTGATAACTTACACAACATGAGTCGGCCCAGGTAACATATAGAAACCTAAACAACATGAGGCGGCCCGGGTAACATATAGAAATGTACACAACATGAGGCGGCCCGGATAACATATAGAAACTTACACAACATGAGGCGGCCCGAGTAACATACAGAAACTTACAGAACATGATACGGCCCGAGTAACATATAGAAACTTACACAACATGAGGCGGCCTTAAAACTTACACAACATGAGACTGCCTGAGTAACATATAGAAACTTACACAACATGAGGCGGCCCGAGTAACATCAGTTCTTATAAGAACATTCATTAATCCCTCCTCACAACATAAGAAGCTTCAAAACGACACAACCAGATATTCCACAACAACGCCTCCCCCAAGTTAGTACGACACAACCAGATATTCCACAACAACGGCTCCCCCAAGTTAGTACAACACAACCAGATATTCCACAACAACGCCTCCCCCATATCAGTACAACACAACCAGATATTCCACAACAACGCCTCCCCCATATCAGTACAACACAACCAGATATTCCACAACAACGCCTCCCCCATGTCAGTACAACACAACCAGATATTCCACAACAACGCCTCCCCCATGTCAGTACAACACAACCAGATATTCCACAACAACGCCTCCCCCATGTCAGTACAACACAACCAGATATTCCACAACAACGCCTCCCCCATGTCAGTACAACACAACCAGATATTCCATAACAACGGCTCCTCCAAGTCAAGTGTGTTACCGCTCCAAAAGCCTCAGAAAAAATGACTGTCTCCTCGTTACACAATAAACATCACATGACAACGATACAGGTAGCTCCCAGCAAACCACGAGGTAAGTTGACCCTTGACCCTTCGAACGGCCGATTTTGGAGAACTAATCTCAGCCCCCTTCACACTGTATTGAGAAGTAGAGTCCTGCCAGCAGCTGATCTGCTCATTGTACAACCAACTGATGGCACAACACATCAGGTAATACAGACCAAATGATGGCACAACACATCAGGTAATACAGACCAGCTGATGGCACAACACATCAGGTAATACAGACCAGCTGATGGCACAATACATCAGGTAATACAGACCAGCTGATGGCACAACACATCAGGTAATACAGACCAGCTGATGGCACAACACATCAGGTAATACAGACCAGCTGATGGCACAACACATCAGGTAATACAGACCAACTGATGGCACAACACATCAGGTAATACAGACCAACTGATGGCACAACACATCAGGTAATACAGACCAACTGATGGCACAACACATCAGGTAATACAGACCAACTGATGGCACAACACATCAGGTAATACAGACCAACTGATGGCACAACACATCAGGTAGTACAGACCAACTGATGGCACAACACATCAGGTAATACAGACCAACTGATGGTAAAACAGATCAGGTAATACAGACCAACTGATGGCAAAACACATCAGGTAATACAGACCAACTTATATCCAGGAACATCCGGTAATATAGACTTACTAACAACCACAGACATCAGGTGATAACACCTACTGATATCCTGAAACATGACAAACGCATGTACTAGTATTATAAGTTAGGCTCACTGATCTCAAAGAAGGGTAGGCTCATTGATCTCAAAGAAGGGTAGGCTTACTGATCTCAAGAGTATGCTTAATGATCTCAAAGAAGGGTATGCTTAATGATCTTAAAGAAGAGTATGCTTAATGATCTCAAAGAAGAGTATGCTTAATGATCTCAAAGAAGTGTATGCTTAATGATCTCAAAGAAGGGTAGGCTTACTGATCTCAAAGAATAGTATGCTTAATGATCACAAAGAAGGGTATGCTTACTGATCTCAAAGAAGAGTATGCTTAATGATCTCATAGAAGAGTATGCTTAATGATCTCAAAGAAGAGTATGCTTAATGATCTCAAAGAAGAGTATGCTTAATGATCTCAAAGAAGAGTATGCTTAATGATCTCAAAGAAGAGTATGCTTAATGATCTCAAAGAAGAGTATGCTTAATGATCTCAAAGAAGAGTATGCTTAATGATCTCAAAGAAGAGTATGCTTAATGATCTCAAAGAAGAGTATGCTTAATGATCTCAAAGAAGAGTATGCTTACTGATCTCAAAGAAGAGTATGCTTAATGATCTCAAAGAAGAGTATGCTTAATGATCTCAAAGAAGAGTATGCT
Organism: Achatina immaculata; assembly: GCA_009760885.1. Lineage (NCBI taxonomy): Eukaryota > Metazoa > Mollusca > Gastropoda > Stylommatophora > Achatinidae > Lissachatina > Lissachatina immaculata. The sequence goes on along the minus strand of CM019717.1, from coordinate 37,935,406 downwards.
TAATGATCTCAAAGAAGGGTATGCTCACTGATTTCCAAGAAGGGTATGCTCACTGATTTCCAAGAAGGGTATGCTTACTGATCTCAAAGAAGTATAGGCTCACTGATCTCAAAGAAGGGTATGCTTACTGATCTTCAAGAAAGGTATGCTCACTTATCTCCAAGAAGGGTATACTCACTGATCTCCAAGATGGATATGCTTACTGATCTCAAAGAAGGATAGGCTCACTGATCTTCAAGAAGGATATGCTTAATGATCTCAAAGAAGGGTATGCTCACTGATCTCCAAAAGGGTATGCTCACTTATCTCCAAGAAGGATATGCTTACTGATCTCCAAGAAGTTTATGCTTACTGATCTCAAAGATGGGTAAGCTCGCTGATCTCAAAGAAGGATAGGCTTACTGATCTCAAAGAAAGGTAACTCATTGTTGGACGAGACTTTTGCTGGTGGTCAAACTTTAAGTGGCATCACTTTTTTAGATTAGAAAAACCTGATAAATGTAATAAATCTCACAGATGGAGACGATGGGGAGAGTTGGGAATAGGTGGAGAGCGGTGGAGAGAGATGGAGAGAGGTGGAGAGAGATGGAGAGGGATGGAAAGGGATGGAAAGAGATGGAAAGAGATGGAGAGAGGTGGAGAGTGATGGAGAGAGGTGGAGAGAGATGGAGAGAGAGGGAGAGAGATGAAGAGAGATGAAAAAAGGTGGAGAGAGATGGAGATAGGTGGAGAGAGATGGAGAGAGATGAAAAGAGGTCGAGAGCGATGTATACATTTATGTATACAAACATTTATAGAATTTGGTATCACATAAATTTATATACACCATTTTATAGGATTTAGTATCACATACATTTATGGAACCAATATTTTATATGATTTAGTATCACATAACCTTATGTACACCAACATTTTATATGATTTAGTATCACATAAATTTATGTACACCAATTTTTTTACAAGATATAATATCACACAAATTGATCTACACCAATATTATATAGTCTTTGGTATCACATAAATCTATGTACAACACCATTATATAGGTTTTGGCATCACATAAATTTATGTACACCAACATTTTATATTTTAATATCTCTCTGCTCTATGTCACGGTTATCTCAGTATTTGATTATCATGTCTGTTCTCAAGTTACATAGCTCTCATTATCTCAGTATATCATGTCTGTTCTCAAGTTCCATAGCTCTCATTATCTCAGTATATCATGTCTGCTTTCAAGTTCCATAGCTCTCATTATCTCAGTATATCATGTCTGTTCTCAAGTTCCATAGCTCTCATTATCTCAGTATATCATGTCTGCTTTCAAGTTCCATAGCTCTCATTATCTCAATATATCATGTCTGTTCTCAAGTTCCATAGCTCTCATTATCTCAGTATATCATGTCTGCTCTCAAGTTCCATAGCTCTCCTTATCTCAGTATATCATGTCTGTTCTCAAGTTACATAGCTCTCATTATCTCAGTATATCATGTCTGTTCTCAAGTTACATAGCTCTCACTATCTCAGTATATCATGTCTGTTCTCAAGTTCCATAGCTCTCATTATCTCAGTATATCATGTCTGCTCTCAAGTTCCATAGCTCTCCTTATCTCAGTATATCATGTCTGTTCTCAAGTTACATAGCTCTCATTATCTCAGTATATCATGTCTGTTCTCAAGTTACATAGCTCTCACTATCTCAGTATATCATGTCTGTTCTCAAGTTCCATAGCTCTCATTATCTCAGTATATCATGTCTGTTCTCAAGTTACATAGCTCTCACTATCTCAGTATATCATGTCTGTTCTCAAGTTCCATAGCTCTCACTATCTCAGTATATCATGTCTGTTCTCAAGTTACATAGCTCTCACTATCTCAGTATATCATGTCTGTTCTCAAGTTCCATAGCTCTCATTATCTCAGTATATCATGTCTGCTCTCAAGTTCCATAGCTCTCACTATCTCAGTATATCATGTCTGCTCTCAAGTTACATAGCTCTCACTATCTCAGTATATCATGTCTGCTCTCAAGTTCCATAGCTCTCACTATCTCAGTATATCATGTCTGCTCTCAAGTTACATAGCTCTCACTATCTCAGTATATCATGTCTGCTCTCAAGTTACATAGCTCTCACTATCTCAATATATCATGTCTGCTCTCAAGTTCCATAGCTCTCACTATCTCAATATATCATGTCTGATCTCAAGTTCCATAGCTCTCACTATCTCAATATATCATGTCTGCTCTCAAGTTCCATAGCTCTCACTATCTCAATATATCATGTCTGCTCTCAAGTTCCATAGCTCTCATTATCTCAGTATATCATGTCTGCTCTCAAGTTCCATAGCTCTCATTATCTCAGTATATCATGTCTGCTCTCAAGTTCCATAGCTCTCATTATCTCAGTATCTCATGTCTGCTCTCAAGTTCCATAGCTCTCACTATCTCAGTATATCATGTCTGCTCTCAAGTTACATAGCTCTCACTATCTCAATATATCATGTCTGCTCTCAAGTTCCATAGCTCTCACTATCTCAATATATCATGTCTGATCTCAAGTTCCATAGCTCTCACTATCTCAATATATCATGTCTGCTCTCAAGTTCCATAGCTCTCACTATCTCAATATATCATGTCTGCTCTCAAGTTCCATAGCTCTCATTATCTCAGTATATCATGTCTGCTCTCAAGTTCCATAGCTCTCATTATCTCAGTATATCATGTCTGCTCTCAAGTTCCATAGCTCTCATTATCTCAGTATCTTGGTACACACTTTGGTTTTCTTCAGCGTTAGAATCAGACGTCGTAGATAATTTTGTTGTAGAAACCAGATAACTTATAAGAAACGTTTTATATTCACAAGGATCTTTGTTAACTTTGTCGCAGGACAAATTTGAAGATAAAATTTGAACTTGGGGGAAAGTGCTTATTTACTATAGTCACTACGTTAAAGTCTCTGTCAAACATATCATACCTAAGTGCTAGTGTCTCTGTCAAACATATCATACCTAAGTGCTAGTGTCTCTGTCAAACATATCATACCTAAGTGCTAGTGTCTCTTGTTTATTTGTTCTGCTTGTTGGAGACTGCATTTCAGAGAATGAGAAACATATTAACCAACACATCCTTATCAATGAATGTTAGAAAACGAGTCCTAAAATGCTATATTGAACCTATCTTGTTATATGGAAGTGAATCATGGACAATAGGCAAGTCTGCACAAAAATCATTGGAAGCAGCAGAAATGTGGTTTATTAGAAGAATGTTGCGAATCCCCTGGACAGCAAAAATAACTAATGAAGAATGTATGAGAAGAGCTGGAGAGACAAAAAACCTTGTCAAAAAGATAAGAGAGAGACAATGTACTTTCATAGGACATGCAATGAGAAGAGGGGGCATAGAAAATATTATAACAACATGAAAAATAGAAGGAAGAAGATCAAGAGGAAGACCAAGAGAAATGATACTGGACAGTCTGACGGGATGGTGTGAGAGGAGATCACCAACTGAGCTGATGGCCTGCATGAAGGATCGTGTACTCTGGAGAAGCATAATAGCCAACGCCAGTCGGCACGGCACATGATGATGATGATTATTGAAGACTTCTTGTCCATGTATCCAGAACCTGGAAATGTCCTTGACCCGCCTGTTTAATGCAATTCCTCGACTGTATAATAAATATTGCAAATCTGGCCACGTGGCGCTGGCTGTCAAACTTTGGCATAACGTGCGTATCTTCAACTCATATCATTGCATAATTTTGTAGCTAAATTGATCTACACTTGTTTAAAACAGTAACAAAATTGGTCTATCGTTGTTTATACATTAACAAAACTGGTGTTACAACATCATTACAAACTTGACCTGTCGTTGTTTAATACTGTAAAATAAATAATAAATCATTGTTTAATACGTCAGTATAACTAGTCTCATTACGGCAAGACCAGTCTCATAACGACAAGACTAGTCTCATCACAGTAAGTCTAGTCTCATCACAGCAAGGCTAGTCTCATCACAGCAAGTTTAGTTTCATCACAGCAAGGCTAGCTTCGTCACAGCAAGGCTAGTCTCATCACAGCAAGGCTAGTCTCATCACAGCAAGGCTAGTTTCATCACAGCAAGGCTAGTCTCATCACAGCAAGGCTAGTCTCATCACAGCAAGGCTAGTTTCATCACAGCAAGGCTAGTTTCGTCACAGCAAGTTTAGTCTCATCACAGCAAGGCTAGTCTCATCACAGCAAGGCTAGTTTCATCACAGCAAGGCTAGTTTCGTCACAGCAAGTTTAGTCTCATCACAGCAAGGCTAGTCTCATCACAGCAAGGCTAGTTTCATCACAACAAGGCTAGTTTCATCACAGCAAGGCTAGTTTCGTCACAGCAAGTTTAGTCTCGTCACAGCAAGACTAGTCTCATCACAGCAAGTTTAGTCTCGTCATAGCAAGACTAGTCTCATCACAGCAAGTTTAGTCTCATCACAGCAAGTTTAGTCTCATCACAGCAATGCTAGTCTCATCACAGCAAGTTTAGTCTCATCACAGCAAGTTTAGTCTCGTCACAGCAAGGAACAGTCGCTGACAAAGACTGAATACTGGACGCATCTGAAATAAAATTACCACATGGACAAAGGTTGGATTGGCACGGACACTATCAAAAGTATGTACAAACATGTTATGAATAATTGAAAAATCTTTTTTATGATCTCACCGCAGACAAAATCTTATTTAGATCCAGACAGATGTGAGAACACTAACAAGAATCATTAGAACAGTCATCTGGACGGCAAAATCTAGTACCTAACTAAGTAGACTAGCAATTACAGAATCGACAACACGGAATCAAGAGGACAGGCAAACAGGAACAGAATTGTCTACATCTTCAGTACAGAAAGGTAAACAGGAACAGAAATGTCTACATTTTCAGTACAGAAAGGTAAACAGGAACAGAAATGTCTACATCTTCAGTACAGAAAGGTAAACCACAACAAAACCGCCTACAACAATACTACAAAGTAGAAGGAAGTAATAATACAGTAACCGTTGGCATTATTCTTCTAGAAGTAGGTTGTGAAGTAGTGACTGTGTGGATTTTTGTTTAGCATCCTTGTTAAGTGCTGCTCCTGCCATTCCTGATATGCCACTTGCATGCCCTGGACAACTTTATCTTGAAACATACAAACAGTTTTTGGTATGAACATATAAAACTATATGTACAGATACATATACAAACAGTTTTTAGTATGAACATATAAAACTATATGTACAGATACATACAAAGCCACTACAGTGAAGCTGTTTCTATCAATTTTAAAAAAAATAGGCTAACATTTTGAATGAAGAAAGCGCCATGTGTGGTTACACTTTCCCTGTTTTGACTCCAACAATCAGTTATAGAGAAAGAGCAAGTACACTTTCTCATGTCATGACTCCGATAATCAGTTATAGAGAAAGAGCAAGTACACTTTCTCATGTCATGACTCCGATAATCAGTTATAGAGAAAGAACAAGTACACTTTCTCATGTCATGACTCCGATAATCAGTTATAGAGAAAGAGCAAGTACACTTTCTCATGTCATGACTCCGATAATCAGTTATAGAGAAAGAGCAAGTACACTTTCTCATGTCATGACTCCGATAATCAGTTATAGGGAAAGAACAAGTACACTTTCTCTGTCCTGACTCCGATAATCAGTTATAGAGAAAGAATAAATATACTTTCTCTGTCTTGACTCAGACAATCAGTTATGCAGAAAGAAAAAATACACTTTCTCTGTCTTGACTCCGACAATCAGTTGCAGGGAAAGAACAAGTACACTTTCTCTGTCCTGACTCCGACAATCAGTTGTACGGAAAGAACAAGTACACTTTCTCTGTCCTGACTCCGACAATCAATCGTAGAGAAAGAGCATGGTATGAAAATCTAGCACAGTTGCCGTGCATGTCAGAAGAAAGGTGGGCTGAACAGCCTGACAACCAAGTGCCTTACAGCAAATCTCTCCAGACGTTTCTTCCCACAAGCTTCCACTCTCCAGACCTTTCTTCCCACAAGCTTCCACTCTCCAGACCTTTCTTCCCGAGTTTACTCCCACAAGCTTCCACTCTCCAGACCTTTCTTCCCGAGTTTACTCCCACAAGCTTCCACTCTCCAGACCTTTCTTCCCGAGTTTACTCCCACAAGCTTCCACTCTCCAGACCTTTCTTCCCGAGTTTACTCCCACAAGCTTCCACTCTCCAGACCTTTCTTCCCGAGTTTACTCCCACAAGCTTCCACTCTCCAGACCTTTCTTCCAGAGTTTACTCCCACAAGCTTCCACTCTCCAGACCTTTCTTCCCGAGTTTACTCCCACAAGCTTCCACTCTCCAGACCTTTCTTCCCGAGTTTACTCCCACAAGCTTCCACTCTCCAGACCTTTCTTCCCGAGTTTACTCCCACAAGCTTCTACTCTCCAGAGTCAGGCACGGGCCAGGTGGTAAATAATAAATTAAGCTCATTTAAATAAGTGTATGGCCTCCTCTGCCTATATCAGAGAACAACATCTCCTTGACATGGATCCGATTAGTCGTTGCATCTGTTGTTGTGGGATGGCTGCCCACTCTTCCCGCTGTGCAAGAGACAACTGTCGGAGATTGGTTGGCGCCACGTCTCGCTGGCGGACTTGTCTGTTGAGTTCATCCCATAAGTGTTCTTTTTGGTTCATGTCTGATGACATGGATGGCCACGGAATGGTCTGGACGTTGTTGTCAGCGAGGAACTATGTGGTGAGGTGTGCCACATGAGATCGAGCGTTGTCTTGCTGAAAAAAACGACTTTGGTGCAGTCAGAAGTTGATGGACGTGAGGACGAAGAATTTCAGCGACGTATCGTTGGGCAATCAGGCGTCCTTCAATTTGCACCAGGTCACTTCTTCCCATGAAGTTGATCGTTCCTCACACTAGTACACCTCCACCACCATGTGGAAGAGCCTCATCGACGCAGTTCACGACGTATCGATCATGGACTCTGCGGTAAACTCTTCTCCGTCTATTGTGTCGCTGGAGCAGAAAGAATGATTCATCACTAAACCAAACCCTTCTCCAATCATTCGCAACGGTCCATTGACGATGCTGGTTCGCCCATTTCAGTCGGTTCTGATGATGCCGGTCCGTAAGAACAGGAAGGGTCTTCTAGCTCAAAGACCAGCGTCGTGCAGCCGGTTCCTGACCGTTTGATCAGAAATTCGACGACCTGCTGTCCATTGACTGGACTGTTGAGGACGCAGGTGGAAATCGATTCATGAGGTGACACAGTTGTATGAAGCGGTCTTCGGCAGGAGTTGTGACTATGGCTCTTTCACTGCGCGGCCGGTCTGCAACTGAGCCAGTTTCTTGAAATCGTCTCCAAAGGCGACTAATGGTGCTTCTAACCACATTAACTTGTCTGGCCACTACACTTTGTGACTGTCCAGTCTGTAAACTTCCAATGATGATGAGTCATTGTTCTGTAGTAAGATGAGCCATACTTGCGCTTTGAATTTTCAAATGAGTTGGTTCAAGGACCGTCAATCTTTTATAGACATTCAATAACATGGTCAGTGAGTTTTGTGTTCAGTAAGTTTCATGGGATTCTTGTGAACCTGTCATGAGTTATTGTCAAAAATGCTGTTTTGACTATAGTCGCTTTTCTGGTCTCAAGAATCATCTGCTGAGTACAATTCAGGTCAGCACGTGAAGCTGATGTCCAAGTGAACGTTTCAGGCAATTTGCTTTTGTCTATTTAGTAAACACTTCAGTTTAAATCGCAACATCGTATTTGTTACGTTTCTTTTTTTTTTGTTTGTCAGAATTAAACAATTATAAACAACGTAAGACTCATGCTAGAGAATTAAACAATTATAAACAACATACGGGTCATGCTAGAGAATTAAACAATTATAAACAACATAAGGTTCATGCTAGAGAATGAAACAATTATAAACAACATAAGGTTCATGCTAGAGAATGAAACAATTATAAACAACATAAGGTTCAGGGTAAAGAATTAAACTCCAACAAAATCACATGCAACATTAATAAATATGATGGGATGGTCCAGAGTATAAAGAGAGTAACAGATACAAGGAAGGACAAATCATGTATAGAGATGCTCCGCGAGAGAGCTAGAGGTGTGACGCGAGAGAGCTAGAAATGTGACGCAAGAGAACTAGAGGTGCGACGCAAGAGAGCGAAAGGTGTGACGTGAGAGAAATAGAGGTGGGACGTAAGGAGACTAGAAGTGTGACGCCAAAGTTTTGGCGTAGAAATATTTCTGAGTAAATTACAGCTGATTTTTGGGCTTATTTATATGATAACCAGCTGCCAGGTAGAGAAGCCGCAAATATAGTTACTAGTCTAAGCGAATGTCAGCGGACAGCCAGAGATCTGTGGCGGAGTCAGCTTGACAGTGAATAGAACGCTTTGTATTGCACGAGAGTCCGACATTAAGAAAACAAATGTGCCGCTCCTGAAATGTGCACTGTCAAGTATGCCGCCGCAGAAGTTTGCCTTGTCCATTCTGCCGGTAGCAGTCTGAAACAGTTTGGGAAGCGCTGATTTATGTCATTAACAGAGAAAGGGAATCTCCGTGGTTCGAGTTACAGGTCATTCTCTTGTCACTTTTCTTTCTCTCACGTCTAAAGTGTTGTGTCTACAACTTTTCTTTCTCTCACGTCTAAAGTGTTGTGTCTACAACTTTTCTTTCTCTCACGTCTAAAGTGTTATGTCTACAACTTTTCTTTCTCTTACGTCTAAAGTCCTGTGTCTACAACTTTTCTTTCTCTCACGTCTAAAGTCCTGTGTCTACAACTCTTCTTTCTCTCACGTCTAAAGTCCTGTGTCTACAACTCTTCTTTCTCTCACGTCTAAAGACCCGTGTCTACATTTCTTCGAATGCTAACCTTACAGTACTGTGCTAAATCACTTTACTGTACGAAAGAAGCTTCGTTATTTCTCATTTGAAAAATGTTTACAAAATTCGTGAATAGCCCAGATGGCACTTTCAAGTATTATGATAGGCGACTCGTAGAAGTATCTTAACTAACTTGAGCAGTTCATGCAAGATTCATGACAGCATTAGGGAACTCTTATCTAACTCAGCATCCATGAAGAACCTAGATAGTTCATACAAGATTCTTGACTAACTTTGACAACTCGTATAAGATTCATGACTAACTTGGACAGCTCGTAGAAGATTCATGACTAACTTGGACAGCTCGTAGAAGATTCACGACTAACTTGGACAGCTCGTAGAAGATTCATGACTTTACCAAAAAGCTTCTGGGATATTTGGAATTAATAACTTCAACATGTTATAGAAGATTAATAAATAACTTCAACATATTGTTGAAGAGTAATTAATAACTTCAGATTGTAGAAGATTTGTAATTTCAGCAATTATAGAAGATCGATTAATAACTCAGCAGCGTGTGGAAGATAAATGAACATTTCAGCAGCTTGTAGAAGATTAATTAATACTTTCAGCAGGTTTTACAAGAGTAATTAATACCTTCAACATCTTGTAGATAATTTTCTCTCTGATCAGTCTGTGTTTTACCTATTTGTAAATGTTATGACTTCCGGTGTGACATTCAAGATGGCGGACGTTTTTTAAACGCCCTCGCCGGCATGCAGAAATCAGCGGAATTCCGCTTGATCTGTCACAGATCCTGTAATATCCTGGGACCCATCTAGAAGCGACTCTATGTGGGAAAAAATAACTCGTTACGGAAACTCGCAAAGAAACGAACCGAGCACCAGGGATGCCAACTCCGAAGAGCTCATTCGTCGGCCCCAAACACGTGACAAAGATTGGATTCTGGAATGTAAGAACGATGGCAGCACCAACAAAAACTACTCAGGTCATCAGAGAAATGGAGAGATACCACCTAGACATACTGGGCATCAGTGAAATGCGATGGCCAGAAGCAGGTAAAAGATCGGCGGAAAACGGTAAGTTAATAATACATTCAGGAAGAGAAGACGGGAAACATCAGGAAGGGGTAGGTATAATTATGTCAAATGTAGCAGCAAAGAGCCTTGTAGAATAGGAACCAGTGAACAGTCGTATAATAAGAGCACGATACAACCTACGACACGGAAGAATGACACTAATACAGTGTTATGCACCCACGAACGATGCAGATGATGAAGTTGAAAGACGACTTCTATCATCAATTACAACAAATCATCAACAAAATCCCTAAACACGACATCCTACTTGCTATGGGGGACTTCAAAGTTAAGGTAGGGAAAAATAAAACCGACGTTGAAAAAATAATGGGGAAAGAAGGAATTGACATGGTTAACCAGAACGGAGAAAGATTAATTGAAATATATCTAACAGAGGACACGGTCATTGGAGGCACAATATTTCCACACAGATACATAAAACAACGTGAATATCTCCAGATGATAGAACTAGAAACCAGATAGATCATTTTTGTATTAGAAAGGAATACAGAATATCTCTGATAGATGTAAGGGCTTATAGGGGTGCAGATGTCAACAGTAATCACAATCTGTGTATAGGGAAAATAAAACTAAAACTGAAAAGCCAACACAAGAAATCAATACACAAAACAGCCACAGCCTACAAGAAGACAATACTAACAGTAAAACATTAATTTCAATCAGGAATGTGTCAGTCATTACACAAAACTCAGTGAAGTAGAGGAGATAGGTATAAATGAATTATGGAATTCTTACAGCACAGCCATAATCACAGCAGCAAAAGCAAGCGCTGGACTGAAAAAAAAACAAATAGAAAAGCATGGATATCAGAAAACACATGGAAGTACATACATGAAAGACGAGAAGCCAAATTAGACATGTTGAATATAAAGATAGATCTTGGAAAAGATCTGGCGAAAGCAACATAGAAAGAAATAGACAAGAAAGTAAAAAAGTTCAGCTAGAAGGGATAAAAGAGAATACATAGACGATATGGCGAATGGGGCAGAGAAAGCAGCAAAAACAGGAGACAGCAAAACTTTATATAACATACAAAAGAGGCTAACAGGTAGTATTACATCTAAAGAAAGACCAGTCCTTAGCAAAACTGGAACCCTATTAACATCAAATAAAGACCAAAAGCAAAGATAGGCTGAACACTTCAAAGAAGTACTTAACCGACCACACTCAAAAGAATTGATAAAACTTAAAACCGACTTACCAACCTCACAACTAAGTGTCAACCTAGATGAAACTACATTGCACGAAACTGAAGCAGCAGTGAATTTAATGGCTAACAACAAAGCTGTAGGTGAAGATGAAATAACACCCGAAAAGTTAAAAGCTATCAATAGAATGTTTAATAAGATTTGGAAAGAAGAAAAGGTCCCATCTAAATGGAAAAAAGGAATCATTGTTAAAATATAAAAAAAGGCAACCTTAGTGACTGTAACAATTGGAGAGGAGTAACCTTAATATCAGTTGTGTCAAAAGCATTTTGCAATGTCATTTTGAATAGACTTAAAGATATAGTGCATACTGCAATGAGGGAAGAACAAGCAGGATTTAGAAAAGGGAGAAGCTGTCTCGACCAGATCTTTACTCTCAGAATAATACTTGAAGAACATATTGAAAAGCAAAACCCATTAATACTGAACTTCATAGACTTTAAAAAGGCATTAGATAGCATATACAGAGATTCAATGTGGAGAATTTTAAGTCTATATGGAATACTATCTAAAATTGTCAACATTATTAAGGACTTATACAATGGATATGTTTGTGCAGTCAAAACAGAAGAAGGGATGAGTGAATGGTTCCAGATTGAAACAGGTGTGAAACAAAGATATATACTATCTCCTTTGCATTTTGGAATTACAATAGACTTCATAATGAAAAAATGCTGCACAGGTAACACAGGTACTGACTGGGTACATGGGACCCAACTAGAAGATCTTGATTTTGCTGATGATATAACTCTTATCAGTGATAATGTGAATTCCATGCAAGAAAAAACAGATAGCCTGTCTTCACTGGCTAGCAAAATAGGACTTGAAATTAACAAGGACAAAACAAAAATAATGAACATTCCTCTCAATCAAAATGAAAAAATACACGTAGAAGGGACAGATGTTGAAGAAGTCAGCCAGTTTGCATACCTTGGCTACATAGACCGGGATGATGACACCAGAAAGGAAGTTAGGATCAGAATTGCAAAAGCAGCATTGATCTTCAAGAATCTTGAGAACATATGGCATTCAAAAGTTATAAGCACAAAAACCAAGTTAAGACTATTCAATTCAAATGTAATATCCACACTCATTTATGCATTTGAAAACAACTAAAGAAATAGACAAGAAATTAGACTCTTTCGAAAACAAATGCCTAAGGAAAATACTCGTCATCAAGTGGAACGAATTCAAGAACAATGCAGAGATAAGACAGTTGACTAAACAACAACCAGTCTCATGGGTGATCAGAAAAAGGAGATGAACATATGTTGGTTATGTGATGAGAAGAACGATCAGAGAATCCCAAAACAAGCTATCAAGTGGAGCACAACAGGCCAAAAAAAAAGAAGCAGACCAGATGAAACTCTAAAGAAGACATTGATAAGAGAGACCAAACTAACAGATATAAAATCCGTTGATGAGGTTGAAAAGCTCGCTGAAAACAGGAAAAATTGGCGAACCAGCTTTCGAGCCCTATGTGATGTTTAACGGCACGGGAAGTATATAAGATAAGAAATGTTATGAAACGTCAGTGTAAACTTTATCTTTCAATATTTCGGTCTTCATGCCGTCGACTTGTATAAGGTAATGTGAGTTTTCCTCTGTCCAGGCTGTTCGGTGCAGGCTGTTCTGTGTTTAGACTTTGTAAGAGGAGAAGAATGCTGCATTAAGTCTGAGAAAATGACACTTTTCTACGGGAAGTAGGCCAGTTCCAGACAGGAACCGTGTTCTAGACATCCTGCAGGACCGGCTTGTCTTAATTCTGGCCACACACAGGAAGTGAAAACTTCGATTCAGCGCCACAGTCACGTCGGATCTGGCAGTTCTTAAATTGTCAGCGACTGACCTTCCAGGCTGACCGATGGCAGCCAGGAAGTCGCCAGGTCAAATTCTTCAAATGTCTTCAGCAGGTCGACTGAATCTGGCGCTGACAGCGGTTCGTCTTTGGCTCCTTTTAGTTCAGTTTATGGTTCTTGTAGGTAAGTGAAGTTCTCTTTTTACATACTGTACTACAGTTTTGTCACTTACATCATTACTCTTTCAGCTACTTACAATATTATTACACTTCTTACTAATTACATAATTACTCTTCTTGTCACTTATTCAGACTCTTCTTGTTGCTTGCATACTTACTTCTTGTCACTTATATCATTATTAGTCTTCTTGTAACTTACACTATTACTATCCTTCTTGTCACTTATATCATTATTAGTCTTCTTGTAACTTACACTATTACTATCCTTCTTGTCACTTATATCATTATTAGTCTTCTTGTAACTTACACTATTACTATCCTTCTTGTCACTTATATCATTATTAGTCTTCTTGTAACTTACACTATTACTATCCTTCTTGTCACTTATATCATTATTAGTCTTCTTGTAACTTACACTATTACTATCCTTCTTGTCACTTATATCATTATTAGTCTTCTTGTAACTTACACTATTACTATCCTTCTTGTCACTTATATCATTATTAGTCTTCTTGTAACTTACACTATTACTATCCTTCTTGTCACTCACATTATTACTCTTATTGTACCTTACACCATTATTACCCCTCTTGTAAATAACATTATTATTTTATTGTACCTTACATCATTATTACCCTTCTTGTCATTCACATTATTATTGTTATTGTAACTTAAATCATTATTACACTTCTTGTCATTCACATTATTACTCTTCTTGTCACTAACATTATTACCCTTTTTGTCACTAACATTATTACCCCTCTTGTCACTAACGTTATTACCCCTCTTGTCACTAACGTTATTACCCTCTTGTCGGGTACATGGGACCCAACTAGAAGATCTTGATTTTGCTGATGATATAACTCTTATCAGTGATAATGTGAATTCCATGCAAGAAAAAACAGATAGCCTGTCTTCACTGGCTAGCAAAATAGGACTTGAAATTAACAAGGACAAAACAAAAATAATGAACATTCCTCTCAATCAAAATGAAAAAATACACGTAGAAGGGACAGATGTTGAAGAAGTCAGCCAGTTTGCATACCTTGGCTACATAGACCGGGATGGTGACACCAGAAAGGAAGTTAGGATCAGAATTGCAAAAGCAGCATTGATCTTCAAGAATCTTGAGAACATATGGCATTCAAAAGTTATAAGCACAAAAACCAAGTTAAGACTATTCAATTCAAATGTAATATCCACACTCATTTATGCATTTGAAAACAACTAAAGAAATAGACAAGAAATTAGACTCTTTCGAAAACAAATGCCTAAGGAAAATACTCGTCATCAAGTGGAACGAATTCAAGAACAATGCAGAGATAAGACAGTTGACTAAACAACAACCAGTCTCATGGGTGATCAGAAAAAGGAGATGAACATATGTTGGTTATGTGATGAGAAGAAACGATCAGAGAATCCCAAAACAAGCTATCAAGTGGAGCACAACAGGCCAAAAAAAAAGAAGCAGACCAGATGAAACTCTAAAGAAGACATTGATAAGAGAGACCAAACTAACAGATATAAAATCCGTTGATGAGGTTGAAAAGCTCGCTGAAAACAGGAAAAATTGGCGAACCAGCTTTCGAGCCCTATGTGATGTTTAACGGCACGGGAAGTATATAAGATAAGAAATGTTATGAAACGTCAGTGTAAACTTTATCTTTCAATATTTCGGTCTTCATGCCGTCGACTTGTATAAGGTAATGTGAGTTTTCCTCTGTCCAGGCTGTTCGGTGCAGGCTGTTCTGTGTTTAGACTTTGTAAGAGGAGAAGAATGCTGCATTAAGTCTGAGAAAATGACACTTTTCTACGGGAAGTAGGCCAGTTCCAGACAGGAACCGTGTTCTAGACATCCTGCAGGACCGCCTTGTCTTAATTCTGGCCACACACAGGAAGTGAAAACTTCGATTCAGCGCCACAGTCACGTCGGATCTGGCAGTTCTTAAATTGTCAGCGACTGACCTTCCAGGCTGACCGATGGCAGCCAGGAAGTCGCCAGGTCAAATTCTTCAAATGTCTTCAGCAGGTCGACTGAATCTGGCGCTGACAGCGGTTCGTCTTTGGCTCCTTTTAGTTCAGTTTATGGTTCTTGTAGGTAAGTGAAGTTCTCTTTTTACATACTGTACTACAGTTTTGTCACTTACATCATTACTCTTTCAGCTACTTACAATATTATTACACTTCTTACTAATTACATAATTACTCTTCTTGTCACTTATTCAGTACTCTTCTTGTTGCTTGCATACTTACTTCTTGTCACTTATATCATTATTAGTCTTCTTGTAACTTACACTATTACTATCCTTCTTGTCACTCACATTATTACTCTTATTGTACCTTACACCATTATTACCCCTCTTGTAAATAACATTATTATTCTTATTGTACCTTACATCATTATTACCCTTCTTGTCATTCACATTATTATTGTTATTGTAACTTAAATCATTATTACACTTCTTGTCATTCACATTATTACTCTTCTTGTCACTAACATTATTACCCTTTGTGTCACTAACATTATTACCCCTCTTGTCACTAACGTTATTACCCCTCTTGTCACTAACGTTATTACCCCTCTTGTCACTAACGTTATTACCCTTTTTGTCACTAACGTTATTACCCCTCTTGTCACTAACGTTATTACTCTTCTTGTCACTAACGTTATTACCCTTTTTGTCACTAACGTTATTACCCCTCTTGTCACTAACGTTATTACCCTCCTTGTCACTAACGTTGTTAACTCTCTTGTCACTAACGTTATTACCCTTCTTGTCACTAACGTTATTACCCTTCTTGTCACTAACGTTATTACCCTTCTTGTCACTAACGTTATTACCCTCCTTGTCACTAACGTTATTACCCTCCTTGTCACTAACGTTATTACCCTTCTTGTCACTAACGTTATTACCCCTCTTGTCACTAACGTTATTACCCCTCTTGTCACTAACGTTATTACCCCTCTTGTCACTAACGTTATTACCCTTCTTGTCACTAACGTTATTACCCTCCTTGTCACTAACGTTATTACCCCTCTTGTCACTAACGTTATTACCCTCCTTGTCACTAACGTTGTTAACTCTCTTGTCACTAACGTTATTACCCTTCTTGTCACTAACGTTATTACTCTTTTGTTACTAATATTATTACTCTTCTTGTCACTAACATTATTACCCTTATTGTCACTAACATTGTTACTTTTGTGTCACTAATATTATTACCATTTTTGTCACTAACATTATTACTATTTTTTGTAACTAACATTATTAACCTTTTTGTCACTCATATTATTACTCTTTTCTCACTAACATTATTACCCTTCTTGTCACTAACATTATTACCTTTCTTGTCATTAACAGTATTACCCTTTCTGTCACTAACATTATTACCTTTCTTGTCACTAACATTATTATTCTTTTGTCACTAACGTTATTGCCCTTTTTTGTCATTAATATTATTACTCTTTTGTCACTAACGTTATTACCCTTCTTGTCACTAACGTTATTACTCTTCCTGTCACTAACATTATTACTCTTCTTGTCATTAACATTATTACTCTTCTTGTCACTAACATTATTACCCTTCCTGTCACTAACATTATTACCCTTCTTGTCACTAACATTATTACCCTTCTTGTCACTAACATTATTACTCTTCTTGTCACTAACATTATTACTCTCCTTGTCACTAACATTATTACTCTTTTTGTCACTAACATTATTACTCTTCTTGTCACTAACATTATTACCCTTCTTGTCACTAGCATTATTACCCTTCTTGTCACTAACATTATTACTCTTCTTGTCACTAACATTATTACTCTTCTTGTCACTAGCATTATTACTCTTCTTGTCACTAACATTATTACTCTTCTTGTCACTAAATTTATTACTCTTCTTATCACTCACAAAAGTGACCTACCCGGCACAGCCAACAACACTTAATTGTTTTCCTGGTGTGTAACCAAACTTGCGAATTCTGTGCAGCCTGTCTTCAGTAGAAGAATTCTGTTTTCTTTCTGTTGCTGTACATATTTAAGACAAATTCTTCCATATAAAAAATGGCACACATCAACAATTATTACCTGGCCAACCGAATAACCGCAATCTACAAACTGGCAAATGCAATAAAATATGTTTCTAACGTTAGATAGTAGACAGTCTAGTGCCAAATAGTAGACAATCTGTTTCCAAATAGTGGGCAATCTGTTGCTAAATAGTAGACAATCTGTTGCCAAATAGTGGGCAATATGTTGCTAAATGGTAGACAATCTGTTGCCAAATAGTGGGCAATATGTTGCTAAATAGTAGACAATCTGTTGCTAAATGGTAGACAATCTGTTGTCAAATAGTAAACAACCTGTTACCAAATGGTAGACATTCTGTTGTCAAATAGTAAACAATCTGTTGTCAAATAGTAAACAATCTGTTGCTAAATGATAGACAATCTGTTGTCAAATAGTAAACAATCTGTTGTGAAATGGTAGACAATCTGTTGTCAAATAGTAAACAATCTGTTGTCAAACAATAGACAATCTGTTGCCAAATAGTTAAAAAAAGACGTGTTTTTTTCTGTTACTCTAATATCAGGTTTTTCTAAGATCACATCTCTTGTCCAGGTTTTTAACCACACATTTCTGTAATATCATATCTCTGATGCTTCCAGTTTCATCTGCTGCATTTCATATTAATACAGAAATACTGTTTCTACATAGCACTGTCGCACTACTTTTCTTATTACCCTTTTATGTCATATTTCTCTATCATATTACTTTTCTTGTTATCTTTTTTATGTCATATTTCTCTGTCACACTATTTTTAGTACATTTTTATGTCATATTTCTCTGTCACACTACTTTTAGTACATTTTTATGTCATATTTCTCTGTCACACTACTTTTCTTCTTACCTTTTTAAATGTCATATTTCTCTGTCACACTACTTTTCTTCTTACCTTTTTAAATGTCATATTTCTCTGTCACACTACTTTTCTTCTTACCTTTTTTAAATGTCATATTTCTCTGTCACACTACTTTTCTTCTTACCTTTTTAAATGTCATATTTCTCTGTCACACTACTTTTCTTCTTAACTTTTTAAATGTCATATTTCTCTGTCACACTACTTTTCTTCTTACCTTTTTAAATGTCATATTTCTCTGTCACACTACTTTTCTTCTTAACTGTTTAAATGTCATATTTCTCTGCGACACTTCGTTTCTATGAGAGATGACTGATAAGTTCTCGGCATAAGCTACAATGGATTATTTGTGGACAACTTTTTTGGGGTATTTCTCAACATAGTTCCCTTGCAAGTTTATGCACTTAGTCCAGCGAGCCTAGAGCATACAGATCCCTTCTTTGTAAAGTCAGCATCTTGTGTCAGTAGAAAGTGGTCTACAGCGTGAATGACGTCATCATCTGAAGCAAATTTGCAGCCACTGAGCTCCTTTTTGAGTTTGGTAAACAGGTAATAGTCCGAAAGGGCCAAATCTGGGGAATAAGAAGGATTTTCAAGAAGCTGGAAGCCGCATTCATGAATGGCAGCCATTGCCACCACCGACTTGTGAACTGGAGCATTGTCTTGCTGAAAGATGACTCCTCTCGTCAATTTCCCTCAACGCTTTTCCTTCAATTTGACCTGCAGTTGCTTCACAAGATTAGCGTAATAGTCATCGGTGACCGGAAGATAGTCTACCAAGGCGAAAGTATTTCTGCCTTGTTTCCGTCTTGTTTCTGTTTTATTTCTGTCTTGTTTCTGTTTTATTTCTGTCTTGTTTCTGTTTTATTTCTGTCTTGTTTCTGTTTTATTTCTGTCTTGTTTCTGTTTTATTTCTGTCTTGTTTCTGTTTTATTTCTGTCTTGTTTCTGTTTTATTTCTGTCTTGTTTCTGTTTTATTTCTGTCTTGTTTCTGTTTTATTTCTGTCTTGTTTCTGTTTTATTTCTGTCTTGTTTCTGTTTTATTTCTGTCTTGTTTCTGTTTTATTTCTGTCTTTTTCTGTTTTATTTCTGTCTTGTTTCTGTTTTATTTCCGTCTTGTTTCTGTTTTATTTCTGTCTTGTTTCTGTTTTATTTCTGTCTGTTTCTGTTTTTTTCTGTCTTGTTTCTGTTTTATTTCTGTCTTGTTTCTGTTTTATTTCTGTCTTGTTTCTGTTTTATTTCTGTCTTGTTTCTGTTTTATTTCTGTCTTGTTTCTGTCTCGTTTCTATTTTATTTCTGTCTTGTTTCTGTTTTGTTTCTGTCTTGTTTCTGTTTTATTTCTGTCTTGTTTCTGTTTTATTTCTGTCTTGTTTCTGTTTTATTTCTGTCTTGTTTCTGTCTCGTTTCTATTTTATTTCTGTCTTGTTTCTGTTTTATTTCTGTCTTGTTTGTTTTATTTCTGTCTTGTTTCCGTCTCGTTTCTATTTTATTTCTGTCTTGTTTCTGTTTTATTTCTGTCTTGTTTCTATTTTATTTCTGTCTTGTTTCCTTTTTATTTCTGTCTTGTTTCTGTTTTATTTCTGTCTTGTTTCTGTTTTATTTCTGTCTTGTTTCTGTTTTATTTCTATCTTGTTGCTGTTTAGGTCTAAACCTCTGTGATTGCTCTCTTTAATACTCTTGTTCGCAAGTTTCGGCAAACTGCTTTCACTTTTTGCAGGCGCTGGGTTCACTCGCTGATCTCGTGTTATTGATATTGTGGCCTCCTATTTTTGTTCTGTAATGGAGTGGCGGGTAGAATTGAATAATGAATATGAAATGATTTAGAGTTGGCAAGAATGAATGAATCTGAATATCTGATTCAGACATTTCCTAATTGTGAATGATTGACTTCTTCAGATGTGAGACACTTAACCTATTGTCCCTCTATGTCATCATGTCCTAGGTTGAAGTGGGCTCACATTCACCCACTCTCAACCACGAAAGTAAGAAGAGTAGCAAACACTTGAGATATGAAGTTCGTGTGTCAGAAGCAACAGGTTTTACTGTCAGATGAATCCCCTGCCCGCTGTTAGAGATCTGGCGGTAATGTGTGGAGGAAGAGGTACAGCTAAACCACACAGATTTCAAAGTCTGCTAAACCACACAGATTTCAAAGTCTGCTAAACCACACAGATTTCAAAGTCTGCTAAACCACACAGATTTCAAAGTCTGCTAAACCACACAGATTTCAAAGTCTGCTAAACCACACAGATTTCAAAGTCTGCTAAACCACACAGATTTCAAAGTCTGCTAAACCACACAGATTTCAAAGTCTACAACATAGTAACAGCTCATAAAACACACATATAATAGAACACTGCTCATTAAACACACATACAATAGAACACTGCTCATTAAACACACATACAACAGAACACTGCTCATAAAACACACATACAACAGAACACTGCTCATAAAACACACATACAACAGAACACTGCTCATAAAACACACATACAACAGAACACTGCTCATAAAACACACATACAACATAGTAACAGCTCATAAAACACACATACAATAGAACACTGCTAAAAAATACACATACAATAGAATGTTGCTCATAAAACAGACGTACAATAGAAAACTGCTCATAAAACACGTACAATATAATAGCTGCTCATAAAACACGTACAATATAATAGCTGCTCATACAACACACGTACAATATAATAGCTGCTCATAAAACACACGTACAATATAATAGCTGCTCATACAACACACGTACAATATAATAGCTGCTCATAAAACACACGTACAACTGTTTAGAAAGCACACGTATGGTCGAACACTATTGATTACATATGATTTCTTGAAGAATTATGGGGTCACAATGTCCGGCCTAGATTGGAGAAAAAGACCACATTCAGAGAGTGTTTGAACCCGTATATCCTGTACAAACATGCAGCTGACTGCTGGTTGTATCTAATTTAAAATCTGAACCAGTTAGGTGTTAGCCTTTCAACTGTTATCTTAACAAGCAACAAAGCAAGGGAGAATTGAGTATAATCCGCTACACTGAGACTTTCTGAGTTCCTTTCTTTTACATCTTAAAATCTCTCTCTTTTTTCGTTCTGTAGTGAGATAAGGTCAAGTGATTTCTTAGTTTCACAAAGATGTACATTCAAGTCCATCGACTCCGACTCGAGTGCAACTTGAACCATTTGGACTCGACTTGAATATGAAAACTAGCGATTAAGACTTCACTTGTAACTTTACATTTTTTAGTAAGTCGAAGCACAGTTCGTAACGCAAAGCATTAGAGGACCACCAGAGCTAAGGATTTATAACATTATCTCATGAAACGTGACTGTCACGCCTTTATTATCATAGCCTTCTCGTAGAGAGACTGAAGAACAGTTTGATGTTTAGATTGATTGATATTTTAAGCTGGGATTTGTGTAATAACTTTCAAACTACAGGAGCAATGCTCACGTGCTTGTGCCTTTACAAATATGAGAAAATGACAGCACAGAAACTGAGAAAGTAAAATAGAAACTAAAATGACAGCATAGAATGACAGCACAGAAACTGAGAAAGTAAAATAGAAACTAAAACGACAGCATAGAAACTGAGAAAGTAAAATAGAAACTAAAATAACAGCATAGAATGACAGCATAGAAAGTGAGAAAGTAAAATAGAAACTAAATTAGAATTCAGTGATCGTGGCGGTGAAGGTAATGTTTTGTTATTGTTTAAAATAAAAAAAATGAGCCAGTTACAGCTTAGATAGTTGGTAAAGTCATGAACGAAGTAATATAATGGCTTTTTACCTGACTTCACTTTCTTCACTTTCACAACTTACAACCTCTTCTGAAGGCTGTAAATGCTGATCTATGACCAGAACCCATAGCTTGTCATTTCATTCCTAAACTTGAAACTTCACTTGAAACTTCACTTGAAATTGCTTGCAAGGATTTGAGACTTAAAGATAGTGACTTCAGACTTGAAGTTAGTGATTACAGACTTAAAGGTAGTGACAGCAGACTTGAATATAATGACTACAGACTTGAATATAGTGACTACAGACTTGAATGTAGTGACTGCAGACTTGAATGTAGTGACTACAGACTTGAATGTAGTGACTACAGACTTGAATGTAGTGACTACAGACTTGAATGTAGTGACTGCAGACTTGAATGTATTGACTACAGACTTGAATGTAGTGACTGCAGAATTGAATGTAGTGACTGCAGAATTGAATGTATTGACTACAGACTTAACATAAAAACTTGAATACCACCCGGACGTGTTTAGTCTATGGTGAGACTAAGTCACGTTATCTCTCATGCTGTCAGTGCACGCTGTGAAGATGTCAGGTGGCGTGACACAGGTTAACCTTCTTACCTGGTTTTATCTCTTTGCTGCTCACCTGTCACAATCTTCACTCTTAGTACTGCGCTCTGATCCTGGTAGATGCAGGTCATTCTCCTCCTCCTCTCATCCTTCTCCTCCCATGACGACGACGATGGAGAGGAGTTTTGTGCAAAATCCTTTCTCTAAACCCCATCCTCACCCTATGTACATTGATTAACCATTCTTTTGTTTTCATGCAATAAGAGCCATCTTTAAAACATAGGAACCTTCTATGCCCTAGAGCGATGCATTGGCTGGGCCCCTCTCAGTGGCCCTGAGTACATGTTCTTAATAATTCTCATATCTTTACAATCTATGTTAAATTTTCCTAGCATTTGTATCATACCTTCACATCTAACTCCAACAAAAGCTTTCGTGTATCATACCTTCACATCTAACTCCAACAAAAGCTTTCGTGTATCATACCTTCACATCTAACTCCAACAAAAGCTTTCGTGTATCATACCTTCACATCTAACTCCAACAAAAGCTTTCGTGTATCATACCTTCACATCTAACTCCAACAAAAGCTTTCGTGTATCATACCTTCACATCTAACTCCAACAAAAGCTTTTGTGTAAGCACAAGTATAAATCTTTGCTACCTTCAGTTCTGTTCTAGTTCTTAATATAAAAACTGTGTTACTTTTGCTTTTATCCTTTAACAAAACCGTATTGTTCTCTTCGATTTCAGTTTTTATCTTATTCGTTTTATAGATGATTCTTAATAGTGATTTTGTAAGCGGCTCATTAAACTGATTGTACAGTGTTGATCCCAATCTGTTGTCCAGTTTTCTGTGCAGCTGCCACGAAAACGTATCTGGAATATATCCTCGCGTCATGATCATTTCTCTTGTGATGTTATCTGGTCCTAGTATAGTGATCATTTCTCTTGTGATGTTATCAGGTCCTAGTATAGTGATCATTTTTATTGTGATATTATCAGGTCCTAGTATCATTATAGTTTCTCTTGTGATGTTATCAGGCCCTAGTACCTTGACCATTTCTTTTGTGATGTTATCAAGTCCAGGTGACATGATCATTTCTCTTGTGATGTTATCAGGTCCTAGTATAGTGATCATTTCTCTTGTGATGTTATCAGGTCCTAGTATAGTGATCATTTCTCTTGTGATGTTATCAGGTCCTAGTATAGTGATCATTTCTCTTGTGATGTTATCAGGTCCTAGTATAGTGATCATTTCTCTTGTGATGTTATCAGGTCCTAGTATAGTGATCATTTCTCTTGTGATGTTATCAGGTCCTAGTATAGTGATCATTTCTCTTGTGATGTTATCAGGTCCTAGTATAGTGATCATTTCTCTTGTGATGTTATCAGGTCCTGGTATAGTGATCATTTCTCTTGTGATGTTATCAGGTCCTAGTATAGTGATTATTTCTCTTGTGATGTTATCAGGTCCTAATATAGTGATCATTTTTATTGTGATTGTATCTGGTCCTAGTGGCTTCCTTCCTTAATTTCTTATTTCTATTTGCAGAATTGGCGTTCCCTCATTATTCATGCTTACAACGATCTGCTCATTTCTCTGGTCATTATTCAGATCTCTTGTGTGCTCTGACCATCTCTCTAAGAAAATCTCCCCCCCCCCCCCAGTAATAACTTTACTCTCCTTGTTTTCAAGCACCCTGTTACTTTCCTTATTCCTTTGGCACAAAATTCTTTTTATCGTTTCGTGAAATTCTTTGTCTCTACGAAGCTGTCTTTCAATCTCATCACATTGTTCTAATCCCATAACATTGCTCTAATATCATCACATTGCCCTAATAGTCACCTCTCTTTCTCTTCCTTTCATCACCTCACCTTTAACGTCTATGATGTCACAGTAAAATCTGTCATCTCTTTACTGTTAACGTCTATGATGTCACAGTAAAATATGTATCTCTTTATTGTTAACGTCTATGATGTCACAGTAAGATTTCTGTCTATTTATTGACAGTCGTGAGAGCTAATTCCTACGCCACACGTTCCCTGGCGGTCGGTCTAATCTGTTTAACTTTCTGTCCTACAGTCAACAGTGATCTATACTTCACTCTCGTTCCGTTATCTTCTAGATCCATTTGCCTTACAGTAGACTTTCTCTAAATACAAAAGGCAAATATCGATTGTGAGTGAGCACGCCACCTAACCATGCAGTCCCGCTCCAAACACAGACCAAAATGGCGCGGAAAATCTCGTTTGGAGATTTTCATTTCTAAGTTTGTGACCCGCAGACAATTAGGCCATAAAAACAGCACATACTTCCTGGGCAGTGTATATGTCCCAGTCGGTTTGTGGTTCTGTGACCTGGTGGTTCTTATGTCAGGACGTACGTACAGGAAAACTGATCCAGGGTTTCAGATAATCTGTCCCTCTAGTAACCTGTTAAAAACTTACGGAAACTATTTAGCAAGAATGTATCCACTGGAAACTATTTAGCAAGAATGTATCCACTGGAAACTATTTAGCAAGAATGTATCCACTGGAAACTATTTAGCAAGAATGTATCCACTGGAAACTATTTAGCAAGAATGTATCCACTGGAAACTATTTAGCAAGAATGTATCCACTGGAAACTATTTAGCAAGAATGTATCCACTGGAAACTATTTAGCAAGAATGTATCCACTGGAAACTATTTAGCAAGAATGTATCCACTGGAAACTATTTAGCAAGAATGTATCCACTGGAAACTATTTAGCAAGAATGTATCCACTGGAAACTATTTAGCAAGAATGTATCCACTGGAAACTATTTAGCAAGAACTAATATAACCATCGGTAACTATTTAGCACGAACTAATATAACAAGTGGAAACTATTTAGCAAGAACTAATACAACCATTGGTAACTGTTTAGCAAGAGCTAATAGAACCACTGGTAACTATTTAGCTAGAACTAATATAACGACTGGTAACTATTTAGCAAGAACTAATATAACCACTGGAAACTATTTAGCAAGAACTAATATAACTACTGGTAATTATTTAGCAAGAACTAATATAACCACTGGAAACTATTTTGCAAAAACGTATCCACTGGAAACTATTTAGCAAGAACTAATATAAACACTGTTAACTATTTAGCAAGAAATAAAATAACCACTGGTAGCTGCTTAGCAAGAACTAATATAATCACTAGATTTATTTAGCAAGAATGTATCAATCCAAACTATTTAACAAGAACTAATATCTCTCTCTCTCTGAACCTTAAGTGCCCAGGACACATGGGGCTTCCGCAAGGGTTTTCCACAAATGCCTGTCTTTCGCCTTTTTTTCTGCTCTTGCCCAGGTGAGCCCTCTATTGCTCAACATCCTTTCTGTTGTTCTTCTCCATGTCTCTTTTGGTCTACCCTTACTTCTGCTCCCCTGTGGTGTCCATCTTAGTGCTATTTTTGGTAGTGAGTTGTCAGTCATTTGGAGCACATGTCCCAACCATCGCCAGCGTCTTTCCTCAATAATTGTTGTCAGTGGTTTCATCTGCATTTCTGCCAATAAGATGTTATTTCTTATGGTGTTTGGCCAAAATATTTTTTTAATTCTACGTAAACATTTAGTCTGGAAAGAATTCAACTTGTTTTCTATGGTTTTGGTGATTTTCCAGCATTCACTTCCATAGAGTAGTACACTTAGAACATTACTCTTAAATATCCTGATTTTCATATTTATGCTTAGTTTATTTGATTTCCATATATTCTGTAGCATTGCAAAAGCCTGGTTTGCTTTAGTAAGTCTGCTGTTGATGTCCTCTGTGCTGTCTCCATTTTCTACTACTCTGCTGCCAAGGTATACAAATTCGTTGACCTCCTCCACTAACTTGTTATCTACTCTGAGTACATTTCTGTTGTTCACATTTTGCTTCATTAACTTTGTCTTTCCTACGTTGATCTTTAGTCCTATGTTGTTTGCATTCTGGGTTAACTTGTTTATTTTATCTTGCATATCTTTGTGACTGCTTGATAATAGACAAATATAACCACTGGTAACTACTTAGCAGGAACTAATACAACAACTGGTAACTGTTTAGCAAGAATTAATATAACCACTGGTAACTATTTAGCAAGAATGTATCCACTGGAAACTATTTAGGAAGAATGTATTCACTTTAAACTATTTAGCGAGGACTAATATAACCACTGGAAACTAATTATCAGGAAGTAATATATCCACTGGAAGTTATTTAGCAAGAATGTATCCAATTTAAACTATTTAATATGCATATTGTCACCCTACTTATTTAACTTGTATACTGAAAATATAATGAGGAATGTTAGAGAAGATGTAGACAAAGAATATTACGATGCCATAACCAAATGGTCGAGGGTTCGAATCCCCAGCTGAGCGGGATTTTTTTTCCGACCAATACGGCCCCGAGGTCGACCCAGCCTCGTAAAATGGGTACCAGAGAAAATCTGGGAAGTAAAGGCAGCGAGGAAAGGAACTGGTCACCCTACCTCATACGCTGATGACCCAGCATAATGAGGTCTCTAACGCTTCACCCCCTACGGCATTTGCTATGGGACTATCTTTACTTTACATAACAGTTGGAGGTTATGAAATACCAGAGATTAGATATGCTGATGACACAGTATTGCTGTCCACAACACAAAAAGGAATGGAAAAACTAATTATGTCAGTCCGCAAGAACAGCGAAGAGCAGAACCTCTATCTTAATGCAAAGAAAACTAAATTGATGACAACTGACAAAACAAACAAGGCAACTGAAATATGTATCAATGAGGAAAAACTGGAAGAAGTGGAGAGTTTTGAATATCTTGGATCGCTACTAACTAATAATGGAGATACAATGAGGGAAATTAAAAGGAGGACATCTATCGCTCTTCAGAAAGTAAAACAAATAAAGAATCTGTGGAGAGGAGCAGACAGAACCACAGAAAATAAGATTTTTAAAGGCATGCATCTTTCCCATCGCAACATATGCCTGTGAGACCTGGACACTTAACAAAACAGCTGAGAAACACATAAATGCCTTTGAATGTAAATGCTACAGAAGAGTTCTCCAAATATCGTGGACACAAAAAAGAACAAATATATCTATACTACAAGAGCTTAATATTGAAGAAGGCTGGCTAGTGAAGAGGATTAAAGAGAGAAAACTTAAATATTTTGGACACATTAAACGTCATGATAATTTAGAGAAGACCGTATTGGAAGGATACATAATGGGAAAAAGAAAAAGAGGAAGACCAAGACGAAGATGGCTGCAGGACATCGTTGACGATCTGGAAATGGATGCAACAGCAGCAGGCCATCTTGCTCACAACCGAGAGGCCTACAGGAGTGCTGTTTGGGAGGCAAAGTTCCGCAAGGGACATGCAAATGAATGAATGAATGAATGAATGAATGGAGGACTAATATAACCACTGGAAACTAATTATCAAGAGGTAATATATCCACTGGAAGTTATTTAACAAGAATGTATCCAATTAAAAATATTTATGGAGGACTAATATAACCACTGTAAGCTATTTCTTATATCTTATATCCTTCCCGTGCCGTTAAAAGTCACATAGGGCTCGCAAAGTAGTTCGCCAATTTTTCCTGTCTTAGACGAGTCTTTCAACCTCATCAAAGGATTTTATGCCTGTTAATTTGGTTTCTCTTAACAATGACCTCTTCAGAGTTTCACGCGGTCTACCTCTTATTTTGCAAGGACTAATATAACCACTAGAAGCTATTTAGCAAGGACTAATATAACCACTGGAAGCTATTTAGCAAGGACTAATATAACCACTGGAAGCTACTTAGCAATGACTAATATAACCACTAGAAGCTATTTAGCAAGGACTAATACAACCACTGGAAGCTATTTAGCAAGAAATAATACAACTACTAGACTCTACTTAGCAAGGATTAATGACACAACAGTTAACTAATGTGAATGAAGTAATAGTACAAAGCGTAGCTAAATAACAAAAAAAGTAATAGTACCAGGAAACTAATTAACAAAAAAATAATGCTACCAGGAAAAAATTAATAACAACAAGTAATGGTACCAAGGAAAACTAAATAATAAAAAAGCAATGGTACAAGGAATAACAAAATAACAAAAAGTAAAGGTACCAGAATTAACTACATAATAAAAAATAATAATACAAAATATAACAAAATAACAAAAACTCGAGATAACTAAATAATAAAAAAAGCTATGGTACCAAGGGTAATGAGAGTAATAATACCATCGATAACAAAATAATTTTAAAAAAGGATACTCGTACATCTGTTGGTAAAATGCTGGCAAGAAGTAAGAACTTCTAATTAGTGTCATGGCATTGTGAAAGGTCGATTCACACAGTTGTTTTCCTCTGATAATTTGGTTTCTCTTAACAATGACCTCTTCAGAGTTTCACGCGGTCTGCCTCTTATTTTGCAAGGACTAATATAACCACTAGAAGCTATTTAGCAAGGACTAATATAACCACTGGAAGCTATTTAGCAAGGACTAATATAACCACTGGAAGCTACTTAGCAATGACTAATATAACCACTAGAAGCTATTTAGCAAGGACTAATACAACCACTGGAAGCTATTTAGCAAGGACTAATATAACCACTGGAAGCTATTTAGCAAGGACTAATATAACCACTGGAAGCTACTTAGCAATGACTAATATAACCACTAGAAGCTATTTAGCAAGGACTAATACAACCACTGGAAGCTATTTAGCAAGAAATAATACAACTACTAGACTCTACTTAGCAAGGATTAATGACACAACAGTTAACTAATGTGAATGAAGTAATAGTACAAAGCGTAGCTAAATAACAAAAAAAGTAATAGTACCAGGAACTAATTAACAAAAAATAATGCTACCAGGAAAAAATTAATAACAACAAGTAATGGTACCAAGGAAAACTAAATAATAAAAAAGCAATGGTACAAGGAATAACAAAATAACAAAAAGTAAAGGTACCAGAATTAACTACATAATAAAAAATAATAATACAAAATATAACAAAATAACAAAAACTCGAGATAACTAAATAATAAAAAAAGCTATGGTACCAAGGGTAATGAAAGTAATAATACCATCG
This sequence comes from Achatina immaculata, assembly GCA_009760885.1. Classification (NCBI taxonomy): domain Eukaryota; kingdom Metazoa; phylum Mollusca; class Gastropoda; order Stylommatophora; family Achatinidae; genus Lissachatina; species Lissachatina immaculata. The sequence continues at coordinate 37,905,877 of CM019717.1, read as the reverse complement.
ATAACAAAATAATTTTAAAAAAGGATACTCGTACATCTGTTGGTAAAATGCTGGCAAGAAGTAAGAACTTCTAATTAGTGTCATGGCATTGTGAAAGGTCGATTCACACAGTTGTTTTCCTGTGATAATTTGTCACATTTCCTGTCACTATTGCACTTACTTGACTCTTCAGCAACAGTGGACGCGCACATAAACTGGTCTGTAGAGATGAAGCAGTGGCTCACTTCACCGAAGGAAGTAGTTCCTTGTTAGTCATTCCCATAAGGCATGCCAGTTCTACAGTGTTCTGTATAGATTCTTGTGGTTCCTTACCACACATCACACGTCAAATATCATACATGATATACCACACACTTACACACACAACGCGTCAAATACCACACACATAATATACCATACACTTCACATATAAGACATCAAATACCACACATAATATACCACACACTTCACATATAAGACATCAAATACCACACATAATATACCACACACTTCACATATAAGACATCAAATACCACACATAATATACCACACACTTCACAAACAAGACATCAAATACCACACATAAACATAATATACCACACACTTCACCCACACAACATATCAAATACCACACAGTATGTGCCACACACTTCACATACAGCACATCAAATACCAGACATACCATACACTTCACCCACTACACATTAAATACTGCATATAATATACCACATACTTCACACACAGCACATCACAGCTTGTATTGTAGTTTCTGAGTAAGAACTTTTAGTAATTCATTTGTATAATGTGTACTCTCTTGTATAATGTGTACTCTCTTGTATAATGTGTACTCTCTTGTATAATGTGTACCTACAGTAACTCATTCATATAATGTGTACTCTCTTGTATATTGTATAATGCATAATTCATCAAATAATCTGTACTTACACTCATTCATTCATTCATTCATTCATTCCTTTGCATGTCCCTTGCGGAACTTTGCCTCCCAAACAGCACTCCTGTAGGCCTCTCGGTTGTGAGCAAGATGGCCTGCTGCTGCTGCATCCATTTCCAGATCATCAACGATGTCTTGCAGCCATCTTCGTTTCGGTCTTCCTCTTTTTCTTTTTCCCATTATGTATCCTTCCAATACGGTCTTCTCTAAATTATCATGACGTTTAATGTGGCCAAAATATTTAAGTTTTCTCTCTTTAATCCTCTTTACTAGCCAGCCTTCTTCAATATTAAGCTCTTGTAGTATAGATATATTTGTTCTTTTTTGTGTCCACGATATTTGGAGAACTCTTCTATAGCATTTACATTCAAAGGCATTTATGTGCTTCTCAGCTGTTTTGTTAAGTGTCCAGGTCTCACAGGCATATGTTGCGATGGGAAAGATGAATGCCCTTAAAAATCTTATTTTTGTGGTTCTGTCTGCTCCTCTCCACAGATTCTTTATTTGTTTTACTTTCTGAAGAGCAATAGATGTCCTCCTTTTAATTTCCCGCATTGTATCTCCATTATTAGTTAGTAGTGATCCAAGATATTCAAAACTCTCCACTTCTTCCAGTTTTTCCTCACTGATACATATTTCAGTTGCCTTGTTTGTTTTGTCAGTTGTCATCACTTAAGTTTTCTTTGCATTAAGATAGAGGTTCTGCTCTTCGCTGTTCTTGCGGACTGACATAATTAGTTTTTCCATTCCTTCTTGTGTTGTGGACAGCAATACTGTGTCATCAGCATATCTAATCTCTGGTATTTCATAACCTCCAACTGTTATGGCATCGTAATATTCTTTGTCTACATCTTCTCTAACATTCCTCATTATATTTTCAGTATACAAGTTAAATAAGTAGGGTGACAATATGCACCCCTGACGGACCCCTTGTTTTATGTCAAACCAAGTTGTTGTTTCACCATTTATTCTTACTGCTGCTGTTGGTCTAAATACAGCAGTGATGTTAATTGTATCAAATGTGTTGGAAATCCCATTTTTTCCATTATTTCCCAAAGTTTCTGGTGTTGTACACAATCAAATGCCTTTGAGTAGTCTATAAAGGATAAATATAGATTCACATTAAACTCCCTGCATTTCTCTATTAATAATCTAGATTGAATATATGATCTCTTGATCCTCTTCCTTGCCTGAAGCCAGCTTGGACCATATTGACTTCTTCTTCTATTTTCTTTCGAAGTCTACCCATTATGATTTTTAACAGAATTTTACTGGCATGACTAATCAGGGCAACAGTTCTGTAGTTGGTGCATAATTTCAGGTTACCCTTTTTTGGCAGTGGTATGAACACAGTTCTTTTCCATTCTTTTGGCCAAATACCTGAATGCCATATCTTTTTACATAGTGCATGATAGATTGTTGCACACTCCTTTCCTCCTGCTTTAATAAATTCAGCGGTATCTCATCACATCCTGGTGATTTACCATTTTTCAGACTCTTTATTGCCCATAAAACTTCTTCCATTGTCGGCTCGGGTTCTTTCTCCTCCAATAATAATTCACACTGTTGATTTCTGCTTCCACAGTCTGTTGTTTCATACATTCTTTTGCATGTCCCTTGCGGAACTTTGCCTCCCAAACAGCACTCCTGTAGGCCTCTCGGTTGTGAGCAAGATGGCCTGCTGCTGCTGCATCCATTTCCAGATCATCAACGATGTCTTGCAGCCATCTTCGTTTCGGTCTTCCTCTTTTCTTTTTCCCATTATGTATCCTTCCAATACGGTCTTCTCTAAATTATCATGACGTTTAATGTGGCCAAAATATTTAAGTTTTCTCTCTTTAATCCTCTTTACTAGCCAGCCTTCTTCAATATTAAGCTCTGTAGTATAGATATATTTGTTCTTTTTTGTGTCCACGATATTTGGAGAACTCTTCTATAGCATTTACATTCAAAGGCATTTATGTGCTTCTCAGCTGTTTTGTTAAGTGTCCAGGTCTCACAGGCATATGTTGCGATGGGAAAGATGAATGCCCTTAAAAATCTTATTTTTGTGGTTCTGTCTGCTCCTCTCCACAGATTCTTTATTTGTTTTACTTTCTGAAGAGCAATAGATGTCCTCCTTTTAATTTCCCGCATTGTATCTCCATTATTAGTTAGTAGTGATCCAAGATATTCAAAACTCTCCACTTCTTCCAGTTTTTCCTCACTGATACATATTTCAGTTGCCTTGTTTGTTTTGTCAGTTGTCATCACTTAAGTTTTCTTTGCATTAAGATAGAGGTTCTGCTCTTCGCTGTTCTTGCGGACTGACATAATTAGTTTTTCCATTCCTTCTTGTGTTGTGGACAGCAATACTGTGTCATCAGCATATCTAATCTCTGGTATTTCATAACCTCCAACTGTTATGGCATCGTAATATTCTTTGTCTACATCTTCTCTAACATTCCTCATTATATTTTCAGTATACAAGTTAAATAAGTAGGGTGACAATATGCACCCCTGACGGACCCCTTGTTTTATGTCAAACCAAGTTGTTGTTTCACCATTTATTCTTACTGCTGCTTGTTGGTCTAAATACAGCAGTGATGTTAATTGTATCAAATGTGTTGGAAATCCCATTTTTTCCATTATTTCCCAAAGTTTCTGGTGTTGTACACAATCAAATGCCTTTGAGTAGTCTATAAAGGATAAATATAGATTCACATTAAACTCCCTGCATTTCTCTATTAATAATCTAGATTGAATATATGATCTCTTGATCCTCTTCCTTGCCTGAAGCCAGCTTGGACCATATTGACTTCTTCTTCTATTTTCTTTCGAAGTCTACCCATTATGATTTTTAACAGAATTTTACTGGCATGACTAATCAGGGCAACAGTTCTGTAGTTGGTGCATAATTTCAGGTTACCCTTTTTTGGCAGTGGTATGAACACAGTTCTTTTCCATTCTTTTGGCCAAATACCTGAATGCCATATCTTTTTACATAGTGCATGATAGATTGTTGCACACTCCTTTCCTCCTGCTTTAATAAATTCAGCGGTTATCTCATCACATCCTGGTGATTTACCATTTTTCAGACTCTTTATTGCCCATAAAACTTCTTCCATTGTCGGCTCGGGTTCTTTCTCCTCCAATAATAATTCACACTGTTGATTTCTGCTTCCACAGTCTGTTGTTTCATACATTCTTTTGCAATATTCCTTCCATCTTTCCAGAATTTCCTCTGTCTCTGTCAGGGTATTCCCCATCTCATCACAAATTACATTTGCTATGATCCCTTATACTCCTATATCCTGACATAACATGTGCTGTAATCCCTTATACTCTGTACATCTGATACTTGCACTAAATGATGTGATGTAGCTGTGCTTTAGCAATCACATCAGTTAGAATGACGAGGCTGTAGACGTTTGCAACATTCAGTTTAGACGATGTTTGTCAAATCCTCCAGGTTACAAGAGAGCTGCCATGTACTGTACCATGTTTGTTTTTGTTTTTTTTTTGTGAGTTTTAAGACAAGGGCATGTATTAATGTAGTTTCTACCTTGTTTTTTTGGTGAGTTTTAAGACAAGGGCGTGTATTAATGTACTTTCTACCTTATTTTTTTATGAGCTGTAAGACAAGGGCGTGTATTAATGTACTTTCTACTTTGTTTTTTTAATGAGTTTTAAGACAAGGGCGTGTAATAATGTACTTTCTACCTTGTTTTTTAATGAGTTTTAAGACAAGGGCGTGTATCAATGTACTTTCTACCTTTTTTTTATGAGTTTTAAGACAAGGGCGTGTATTAATGTACTTTCTACCTTGTTTTTATGAGTTATAAGACAAGGGTGTGTATTGTCATCTGATCTATTCTATTTATACACTGACAACATGACATGACAGATATTAAAAATATGAAAAGAATTAAAATAGGAGGCCATAATATCAATAACCTGAGATATGTGGGTGACGCCGTTCTGATAGCAGAAAGTGAAAGCAATTCACAAAAACTTGTCAATAAGATTACTGAAGAGAGCAATAAAAGAGATATAAAGCTAAATAGCAACAAGACAGAAACAATGATAATATTAAAAAGAATAAACATACCAACATCCTGTCAGATGGGAAGACACTGACACAGGTAAATAAATAAACTTACCTCAGAACAACATCAGCTGAGGACAAGTGAACAAATGAAATAAAATCATGAAGAGGTAAGGCAAAGGCAGCTTGTTATGACATGAAGAAGATTCTAACAAATATGAAAATGTGCATAAAAGTCAGGAAAAGAGTATTAGGTGCTATACAGAGGCTGTCAACAAAAAGATGACAAAGAAACTAGAAGCAACAGAGATGTAGTTTTGGAGAAAGATGCAACAAGTACCCTGGATGGACAGACAAACAAGCAAAGATGTCTTAAACAAGTTTCACAACAAAGAAAACTAGTTAAAATGATAAGAAAAAAAAACAATCAAAATTTCTTGAACATGCCATGAGAGGACAGAAGTTGGAGAACCTTGTAATGACTGGAAAATACAAGAAAAAATGGAAAGAGGAAGGTCAAGAGAAAAATATCTCAGTGGCCTGACCATGTGACATGAAGAAAGAAAAGTAGCTGAATTAATGAGAAACACCAAGGACCGTGCAAGATGGAGAAGCGTGATTGCTAACTATATCTGACATGACACATAATAGTAATAATAATAATGATAATAGTAATAGTAATAATAGTAAATTCCAGAAATTCACTCTGATCTCCACCAAACAGAAAACATCGCACCAGCTTCCACCAAAATAGATGGCCCGCAAGCAGTAGAAACTGTAATGGCTGTGTAGATTTTGCTTGAAATAAAACAGAATTGTGGGATGAAATGAACCAGATTTGTGACATGAAATAAAACAGAATATCCTGATATAATGTGTCCCATGATCCCTTATTCTACTATATCCTGACATAATGTGTCCTATGATCCCTTATTCTCCTATATCCTGGCATAATGTGTCCCATGATCCCTTATACTCCTATATCCAGACATAACATGTGCTATGATCCCTTATACTCCTATATCCTGACATAACATGTGCTGTAATCCCTTATACTCTGTACATCTGATACTTGCACTAAATGATGTGATGTAGCTGTGCTTTAGCAATCACATCAGTTAGAATGACGAGGCTGTAGGCGTTTGCAACATTCAGTTTAGACGATGTTTGTCAAATCCTCCAGGTTACAAGAGAGCTGTCATGTACTGTACCATGTTTTTTTTTTTTTTGTGAGTTGTAAGACAAGGGCGTGTATTAATGTACTTTCTACCTTGTTTTTTTTTTTGTGAGTTTTAAGACAAGGGCGTGTATTAATGTACTTTCTACCTTGTTTTTTTTTTGTGAGCTTTAAGACAAGGGCATGTATTAATGTAGTTTCTACCTTGTTTTTTTTGTGAGTTTTAAGACAAGGGCGTGTATTAATGTACTTTCTACCTTGTTTTTTTTATGAGTTTTAAGACAAAGGCGTGTATTAATGTACTTTCTACCTTGTTTTTTTTTTGTGAGTTTTAAGACAAGGGCGTGTATTAATGTACTTTCTACCTTGTTTTTTTGTGAGTTTTAAGACAAGGGCGTGTATTAATGTACTTTCTACCTTGTTTTTTATGAGTTTTAAGACAAAGGCGTGTATTAATGTACTTTCTACCTTGTTTTTTATGAGTTTTAAGACAAGGGCGTGTATCAGTGTACTTTCCACCTTATTTTTTTATGAGTTTTAAGACAAGGGCGTGTATTAATGTACTTTCTACCTTGTTTTTGTGAGTTATAAGACAAGGGTGTGTATTGTCATCTGATCTATTCTATTTATACACTGACAACATGACATGACAGATATTAAAAATGTGAAAAGAATTAAAATAGGAGGCCATAATATCAATGACCTGAGATATGTGGGTGACATTGTTCTGATAGCAGAAAGTGAAAGCAATTCACAAAAACTTGTCAATAAGATAACTGAAGAGAGCAATAAAAGAGATATAAAGCTAAACAGCAACAAGACAGAAACAATGGTAATATTAAAAAGAATAAACATACCAAAGTGCAACATCCTGTCAGATGGGAAGACACTGACACAGGTAAATAAATAAACTTACCTCGGAACAACATCAGCTGAGGACAAGTGAACAAATGAAATAAAATCATGAAGAGGTAAGGCAAAGGCAGCTTTTTATGACATGAAGAAGATTCTAACAAATATGAAAATGTCCATAAAAGTCAGGAAAAGAGTATTAGGTGCTATACAGAGGCTGTCAACAAAAAGATGACAAAGAAACTAGAAGTAACAGAGATGTAGTTTTGGAGAAAGATGCAACAAGTACCCTGGATGGACAGACAAACAAGCAAAGATGTCTTAAACAAGTTTCACAACAAAGAAAACTAGTTAAAATGATAAGAAAAAAAAACAATCAAAATTTCTTGAACATGCCATGAGAGGACAGAAGTTGGAGAACCTTGTAATGACTGGAAAATGCAAGAAAAAATGGAAAGAGGAAGGTCAAGAGAAAAATATCTCAGTGGCCTGACCATGTGACATGAAGAAAGAAAAGTAGCTGAATTAATGAGAAACACCAAGGACCGTGCAAGATGGAGAAGCATGATTGCTAACTATATCTGACATGACACATAATAGTAATACTAATAATGATAATAGTAATAGTAATAATAGTAAATTCCAGAAATTCACTCTGATCTCCACCAAACAGAAAACATCGCAAGTTTCATATCACAGAGGCGATAACCAACGCTGCTGGTGCTCCAACAAGTTATCAGACACGCGATGTTGTGTAGTTAGGCAGAAAACCAGACGTCTCGCATGCTTTGAAGTGATTCAGGTCACATGTTGACTTTGACACATCAGTTCGGATTACCTGCCAGATGTGACTCTTGCATGCTAATCATTTTTCTTCAGCGCTCAGCCCGAGAACTTCAGGATCACACACAAACGTTGTGAGACAGGCTCTGGCTCTCTCTCTCTCTCTCTCTCTCTCTCTCTCACACACACACACACACACACACACACACACACACACACACACACACACAAACATATATATATAGCTAAGAGAGAGAGACAGAGAAAGAGAGAGAGAGAGTGAGAGAACAGACTAGCGGTAGTGTATCGTACAAGGGAAAGAAAAACCTACTTATTCTAACAATCTTCCATCCTCCCATCCTTCCTCTCCACCACCACCACCAGCAACTCTTTGGGCAAACATTCCGCCACCTCAACCTGTGGTTCCTCTCTCCAATTTTCTTTAGAATACAAACATAACTATAAAAAGAGTGTGAAAATCTGTGCCATGAAAACCGACAATGGCCAAGTTTTAAAGCGCTAGCCAGAAATGTGACAAAAAATGTGGCTAGAATGTGATATTAAGTATGGTAGGAAACGTACAGTGACATTGTCCAATAATCAAATACACAAACTGTGACAATAATCATAACTGGACAAGACAGAGAGGACCGATCAATATATTCCTGAAGGAAAATCATCCAGATGACCGGACATTTTCGGTTATATGGTTACATAAATCTGAGTTATGGCCACTTCCCTGCCGGGTTTAGACCAAGAAATAAATTCACGAACAGAAAAGGCAACTGTTACATCTGACAAATGAGAGAAAACAGAACAGGTCAACAGAACATTAACATCGAAGATATCGCTTTTCTACTAATGTGACTTGTATGCTTCCATTCTATTATTCTAATCTGACTTGTGTGCTTACACAACAAAATAATGTCTGTAGCTTCAAGAAAAAACAGCTGAAAAACACATAAATGATTTTGAATGAAAATGCTACAGAAGAGTTCTTCAAATATCATGGACACCAAAAAGAACAAATATATCCATACTATAAGAACTTAATATTGAAGAAGGCTGGCTAGTAAAGAGTATTAAAGAGAGAAAACTTAAATATTTTGGACACGTTAAACGTCATGATAATCTAGAGAAGACCGTCTTGGAAGGATACATAATAGGAAAAGGAAAGAGAGGAAGACCAAGCCGAAGATGCTGGAAGACATCGTTGACGATCTGCAAATGGATGCATCACAGCAGGCCATCTTTCTTAGAGAGGCCTACAGGAGTTCTGTCAGGGAGGCTTCTGTAAGGGACATGCAAATGACTGACTGAGCTTCAAGAATCACATAGTGACATGAAATGAACCAGATTTGTGACATGAAATGAACCAGATTTGTGACATGAAATAAAACAGAATTGTGACATGAAATGAACCAGATTTGTGACATGAAATAAAACAGAATTGTGACATGAAATGAACCAGATTTGTGACATGAAATAAAACAGAATTGTGGGATGAAATGAACCAGATTTGTGACATGAAATAAAACAGAATTGTGGGATGAAATGAACCAGATTTGTGACATGAAATGAACCAGATTTGTGACATGAAATGAATCAGATTTGTGACATGAAATAAAACAGAATTGTGACATGAAATAAACCAGATTTGTGACATGAAATTATTCCCAGCCAGTCGTAGACCTCTCAAGTTTCATATCACAGAGGCGATAACCAACGCTGCTGGTGCTCCAACAAGTTATCAGACACGCGATGTTGTGTAGTTAGGCAGAAAATCAGACGTCTCGCATGCTTTGAAGTGATTCAGGTCACATGTTGACTTTGACACATCAGTTCGGGTTACCTGCCAGATGTGACTCTTGCATGCTAATCATTTTTCTTCAGCGCTCAGCCCGAGAACTTCAGGATCACACACAAACGTTGTGAGACAGGCTCTGGCTCTCTCTCTCTCTCTCTCTCACACACACACACACACACACACACACACACAAAGATATATATATAGCTAAGAGAGAGACAGACAGAGAAAGAGAGAGAGAGAGAGAGAACAGACTAGCGGTAGTGTATCGTACAAGGGAAAGAAAAACCTACTTATTCTAACAATCTTCCATCCTCCCATCCTTCCTCTCCACCACCACCACCAGCAACTCTTTGGGCAAACATTCCGCCACCTCAACCTGTGGTTCCTCTCTCCCATTTTCTTTAGAATACAAACATAACTATAAAAAGAGTGTGAAAATCTGTGCCATGAAAACCGACAATGGCCAAGTTTTAAAGCGCTAGCCAGAAATGTGACAAAAAATGTGGCTAGAATGTGATATTAAGTATGGTAGGAAGCGTACAGTGACATTGTCCAATAATCAAATACACAAACTGTGACAATAATCATAACTGGACAAGACAGAGAGGACCGATCAATATATTCCTGAAGGAAAATCATCCAGATGACCGGACATTTTCGGTTATATGGTTACATAAATCTAGAGTTATGGCCACTTCCCTGCCGGGTTTAGACCAAGAAATAAATTCACGAACAGAAAAGGCAACTGTTACATCTGACAAATGAGAGAAAACAGAACAGGTCAACAGAACATTAACATCGAAGATATCGCTTTTCTACTAATGTGACTTGTATGCTTCCATTCTATTATTCTAATCTGACTTGTGTGCTTACACAACAAAATAATGTCTGTAGCTTCAAGAAAAAACAGCTGAAAAACACATAAATGATTTTGAATGAAAATGCTACAGAAGAGTTCTTCAAATATCATGGACACCAAAAATAACACATATATCCATACTATAAGAACTTAATATTGAAGAAGGCTGGCTAGTAAAGAGTATTAAAGAGAGAAAACTTAAATATTTTGGACACGTTAAACGTCATGATAATCTAGAGAAGACCGTCTTGGAAGGATACATAATAGGAAAAGGAAAGAGAGGAAGACCAAGCCGAAGATGCTGGAAGACATCGTTGACGATCTGCAAATGGATGCATCACAGCAGGCCATCTTTCTTAGAGAGGCCTACAGGAGTTCTGTCAGGGAGGCTTCTGTAAGGGACATGCAAATGACTGACTGAGCTTCAAGAATCACATAGTGCTTCAACACTAACAATGAAGTGACTTGAAAAATGAGAATGAAGTGACAGGAAAATAACAATGAGTCGACTGAAAGATAACAATGAAGTGACTGAAAGATAACAATGAAGTGACTGAAAGATAACAATGAAGTGACTGAAAGATAACAATGAAGTGACTGGAAGATAACAATGAAGTGACTCTAAACTGAGAAATTGCGAGTAATGATCTAAAAAATTGAATTGTTTAGACATCTTTCTCGTGGTGTATGTGAGATCTTCACACATTGGACAATAGTATCAGACGTCAAGAGATCACACATTGGACAATAGTATCAGACGTCAAGAGATCTCCACACATTGGACAATAGTATCAGACGTCAAGAGATCTCCACACATTGAACAATAGTATCAGATGTCAAGAGATCTCCACACATTACACATTACACAATAGTATCAGACGTCAAGAGATCTCCGCAAATTGGACAATAGTATCAGACGTCAAGAGATCTCCACACATTACACATTAGACAATAGTATCAGACGTCAAGAGATCTCCACACATTACACATTAGACAATAGTATCAGACGTCAAGAGATCTCTACACATTACACATTAGACAATAGTATCAGACGTCAAGAGATCTCCACACACATTACACATTAGACAATAGTATCAGACGTCAAGAGATCTCCACACATTGAACAATAGTATCAGACGTCAAGAGATCTCCACACATTGAACAATAGTATCAGACGTCAAGAGATCTCCACACATTACACATTAGACAATAGTATCAGACGTCAAGAGATCTCCACACATTGAACAATAGTATCAGATGTCAAGAGGTCTCCAGACATTGGACAGTAGTATCAGATGTCAAGAGTTCAGCAAAGTTTCTGGTGAAGAAAAATGATTACACAGACGTTCTTTGATGTCTGTTCAACAGATTGGGCACATACGTTCTTTGATGTCTGCTCAACAGTTTGGGCACATACGTTCTTTGATGTCTGCTCAACAGATTGGGAACTACATTCATTCACTCAGTTCTTAGTCTTCTCCTACCAGTTGTCTCCATTGCTCTCTGTTCTTAGTCTTCTCCTACCAGTTGTCTCCATTCCTCTCTGTTCTTAGTCTTCTCCTACCAGGGTCCACTCTCAGGGCTCGTAAGCCTTCGTACATTATCTCAGGCCAGCGCTGTGTATCAGGCATGTCCAGATGTCTAGTCCATATGTGCAGTCCGTATGCGCAGTTCATATGTGCAGTCCGTATGCGCAGTTCATATGTGCAGTCCGTATGCGCAGTTCATATGCGCAGTCCGTATGCGCAGTTCATATGTGCAGTCCGTATGCGCAGTTCATATGTGCAGTCCGTATGTGCAGTTCATATGTGCAGTCCGTATGCGCAGTTCATATGTGCAGTCCGTATGCGCAGTTCATATGTGCAGTCCGTATGCGCAGTTCATATGTGCAGTTCATATGCGCAGTTCATATGTGCAGTTCGTATGCGCAGTCCGTATGCGCAGTTCGTATGCGCAGTTCATATGCGCAGTTCATATGTGCAGTTCATATGCGCAGTTCATATGTGCAGTTCATATGCGCAGTTCATATGTGCAGTTCATATGCGCAGTTCATATGCGCAGTTCATATGTGCAGTTCACCAAACTAGTAGTGTAACACCCTGCAGACACTACCTTATATGGCCTTAATCCTGCATGATCTGCATCTTGTGGCTATAATCATGCATAATCTGTGTCTTAATGCTGTAATCCTACATGTTCTATGTCTTGAGGCTGTAATCATGCAGCTATTTTGTTGTAAAGAAGATGATAATTGAACATTAAAATGAGGAGAGCGTGAACTATTTTTGTTCTGTGATATATAGTTTGTGGAACAATAGAGGATCAGAAAGTTAACATTCTGTTGATTGTGAAAATTAACATTTTGTAGCATGGTTAAGATAATTTTAAGTTTTGTTATAAAATTAGCGTTTTTTATAATAATGGAGTTAACATTGTATAGAATGAAAAAAAGTTAATATTATGGGAGTACAAAGATAGATTTAACATTTTTTAGCTATAAAGTACGCTATTTATAATTAATAACCCTGCAAAGATGGACAAAGCTAGCACAACAGATAAACAACGCTAACGTCACATATATAACGCTAACACAGCAGATAGACAATGATAACGTAACGTATGTAACTCTAACATAACAGACAGGCAACGCTAACGTAACATATATAATGCTAACACAACAGACAGACAATGCTAACGTAACATTTATAAAGCTAACACAACAGATAGACAACCTTAGCACAACAGACAGATAATGCTAACACACAGACAGATGATGCTAACACATCAAATAGAAAATGCTAACAATTCCCTGAAGATGACATCCTGTAATTTCCTGTCTCAGATAAGAGACTTCCCCTCCATCATGTTGTAATGTGAAACGTGGCTAGAGAAGTACAAAGATAAAAGTGCCGGTGTTTGTGGTAGAGATCTTGCTCAGTTCAGGGCAGAAAATCGCTTCCTCCTACAGCGCTGCCATTCTTTTGTTGGAGACAGTATTTAGAATCTATTGACTGCCCTGAGAACTATCGTTTCCTATTGATCACGTGCTGAAGCCTGCCATGAGATTTGGCTAGACCTCTGGCGATCACTTAAGATGGGCTGAGATTGGACATTCCATTCATTCTCTGCGGCGACTTCAAGCTCTCAAACTTCCGAGGACAATCTTCACTTATTTGTCGGTAGATGACCGTAGACGAAGTTTCCGCTGAGATTAAACTCGCTTACACGATGAGTTCTGGGAAGGTTAACACCAAAATTTGTTTCCTTTTAAGAAAACAAAAACAAAACAAAACAGGACTAGACACATTTTTACTCTTTTCTTTAAAAACCTTTTTCAGAATACAGGGCCAGCACTTGGAATGAAGATATTCTACAAATATTTTAATATTCTTACAGATTCTCTTTGCCTTGAAATAGCCTGTCCTTCTCTTCCATGTTCACATCCGGGGAGGGTTGGGGGAGGCGTTGTGAGGAGGAATAACGACTAATTCGGGGTTGGACGGGAAGGAGGGGGAGGGGTACATTAATAAAATAAAAAAGTTTGTAAAAATTTGACTTTTATTTTAGCAAAAAATTTTTATCAATAATGTGCGTTTATAACTTGACTTACAAGTAGTAAGTTGGATTTATAGCTCGACTTACAGATTGTAAGGTGGGTTAATAATTGGACTTATACATAGTAAAGTGGGTATATAACCTAACAGAGACAGTAAGGTGGGTTTATAACTGGACTTACAGATTGTAAGGTGGGTTTATAACTGGACTTACAGATAGTAGAGTGGGTTTATAACTGGACTTACAGATAGTAGAGTGGGTTTACAACTTGATTTATAAACAGTAAGGTGGGTTTATAACTGGACTTACAGATTGTAAGGTGGGTTTATAACTGGACTTACAGATAGTAGAGTGGGTTTACAACTTGATTTATAAACAGTAAGGTGGGTTTATAATTTGACCTACAAATAGTAAGGTGGGTTTATAACTTGACTTACAAAAAGTAAAATGGGTTTATAACTGAACTTACGGATAATAAAGTGGGTATATAACTTAACTTACAGGTACTAAGGTGGGTTTATAACTGGACTTACACATAGTGAGGTGGAGTTAAAACATGACTTACAGTTCATATGTGCAGTTCATATGCGCAGTTCACCAAACTAGTAGTGTAACACCCTGCAGACACTACTTTATATGGCCTTAATCCTGCATGATCTGCATCTTGTGGCTATAATCATGCATAATCTGTGTCTTAATGCTGTAATCCTACATGTTCTATGTCTTAAGGCTGTAATCATGCAGCTATTTTGTTGTAAAGAAGATGATAATTGAACATTAAAATGAGGAGAGCGTGAACTATTTTTGTTCTGTGATATATAGTTTGTGGAACAATAGAGGATCAGAAAGTTAACATTCTGTTGATTGTGAAAATTAACATTTTGTAGCATGGTTAAGATAATTTTAAGTTTTGTTATAAAATTAGCGTTTTTTATAATAATGGAGTTAACATTGTATAGAATGAAAAAAAGTTAATATTATGGGAGTACAAAGATAGATTTAACATTTTTTAGCTATAAAGTACGCTATTTATAATTAATAACCCTGCAAAGATGGACAAAGCTAGCACAACAGATAAACAACGCTAACGTCACATATATAACGCTAACACAGCAGATAGACAATGATAACGTAACGTATGTAACTCTAACATAACAGACAGGCAACGCTAACGTAACATATATAATGCTAACACAACAGACAGACAATGCTAACGTAACATTTATAAAGCTAACACAACAGATAGACAACCTTAGCACAACAGACAGATAATGCTAACACACAGACAGATGATGCTAACACATCAAATAGAAAATGCTAACAATTCCCTGAAGATGACATCCTGTAATTTCCTGTCTCAGATAAGAGACTTCCCCTCCATCATGTTGTAATGTGAAACGTGGCTAGAGAAGTACAAAGATAAAAGTGCCGGTGTTTGTGGTAGAGATCTTGCTCAGTTCAGGGCAGAAAATCGCTTCCTCCTACAGCGCTGCCATTCTTTTGTTGGAGACAGTATTTAGAATCTATTGACTGCCCTGAGAACTATCGTTTCCTATTGATCACGTGCTGAAGCCTGCCATGAGATTTGGCTAGACCTCTGGCGATCACTTAAGATGGGCTGAGATTGGACATTCCATTCATTCTCTGCGGCGACTTCAAGCTCTCAAACTTCCGAGGACAATCTTCACTTATTTGTCGGTAGATGACCGTAGACGAAGTTTCCGCTGAGATTAAACTCGCTTACACGATGAGTTCTGGGAATGTTAACACCAAAATCTGTTTCCTTTTAAGAAAACAAAAACAAAACAAAACAGGACTAGACACATTTTTACTCTTTTCTTAAAAAACCTTTTTCAGAATACAGGGCCAGCACTTGGAATGAAGATATTCTACAAATATTTTAATATTCTTACAGATTCTCTTTGCCTTGAAATAGCCTGTCCTTCTCTTTCATGTTCACATCCGGGGAGGGTTGGGGGAGGCGTTGTGAGGAGGAATAACGACTAATTCGGGGTTGTGAGGAGGAATAACGACTAATTCGGGGTTGTGAGGAGGAATAACGACTAATTCGGGGTTGTGAGGAGGAATAACGACTAATTCGGGGTTGTGAGGAGGAATAACGACTAATTCGGGGTTGGACGGGAAGGAGGGGGAGGGGTACATTAATAAAATAAAAAAGTTTGTAAAAATTTGACTTTTATTTTAGAAAAAATTTTTTTATCAATAATGTGCGTTTATAACTTGACTTACAAGTAGTAAGTTGGATTTATAGCTCGACTTACAGATTGTAAGGTGGGTTAATAATTGGACTTATACATAGTAAAGTGGGTATATACCCTAACAGAGACAGTAAGGTGTGTTTATAACTGGACTTACAGATTGTAAGGTGGGTTTATAACTGGACTTACAGATAGTAGAGTGGGTTTATAACTGGACTTACAGATAGTAGAGTGGGTTTACAACTTGATTTATAAACAGTAAGGTGGGTTTATAACTGGACTTACAGATTGTAAGGTGGGTTTATAACTGGACTT
Source organism: Achatina immaculata (assembly GCA_009760885.1). Classification (NCBI taxonomy): domain Eukaryota; kingdom Metazoa; phylum Mollusca; class Gastropoda; order Stylommatophora; family Achatinidae; genus Lissachatina; species Lissachatina immaculata. The sequence continues at coordinate 37,889,349 of CM019717.1, read as the reverse complement.
ACAGATAGTAGAGTGGGTTTACAACTTGATTTATAAACAGTAAGGTGGGTTTATAATTTGACCTACAAATAGTAAGGTGGGTTTATAACTTGACTTACAAAAAGTAAAATGGGTTTATAACTGAACTTACGGATAATAAAGTGGGTATATAACTTAACTTACAGGTACTAAGGTGGGTTTATAACTGGACTTACAGATAGTGAGGTGGAGTTAAAACATGACTTACAGATAGTAAGGTGAATTTATAACTGACTTACAGATAGTAAGATGGGTTTATAACTGAATTTACAGATACTATAGTGGGCTTTTAACTTGAGTTTCAGATAGTGAAGTGGGTTTATAACTTGAGTAATATCTATCCAGGTGGGTTTATAACCTGATTTACAGGTAGTAATGTGGTTTTATAACTGGACTTACAGATAGTAAGGTTAGTTTATAAGACTTAAAAATAGTAAGGTGGTTTTATAACTTGACTTACAGATAGTAAAATTGGTTTATAAATAGACCTACAGATAGTAAAGTGGGTTTGTAACAGAATTAACATAGTTAAGTGAGTTTTTAACTTGACGTACAGGTAGAAAGGTGGGTTTATGACTTGACTTTCAAAAAGTAAGGTGGGTTTATAGCTTGAATAATAAGTAATAAAATGAGTTCATAACATGACTTACAGATAGTAAGGTGGGTTTATATCTTGACTTACAGAGAGTAATCAAAATTTATTACTATACTTACAGATAGTAAAGTGGGTTTATATTTTGACTTACACATAGTACGGTGGGTTTATAACCTGACTTACAAATACTAAGGTGGATTGATAACTTTACTTAATGCTGAAGTCGGAGACATTGGACCAGGGCAGTCTAGATAGGCAACCACCTCTCACCGGGCGGGGATGTATGCGTATCCTAATCACGCTGAGGTTTTCCGGTGAGAAAGTCCAACTCTGGCCTGGATGGGCTACCACCTCTCACCTGGCGGGGATATACTGATATCCAAAACACGTCGAGGTTTTCCGGTAAGAAAGTCCAACTCTAGGCACAGTGTCACGCAATCCCGCTTCTGAGACTCATCAAGAATACAGGCTCAAGCTCTACTATACTCTGAACCTCTTGTGGTCCTCTCGGGGATCTCGTGTGGTCCTTTCGGGGACCATATGGGGGACCATGTGACTTAATGAGGAACATAGGCGTAAATTCAGTGGGATCACAGGGCATGTCTTGGTGGTAGAAGCGAACGAAGAAGAAGACGAGGAAGATAACTTTACTTACACATAATAAGGTGGGTTTGTAACTGGACTTACAGATAGTAAAATTGTTTATAACGTGAATAATAAACAGTAAGATGAGTTTATAATTTCACTTACACATAGTAATGTGGGTTTATAACTTGACTTACAGATAGTAAAGTGGGTTTTAAACTGAATTTACAGGTAGTAAAGTGAGTTTTTAACTTGAGTTGCAAGTAGAAAAGTGGATTTATAACTTGACTTTCAGATAGAAAAGTAGGTTTATAACTTGAGTAATAAGTATTAAGATGGGTTTATAACTTGATTTACAGATAGTAAGGTGGGTTTATAACTGGACTACAGGTAGTATTGCGGGTTTATAATTTGACATACAGAGAGTAAGGAATGTTTATTGCTGGACTTACAGATAGTAAAGTGGGTTTTTAACTTGACTTACAGATAGTACGGTGGGTTTATAACTGGACTTACAGTTGGTAACGTGGGTTTATAAATGGACTTACTTATAGTAAAATGCGTTTGTAACTTGACTAATAAACAATAACGTGGGTTTATAACTTGACTTACAAATAGTACGGTTGTTTATAACTTGACTTATAGATATTAAGGTGGGTTTATTACTTGACGTACAGATAAAATTGGTGGGTATATAACTTGACTTACAAATTGTACTGTCAGTTCATAAATTGACTTACAGACAGTTTGGTGCATTTATAATTTGATGTTCAGATAGTACGGTGGGTTTATACTTTGAATGAAAAATAGTAGAGTTGGTTTATAACCTGACTTACATATGGTACAGCGAGATTTATCATTTGACTTACAGAAAGTATGGTTGGTTTATAACTTGATTTACAGATAGTAAGGTGGGTTTATAACTGGACTTACAGATAGTAGTGTGGATTTATAACTGGAATTACTGGTAATAGTATGTGTGTGTTTATAATTTGAATTATATATAGTAGTGTTGGTTTATAACTTGACTTATAGATAGTAAATCAGGATTTATAAATTTTACTTGCAGATAGTAGATTGGGTATATAACTTGACTTGCAGATAGTACAGCAGAATTTATAACATGGCTTAGAGATAGCACCGCGGGAGTTATAACTTGACTTATACATTGTAGTAGGGGTTTATAGCTAAATTTACAGATAGTACAGCGGGAGTTATAACTTGATAAAAGGGATGGCGACTGCAGTAAAACTGGTTAATATAAATAAGGTAGATAGAGGTGTATGGTGCAGTTTTACAAAGTGAGGGCTCACGCCGAAATATCGGATGTTGTATGTTTTCCATTTATACATTCTCATACTTTATATTCGTTTTTTTCTCACCTTGCTCACTTCCTCCCTCACTGAGTTATAACTTGTACATGGTAGGCTAGGTTTATAACTTGATTTACAGACAGTAGAGTGAGTCTATAACTTAACTTACAGATAGTCTTCTTATATCTTATATCCTTCCCATGCCGTTAAACGTCACATAGGGTTCGCAAGTAGTTCTCCAATTTATCCTGCTTTCGGCACCACGCTCTACCTCATTTAAAGACATGGAAACACAAATCTAAAGATATGGAGACACAAATATAAAAATATGGAGACACAAATATAAAAATATGGAGACACAAATATAAAGATATGGAGACACAAATATAAAGATACGGAAACACAAATCTAAAGATATGGAGACACAAATATAAAAATATGGAGACACAAAAATAAAAATATGGAGACACAAATATAAAAATATGGAGACACAAATATAAAAATATGGAGACACAAATATAAAGATATGGAGACAAAAATATAAAAATATGGAGACACAAATATAAAAATATGGAGACACAAATATAAAAATATGGAGACACAAATATAAAGATATGGAGACAAAAATATAAAAATATGGAGACACAAATATAAAGATATGGAGACAAAAATATAAAAATATGGAGACACAAATATAAAGATATGGAGACAAAAATATAAAAATATGGAGACACAAATATAAAGATATGGAGACACAAATATAAAAATATGGAGACACACATATGAAGGCACAGGGACAAAATATAAAGACACGGGGACAAAAATATAAAGACACGGGGACAAAATATAAAGACATGGAGGCACAAACATAAAGATATGGAGACACAAGTAGAAAGATATGGAGACAGAAGTAGAAAGACACGAGGATACAAATATAAAGACATGGAGATACAAAGGTAAAGATACGACGACACAAACATAGAGACATGGAGACACAAATATAAAGACATGAGGACACAAATATAAAGACATGTAGACATAAATATAGGGACACGAGGACACAAATATTAAGTTATGAAGACACAAATATAAAGATAGCGAGACACAAATAAAAACATGGAGACGCAAATATAAAGATGTCTTATATCTTACATCCTTCCCGTGCCGTTAAATGTCACATAGGGCTCGTAAGGTAGTTCGCCAATTGTTTCTGTTTTCAGCGAGCTTTTCAACCTCATCAACAGATTTTATATCTGTTAGTTTGGTCTCTCTTATCAATGTCTTCTTTAGACTTTCATCTGGTCTGCTTCTTTTTTTTTTTTTTTTTGGCCTGTTGTGCTCCACTTGATAGCTTGTTTTGGGATTCTCTGATCATTTCTTCTCATCAAGTGACCAATATATGTCCATCTCCTTTTTCTGATCACCCATGAGACTGGTTGTTGTTCAGTCATCTGTCTTATCTCTGCATTGTTCTTGAATTCGTTCCACTTGATGCCGAGTATATTCCTTAGGCATTTGTTTTCAAAAGAGTCTAATTTCTTGTATATTTCTTTAGTTGTTTTCCAGCTTTCGCATGCATAAATGAGAGTGGATATTACATTTAAATTGAATAGTCTTAACTTGGTTTTTGTGCTTATAACTTTTGAATTCCATATGTTCTCAAGATTCTTGAAGACTGATGCTGCTTTTGCAATTCTGATCCTAACTTCCTTTCTAGTGTCACCATCCTGGTCTATGTAGCTGCCAAGGTATGCAAATTGATTGACTTCTTCAATATATGTCCCTTCTATGTGTATTTTTCCATTTTGATTAATGGGAATTTTCATTATTTTTGTTTTGTCCTTGTTAATTTCAAGTTCCATTTTGCTAGCCAGTGAAGACAGGCTATCTGTTTTTTCTTGCGTGGAATTCACATTATTATTGATAAGAGTTATGTCATCAGCAAAATCAAGATCTTCTAGTTGGGTCCCATGTACCCAGTCAATACTTGTGTTACCTGTGCAGCATTTTTTCATTATGAAGTTTATTGCAACTCCAAAATGCAAAGGAGACAGTATACATCCTTGTTTCACACCTGTTTCAATCTGGAACCATTCGCTCATCCTTTCTTCTGTTTTGACTGCACAAATATATCAATTGTATAAGTCCTTAATGATGTTGACAATTTTAGATAGTATTCCATATAGACTTAAAATTCTCCACAATGAATCTCTGTGTATGCTATCAAATGCCTTTTTAAAGTCTATGAAGTTCAGTATTAATGGTTTCTGCTTTTCAATATGTTCTTCAAGTATTATTCTTAGAGTAAAGATCTGGTTGAGACAGCCTCTCCCTTTTTGAAATCCTGCTTGTTCTTCTCTCATTGCAGTATCCACTATATCTTTAAGTATATTCAAAATGACCTTGCAAAATACTTTTGACACAACTGATATTAAGGTTACTCCTCTCCAATTGTTACAGTCACTAAGGTTACCTTTTTTTTGGTATTTTAACACTGATTCCTTTTTTCCATTTGGTTTTTTTTTTCAGTCCAATGCTTGCTTTTGCTGCTGTGATCGTGGCTGTGCTGTAAGAATTCCATAATTCATCTATACCTATCTCCTCTATTTCACTGGGTGTTGTGGAATGATTGGCAAGTTCCTGGTTTAAATTAATGTTAGTATTCTCTTCTTATAGGCTGTGGCTTTTTATGTTTCTGTGTATTGATTTCTGTGCTGGCTTTTCAGTTTTAGTTTTATTTTCTCTATACACAGATTGTGATCACTGTTGACATCTGCATCCCTATATGGCCTTACGTCTATCAGACATGTTCTGTATTGCTTTCTAATACAAAAATGATATACATAGTTTCTAGTTCTATCATTTGGAGATAACTACGTTGTTTTATGTATCTGTGTGGAAATATTGTGCCTCCAATGACCATGCCCTCTGTTAGACATATTTCAATGAATCTTTCTTCGTTCTGATTAACAATGTCGATTCCTTCTTTCCTTATTATTTTTTTGACGTCGGTGTTATCTTTTCCTACCTTAGCATTGAAGTCACCCATAGCAAGTAGGATGTCGTGTTTAGGGACTTTGATGATGATTTGTTGTAATTGATGATAGAAATCGTCTTTCACATCATCATCTGCATCGTTCGTGGGTGCATAACACTGTATTATTGTCATTCGTCTGTTTCTTAGGTTGTATCGTGCTCTTATTATACGACTGTTCACTGGTTCCCATTCTACAAGGCTCTTTGCTGCTATATTTGACATAATTATAATTACCCTTTCTCAATGTTTACCGTCGTTTCTGCCTGAATGTATTATTAACTTATCGTTTTCCGCCGATCTTTCATCTGCTTCTGGTCATCGCATTTCACTGATGCCCAGTATGTCTAGGTGGTATCTCTCCATTTCTCTGATGACCTGAGTAGTTTTTGTTGGTGCTGCCATCGTTCTTACATTCCAGAATCCAATCTTTGTCACGTGTTTAGGGCCGACGAAGTTGGCATCCCTGATGCTCGGTTGGTTTCTTTGCGAGTTTCCGTAACGAGTTATTTTTTCCCACATAGAGTCGCTTCTAGATGGGTCCCAGGATAAAGTTGTTATGCCGAACTCTCGATACAGGATCTGTGACAGATCAAGCGGAATTCCGCTGATTTCTGCATGCTGGCCAGAGCGTTAAAATAACATCCGCCATCTTGCACCTTACACCGGAAGAGCATCGGTGGGATTATAACTTGATTTACAGATGGTAGAGTGGGTTTATAACTTGGCTTATAGATAAAAGAGCGGGATTTATCACTTGACTTACAGATAATAGAGTGGAATGTATAACTTGACTTATACATGATAACTTGAATTACAGATAGTAGAGTGGGTTTATAACTTGACTTACAGATAGTAAAGTCGGTTTATAACTTGACTTACAGATAGTAGGATGAGTTTATAACTTGACTTACAGATAGTAGGATGAGTTTATAACTTGACTTACAGATAGTAGAGTCGGTTTATAACTTGACTTACAGATAGTAGGACGGGTTTATAACTTGACTTACAGATGTGCCAGTTACCCCTACTTCTTGTACTTCTCTACAGGGTAAACTGTCTTCAAAACAGCAATATCTCCACTAAGATAAAGAAAAACATTCTAGGCAACAGAACGTAATGATTCACCCCAGTATTGCCTGATGCCTAGAACACAGTGATCTGCCTGAGTTGTTTGATGCCTAGAACTCAGTTATTTGCCTCAATTGTTTGATGCTTAGAACTCAATGATCTGCCTGAGTTGTTTGATGCTTATAACTAAATGATATGCCTGGGTTGTCTGATATCTAGATCTCAGTGATCTGCCTGAGTTGTTTGATGCCTAGAACTCAGTGATCTGCCTGAGTTGTTTGATGTCTAGAACTCAGTGATCTGCCCGAGTTGTATGATGTCTAGAACTCAGTGATCTGCCTGTGTTGTCTGATATCTAGAATTCAGTGATCTGCCTGAGTTGTTTGATGCTTAGAACTGAGTGATCTGCCGGAGTTGTATGATATCTGTGTAACACTATCATTTTGAGGTAGTGTTCTTCTGTCTTGTAATTCTTCTTATTAATATGCTTTGTAATCCTGCCACCTTTATTGAATATTTCTGAGGATATCTTCACATACATCCATATTTCTATTTTTTAAATTAGATTTCACAAGCACTACACTTCTATAATCAGAGGAGTCCGATGAACATTTCACTGTATTATTTATTTACTTCTGACAAATAAGTTCTGCGACGTATTATTCACAACATCACTTGTACTAAGATGCAATGTGACATAATCTTCATTGGTATCGTCGTTGAAGCACATCAATATTAAACTATCATGCTCTACATGTAGCATTTCTCAATGTTCTCCTATTTCACAATATTCTACACATTTGATAAGATGAGAATTCTAAACTCTGTACTATATTCCATCTGAAACACGTGGTCAATCAGTTACACGACTAAATCACTGTACTCGAAGTTTCAGTCATAAATATTCATATCACTTGAATCACTTGAAACACAGATTCAATCTGTCCTAAAACTACTTCTTCAAAACTGCTTTTCCTGACTATCTGTTGCTCTAATTGTCCATCTATTCCAACTGTCATTACCTACGTCTTCTTCTCTCTCTGTCTTCTCTGGTGTGTCTGTTCTTTTCTTCTTCTCTTGTCTGGACCGATCTTAGTTCATTGATCGTCCTTGTTCCTCTGTCTTCGGAGCTCCGTCCTTCGTCTCCTCTCATCTACTTCTTCTTCGTTCTGTTCCCACTACTTGGTTCCTCTTCTTTCTTCCTCGTTCCACACTACTTGGTTCCTCTTCGTTCCTCTTCTCTCTTCGTCGTTCTGTTCCCTACTTTCTTCATCGTTCTGTCTCCTACTTTCTTCATCGTTCTGTCCCCTACTTTCTTCATCGTTCTGTCCTCTACTTTCTTCATCGTTCTGTCCTCTACTTTCTTCATCGTTCTGTCCCCTACTTTCTTCATCGTTCTGTCCTCTACTTTCTTCATCGTTCTGTCCCCTACTTTCTTCATCGTTCTGTCCTCTACTTTCTTCATCGTTCTGTCCCCTACTTTCTTCATCGTTCTGTCCTCTACTTTCTTCATCGTTCTGTCCTCTACTTTCTTCATCGTTCTGTTCCCCTCGTACTTCTCTGTTCACCTTTTTTATCTCCAAGTCCAGCTTGATGGATTAACCAATAAGTATTTTGGCTCCACCCTTCAGATGTCCACTGGTTCCCATGAGCGTTCTGATTGTCCGTCATTCAAACTGCCCGTTGCTTATATGTCGGAAGTCAGTTGTCAAATAGCCCTCGCCTCTAAATATTTAATTGGACAGCTGGCCGAGTTGGTCACTTCTTTATTTAAAAACCGTGTGCAATCGCATCTAACGCGGGTCACCTGTGTCAGTTTCGTCTATACAATTGTTATTTACCTAAGTCATTATCTTGCTATTTCGTGTCCGAGGTTTTATTTTTTTCTCGCTTTTCATCGTTTCTGCCTTTTCTATTCGTCTTTTCTATTTTGTTTACTTGTGTCAACGTCCAGTCATTGCTCTTTCTATTCACTGTTTACTTTTGTCCGCGTCTTATTCTAGTGTCATGGAAGTTCTATACCTTTCTCGTCTTTTCTTCGACCTACTTTTCTCTGTCGCTATTCGATCTTGCTATTTCTTTTACTGCATATTTTCATAATCATATTAATTAATAATAATAATAACAACAACAATATCCGTTACTTACAAGGCTATGCTACATACCTCCCCATCTTTTAGTCATATTGTTAACATTATGACTACAAAAAAAAATTAGCAAAGTGTTTTGTAAGTAATATACTACGCACATATTTACATCTGAACAACACACACACACACACACAAACACTTTGCAATCACCACCCCTTGTTTTTAGTCAGAATGTTAACCGTCAGCTATATCGACTGCATTGTCTAAATATGTGGTAATTATATTCTCTCAATACTTCATAATCATCATAGAAAAAAACATGTATCACAATTTTTACATCGTCTTCAAAAACTTGCCCATAAAACTTTAATTCATTCTTCTTCTTTCTTATATCTTATATCTTATATCCTTTCCGTGCCGTTAAACGTCACATAGGGCTCGCAAAGTAGTTCGCCAATTTTTCCTGTCTTCGGCGAGTCTTTCAACCTCATCAAAGGATTTTCTGCCTGTTAATTTGGCCTCTCTTAATAAAGTCCTCTTCAGAGTTTCACGCGGTCTGCCTCTTTTTCTTCGGCCTGTTGTGTTCCACTTGATAGCTTGTTTTTGGGATTCTCTGATCATTTCTTCTCATCACGTGACCAACATATGTCCATCTCCTTTTCCTGATCACCCATGAGACTTTTTGTTGTTTAGTCATCTGTCTTATCTCTGCATTGTTCTTGAATTCATTCCACTTGATGCCGAGTATTTTCCTTATGCATTTGTTTTCAAAAGAGTCTAATTTCTTGTATATTTCTTTAGTTGTTTTCCAGCTTTCGCATGCATAAATGAGGGTGGATATTACATTTAAATTGAATAGTCTTAACTTGGTTTTTGTGCTTATAACTTTTGAATTCCATATGTTCTCAAGATTCTTAAAGATTGATGCTGCTTTTGCAATTCTGATCCTAACATCTTTTCTAGTGTCACCATCCTGGTCTATGTAGCTGCCAAGGTATGCAAATTGATTGACTTCTTCAATATATGTCCCTTCTATGTGTATTTTTCCATTTTGATTGAGAGGAATTTTCATTATTTTTGTTTTGTCCTTGTTAATTTCAAGTCCTATTTTGCTAGCCAGTGAAGACAGGCTATCTGTTTTTTCTTGCATAGAATTCACATTGTTACTGATAAGAGTTATGTCATCAGCAAAATCAAGATCTTCTAGTTGGGTCCCATGTACCCAGTCAATACCTGTGTTACCTGTACAGCATTTTTTCATTATGAAGTTTATTGCAACTCCAAAATGCAAAGGAGACAGTATACATCCTTGTTTCACACCTGTTTCAATCTGGAACCATTCGCTCATCCCTTCTTCTGTTTTGACTGCACAAACATATCCACTGTAGAGGTCCTTAATGATGTTGACAGTTTTAGATGGTATTCCATATAGACTTAAAATTCTCCACAGTGAATCTCTGTGTATGCTATCAAATGCCTTTTTAAAGTCTGTGAAGTTCAGTATTAATGGTTTCTGCTTTTCAATATGTTCTTCAAGTATTATTCTTAGAGTAAAGATCTGGCTGAGACAGCTTCTCCCTTTTTGAAATCCTGCTTGTTCTTCTCTCATTGCAGTATCCACTATATCTTTAAGTCTATTCAAAATGACCTTGCAAAATACTTTTGACACAACTGATATTAAGGTTACTTCTCTCCAGTTGTTACAGTCACTAAGGTTGCCCTTTTTTGGTATTTCTTTAGATGATACATATTCCACATCAAAGTGTCTTCCCATGCACACGCAAGAAAAAGAAAAACAAACATAGATTCTTTAAAATGAAAAAAAAAATAATGTCAAAACATTTGCGGCACAACCTCAAAACAAATCACCTTACTGACCTTGTGATGAATTTATTACATTAGCTAACCTCCTGATTCTCATCTTCAGTGGCAACGATATGATATATCACACCTATCCCTGATACATACTCAGTGTGATAAATGTGATTCACTGGCTCCTTGGAAACCATAATACTCATATCCTACCCTCAATGAATTGTCTTCCATTGACATCTTCTACCCACAAGTACTTATCTATCCAGGGTAATTCTGGGGTCTCCATCTCTCTATGCCAATCTGTGCTAGTGCTGAGCTTGCCCTCATATTGTTACTCCCAGCACAACCTTGTCGGTTACACTAACCAATATGGCAATACCCAAGTATGCCACTCTAATGTACCTATTATACGCCAGTCTGTCTCAATATCTCAAAAATTGGAAACATGTAATTCATCATCATAATCATCATCATCATCCTCATCATCATCATCATCATCATCGAGAAGAAAATATATACTTATTACCTGGTATAACACTGACAATCACAGTTTTAGGGCAAGGCAATAGTAGTAATACAAAAATAATTACATCATCAGTGCGAGTCATATTAGTCTCATTTCTCGTACACATAAAAATTGTCACATTATCATCGATAAAGAATTACCACATGTATATTTATGTACATGTAGGCGCATCAAACTGAACCCTGAAAAGAACGTGAAATCTCTCACTAGTATCTCCTTCTATTTCCTCTCGTTCCTCTGCCCCAGTATCTCTGTTTCCTCTGGGGTTACTATATCCCCTCTCATACCTTCTCTCATCATTAACAATTCTCCTGTTCTGACCTGACATAAAGCTATTTTTTCTCTGTTTCCTGTAGAATTATTATATCGTCTCTCACAGACTCTCTCATCATTAAAAGCTGTCCTGTTCTGACCTGACATAAAACTATTTTCTCTGTTTCTCTTAGTATTGTTATAATCTCTCTCATAGAGTCTCTCATCTTTGAAAATATTCTTGTTCTGATCCTCCTTGCAAGTTAGTGTTTGGTATATTTTTATAATGTTAGAAATTTGTTTGTCCATGTCTGCTAAAAAAGCCTGTTATTTCCTCATTATCTGAAGGTGCCACCACTTCATCATTAAAATCAGGTGACATCATGACATCATTCATATTACTTCCAGCAACGCCACCTATTGTGCCTTGCGTACTTTCTGTACTATCTATTATTCTCTGGCCGTTGTTGATTTCTTTTACATTATCTTCTTTCATTTCAGTCCTCGTCTGTGACATACATGTATAACTATCTCTTATTACTACATCTACCGTATTTGTTTCTTCATCTTTATTCATATAAAATGACTGAGTAGATACGTCTTTTAACATGAGCTTGTCTGTTGCTACGCTAATATCATCTGTTTCAGCGGGTACAGTGATTGTGGCTACATTCTTCTTCTGTATTAAACACTTTTCATTCATTGTAGTACCTATATCGGATGTATTTGTAACTTTTCTGAATAACTCCGCATCTTTCCTGCCAAAGATGTTTTCATGTACTAGTGCTACTGTCTTTTACTAGTGTTATGTCGGTGTTGGTTTGTTTATCTTCTCTACTACAAGGTCCCTGTGTGGCTACCTCCTTTGTCTCATTTTTATGTCTTCGTCTGTCTTTGTCTGATTTCCTGCTCACAATAACATTTATTTCTTTCCTCTCAGTCCTAACCAACCTTTCAGTGTTGTGTGGCATATATCTGCTGTTATTTTCTTTAAAAGAATTCTGCTGGTATTTCTCTCTATAGCTTGTGTCATTATAGGCTGTTTGTCTGTTTTGATAACTCATGTCTGTATAGTGTCCCTGGTTTTGATATTTGTTTCTTCTTCCATCTCTCTCATTTCTATAACAAGAGTTCTGTGTCTGTCTAAAGTCTGTTCTAGGATAAAAACTGCAGCGTGTTCTCGTATTCCGTTCCTACCTCAACTCTCTACCTAACCTAGCTACTTCTTGCCTCAGATATCTGATCTCCCACTTTAATATCTCTATTTCTGGTGTTTCTGCAATCTCTTGTGTCATTTTATCTAACATTCTCTCTGAAAAATGTCTGTATTATTCTTACTCTATGAAATAATCAGTGAAATAATCAATAATTTCTAATGAAAAAATATACTAACACAGCAGAATAAATAAAACAAATATACACTGTAAATGCAACAACAATCAAACTAACACATAACTGAACTGTCTCTTGTTCTTGGCTAACTACACTGTCTCTCTGTCTTTGATGTTGTCTAATTAATGTTCTCTGTATACCACTGTTATTAAAGAAAGATTTGTTCTTTGCCTAAGTCACATCAGTTAGTTCTAGTACGTGATCGCCTGTACTTCGCCTTGTCCTGTCCTCGTTGATTTCGTCGTTAATATTGATAATGTCAGAATTCTGAATACCGCCACTGTTAGAAAGATAAAATGTTCTATGTCTGTCTAAATCACAAAAAGTTTGGTTATAACATCAGCAGGTGATCGTTTGTACTTGGCATTGTGGCCGCTGATGTACCCTGAACGTCTCCTCCCAAATGTCGGCCACCATTATAACATTGTCATTTTGAGTATAACATTTTCAGTTGTTAATGATTTATTTCTGACTAAAAAAGATGTTCTTCATATATATCGACTTTCTCTTCACACACATCCAGATTTTTTCTTCGTTGTAGCACATCAGTATCAAACTATCATACTCTACATGCAGCATTTCTCAATGTTCTCCTATTTCACAATATTCTACACATTTGATAACGAGGAGAATTCTAAACTCTGCACTATATCAGATCTGAAACACATGGTCAATCAGTTACACGACTAAATCACTGTACTCCAAGTTTCAAATTCATAAATATTCATATCACCTGAATCACTTGAAACACAGATTCAATCTGTCCTAAAACTACTTCTTCAAAACTGCTTTTCTTGAGTATCTATTGGTCTAATTGTCCATCTATTCCAACTGTAGTTACCTACGTCTTCTTTCTCTCTCTGTCTTCTCTGGTGTGTCTGTTCTTTTCTTCTTCTCTCTCTGTCTTCTCTGGTGTGTCTGTTCTTTTCTTCTTCTCTCTCTGTCTTCTCTGGTGTGTCTGTTCTTTTCTTCTTCTCTCTCTGTCTTCTCTGGTGTGTCTGTTCTTTTCTTCTTCTCTCTCTGTCTTCTCTGGTGTGTCTGTTCTTTTCTTCTTCTCTCTCTGTCTTCTCTGGTGTGTCTGTTCTTTTCTTCTTCTCTCTCTGTCTTCTCTGGTGTGTCTGTTCTTTTCTTCTTCTCTTGTCTGGCCTGGTCTCAGTTCACCGTCCTTGTTCCTCTGTCTTCTGTCTCCTCTCCTCTACTTCTTCTTCGTTCTGTTCCCACTACTTGGTTCCTCTTCTTTCTTCATCGTTCCACACTACTTGGTTCTTCTTCGTTCCTCTTCTCTCTTCATCGTTCTGTCCCCTACTTTCTTCATCGTTCTGTCCCCTACTTTCTTCGTCGTTCTGTCCCCTACTTTCTTCATCGTTCTGTCCCCTACTTTCTTCATCGTTCTGTCCCCTACTTTCTTCGTCGTTCTGTCCCCTACTTTCTTCGTCGTTCTGTCCCCTACTTTCTTCGTCGTTCTGTCCCCTACTTTCTTCATCGTTCTGTCTCCTACTTTCTTCATCGTTCTGTCCCCTACTTTCTTCATCGTTCTGTCCCCTACTTTCTTCATCGTTCTGTCTCCTACTTTCTTCATCGTTCTGTCTCCTACTTTCTTCATCGTTCTGTCTCCTACTTTCTTCATCGTTCTGTCTCCTACTTTCTTCATCGTTCTGTCTCCTACTTTCTTCATCGTTCTGTCTCCTACTTTCTTCATCGTTCTGTCTCCTACTTTCTTCGTCGTTCTGTCCCCTACTTTCTTCATCGTTCTGTCTCCTACTTTCTTCATCGTTCTGTCTCCTACTTTCTTCATCGTTCTGTCCCCTACTTTCTTCATCGTTCTGTCCCCTACTTTCTTCATCGTTCTGTCTCCTACTTTCTTCGTCGTTCTGTCCCCTACTTTCTTCATCGTTCTGTCTCCTACTTTCTTCATCGTTCTGTCCCCTACTTTCTTCATCGTTCTGTCCCCTACTTTCTTCGTCGTTCTGTCCCCTACTCCAAGTGCAGCTTGATGGATTAACCAATAAGTATTTTGGCTCCACCCTTCAGATGTCCACTGGTTCCCATGAGCGTTCTGACTGTCCGTCATTCAAACTGCCCGTTGCTTATATGTCGGAAGTCAGTTGTCAAATAGCCCTCGCCTCTAAATATTTAATTGGACAGCTGGCCGAGTTGGTCACTTCTTTATTTAAAAACCGTGTGCAATCGCATCTAACGCGAGTCACCTGTGTCAGTTTGGTCTATACAATTGTTATTTACCTATGACATTATCTTGCTATTTCGTGTCGGAGGTTTTATTGTTTTCTCACTTTTAATTGTGTCTGCCTTTTCTATTCGTCTTTTCTATTTTGTTTACTTGTGTCAACGTCCAGTCACTGCTCTTTCTATTCACTGTTTACTTTTGTCCGCGTCTTATTCTAGTGTCATGGAAGTTCTATACCTTTCTCTTCCTTTTTTCGACCTACTTTTCTCTGTCGCTATTCGATCTTACAATTTTCGTTACTGCATATTTTCATAATTATATTAATTAATAATAATAATAACAACAACAACAATATCCGTTACTTACAAAGCTATGCTACATACCTCCCTATGTTTTAGTCATTTTGTTAACATTATGACTACAAAAAAACTAGCAAAGTGCTTTGTCAGTAATATACTACGCACATATTTACATCTGAACATCACACACACACAAAAGCACTTTGCAATCACCACCCCTTGTTTTTAGTCAGAATGTTAACCGTCAGCAATATCGACTGCATTGTCTAAATATGTGGTAATTATATTCTCTCAATACTTCATAATCATCATAGAAAAAAACATGTATCACAATTTTTACATCGTCTTCAAAAACTTGCCCATAAAACTTTAATTCATTCTTCTTATATCCCGTGCCGTTAAAAGTCACATAGGACTCGCAAAGTAGTTCGCCAATTTCTCCTGTCACCGGCGAGTCTTTCAACCTCATCAAAAGATTTTATGCCTGTTAATTTGGCCTCTCTTAACAATGTCCTCTTCAGAGTTTCACGCGGTCTGCCTCTTTTTCTTCGGCCTGTTGTGTTCCACTTGATAGCTTGTTTTGGGATTCTCTGCTCATTTCTTCTCATCAAGTGACCAATATATGTCCATCTCCTTTTATTGATCACCCATGAGACTGGTTGTTGTTCAGTCATCTGTCTTATCTCTGCATTGTTCTTGAATTCATTCCACTTGATGCCGAGTATTTTCCTTAGGCATTTGTTTTCAAAAGAGTCTAATCTCTTGTCTATTTCTTTAGCTGTTTTCCACCTTTCGCATGCATAAATGAGGGTGGATATTACATTTGAATTGAATAGTCTTAACTTGGTTTTTGTGCTTATAACTTTTGAATTCCATATGTTCTCAAGATTCTTGAAGATTGATGCTGCTTTAGCAGTTCTGATCCTAACTTCCTTTCTAGTGTCACCATCCTGGTCTATGTAGCTGCCAAGGTATACAAATTGATTGACTTCTTCAATATCTGTCCCTTCTACGTGTATTTTTCCATTTTGATTGAGAGGAATTTTCATTATTTTTGTTTTGTCCTTGTTAATTTCAAGACCTATTTTGCTAGCCAGTGAAGACAGGCTATCTGTTTTTTCTTGCATGGAATTCATATTATTACTGATAAGAGTTATGTCATCAGCAAAATCAAGATCTTCTAGTTGGGTCCCATGTACCCAGTCAATACCTGTGTTACCTGTACAACATTTTTTCATTATGAAGTCTATTGTAATCCCAAAAAGTAAAGGAGACAGTATACATCCTTGTTTCACGCCTGTTTCAATCTGGAACCATTCACTCATCCCTTCTTCTGTCTTGACTGCACAAGTATAAGTATAAGTCTTTAATGATGTTGACAATTTTAGATGGTATTCCATATAGACTTAAAATTCTCCATAATGAATCTCTGTGTATGCTATTAAATGTCTTTTTAAAATACATGAAGTTCAGTATTAATGGTTTCTGCTTTTCAATATGTTCTTTAAGTACTATTCTGAGAGTAAAGATCTGGTCGAGACAGCTTCTCCCTTTTCGAAATCCTGCTTGTTCTTCTCTCATTGCAGTTTCCACTATATCTTGAAGTCTATTCAAAATGACCTTGCAAAATACTTTTGACACAACTGATATTAAGGTTACTCCTCTCCAATTGTTACAGTCACTAAGGTTGCCCTTTTTTTTGGTATTTCTTTAGATGATACATATTCCACAGCAAAGTACACACGCAAGAAAACGAAAAAAATACATAGATTATTTAAAATGACCAAAAAAAAATAATGTCAAAACATTTGCGGGACAACCTCAAAACAAATCACATTATTGACCTTGTAATGAATTTATTACATTGGCTAACCTCCTGATTCTCCTCTTCAGTGGCAACGATAGGATATATCACACCTATCCCTGATACATACTCAGTGTGATAAATGTTATTCACTGGCTCCTTGGAAACGATAATACTCATATCCTACCCTCAATGAATTTTCTTCCACTGACATCACCTATTCTACCCACAAGTACCTATCTGTCCAGGATAATTCTGGGGTCTCCATCTCTCTATGCCAATCTGTGCTAGTGCTGAGTATGTCCTCATATTGTTACTCCCAGCACAACCTTGTCGGTTACACTAACCAATATGGCAATACCCAAGTATGCCACTCTCTCTCTCTCTCTCTCTGAACCTTAAGTGCCCAGGGCACATGGGGCTTCCGCAAGGGTTTTCCACAAATGCCTGTCTTTCGCCTTTTTTTCTGCTCTTGCCCAGGTGAGCCCTCTATTGCTCAACATCCTTTCTGTTGTTCTTCTCCATGTCTCTTTTGGTCTACCCTTACTTCTGCTCCCCTGTGGTGTCCATCTTAGTGCTATTTTTGGTAGTGAGTTGTCAGTCATTCATGCCACTCTAATGTACCTATTATACGCCAGTCTGTCTCAATATCTCAAAAATTTGAAACATGTAATTCATCATCATCATCATCATCATCATCACCGAGAAGAAAATATATACCTATTACCTGGTATAACACCGACAATCACAGTTTTAGGGCAATGCAATAGTAGTAATACAAAAATAATTACATCATCAGTGCGAGCCATATTAGTCTCATTTCTCGTACACATAAAAATTGTCACATTATCATCGATAAAGAATTACCACTTGTATATTTATGTGAAAAATTGGCGAACTACTTTGCGAGCCCTATGTGACGTCTAACGGCACGGGAAGGATATAAGATATAAGATAAGATATTTATGTACATGTAGGCGCATCAAACTGAACCCTGAAAAGAACGTGAGATCTCTCACTTGTGTCGCCTTCTATTTCCTCTCGTTCCTCTGCCCCAGTATCTCTGTTTCCTCTGGGGTTACTATATCCCCTCTCATACCTTCTCTCATCATTAACAATTCTCTTGTTCTGACCTGACATAAAGCTATTTTTTCTCTGTTTCCTGTAGAATTATTATATCCTCTCTCACAGACTCTCTCATCATTAAAAGCTGTCCTGTTCTGACCTGACATAAAACTATTTTCTCTGTTTATCTTAGTATTGTTATAATCTCTCTCATAGAGTCTCTCATCTTTAAAAATATTCTTGTTCTGATCCTCCTTGCAAGTTAGTGTTTGGTATATTTTTATAATGTTAGAAATTTGTTTTTCCATGTCTGCTAAAAAAGCCTCTGTTATTTCCTCATTATCTGAAGGTGCCACCACTTCATCATTAAAATCAGGTGACATCATTACATCATTCATATTACTTTCAGCAACGCCACCTATTGTGCCTTGCGTACTTTCTGTACTATCTATTATTCTCTGGCTATTGTTGATTTCTTTTACATTATCTTCTTTCATTTTATTCCTCGTCTCTGACATACATGTATAACTATCTCTTACTACTACATCTACCGTATTTGTTTCTTCATCTTTATTCATATAAAATGACTGAGTAGCTATGTCTTTTAACATGAGCTTGTCTGTTGCTACGCTAATATCATCTGTTTCAGCGGGTACAGTGATTGTGGCTACATTCTTCTTCTGTATTAAACACTTTTCATTCATTGTAGTACCTATATCGGATGTATTTGTAACTTTTCTGAATAACTCCGCTCCTGCCAAAGATGTTTTCATGTACTAGTGCTACTGTCTTTTACTAGTGTTATGTCGGTGTTGGTTTGTTTATCTTTTCTACTACAAGATCCCTGTGTGGCTACCTCCTTTGTCTCATTTGTCTTCGTCTGTCTTTGTCTGATTTCCTACTCGCAATAACATTTATTTCTTTCCTCTCAGTCCTAACCAACCTTTCAGTGTTGTGTGGCATATATCTGCTGTTATTTCCTTTAAAAGAATTCTGCTGGTATTTCTCTCTATAGCTTGTGTCATTATAGGCTGTTTGTCTGTTTTGATAACTCATGTCTGTATAGTGTCCCTGGTTTTGATATTTGTTTCTTCTTCCATCTCTCTCATTTCTATAACAAGAGTTGTGTGTCTGTCTAAAGTCTGTTCTAGGATAAAAACTGCAAAATGTGTTCTCGTATTCCGTTCCTACCTCAACTCTCTACCTAACCTAGCTACTTCTCTCCTCAGATATCTGATCTCCCACTTTAATATCTCTATTTCTGGTGTTTCTGCAATCTCTTGTGTCATTTTATCTAACATTCTCTCTGAAAAATGTCTGTATTATTCTTACTCTATGAAATAATCAGTGAAATAATCAATAATTTCTAATGAAAAAATATACTAACACAGCAGAATAAATAAAACAAATATACACTGTAAATGCAACGACAATCTAACTAACACATAACTGAACTGTCTCTTGTTCTTGGCCGAATACACTGTCCCTCCATCGTTGATGTTGTCTAATTAATGTTCTCTGTATACCACTGTTATTAAAGAAAGATTTGTTCTTTGCCTAAGTCACATCAGTTAGTTCTAGTACGTGATCGCCTGTACTTCGCCTTGTCCTGTCCTCGTTGATTTCGTCGTTAATATTGATAATGTCAGAATTCTGAATACCGCCACTGTTAGAAAGATAAAATGTTCTATGTCTGTCTAAATCACAAAAAGTTTGGTTATAACATCAGCAGTTTGTACTTGGCGTTGTGGCCGCTGATGTACCTTGAACGTCTCCTCCCGAATGTCGGCCACCATTATAACATTGTCATTTTGAGTATAACATTTTCAGTTGTTAATGATTTATTTCTGACTAAAAAAGATGTTCTTCATATATATCGACTTTCTCTTCACACACATCCAGATTTTTTCTTCGTTGTAGCACATCAGTATCAAACTATCATACTCTACATGCAGCATTTCTCAATGTTCTCCTATTTCACAATATTCTACACATTTGATAATGAGGAGAATTCTAAACTCTGCACTATATCAGATCTGAAACACATGGTCAATCAGTTACACGACTAAATCACTGTACTCCAAGTTTCAAATTCATAAATATTCATATCACCTGAATCACTTGAAACACAGATTCAATCTGTCCTAAAACTACTTCTTCAAAACTGCTTTTCTTGAGTATCTATTGGTCTAATTGTCCATCTATTCCAACTGTCGTTACCTACGTCTTCTTTCTCTCTCTGTCTTCTCTGGTGTGTCTGTTCTTTTCTTCTTCTCTCTCTGTCTTCTCTGGTGTGTCTGTTCTTTTCTTCTTCTCTCTGTCTTCTCTGGTGTGTCTGTTCTTTTCTTCTTCTCTCTCTGTCTTCTCTGGTGTGTCTGTTCTTTTCTTCTTCTCTCTCTGTCTTCTCTGGTGTGTCTGTTCTTTTCTTCTTCTCTCTCTGTCTTCTCTGGTGTGTCTGTTCTTTTCTTCTTCTCTCTCTGTCTTCTCTGGTGTGTCTGTTCTTTTCTTCTTCTCTCTCTGTCTTCTCTGGTGTGTCTGTTCTTTTCTTCTTCTCTCTCTGTCTTCTCTGGTGTGTCTGTTCTTTTCTTCTTCTCTCTCTGTCTTCTCTGGTGTGTCTGTTCTTTTCTTCTCTCTCTCTGTCTTCTCTGGTGTGTCTGTTCTTTTCTTCTTCTCTTGTCTGGCCTGGTCTCAGTTCACCGTCCTTGTTCCTCTGTCTTCTGTCTCCTCTCCTCTACTTCTTCTTCGTTCTGTTCCCACTACTTGGTTCCTCTTCTTTCTTCTTCGTTCCACACTACTTGGTTCCTGTTCTTTCTTCCTCGTTCCACACTACTTGGTTCCTCTTCTTTCTTTCTCGTTCCACACTACTTGGTTCCTCTTCTTTCTTCCTCGTTCCACACTACTTGGTTCCTGTTCTTTCTTTCTCGTTCCACACTACTTGGTTCCTCTTCTTTCTTCCTCGTTCCACACTACTTGGTTCTTCTTCGTTCCTCTTCTCTCTTCGTCGTTCTGTCCCCTACTTTCTTCATCGTTCTGTCCCCTACTTTCTTCGTCGTTCTGTCCCCTACTTTCTTCATCGTTCTGTCCCCTACTTTCTTCATCGTTCTGTCCCCTACTTTCTTCATCGTTCTGTCCCCTACTTTCTTCATCGTTCTGTCCCCTACTTTCTTCATCGTTCTGTCCCCTACTTTCTTCATCGTTCTGTCCCCTACTTTCTTCGTCGTTCTGTCTCCTACTTTCTTCATCGTTCTGTCCCCTACTTTCTTCGTCGTTCTGTCCCCTACTTTCTTCGTCGTTCTGTCCCCTACTTTCTTCATCGTTCTGTCCCCTACTTTCTTCGTCGTTCTGTCCCCTACTCCAAGTGCAGCTTGATGGATTAACCAATAAGTATTTTGGCTCCACCCTTCAGATGTCCACTGGTTCCCATGAGCGTTCTGACTGTCCGTCATTCAAACTGCCCCGTGGCTTATATGTCGGAAGTCAGTTGTCAAATAGCCCTCGCCTCTAAATATTTAATTGGACAGCTGGCCGAGTTGGTCACTTCTTTATTTAAAAACCGTGTGCAATCGCATCTAACGCGGGTCATCTGTGTCAGTTTCGTCTATACAATTGTTATTTACCTAAGACATTATCTTGCTATTTCGTGTCGGAGGTTTATTGTGTCCTCGCTTTTCATTGTGTCTGCCTTTTCTATTCGTCTTTTCTATTTTGTTTACTTGTGTCAACGTCCAGCCACTGCTCTTTCTATCCATTGTTTACTTTTGTCCGCGTCTTATTCTATTGTCATGGAAGTTCTATACCTTTCTCGTCTTTTCTTCGACCTACTTTTCTCTGTCGCTATTTTATCTTACTATTTTCTTTACTGCATATTTTCATAATCATATTTATTAATAATAATAATAACAACAATATCCGTTACTTACAAGGCTATGCTATATCTGGAACTCAGTGAGTTGGGTTGTTTGTTGCCTACTGCTTGATCTCCTTCTCATTGGGCTGGCCACGTGCCCTAAGAAGGTGTTATTCTGATATTTCTAGGAACAGCAGTCCTGGGTAGCCTATGAACCTCAGACGTGGACAGAAAGTTCGCTTTCATAAAATATCACAAGAATTCCCTGTGAAAATCAGCAATCGATGAAGAAGATAGCCAGGGTTTCAGAGACCACAATTTCCAGTTATTGATTCATCTACCCAAGAGTTATCTTTCCTAATGGTCTTTCTCTCACCTGTCACTTACATTTTCTTAAATTTTGGCACGACAAACACCCCGAGCGAAACCAGGCCAAGGACAGGACTATCAAACCCAGGAACATCTTCTAAACGAAAACTGTCACAAAACAGCCAGGCTGTGGTTGTTCCATAAACATGGCTGCCAGGCTGTGGTTGTTCCATAAACATAGCTGTCAGTCTACGCCTTGTGGGAGCTGAGAAAAGTTAAATAAATACTACAAGTTAGGCTGTGGTGCCACAGTGACAGGAGAAAAATTCATTAAGATGATTCGTGCATAGCAAATCAAACATCATTGTGAGGAAAAGATATCACAATACATTTGTGAATATCGAGTGAAGGCCCAAAGTAAGGGGACCTGACAATCACTGAAAAGCTGAGGAGGAAAAAGAACAAAAGCACTGAAGGAGAAATCGTGTACACATTGACCACGTTATGTGGAAATATCTGTAGAGATTAGTTATATAGAAATGTCTGTAGAGATATGTTACATAGAAATATCTGCAGAGATAAGTTATATAGAAATTTCTGTAAAGACAAGTAAATATCTGTAGAGAAAAGAGTAACTGTTAACAATCATTGTTTTATATTCTCTCTTCCACTTTTCTCTAGAACCAGGAGGTAGATAACAGTTTAAAAAACTGGAAGAAAGTTAACTTCCAGTATCTGTGTAAGAATCCTAACTTCCACTATCTCTGTAAGAATCTTAACTTCCACTAGCTCTGTAAGAATGTTAACGTCCACTAGCTCTGTAAGAATGTTAACGTCCACTAGCTGGTTTGACAGAAAGTACATGGAAACTGTTTGAGATGTTTCAACACGTGGATGTAAGCCGGCGAACACGAAGAATGTAGCCGTGGGCCTGATGTCTATGTCTAACATTCAGGTGTGGCGGTCAAGATGGGGCATGGCCCAGAAGTTTGACAATGCTGTTTACTACAGCTGTCAGCTTGTCTACATTTCTCTGTGATGTTTCAGGCTCTGAAGTAACTAAGTGACCTCGCAGCCAGTCCTACAGTACAATGCTAGTTTAACCCTTCTTATTGTGTTATAGTACTTTCATATATAGCTCACTTATGTTTTCATGCCTACACATGACAGTCTACCTGTGTTTTCATGTCTATATCTGACAGTTTACATGTGTTTTCATGTCTATATCTGACAGTCTACATGTGTTTTCATGTCTATATCTGACAGTCTACTTGTGTTTTCATGTCTATATCTGACAGTCTACCTGTGTTTTCATGTCTATATCTGACAGTCTACCTGTGTTTTCATGTCTATATCTGACAGTCTACCTGTGTTTTCATGTCTATATCTGACAGTCTACCTGTGTTTTCATGTCTATATCTGACAGTCTACTGTGTTTTCATGTCTACAGTGTAGCTGTGTTTTCATATCTGTATCTGATAGCTTACCTATATTTTCATGTCTGTATCTGATAGTTTACCTATATTTTCATGTCTGTATCTGATAGTTTACCTATGTTTTCATGTCTGTATCTGATAGTTTACCTATGTTTTCATGTCTGTATCTGATAGTTTACCTATGTTTTCATGTCTGTATCTGATAGTTTACCTATATTTTCATGTCTGTATCTGATAGTTTACCTATGTTTTCATGTCTGTATCTGATAGTTTACCTATATTTTCATGTCCGTATCTGATGGTTTACCTATGTTTTCATGTCTGTATCTGATAGTTTACCTATGTTTTCATGTCTGTATCTGATAGTTTACCTATGTTTTCATGTCTGTATCTGATAGTTTACCTATATTTTCATGTCTGTATCTGATAGTTTACCTATGTTTTCATGTCCGTATCTGATAGTTTACCTATGTTTTCATGTCTGTATCTGATAGTTTACCTATGTTTTCATGTCTGTATCTGATAGTTTACCTATGTTTTCATGTCTGTATCTGATAGTTTACCTATATTTTCATGTCTGTATCTAATAGTTTACCTATGTTTTCATGTCTGTATCTGATAGTTTAAACTTATTTTCGTGCTGAATGCTGTTGAAGCCTACCCCATATATATATATATATCTGAACCTTAAGTGCCTAGGGCACATAGGGCTTCCGCAAGGTTTTTCCACAAATGCCTGTCCTTCGCCTTTTTTCTGCTCTTTCACAGGTGAGCCCTCTATTGCTCAACATCCTTTCTGTTGTTCTTCTTCATGTCTCTTTTGGTCTACCCTTACTTCTGTTCCCATGTGGTGTCCATCTTAGTGCTATCTTTGGTAATATATATATATATACATATATATATATTGGATATCATCTGTTCTTTAAGATAGTTCTGTTTGAAGGGACGCTTGATATCATCTATTCTATTTATTTAAACAAAGCCCAGCTTCCTGGAGCGCTTGATATCATTTATTCTATAAGAAAGCCCAGCTTCCTGGAGCGCTTGATATCATCTATTCTATAAGAAAGCCCAGCTTTCCACTTGTCTCATACAAGTTTATATCACACACTATTTGATAAGCGTAGTTTGTTTTATTCTCTTCAGTACGTTTTGTGTCAGATTTATTGTGAATGTTTGTATGATATATCCTGTGTGTTGTATGATTATATCCTGTGTGTTTGTATGAGATATCCTGCTTCTGTGATATATCTTGTATGTCTTTCTGTTATATCTTGAGTCTCTGTTATATCATTTGTGTCTGTCTGACATATCTTGTATATTTGTATGATATATCTTGTATGTCTATGTGATATACCAAGTGTTGCTGTCTGATATATCTTGTGCGTGTGTCTGATATATTTTGTGTGTGTCTGTCTGATATATCTTGTATTTCTGCATGATGTATCTTGTATTTTTGCCTGATATATCTTGTGTGCCTGCCTAATATGTCTTGAGTGTTTGTCTGATATATCTTGTGTTTTTGCCTAATATATCTTGTGTGTCTGTCTGATATATCTTAAGTGTCTGTATGATGTATCTTGTGTGTCTGTCTAATATATATTGTGTCTGTCTGATATATCTTGTGTTTTTGCCTGATATATCTTGTGTCTGTCGGATATATCTTGAGTGCCTGAATGATGTATCTTGTGTTTTCGCCTGATATATCTTGTATTTCTGGGTAAAGCTGGGGCGACTATCCCCAACCCAGCGCGTCACAGGTGGCGGATGGTGAAAGTCCTCCAGATATGGAGGATCCCTGTGAATAAGGAGTTGTCCAAATAAGCAGGCGCGGACCAACTGGCGGTAGACTCAGAGAGCGAGGTGGGGTAGTAGGTGGCTCTACTACTCCTATAAAGTGCCTCAGGTGCTCAGTGAAGGGAATACCAGGCGGGTCAGAGGCGCCTTAAAACCTCTCGCTCCCTCTGCCTTGCGGGTAGGACAGAGAGTCCAAAGGCTAGCGGAGAGTCCGTACACAAACCGGCAGAAGGCAACGGGAAACCACTGTTGTAGCTCCCAAGAACAATTATGCTTATTCAGCGTAATAGATTTGTCATGAACGACGTTAATGAATGTTCCTCTGGAACAGCCTCGTCCGGTAGGGCAGCTCACGAGCCACAGGTGAGGCCAGATCGTCATCAAGCTACTGGTGGCAAAACTAACAAGTTCAAAATAGCAACATGGAATGTTAGAACTTTATTCCAGGTTGGAAAATTAGAAAATGTAAAGAGGGAAGTGGAAAGGATGAAGATCAACATATTAGGAATGAGTGAAGTTAGATGGAACAGATGCAGGGAAGATAAACTCTGATAAATATACAATAATATATTCAGGAAGTGAGAAACATGAACGAGGAATAGGAATAATATTTGACGAACAAACAACAAGGACAATTGTAGGATATTTGAACATCTCTGACTGAGTCCTGCTAGCCCAACTGAAAGGACGACAAATAAACATAAATATTATACAAGTGTACGCTCCAACATCTGAAAGTTCTGAAGAAGATGTACAGCTATTTTATAATGACATAGAGACAGCCTGAAACACACAAAGTCACATGAAGTTACTATAGTCATGGGAGATTTTAATACCAAAGTTGGTAAAAGAAGAACTTCAGACATCGTTGGTGACTATGGACTGGGGGAGAGGAATAACAGAGGTAGTAAATTAATTGAATGGGCAATAAAATACATAGCATGGTTGTAGGAAACACCTGGTTTAAACAATATCCTCGAAGACTGGCAACGTAGTGCAGCCCAGACAAAAAGACTTTTAACCAGATAGACTACATATTAATCAACAAATAATTCGGGAATGCATTACGGATAACAAAAACCATGCCAGGAGCTGACTGCAATAGTGACCATGACCCACTCTGTGGAAAAATTAGAATAAAGCTAAAGAAAGCAGGTAGAAAAGTGAGAAACATCAAACTGAATACAGAACTCCTTAAAAAATGACCAAGAACTGTGAGAACAATACAGAGTTATTATAACAAATAGATACAATGCAATAGCAACGATAAACAGTACTGATGAACAATGGGCAATGTTAAGAGATTCTATCCGCCAAACTGTTAAGGAGATAATACCACCGAAAAAAGAAACCTTTTAAAATAAATGGATGACAGACGAAATCTTAGGACTGATGGACAAGAGGAGGAGGAGTAAAAACAACCAAGAAAAATATAGCAAGATAAATAAAGAAATAAGACGCAAATGTAGAGAAGCAAAAGAAGTGTGGTTAAGTGAACAGTTCAGACAGATAGAGGACTCTCATAATAAAGACAGAAAGAACATGCACAAATGAATTAGTGAACTCACAGGCAGGAAGACAAAATATACCACAAGATGCCTGAAATCAAAAGAAGATAAAATATTAATGGGAAAAGAAGGCATTATGGACAGAGTATATTGGTGAGCTATATGGAAGAGAAAGACCAGAATTAACACCATATACTGAAAACTATGATGGACTACCATTACCTGAAGGTGAAATCATAGATGCCATCAAATATATGGAGAAAGGAAAAGCGACTGGGCCTGATAATATAACAGTAGAAGAAATAGAGGCATTAGAGGAGACAGGAATAAAAATAATAACCAAGTTACTGAATGACATTTACAACAGTGGTTATATTCCCAGTGACCTGAATAAATCCACGTTTATAGCACTACCAAAGAAACCAGGTGCAAAGGAATGTGATGACCACCGGACTATCAGCCTCTCATGTCACATAACAAAGCTACTTCTGGGAATTATTATGAGAAGAACAAGGAAAAAGATAAAAATGGAAATAGCAGAGGAACAGTTTGGATTTGTTGAAGGAAAGGGAACACACAATGCCATTTATGCTTTACGAACACTAACAGAAAGAGCGTTAGAAGTACAGAAAGATCTCTACTTATGCTTCATTGATTACACCAAGGCATTCTACAAGGTGAAACATAATGAAATTATTAAAATGCTTGAAGACATCAACATAAACGGCAAAGACCTGAGGATTGTAAAACATCTATACTGGCAGCAAGAAGCAGCAATTCGAGTTGAAAATAGAACTGGAAAATATCAACCTATAAAACAAGGGGTACCACAAGGATGTGTACTATCTCCAGACCTTTTTTCTCTGTACAGCGAGAATATTCTAAGAACGATCATCACAGAACCAGGCATAAATATTGGAGGATACAATATCAACAACCTTCGGTATGCTGACGACACAGTACTGATAGCTGAGAACCAACAAGACCTGCAAAATCTCTTGGATAAAGTCGCCAAAGAAAGTAAACAGAAATGCCTTACTTTGAACATCAAAAAGACAGAGACTATGGTTATATCTAAGAAACAGACTCCACCAGCATGCAGTATACAATTAAACGGAACTATTCTAAAGCAGGTGCAGAAATTCAAATACCTTGGAGCAGTAATAACTTAAACAGGAAATGCAGAACAGAAATTAGGAACAGAATAGGCTAAGCAAAGACTGCATTTCAGAGAATGAGAAACATACTCTCCAATACATCCTTATCAATGAATGTTAGAACATGAGTTCTAAAATGCTATATTGAACCTATCTTGTTATATGGAAGTGAATCATGGACAATAGGCAGGTCGCATAAAAATCATTGGAAGCAGCAGAAATCTGGTTTATTAGAAGAATATTGCGTGTACTCTGGAGAAGCATAATAGCCAACGCCTGTTGGCACAGCACCTGATGATGATGATCTTGTATGTCTATCTAATATATCTTTAGTGTTTGGTTGATATTTCTTCTGTGTCTGCCTGATATATTTTGCGTGTCTACCTAATATGTCTTGTGTGTCTGCCTGTTTTTATCTTGTGCGCTTGTATGACATAAATTGTGTATCTGTATGATATATCTTGTGTCTTTGTATGATATATCTTATGTGTATGCCTGATATATCTTATGTGTATGCCTGATATATCTTGTGTGTATGCCTGATATATCTTGTGTGTATGCCTAATATCTTGTGTGTATGCCTGATATATCTTGTGTGTGTGCCTGATATATCTTGTGTGGTTGTGTGACATGTCTTGTGTCCTTGTATGATATATCTTGTGTGTCTTCCAGACATATTTTGTTTGACTGCTTGATATTTCTTGTGTGTTTGTATTATATATATATATATATATATATATATTCTGTTTTTGTATGATATATCTTGTGTGTGTGCTGATACATCTCATATGCTTGTCTGATACGTCGTGTAAGAATTTGTTTCCATGTGACTTCCTTGTGATCAAAGTTTCTTATTTATCTGATGTTAGACAACCTATTCTTGACTCTTGCAGGAACTATACGAGGGGTGACTGATAAGTTCTCGGCATAAGGTACAAATACTTGAAACACAGTTGATATTAGGTGCATTTGTAGATCAGGTTAATGTAAGATGAAACACCAAGTTTCAAGAAATTAACTGCAACCAATTTTTTTTACATTTTACTGAGCTGTTAAGGGTGGCAGAAATTGAGAAAATGGATAAAATTTCTCATGGAGAAGTCATTCGCTACCTCTGCATCAAGGACTTATCATCGAAGGAGATCCATGAGGATGTGGTAGAGACTCCAGGAGAGAGTGAATAAAGGGGCAGCTCAATTCAAACATGGAATTGAGAGTCTGGAAGATGATCCCCGTCCAGGAAGACCAAGAACGGTAACCGCCGAAACCACCGCCAAAATCCATGACATGATAATGGAGGATCGACGACTAACTGAGCGGTACATTGCTACTGAGTTGGGCATCTCCCAGGAACGTGTTCATGCCATTATTCACAATGATCTTCAAATGACAAAGGTCTCTGCTCGATTGGTCCCGAAACTTCTTGTAACTGATCACAAACGACAGCGTCTCAACATGTCGAGAGACAATCTTGGCCATTTTTCTCCAGATTCTGAAAAGTTTCTCCAGCATTTTGTGAGTATGGATGAGACTTGGGTTCATCATTTTCAACTAGAAACCAGAAACAATAAAAGAAGTGGAAACATCATGGATCCCCACTTCCACAGAAAACAAGGATGGTTCTGTCTGCAGATAAAGTGATGACTTCCATCTTTTGGGATTCAGGTGTACTATTGGTAGACTATCTTCAAAAGGGCAAAACGGTCACCAGGGCCTATTACGCTAATCTTGTGAGGCAACTACGGGTCAAACTGAAGGAAAAACGTCGAGGGAAATTGACGAGAGGAGTCATATTTCATCAAGACAATGCTCCAGTTCACAAGTCGGCGGTGGCAATGGCTGCCATTCATGAATGCGGCTTCCAGCTTCTTGAACATCCTCCCCAGATTTGGCCCTTTCGGACTATTACCTGTTTACCAAACTCAAAAAGGAGCTCAATGGTCGCAAATTTGCTTCAGATGATGACGTCATTCATGCTGTAGACCACTTTCTACTGGCACAAGATGCTGACTTTTACAAATAAGGGATCCATATTCTCCAGGATTGCTGGAATAAGTGCATAAACTTGCAAGGGGACTATGTTGAGAAATAACCCCAAAAAGTTGTCCACAAATAATCCGTTGTACCTTATGTCGAGAACTTATCAATCACCCCTAGTAATAGTTTTGTTGGGATTTTTCTCCGTACTTCGTGACAAGTTTTCCCATTTCTTTGTTGTAACCTGTCGTGCCTCGAATTTTGTCAGTGTTTCCTCCTTTCGTTTCAGATAATTCAGGACGTCTCTGTAGATTAGTTTATTGGGGACAGGACGTCTCTGTAGATTAGTTTATATGGGATAAGATGTCTCTGTAGATTAGTTTATTGAGGACAGGACGTTTCTGTAGATTAGTTTATCGGGGACAGGAGTTTCTGTAGATTAGTTTATTGGGGACAAGATATCTCTGTAGATTAGTTTAATGGGGTCAGGACATCTCTGTAGATTAGTTTATTGGGGACAGGATGTCTCTGTAGATTAGTTTATTGAGGACAGGACGTCTCTGTAGATTAATTTATATGGGACAAGATGTCTCTGTAGATTAGTTTATTGGGGACAGGACGTCTCTGTAGATTAATTTATATGGGACAAGATGTCTCTGTAGATTAGTTTATTGAGGAAAGGAGTTCTCTATAGATTAGTTTATATGGGACAAGATGTCTCTGTAGATTAGTTTATTGAGGAAAGGAGTTCTCTGTAGATTAGTTTATATGGGACAAGATGTCTCTGTAGATTAGTTTATATGGGACAAGATGTCTCTGTAGATTAGTTTATATGGGACAAGATGTCTCTGTAGATTAGTTTATTGAGGACAGGTCGTCTTGTAGATTAGTTTATTGAGGACAGGACGTCTCTGTAGATTATGTTAAAACTACTTTGGAAAAAAAAGAAGGAACAGTTTTATTAACAAACGAGCACCTTGATTATACATAAACAAACAGGACAAAAATTTAGGGAAAGAAAATAGAATCTAAGTCACAAGAATGCTTTACAACAGACAGGAACAGAGAAAAAAGAGTAAATGGAGCACAGTATCTGTGACTTGTAAGAAGCTGCTTTCTGGAGTGCGTGTGTTAGAGCGTTGAGATGATTCTAATGGAGATTTGCGATATTTGATAGACAGGTTGATAGTAAAGAGGGGGCAGTGACCGTTGTATAGTTACATACTTAATTTATAAACGTGTACACTAACTATTCGTGTGCCTCTACAGATTAGTTTATTGAGGACAGAACGCCTTTCTCTAACACTGGGACAGTTCCAGTATAAAAGATGTACACTTACACAGTTCTTGTATAAAATATGTACACATACACAATTCCAGTGTAAAATATGTACATTTACACAGTTCCAGTATAAAAGATGTACACTTATACAGTTCTTGTATAAAATATGTACACATACACAATTCCAGTGTAAAATATGTACATTTACACAGTTCCAGTATAAAAGATGTACACTTATACAGTTCTTGTATAAAATATGTACACATACACAATTCCAGTGTAAAATATGTACATTTACACAGTTCCAGTATAAAAGATGCATACTTACACAGTTCTTGTATAAAATATGTACACATACACAATTCCAGTGTAAAATATGTACATTTACACAGTTCCAGTATAAAAGATGTACACTTATACAGTTCTTGTATAAAATATGTACACATACACAATTCCAGTGTAAAATATGTACATTTACACAGTTCCAGTATAAAAGATGCATACTTACACAGTTCTTGTATAAAATATGTACACATACACAATTCCAGTGTAAAATATGTACATTTACACAGTTCCAGTATAAAATGTGTACATTTACATATTTCAGGTATAGAATGTGTACACTTACAGATCTCGGGTATAAAATGTGTACACTTATAGAGTTCAGGTATAAAATGTGTACACTTACAAAGCTCACGTATAAAATGTGTACACTTACAGATCTTCAGTATAAAATATGTACACTTATACAATTCTAGTACAAAAGATGTACACTTACACAGTTCTAGTATAAAATATGTACACTTACTCATTTCCAGTGTAAAGTATGTATGTATACTTACACAGTTCCAGTATAAAATGTGTGCATTTACAGAGTTCAGGTATAAAAGGTGTATACTTACAGAGCTCTAGTATAAAATGTGTACACTTACAGAGATCCATTATAAAATGTCTACATTTGCAGAGCTACAGTATAAAATGTGTACACTTACAGAGTTCAGGTATAAAGTGTGTGCAGTTGCAGAGTTCAGGTATAAAATGTGTACATTTACAGATCTCGGGTATAAAATGTGTACACTTACAGAGTTCGAGTAAAAAATGTGTAAACTTACAGAGTTCAGGTATAAAATGCGTACACTTACAGAGCTCCAGTATAACATGTGTACACTTACAAAGCTCCAGTATGAAATGTGTACACTTACAGAGCTCCAGTATAAAAATGTGTACACTTACACAATGTAAAACATGTAAACTGTTCACACATAATCTTGCTTTCTTTAGCTCAACTTTCTCCACAGCAGAACGTTTATATTTCTGATTTCTTGTCATATTTTCGTTATTGTTATAGCTTTGTTGTTCTTCTGTCATATTTCCGTTATCGTCATAGCTTTGTTGTTCTTCTGTCATATTTCCATTATCGTCATAGCTTTGTTGTTCTTCTGTCATATTTCCGTTATCGTCATAGCTTTGTTGTTCTTCTGTCATATTTTCGTTATTGTCATAGCTTTGTTGTTCTTCTGTCATATTTCCGTTATCGTCATAGCTTTGTTGTTCTTCTGTCATATTTCCGTTATTTTCATGGCTTTGCTGTTCTTGTTCTGCAGCTCTCACTGCAGACAGAATGAAAGTTAAAGTGAGGAAATATTCTCCATTGTTGATGGTTAACTCCTTATTAGTGCAGAAAGTTCCCCGAGGGAGATCGTCTCGTCCACACTCGCGACTGCCAGGCCGGAGTCATCAGATACGTGTCACTTGAGTTCATCTTCAGTTTTGGCTCTTGATATCAGAAATAACAAATTAGTCCAGGCTTGTCACAAGACAACCATTATCAGCAGTCTTTTTCAGTATGTAGACAGGAGAACAGTGTGTAGGCAGTCAAGATTACAGGAGAATAGCATGTAGACAGTCAGGATAACATGAGAACAGTGTGTAGACAGGATTACAGGGGAACAGCTTCATGAAATGATGCTGACGATATTCTGGTATACAGAAAATCTATACAGAAGCTGTCTTTCCTTCCCAGATTTTCTCTGGTACCCATTTTACGAGGCTGGGAGAAAACTCGAGGCAGTATTGGTCGGAAACAAATCTTGCTCAGCTGGAGATTCGAACCCTCGACCATTCGCTAGACGAGTGCTCTAACCACTACGCTAGCCGGTCCCCGAGGAAAGGAACTGGCCACCCTACCTCATACACTGATGGCCCAGCATAATGAGGTCTCTAACACTTCATCCCCTACGGCATTTGCTATGGGACTATCTTTATCTATACAGAAGCAAAATTGTTCAGGAACCACATGAAGAGTTGTAATACCTGATGCAGTGTTTGTTAGATTTTCCTGTAATACTTGATGCATTGTCTGCCAGATTTTCCCGTAATACTTGAAGCAGTGTCTGCCAGATTTTCCTGTAATACTTGATGCAGTGTCTGCCAGATTTTCCCGTAATACTTGAAGCAGTGTCTGCCAGATTTTCCTGTAATACTTGATGCAGTGTCTGCCAGATTTTCCTGTAATACCTGAAGCAGTGTCTACCAGATTTTCCTGTAATACTTGATGCAGTGTCTGCCAGATTTTCCTGTAATACTTGATGCAGTGTCTGCCAGATTTTCCTGTAATACCTGAAGCAGTGTCTGTCAGATTTTCCTGTAATACCTGAAGCAGTGTCTGCCAGATTTTCCTGTAATACCTGAAGCAGTGTCTGTCAGATTTTCCTGTAATACCTGAAGCAGTGTCTGCCAGATTTTCCTGTAATACCTGAAGCAGTGTCTGCCAGATTTTCCTGTAATACCTGAAGCAGTGTCTGTCAGATTTTCCTGTAATACCTGAAGCAGTGTCTGCCAGATTTTCCTGTAATACCTGAAACAGTGTCTGTCAGATTTTCCTATAATACCTGAAACAGTGTCTGTCAGATTTCCTGTAATACTTAATGCAGTGTCTGCCAGATTTTCCTGTAATACCTGAAGCAGTGTCTGCCAGATTTTTCTGTAATACCTGAAGCAGTGTCTGCCAGATTTTCCTGTAATACCTGAAGCAGTGTCTTTTCCTGTAATACCTGAAGCAGTGTCTGCCAGATTTTCCTGTAATACTTGATGCAGTGTGTGCCAGATTTTCCTGCCACGAACAGTAGAACAAAATTGTCTGAGACATGTAGGTTGAGCAGATGTTGACAACACACCCACACTGAGCCACTAGGGACAGAAGGAAGCAGACGCAGGGCAAGTAAATCATGGATAAGCAGTGCTGAAGATGTAATCAAGTAAATCATGGATAAGCAGTGCTGAAGATGTAATCAAGTAAATCATGGATAAGCAGTGCTGAAGATGTAATCAAGCAGGCCTGTCGTCTTGAGAACATAGATTCTGGACAGGAATTGGTACCCCACCCAACTCAAACAGCAGAACAGCCAAAGAGGCCAGTAGTGCTCTTGCCGTAGCGGCAAACAACACCATTATGGAAACATTGGCGGTGACAAAAACCCTTGGCTGGCTACAGACACAAGAATACAGTCACATGCAGACCTGCATTATGAGGGAACTGACTTTTAAAAAAGCTGTATCTATAAGACATTGGCTCGATTCTTTGCAGATAACAGAAGTCTATCAAATAACATTCATTTATGTGCTAAGCCATACAGGAGTTAGAAGAAAACACAGGAGACATTGTTAAGAAAGGGCATGTAATAGTTTGACCAGGTATCTTAGTGCTGCGAGCGGAAGCAAGATTTCACTGATAATTGTAAACAGATATCCTCGTATACAGAAAATCTATACAGAAGCTGTCTTTCCTTCCCAGATTTTCTCTGGTACCCATTTTACGAGGCTGGGTAGACCTCGAGGCAGTATTGGTCGGAAACAAATCTTGCTGAGCTGGAGATTCGAACCCTCGACCATTCGCTAAACGAGTGCTCTAACCACTACGCTAGCCGGTCCCCGAGGAAAGGAACTGGCCACCCTACCTCATACACTGATGGCCCAGCATAATGAGGTCTCTAACACTTCATCCCCTACGGCATTTGCTATGGGACTATCTTTATCTATACAGAAGCAAGATTGTTCAGGAACCACATGAAGAGTTGTAATACCTGATGCAGTGTTTGTTAGATTTTCCTGTAATACTTGATGCATTGTCTGCCAGATTTTCCCGTAATACTTGAAGCAGTGTCTGCCAGATTTTCCTGTAATACTTGAAGCAGTGTCTGCCAGATTTTCCCGTAATACTTGAAGCAGTGTCTGCCAGATTTTCCTGTAATACTTGATGCAGTGTCTGCCAGATTTTCCTGTAATACCTGAAGCAGTGTCTGCCAGATTTTCCTGTAATACTTGATGCAGTGTCTGCCAGATTTTCCTGTAATACTTGATGCAGTGTCTGCCAGATTTTCCTGTAATACCTGAAGCAGTGTCTGCCAGATTTTCCTGTAATACCTGAAGCAGTGTCTGCCAGATTTTCCTGTAATACCTGAAGCAGTGTCTGCCAGATTTTCCTGTAATACCTGAAGCAGTGTCTGCCAGATTTTCCTGTAATACCTGAAGCAGTGTCTGCCAGATTTTCCTGTAATACTTGAAGCAGTGTCTGCCAGATTTTCCTGTAATACCTGAAGCAGTGTCTGCCAGATTTTCCTGTAATACCTGAAACAGTGTCTGTCAGATTTTCCTATAATACCTGAAACAGTGTCTGTCAGATTTCCTGTAATACTTAATGCAGTGTCTGCCAGATTTTCCTGTAATACCTGAAGCAGTGTCTGCCAGATTTTTCTGTAATACCTGAAGCAGTGTCTGCCAGATTTTCCTGTAATACTTGATGCAGTGTCTGCCAGATTTTCCTGTAATACCTGAAGCAGTGTCTGCCAGATTTTCCTGTAATACTTGATGCAGTGTGTGCCAGATTTTCCTGCCACGAACAGTAGAACAAAATTGTCTGAGACATGCAGGTTGAGCAGATGTTGACAACACACCCACACTGAGCCACTAGGGACAGAAGGAGGCAGACGCAGGGCAAGTAAATCATGGATAAGCAATGCTAAAGATGTAATCAAGTAAATCATGGATAAGCAGTGCTGAAGATGTAATCAAGTAAATCATGGATAAGCAGTGCTGTAGATGTAATCAAGTAAATCATGGATAAGCAGTGCTGAAGATGTAATCAAGTAAATCATGGATAAGCAGTGCTGAAGATGTAATCAAGCAGGCCTGTCGTCTTGAGAACATAGATTCTGGACAGGAATTGGTGCCCCACCCAACTCAAACAGCAGAACAGCCAAAGAGGCCAGTAGTGCTCTTGCCGTAGCGGCAAACTATGGAAACATTGGCGGTGACAAAAGCCCTTGGCTGGCTACAGACACAAGAATACAGTCACATGCAGACCTGCATTATGAGGGAACTGACTTTTAAAAAAGCTGTATCTATAAGACATTGGCTCGATTCTTTGCAGATAAGTCTATCAAATAACATTCATTTATGTGCTAAGCCATACAGGAGTTAGAAGAAACACAGGAGACATTGTTCAGAAAGAGCATGTAATAGTTTGACCAGGTATCTTCGGTGCTGCGAGCGGAAGCAAGATTTCACTGATAATTGTAAACAGATATCCTCGTTTAGAATGAAGGAGATAATTGTAAACAGATATCCTCGTTTAGAATGAAGGAGATAATTGTAAACAGATATCCTCGTTTAGAATGAAGGAGATAATTGTAAACAGATATCCTCGTTTACAATGAAGAAGATAATTGTAAACAGATATCCTCGTTTAGAATGAAGAAGATAATTGTGAACAGATATCCTCGTTTAGAATGAAGAAGATAATTGTAAACAGATATCCTCGTTTAGAATGAAGAAGATAATTGTAAACAGATATCCTCGTTTACAATGAAGAAGATAATTGTAAACAGATATCCTCGTTTAGAATGAAGGAGATAATTGTAAACTGATATTCTCGTTTAGAATGAAGGAGATAATTGTAAACAGACATCTACGTCAAGAATGAATGAGTTACTGGTACAACTTTAGTTATAAGAGGCAGGCAGCATATTAAAGGCACTTATTAGATACTTGTACATAACTTGGTCAGTCTGTACAGATATTACTATACAACTCTGTCAGTCTAAATAGATATTTGTATATAACTTGGTCAGTCTGTACAGATATTACTATACAACTATGTCAGTCTAAATAGATATTTGTACATAACTTGGTCAGTCTGTACAGATATTACTATACAACTATGTCAGTCTAAATAGATATTTGTATATAACTTGGTCAGTCTGTACAGATATTACTATACAACTATGTCAGTCTAAATAGATATTTGTATATAACTTGGTCAGTCTTTACAGATATTACTATACAACTCTGTCAGTCTAAATAGATATTTGTACATAACTTGGTCAGTCTTTACAGATATTACTATACAACTCTGTCAGTCTAAATAGATATTTGTATATAACTTGGTCAGTCTTTACAGATATTACTATACAACTCTGTCAGTCTAAATAGATATTTGTATATAACTTGGTCAGTCTGTACAGATATTACTATACAACTCTGTCAGTCTAAATAGATATTTGTACATAACTTGGTCAGTCTGTACAGATATTACTATACAACTCTGTCAGTCTAAATAGATATTTGTGCGTAACCTAGTCAATCTACACAGAGACAAATATGACAGAACTGTCAACTTTTCACTCTAAATACGTCTGCATGTGCTCTGTTCTCCTTGTATGTCCACAGTGTATAATGACTGATGAAAGCCATCCTATGTTGACTGACCAAGTTATATATAAATATCTATTTCGACTGACAAAGTTGTATAGGAATATCAGTATAGATTGACCAAGTTATATACAAATATTTATTTAGACTGACAAAGATATATTGAAATATCTGTATAGACTGATGAAATTATACACAAATATCTGTTTGGACTGACAAATTAGACCCCGAAAGAAATCTACCTAGACAGGAGCCGTACTCACGACTGTTAGGTTTTGCTCTGCCTTTAAATAAATTTGAATAAACTAAAAACATAAATTAGATGTTGGCCAGGCTCAAAGCTAAATTTCGCTGACACACCATACTTCGTCTGACCTGGTCCCGAGCCTGACATTGCTGCAATTTAGAATAAAATGTCTGGAATGTTCATGTCTAACCATTTCGAACAAGTTTTGTCTTTCTCTCACTTTGTGTGGATTGTTCATTTCTAACCATCTCAAACAAATTTTGTCTTTCACTTTGTGTGAAATGTTCATGTCTCTGGACAAATCCTGTCCCTCGTTTTGTTTGGAATGTTCATGTCTCTGGACAAATCCTGTCCCTCGTTTTGTGTGGAATGTTCATGTCTGTAGACAAATCTTGTCTTTCTCCCTGTGGACTACGGTACACAGTCGAGTTTGCTTGTCCATTCCTTTTGTGGCAGGAAGACATTTCCACCTTTATTTATCCTGGTTTACGACATATGTCATTTATCCTGTACGATCTTGTCCTCAGTGATCTTCACTGTTTTTCCAAGTCTTCTCCAATATTAAGTCGTTGTTCCTTTATCTGTTTTTCCAAGTCTTCTCCAATATTCCTCTCGTTGTTCCTTTATCTGTTTTTCCAAGTCTTCTCCAATATTCGTCTCGTTGTTCCTTTATCTGTTTTTCCAAGTCTTCTCCAATATTCGTCTCGTTGTTCCTTTATCTGTTTTTCCAAGTCTTCTCCAATATTCGTCTCGTCGTTCCTTTATCTGTTTTTCCAAGTCTTCTCCAATATTCGTCTCGTTGTTCTTTTATCTGTTTTTCCAAGTCTTCTCCAATACTCTTCTCGTTGTTCCTTTATCTGTTTTTCCAAGTCTTCTCCGATATTCGTCTCGTTGTACCTTTATCTGTTTTTCCAAGTCTTCTCCGATATTCGTCTCGTCGTTCCTTTATCTGTTTTTCCAAGTCTTCTCCAATATTCGTCTCGTTGTTCCTTTATCTGTTTTTCCAAGTCTTCTCCAATATTCGTCTCGTTGTTCCTTTATCTGTTTTTCCAAGTCTTCTCCAATATTCGTCTCGTTGTTCCTTTATCTGTTTTTCCAAGTCTTCTCCAATATTCGTCTCGTTGTTCCTTTATCTGTTTTTCCAAGTCTTCTCCAATATTCGTCTCGTTGATCCTTTATCTGTTTTTCCAAGTCTTCTCCACTATTCGTCTCGTTGTACCTTTATCTGTTTTTCCAAGTCTTCTCCAATATTCGTCTCGTTGTTCTTTTATCTTTTTCAAGTTTTCCACAATATTCATCTAATTATTCCTTACTCTGTTTTTCCAGGTTTTCTACGATGTTTCTCTGTCTCTGTCTGTCTTTCTCTGTCTGTCTGTCTGTCTCCCTCTGTCTATGTCTCTCTCTCTCTCTCTCTCTCTCTCTCTCTCTGTGTGTTTTGTTTAGACATTATCTTAATAAATGTAACTGAACGTGATGTGACAAGAATTGCATCGAGAATGTATTTTCAGTAACAGTATTTCTTACATCCCATGTAGCTAATTATTGTTATGTGTGAATGTAATAGACTGGCTTTACATTCAGATATTTTGTGTAAAATGTAATTTGTATTCTTGTAGTAAATGAAAGTGTGGTAAAAATGAAAGATGAATTAGGATTGGCAGAGTTTGGCCTGACATTTCAGTTATTCACACTTCGAAAATAAAAGCATTTCGTTCGTTCGTTTCCAAGTTTTATTTAGTTCTCTATTAGCCGCTTTCTTCTTCTTCTTCTTCTTCTTCTTCTTCTTCTTCAGTTTTCTGCACTTTCTGTTTTACTCTCTCTCTCTCTTCTTCAGTTTTCTCTCCACTGTTCTTATCAATAAGTCTTCTCTCTCTCTCTCTCTCTCTCTCTCTCTCTCTCTCCCTTTATTCCTCAGTTTTCTCCACTGTTCTTATCACTAAGTCTTACGCTCTCTTCTTCGTCTTCTTCTTTTCTTCTTCTTCCCACTGTTCTTCTCAATACGTCTTATTCTCTCTTCTTTTCTTCTTCTTCTTCTTCTTCTTCTTCTTCTTCTCCTCTCTTCTTCTTCTTCTTCTTCAGTTTTTCCCACTGTTCTTCTCAATACGTCTTACTCTCTCTTCTTCTTCAGTTTTTCCCACTGTTCTTCTCAATACGTCTTACTCTCTTCCTCTTCTTCAGTTTTTCCCACTGTTCTTCTCAATACGTCTTACTCTCTCTTCTTCTTCTTCTTCTTCTTCTTCTTCTTCTTCAGTTTTTCCCACTGTTCTTCTCAATACGTCTTACTCTCTCTTCTTCTTCAGTTTTTCCCACTGTTCTTCTCAATACGTATTACTCTCTTCTTCTTCTTCTTCTTCTTCTTCTGCTTCTTCTTCTTCTTCAGTTTTTCCGACTGTTCTTCTCAATACGTCTCTCTCTCTTCTTCTTCTTCTTCTGCTTCTTCTTCTTCTTCTTCTTCAGTTTTCCCCACTGTTCTTCTTAATAAGTCTTAATCGCTCTCTCTCTTTCTCTCTCACATTATTCCTTAATGATTTGCAAGCATCTTCACTTACACACGTGTACCAACTAACTGACCCTGATGAGGCAATAGAATATTGGCTAAAGATCTTCAGAGATATATTAGACAAACATGTCCCCATGAAAGAGGTGAGAGTAAAACACCAGACGAAGTCACCTTAGATAACACCTGAAATATTACAATCCATGAGAGAACGTGACCGGGCGCACAAAATCAAGGACTTTAGGATCTACCGTTCACTCAGAAACAAAGTTCAATACTTAATAAGACAGGAAAAAAATTACTTTAAGGATCTAGTACAGACTAAGTCAGACAGTAAATTAATTTGGAAGGCCATAAATACCCTATCAAATAAAAGAAAAGAATTTTATTTTCAAGCCATCAATCGTGCATACACTAGCACACATATTAGTACACATTTCAGAGAATAAATCAACGTTCTTAAATCATCAATATCAGCTCCTGTATGCGACTTACATGAACTACAAACATTCCTGGACAGCAGATGTACTGATTTTAAACAGTTACACATTCCATTCTTAACAGTCAGTGAAGTTCACGGTTATCTCTTAACCTTAAAAAAACAATACAGCTGGGCTTGATGATATTAGTGTAAGATCTTACGTTATGCTGCACCTGTCATTTCACATACACTAACATATATTTACAACCAGTGCATTGCAAAATGTTATTTCCCTGCGGCTTTTAAAACTGCTAAGGTGTATCCTCGCTTTAAATCTGGCTCACCCAACAATCTTACCAACTATAGACCAATATCCATATTATCGTCATTATCAAAACCACTCGAAAAACATATACACAAAATAACTCTACGACACATGCAAGAGAACAATTTACTCATAGACAGTCGATCAGGCTTTACACCCAATCATTCCTGCCACACAGCTCTTACCAAAATGACAGAAAACTGGTTAGTAAACATAAATGACGACAGACTATGTGGTGCCATCTTTGTCAACTTTAAAAAGGCATTTGATATGATTGACCACGATATTCTTGTGAGAAAAATAAAGACTTATAGACTGCACCCTGACCTAATAAAATTAATTGCATCGTTTCTTTCAGACAGACAACAGGTAGTATTCATCAACAATTCTCTATCAAATTCTGCTACAGTTGACACTGGTGTTCCGCAAGATTCTATTCTAGGCCCGTTACTCTTTGCTGTCTATATCAGTGATCTTCCACTTCATCTTAAACACTCTTCTTGTGACCTTTTTGCCGATGATTGCACAGTCTACACCAGTGACTACGATTGTGTTAATCTAGAATCAACTCTTCAGGTCGAGTTATACAATTTAATTAGATGGAGCAAAAATAATGGCATGATTATAAACACCGATAAAACAAAATCAGTGCTCATAACAACAAGACAGAAACTACAAAACGCAACAAAAACAACACTTCGGCTCAGCACGGAAACATCACAGATAGAAAATGTTAGCGAGCACAAAACACTAGGTCTTATTATTGACCAACATCTGACCTGGAACTCTCATGTGCAAGGTCTAACAAAAATCATCGCACAAAAAGTATACCAGTTAGCCAAAATTAAGCCTTCATCGATCAAGACACAAGGAAGACATACTACATATCTCATATACAAACACATTTAGATTATTACTCAACAGTCTGGGATGGTTGCTCAGTGTCAAATACAAAGAGGCTTTGCTCACTCCAAAAGCGAGCAGTAAAGCTTATTAATGACAAATATCAAGCACAAACAACTAACCACCACAAACGTATCAAAATACTACCTCTTAAGAACAGGTTCCTCTTCAACAAAGCCAAGTTAGTACATCAAATTCTTTCACGGCATGCCCCGCCTTATCTATGGAACATGTTTAAATTTAGCCCAAAG
This sequence comes from Achatina immaculata, assembly GCA_009760885.1. NCBI lineage: Eukaryota > Metazoa > Mollusca > Gastropoda > Stylommatophora > Achatinidae > Lissachatina > Lissachatina immaculata. The sequence goes on along the minus strand of CM019717.1, from coordinate 37,846,640 downwards.
TGCAGCCAACGCTTGATAATAAGTCTTTCAAAACCTAGATTTGATCTTTATAAGAACAGCTTTAGTTATTGTACTGCTCATCTTTGGAATACCCTCCCATCCTGTATAAAAATATAAATTATACTCCTTCCTACAACTACAAACTTTCGCAATATCTATGTGATGTCGACTACATGCCTCCATGAATCATAAAAATTAAAAGTTATCTTAAACTGCTCTTACAGACACCGAATACAGTTAATTGTTTATTCTGAACAGTCCCGAAATTTTTGTTTCGAAGATAGTCGTTTATATATGTATGTAGTTACTTCTGTACTGAGTGAATGTTTAAGAGCGAAACGTAAGTGTTATATTTTATTTTATGTCTCTCAGCTTCAATGTTAGTTATGTTTGTTATATGAACAGCATATTTGTAGAATGTTTGGAATAGAGTGAAAGATGTATGATAAAGGGTAGAATGTCAGACGGGCCTGCGTGCCCAATTCTTATCCCTTTGGAAATAAAAATCAATCAATCAATCAATCTCTATTCCTAAGTTTAACCTATTGTTCTTCTCAATAAGTCCTCTCTCCTCATTATTTTTCTCTGTTCTTCTCTATAATTCTTTCTAACTCTCTCCTCTCTCTTCCTAAATTAAACCCACTGTTTTTCACTGTAAGTCTTACTCTCTCTCCCTCCCTAAGTTTTACCCACTGTTCTTTTCAGTGAGTCTTACTCTCTCTATCTCTCTCTCTCTCTCTCTCTCTCTCTATTTATCTATCTCTTTCTACGTTTTACCAATTGTTCTTCTCAATAAGTCTTTCTCTTTCTCTCTCTCTCTCTCTCTCTCTATATATATATATATATATCTATCTATATATATATATATATATATATGTATATATATATATATATATATATATATTGTATACACTGTACTCCTCAATAAGTATTACTCTCTCTCTGTCTGTCTGTCTGTCTGTCTTCCTAAGTTTTACCCATTGTTCTTTGCAATAAGTCTTACACTTCATCTTTCTCTCTCTTGATATATATTTTTTTACCTACTGTTCTTCTCAATAAGTCTTTCTCTCTATATCTCTTCCTAAGTTTTACCCATTGTTCTTCTGTTTTACTTTCTCTCTCTCTCTCTCTCTCTATATATATATAATATATATATATATATATATATTTACTCACTGGTCTTCTCAATAAGTCTCTCTCTCTCTCTCTCTCTCAATTCTTAACCCTTTTGAAATAAAGATCAATCAATCAATCAATCTCTCTCCTCTCTCTCTCTCTCTCTCTCTCTCTCTCTCTCTCCATCAAACACCAAAAAAAAAACAAAATACATGCTCATCACTACAAAACAGAAACTGCAGAATGCAACAAAAACTTCACTACAGCTTTGTGCTGGGACTAAGGCAATAGAAAATGTTCATGAACATAAAACTCTAGGACTCATTATTGATCAGCATTTAACTTGGAATTCTCACGTACACAACCTAACAAACTTGATTGCGCAGAAAGTTTACCAATTAGCCAAAATTAAACACTTTATCGACAGAGACACAAGAAAGATATATTACATATCACACATACAAACACACTTAGATTACTGTTCCACAATCTGGGATGGATGCTCAGTCTCAAACACAAAAAGGCTCCACTCACTTCACAAGCGAGCATTAAATCTGATTTGTGACAAACACCCAGTAAAGACTGTAGATAAACACAAACAACTCAAAATTCTAATCCTCAAAAATAAAATCATTTTTAACAAAGTTAAGTTTGTTCACAGAATTCTGTCGCACAATGCTCCGCCTTACTTGTTGTCACTGTTTACGTATAACACTAAACATAGCCAGCGTTTAAAAAAAAACTGTCTTCTTCCTAAACCCAGGATTGATCTGTACAAGAAAAGCTTTGCATACTCTGCAGTACAGCTCTGGGACACCCTCCCCTACCATTTAAAATCCTTTGGTAATACTTCATCCTTTAACTCAAACCTGTTTCATTATTTACTTGCTTGTAATTATATGCCTCCATAAAATAACCAGCACTCTCTCAACACATGACTCGCCAACCATCAAGTACCAAAATGACATAGTTCGAAAAGTAACTTGTTAGATATTGTTAGAAATTATTTTAATTTTGTTAAAAACATATGTTAGAAGATATGTATTTACAATGTATTTTTGTTTATGTATATGTCTGTGTGTGTATGTGTGCGTGAGAGCTATTTTATTAGATTAATTACTTCTTCTCTTTTACTTTGAATGTAATAGTTAAATCTTACACTCTTTTGATATGTTTTTTCCTAATTTAATGTGTATATTTGTACTAAATCGAGTGTGTGGGAAGAATGAAAGATGGAGTGATGAAGGGCAGAATGTAAGACGGGCCTGCGTGCCCAATTCTTTACCCTTTAAAAGTAAAGATCATTCATTCATTCATTCATTCATTCATTCATTCATTCATTCTCTCCCTCTCTCTTCCTACGTTTTCCTCATTGTTTGTTTCAATAAGTCTTACTATCTCTCTTTTCCTACGTTTTTCCTACTTTTCATCTCAATACGTCTTACTATCTCTCTTTTCCTACGTTTTTCCTACTTTTCATCTCAATACGTCTTACTATCTCTCTTTTCCTACGTTTTTCCTACTTTTCATCTCAATACGTCTTACTATCTCTCTTTTCCTACGTTTTTCCTACTTTTCATCTCAATACGTCTTACTTACTCCATCTCTTCCTAAGTTTTCCCCATGGTTCATCTCTATAACTCTTACTTTCTCCCTATCTTCATACGTTTTCCCCCTGTTCATCTCATTAAGCTTTACTTTATCTCTCTCTTCCTAAGTTTTCCCCCTGTTCATCTCATTAAGCTTTACTTTATCTCTCTCTTCCTAAGCTTTCCCCCTGTTCATCTCATTAAGCTTTACTTTATCTCTCTCTTCCTAAGCTTTCCCCCTGTTCATCTCAATAACTTTCACTTTCTCCCTTTCTTCCTCATTTCTCCCCGCTTTTCTTCTCAATAAATCTTACTTTCTCCCTCTCTTCCTCAGTTTTCCCACACTGTATTTTTTTTCGAAATCTCTGAGGAGATTTTGTATTTTATTACAAGTTTTTTTTTACATGTTTCTGTCCTCAAACTGTGGAGTTATCCTGACATTTGTACAACTCTCCCACAGAAGAATATTTGCTTCTACCTACTCCCTCCCCTACACACACACATACACACACGTACACACATGTAATATATTTATTGTTAAGTTAGCTTTCCCATTTCTCTATTTGAGTCGCAAGTGTAAACCAGTCGCTATGCTTCCTTAGTGATGTCCTGTACGTCTGACTCACAAGCCTGAATAATGTGTCTGACCTACAGGCCTGGCTTAAAGACATGACTAATTGGCCAGGCTCATTTTCTAAATCATAAGTCTAACTCATTGACCTGTCTTATAGGCCTGATTCATTTGTCTGACTCGTAGGTTGACTCATTTGTCTGACTCGTAGGTTGACTCATTTGTCTGACTCGTAGGTTGATTCATTTGTCTGACTCGTAGGTTGATTCATTTGTCTGACTCGTAGGTTGATTCATTTGTCTGACTCGTAGGTTGATTCATTTGTCTGACTCGTAGGTTGACTTATGTGTCTACTACATAACTCAAAATATTTGGTTGTAACTTCCAGCCTATTTCATCAAGATATTTCTATCACTTGATTGAGCTTTTACACGAGGATATTTCTGTCAATTGACTTTACTTTTTTTTAAATTAGCATATTTCTATCATTTGATTGACATGTTACATGAGGATATTTCTATCATTTGATTAGTGTTTAATACGAGGATATTTCTATCATTTCCTTCAGCGTTTTAATGAGGATATTTCTATAATTTATTTGACCTTTTTAATGAGTATATTTTTATCATTTGATCCAACCTTTAACACGATGATATTTCTATCATGTGATTGAGCTTACCTCTAATTTATTATTTGTTTTGTGTAGAGCAATCACGCATCATCTACTCACATTTTCATTGTTACAATATGACACATCATCTACTCACATTTTCATTGTTACAATATGACACATCATTTACTCACATTTTCATTGTTACAATATGACACATCATTTACTCACATTTTCATTGTTACAATATGACACATCATTTACTCACATTTTCATTGTTACAAGATGACACATCATTTACTCACATTTTCATTGTTACAATATGACACATCATTTACTCACATTTTCATTGTTACAATGACACATCATTTACTCACATTTTCATTGTTACAATATGACACATCATTTACTCACATTTTCATTGTTACAATATGACACATCATTTACTCACATTTTCATTGTTACAATATGACACATCATTTACTCACATTTTCATTGTTACATTATGACACATCATTTACTCACATTTTCATTGTTACAATATGACACATCATTTACTCACATTTTCATTGTTACAATATGACACATCATTTACTCACATTTTCATTGTTACAATATGACACATCATTTACTCACATTTTCATTGTTACAATATGACACATCATCTACTCACATTTTCATTGTTACAAGATGACACATCATCTACTCACATTTTCAATGTTACAGTTGATTCCATGTAGAATTATATATGTCCCCGCTGCGGTTTTTGTCAGAAAGAAACCAGTTACAAATGACAACCTAGGAATGTCAGTGCTATAGTGACCTGGTGGAATCACAATGTTAACACGTTACACTATACAGTTATGACAGTTTGTAATAATTTCAGATAAGAAGATATCCCATAAGTTCATATTAATTTCAAACAGGAAAATCTTCCATACGTTTGTGTTGATTTCAAATATGAGGATCTCCCATAAGTTTGTGTTGATTTCAAATATGAAGATCTCCATAAGTTTGTATTGATTTCAAATATGAAGATCTCCCATAAGTTTGTGTTCATTTCAAATATGAAGATCTCCCATAAGTTTGTATTGATTTCAAATATGAAGATCTCCCATAAGTTTGTGTTCATTTCAAATATGAAGATCTCCCATAAGTTTGTGTTGATTTCAAATATGAAGATCTTCCATAAGTCTGTGTTGATTTCAAATATGAAGATCTCCCATAACGTTGACTAACATTTATAGATCATTATATACTCTATTTTTCAATATCAGACTTCAAGTACTCACAATCTAGAACATTTAGAAAGATGGCAGTCCCCCACTTTCAGTTCAGTGATCATTGTGAAAGTAAACATTTTATCTTTGCAAGTTTTGTTTTTGCTAAAACTCTCTTTGTCTTCATTTATTACCCTGTTATTGCTTGCTTCATCATGTTGTAAATTACTCGGCATAATACAGTCCCTAGCCTAGGCCAGACAGTTATACCTCCCTAGTTTGCATAGTTTATCCCCGCTCTCTCTCCAAATTATCTCCATGTAACGAAAGAAGAGAAGAGAAGTTTATCGCATACATTTGTCTTATCTCACGGGCGCAGCCGCCAGGAGTAGCCTTACAAGGGCGGGACAGGAGAAGGAAGGTTGGAGAAGAAAAATGGCTGTAGAATTTGGAGGAAAAAAACTGGCTGTGATATTTTCATTCTTCTCTCTCTCTCTCTCTTTTTTTTTTTTTTTTGATGGAAAACATGCTCTCATTTTCGTTATTAATGAAATGAAACATCTAGAATGTGAACTTCCAAGATAACGACACTTTTCGCTCTATGGCTTTGTTTATGTTGTTTTGTATGTGCATGTGTGTGTGTTACCTCGTTCTGTATCAATGTTTCTATTGATTCTGTTACCTCGTTCTGTATCAATGTTTCTATTTATTCTGTTACCTCGTTCTGTATCAATGTTTCTATTTATTCTGTTACCTCGTTCTGTATCAATGTTTCTATTTATTCTGTTACCTCGTTCTGTATCAATGTTTCTGTTTATTCTGTTACCTCGTTCTGTATCAATGTTTCTATTTATTCTGTTACCTCGTTCTGTATCAATGTTTCTGTTTATTCTGTTACCTCGTTCTGTAGCAATGTTTCTATTATTCTATTCTTGTTACAACTGCTCGTTTTTGTTGTGAAAATATCTATTTCATATTTGATTTAGATCTTTAGTGTTTGTCCTCACACAGAAAGACTGATGTATTTCCCGCGTATTCGCAGGATCTCCACACATTGATTAGAGCTCCACACGTTAGCTGGATCTTCATACACAGACTAGATTCCCTCACACACTGACTAGATTCCCTCACACGCTGAATAGATTCTCCTAAACTGACTAGATTCCCTCACACACTGACTAGATTCCCTCACACACTGAACAGATTCCCTCACACACTGACTAGATTCCCTCACACACTGAATAGATTCCCTCACACACTGACTAGATTCCCTCACACACTGATTAGATTCCCTCACACACTGAATAGATTCCCTCACACACTGAATAGATTCCCTCACACACTGAATAGATTCCCCTACACACTGACTAGATTCCCCTACACACAGACTAGATTCCCTCACACACTGAATAGATTCCCCTACACAGACTAGATTCCCTCACACACTGAATAGATTCCCCTAAACTGACTGGATCTCTACAAATTGACTAGAGCTCCACACGTTAGCTGGATCTTCATACACAGACTAGATTCCCTCACACACTGACTAGATTCCCTCACACGCTGAATAGATTCTCCTAAACTGACTAGATTCCTTCACACACTGACTAGATTCCCTCACACACTGAACAGATTCCCTCACACACTGACTAGATTCCCTCACACACTGAATAGATTCCCTCACACACTGACTAGATTCCCTCACACACTGAATAGATTCCCTCACACACTGAATAGATTCCCTCACACACTGACTAGATTCCCCTACACACTGACTAGATTCCCCTACACACAGACTAGATTCCCTCACACACTGAATAGATTCCCCTACACACAGACTAGATTCCCTCACACACTGAATAGATTCCCCTAAACTGACTGGATCTCTACAAATTGACTGAATCTTTGCACAATAACTGGATTCCTACGCATTGACTCTATCCTCACTCATTGACTATATCCCCATACACTGACTGGATCCCCATACACTGACTGGATCTCCAAACATTGACTGGATCATCACAATCTGACTGAATCACCACAACCTCAATGGATTTCCATACACACTGACTGGATCCCCACAGACGAGGTGGGTTCCTACACACTGACTGTATCCTCACAAACGAGGTGGGTTCCTACACACTGACTGGATCCCACAATCGAGTTGGGTCCTACACACTGACTGGATCCCCACAAACGAGGTGGGTTCCTACACACTGACTGGATCCCACAATCGAGTTGGGTTCCTACACACTGACTGGATCCCCACAAACAAGGTGGGTTCCTACACACTGACTGGATCCCCACAAGCCGACTGGATTTCTATACGCTGTAAAAATAAAAGGTATCATGTATGAGGGCTATTCTAAAAGCAGCCTCCTATTGGTTGGTTAAAATAAATCGGTCGCCTAAGCGACACATCGTATTTCCTATGAAAACGAGCAAAATATTTATCTGTTCACGGTCATTTTTCTTCAATTGTGCACGAGTAGCGACGAAGTAAACATGTACCCTTTAATCGTCATTTCCGCTAGCTTTGAGGTCTTTGGTGTGGTACGGACGACACTCACTTCTGACTGAAATCGACCACAGGGTAATGACTGAAGACGCCATAGAGTTATGACTGAAGTCGACCACAGGGTGTCTAAATAACGTCGTTGGACAATTTTAAGATCTTTGTTGTGAGTTTATTCAAATTATGAAGGCTGGTTTCTTCGAAAATAATTTTGAGTGAGATTTAAGTGATGTAATTTTGGAAGAGATTTAGAGATTTATCTTGACTGAGACTGGAAGGTGAAATTTTTACTGAAAGAGATGAAATATTAGAAGACACAAACTTGACGAGGATAAAAAGTTACTAGTAACTAAAGCTACAAAATATTGAAAGAATTCTAGTAACTAAAGTTACAAAATAAGGCTACAAAGTATAAGCAAGTCTGGGGTCATAAACTTAGACTAGTCTGATAATATAAATAGAATAAAGTTTTAAAAAGTAAACAATACTCAGACTAAAAGACGTCAGCAAGACCGAATGTATCACATATATAGAACACTCGGACTAAAATATTTAAACTAGACCAAATATATCAAAAGTGAATAATACTGAGACTAAAATATTTAAACTTTAAACTAGACCAAATGTATCAAAAGTGAACAATACTGAGACTAAAACATTTAAACTAGACCAAATGTATCAACTGTAAAGAATACTCAGACTAAAACATTTAAACTAGTGTGAACTGCCTTTCGAAGCCCAAAACAGTATACGGATCCTGGACGGAGAGATGCAGTTCACATGATGCGGAGGTGGAAGACCTATATAAGGAAAACGCGTGCAGGAAAGGTATGCTGGGCATAGCCAGCGGGCAAATGGCGTGGCAGTTTGTCTGTGGTGTTTGATATGGAAATATGTATCCCCAGCCGCCCAAAATAGTATGTTATATATATATAAGGTAAAGGTAATCCTCTCATGCCTTAGAGGCACATAGGGATATGGTGTTAGTGCCCATATTTTCCTTGACCTGTCAGCACACTAGAGTGTGATATGGTCAGTATCACGCCTGGCCGCCTTTACTTCCCCAACTCCAGAAGAAGTCGGGTACCTATTTCTACAGCTGGGTGACTGGGGTGCCTCCGACCGGATTCGAACCCCCGACCTTCGCCATGAGAGACCAATGCACGAAGAACTTACACACACACACACACACACACACACATATATATATATATATATATGATTCATGATTATTAATGTTCTCTTGAATGGCACGGGGAAGCTATGATGGTTTTAATTTCATGTGAACTCCATGAAGCAGAGAGGAGAGCAGAAAACTATAGGATAGGGCAGGGAGCTAATTTCGTCTCATCTGGTTAGCCCTGCCGACCTCACATTATTTGATTCAAATGAGCTGTGGATTATATGATGTGTCGTAATCACACTGTGCTGTTGGATTATCGTTACTGCTGTCGTACGTGAAGACTTCGCTGATTCTACTGAGTCCTGCCATGTGTGATGAGCACACATCAAGTTTATCATATTTATTTGCATGGATAACACTATGTCAAGACATCAGGCGATACTAACCCAGCAGCAGGCAGCTGCTCCATCAGTGATGTGCATAGCACATGGTGATTTCTGGAGATGGGAGGAAAGATAGGGTGAGAATTAGTGCGTTAGCACATATGAATTTCATGAAGCTGTGGAGGAGATTCCGTGCGATCGTACAAGTTGAAATATGTTATTCAATGCATGGGCACAAAAGTGAAATATGTCATTAAATGCATTGGCACAAATGGAAATATGTTATTCAGTGAGCTGGCACAAGGTGGAAATATGTGTTCAGTGCATTTTGCAAAAGTAAGAATATGTATTCAGCGAATTTCGTACAGGTGGAATTATGTTATTCAGTGCATTGGCACAGGGAAGTTTTATGTGAGATAGGGGATGGGGAATTCATGGCAGCAGAGGCTGAAATGTATGCAGTGCATTAGCACTATATATATATATATATATATATATATTTATATATATATATATATTTATATACTTGCTTAGTAGGGCTAGAGGTCCCCAGACCAATCTGTTCCTCTGAATTATATTTATACTTATAGATAATACATTGTATTTTGTCATGGCTTGTTATTATCATGATGATACATGTTGATGTCCTGTGTATGTACTGTCTGTGGTGGGGTCACTATGATATACGTAGAGAGTGTTAATAAATGGATGTAAATTGATTTGCTGACGATTTGCTGTAAATTGATTTGTTGATGTGATGTATGAATGTGTATAAAATACTGAATTAACTGGCATGCAGTTTCCTTGGAGGGGAGAATCTGAGTTGGCGGTCATGGGGGTCGCGAGATCTTGGCCACGCAGTACGGTAGTACATGCCAAGGGGGTGCCTGAAACAGCTGGGTTGATCTATTTCTTTCCAAATCTACCCAACAAGGAAGCGCCAACTAAGTCTACATTATGGTGCCGTTTTACCTTCCAAGTGGACTGCTGTATTCTAGATCATTTTTATCGTGTACATTCCTACATTTGTCATTGTTGTTAAAAACTAGTCAAGGTCATGTCAAGGACACATGTAGGCTAGAATGGTTGAAAAAAACGGAGACGCGACATGAAAGAGACAAAATGCGGAGTGAGTGATGTAACTGAAAAGTGGGGGCGAAAACAAAGCTCAGGAGATAAAAAAAGAGTGTCACCGGAGACGCAAGATCAAAGACACACCGGAGGAGTGCCCGGACAAACAGGAAAATGAGTGACTGCGCAGAAAAGAGACAAAGGACAAATTTTTTTTAGTGAGTGTAAGAACTTGTAGTGTTGAGACGTTGTAAATCTTTCTGACAAGTGTGATGGAACCAAATATCATAAAGACAGAAATAGATCATTAGGTTAAGTCACAGACGCATGCAATGAGTGCAGATTTAAAGGAAGATTGGAAAGCACAGTCGACGGGCACGGATATTTGTGCTCTGGAGAACATGGCAGAAACATTTCAGATTTTGAACGTTAAAATGGCATTTCAGCCAGGCACAGGCAATGCTTTGCACAACGTTTCTCTCAGACCACAGGAACTTTCGGCGTGTGCCAGTTGACGTGAATGCACATCACCGCGCTGCCCAGATTCAGTGGCAATCATTCAGAGGATACCCCCCCCCACAGTTGTCTTTGTTGGTATGTTGAACATTGTGTCAACTATGGTGGACAGAACATTGTTTATGTGATGTACATACATCATGGTGATACATGTTGATGCTGAAGGGCTGATAGTGCATGATATTTCAATCATACTGAAAATTTTACATAGTTATATATGGTTTGTGTGATATAATACTGCTGTAATTAGGATTTTCATGGGCCTTGAAGTTGTTTACTGTCAGTGAGATGGAGTGTGTGTGTGAGGGGGGGGGGTCACCGAGTGTAGGGCGTGAGAGTGAAGTGTCATCTTCCATGCGCCCGGAAATGCAACGCCATAAATAAGGAAGAAAGCATGGGAGAAGTGAATTAACTTTAGAGTGTGGCGGGCTGCTCGTTTCGTCTGGCCATGATTATCGTGATATACTTAACCCTAGCCGACTCATACTATTTTAGTATAATGTGTGTGAAATCAATATGCTGCAGAGTTTATGTCCCTCCTCGTCTGTGTATGGAAATTCGATGATTCCTGTTGATTATTCGTCGTGATTCAGATGGGCATACAATCAAGGTCCATTATGTGTTTATATTTCAGTTCGTTGGCACAAAAAGGGAAAAAAAAGGGGGGGCTATTTCATGATATTCAGTGCATTAGCACAAATGGAGCTTGTGTGTAGTATGGGGAAGTGAATTGGGGATATTTCTTTATTTCAGTGCGTTATCACAAATGGAGATTTTGTGTACTATAGGAAGGTGGATTGGAGATATTTCGTTTATTCAGTACATTAGCACAAAGGGAGATTGTGTGTATTATGGTGGGGTGGATTCGTAGCAGCAGTGGCTGCATATGTTAACGAGTGCGTTGGCACACTTTTATGAGAGTGTATGCTTTGCTTATAAGGGCCAGAAAAGGCCAGGCCATCCTGGCACATCTGTTTAAGTTATATATTAGAGAGTTTTACATTTTATATTATGTCATATGTGGTCCATTCATGATGATATATGTTGTCAAACTATGCGTGCAAGTCTAAAATAGTGTGTCTGGTGTGTTTAATAAAATATTGATTAATTTAAATGCTTGACTTTGTAATGTGTAATGCATGTCATGTAGTTTGTATCAATGTATGTGATTTGCTGCATAACTGGCATACAGTATCCTTGGAGGGGAGATCATGGGCTGAAGGTTAGAAATGGGTTTGAGCCTGGCCACCCAGCATGGTAGTACATAGGCCATAGAATCTGAGGTTGCAGCTGGGTTTTTGGTCCTGCCTCTCCCGTAACTGTCCCTACATGGTGTACGTAGCACCTCGCTAAGTCTACACTAGACCAAACCTAGATCGAATGTATCAAATGAGAACAATACTGAGACTAAAACATTTAAACTAGACTAAATGTATCAAATTTGAACAATGCTGAGGCTAAAACAGTGTGAACTAGACTGAAGTGGACGTGGCACAGAGCCAAGTAGCACATTTGAAAATGTCCTAAACATTTGAAATCAAAGAAGGAGAAATCATTAAAACCATTAAATAGAAGAGAAGACGCCATTTACTATCAGCATTCATCGGTTTGTTTTTGAAAACGAAATCAGAGATATGATTCCATCTGAGCATGTTCGTGTCTGCAAGCGTTTCTCATACAGGCGTCTCTGTCTGACCTCTAGAACTTTTGTCATATGTCTCTAGTACACACGGTCATTCAAGAATTCCCACAGGAAAAATCAGGGACACTAAGTTCAGACGACTAGAAGGTCACGTGGTGTCACTGAAACGAGAGATACGTCAAGCATTCAGAGGATACCCCCCCCCACAGTTGTCTTTGTTGGTATGTTGAACATTGTGTCAACTATGGTGGACAGAACATTGTTTATGTGATGTACATACATCATGGTGATACATGTTGATGCTGAAGGGCTGATAGTGCATGATATTTCAATCATACTGAAAATTTTACATAGTTATATATGGTTTGTGTGATATAATACTGCTGTAATTAGGATTTTCATGGGCCTTGAAGTTGTTTACTGTCAGTGAGATGGAGTGTGTGTGTGAGGGGGGGGGGTCACCGAGTGTAGGGCGTGAGAGTGAAGTGTCATCTTCCATGCGCCCGGAAATGCAACGCCATAAATAAGGAAGAAAGCATGGGAGAAGTGAATTAACTTTAGAGTGTGGCGGGCTGCTCGTTTCGTCTGGCCATGATTATCGTGATATACTTAACCCTAGCCGACTCATACTATTTTAGTATAATGTGTGTGAAATCAATATGCTGCAGAGTTTATGTCCCTCCTCGTCTGTGTATGGAAATTCGATTATTCCTGTTGATTATTCGTCGTGATTCAGATGGGCATACAATCAAGGTCCATTATGTGTTTATATTTCAGTTCGTTGGCACAAAAAGGGAAAAAAAAGGGGGGGCTATTTCATGATATTCAGTGCATTAGCACAAATGGAGCTTGTGTGTAGTATGGGGAAGTGAATTGGGGATATTTCTTTATTTCAGTGCGTTATCACAAATGGAGATTTTGTGTACTATAGGAAGGTGGATTGGAGATATTTCGTTTATTCAGTACATTAGCACAAAGGGAGATTGTGTGTATTATGGTGGGGTGGATTCGTAGCAGCAGTGGCTGCATATGTTAACGAGTGCGTTGGCACACTTTTATGAGAGTGTATGCTTTGCTTATAAGGGCCAGAAAAGGCCAGGCCATCCTGGCACATCTGTTTAAGTTATATATTAGAGAGTTTTACATTTTATATTATGTCATATGTGGTCCATTCATGATGATATATGTTGTCAAACTATGCGTGCAAGTCTAAAATAGTGTGTCTGGGTGTTTAATAAAATATTGATTAATTTAAATGCTTGACTTTGTAATGTGTAATGCATGTCATGTAGTTTGTATCAATGTATGTGATTTGCTGCATAACTGGCATACAGTATCCTTGGAGGGGAGATCATGGGCTGAAGGTTAGAAATGGGTTTGAGCCTGGCCACCCAGCATGGTAGTACATAGGCCATAGAATCTGAGGTTGCAGCTGGGTTTTTGGTCCTGCCTCTCCCGTAACTGTCCCTACATGGTGTACGTAGCACCTCGCTAAGTCTACACTAGACCAAACCTAGATCGAATGTATCAAATGAGAACAATACTGAGACTAAAACATTTAAACTAGACTAAATGTATCAAATTTGAACAATGCTGAGGCTAAAACAGTGTGAACTAGACTGAAGTGGACGTGGCACAGAGCCAAGTAGCACATTTGAAAATGTCCTAAACATTTGAAATCAAAGAAGGAGAAATCATTAAAACCATTAAATAGAAGAGAAGACGCCATTTACTATCAGCATTCATCGGTTTGTTTTTGAAAACGAAATCAGAGATATGATTCCATCTGAGCATGTTCGTGTCTGCAAGCGTTTCTCATACAGGCGTCTCTGTCTGACCTCTAGAACTTTTGTCATATGTCTCTAGTACACACGGTCATTCGAGAATTCCCACAGGAAAAATCAGGGACACTAAGTTCAGACGACTAGAAGGTCACGTGGTGTCACTGAAACGAGAGATACGTCAAGCATCTGGACAGACGCCGAATAACTTTCGTGTTCAAGGTGAAGGACATTTGAGTCAGCAACTTGGTGCTGCACGACACAGAATTCTAACATGGTGATATAATCATCTGAACTTACAGCCACATTGTCTTGTCCGCAAAGAATTCTAACACGGTGATATAATCATCTGAATTTACAGCCATAGTGTCTTGTCCGCAAAGAATTCTAACATGGTGATATAATGATCTGAACTTACAGCCACATTGTCTTGTCCGCAAAAGAAATATGGCCCCAGTCACAAATAATTCAACCCTACGACACACTGTCAGTTTGGAGAGCACGACATTTTATGTAGTTCTTGTGGGTTCTTTGGTGATAATCTTGTATGCTGGTTGCTGACAAACTCTGACAGTCTGTTTAGTGACAAACTTTGACAGTCTGTTTAGTGACAAACTCTGACAGTCTGTTTATTGACAAACTCTGACAGTCTGCTTAGTGACAAACTCTGACAGTCTGTTTATTGACAAACTTTGACAGTCTGTTTATTGACAAACTTTGACAGTCTGTTTAGTGACAAACTCTGACGGTCTTTTTACTGAGAAATTCTGACAGGTGAAAGCGAGCTTCGTAGATTCCGATCATCAATAAATTCTTCAAGATCTCAGATTCACCCCCATTCCCCCCCCCCCGACCCGCTTTCTTGTCTCTGTTTAAAAGTTCAGCAGTGAGGGTCTTGTCTAAACGAAATCTTAATTTCCTTCATGGTAAAATCTAACGCTTATTTTCTGTTCATACTTGAAAGTCTCAGACTGTTAGTATACTCAGCGTAGTAGACTGTTAGTATACTCAGCGTAGTGGACTGTTAGTATACTCAGCGTAGTGGACTGTTAGTATACTCAGCGTAGTGGACTGTTAGTATACTCAGCGTAGTGGACTGTTAGTATACCCAGCGTAGTGGACTGTTAGTATACCCAGCGTAGTGGACTGTTAGTATACCCAGCGTAGTGGACTGTTAGTATACCCAGCGTAGTGGACTGTTAGTATACCCAGCGTAGTGGACTGTTAGTATACTCAGCGTAGTGGACTGTTAGTATACTCAGCGTAGTGGACTGTTAGTATACCCAGCGTAGTGGACTGTTAGTATACCCAGCGTAGTGGACTGTTAGTATACCCAGCGTAGTGGACTGTTAGTATACCCAGCGTAGTGGACTGTTAGTATACTCAGCGTAGTGGACTGTTAGTATACTCAGCGTAGTGGACTGTTAGTATACCCAGCGTAGTGGACTGTTAGTATACCCAGTGTAGTAGACTGTTAGTATACCCAGCGTAGTGGACTGTTAGTATACCCAGTGTAGTAGACTGTTAGTATACCCAGCGTAGTGGACTGTTAGTATACCCAGCGTAGTGGACTGTTAGTATACTCAGCGTAGTGGACTGTTAGTATACCCAGCGTAGTGGACTGTTAGTATACTCAGCGTAGTGGACTGTTAGTATACTCAGCGTAGTGGACTGTCGGTATAATCAACGTAGTGGACTGTTAGTATAATCAACGTAGTGGACTGTTAGTATACTCAGCGTAGTGGACTGTCGGTATAATCAGCGTAGTGGACTGTCGGTATAATCAACGTAGTGGACTGTTAGTATACTCAACGTAGTGGACTGTTAGTATACTCAGCGTAGTGGACTGTTAGTATACTCAGCGTAGTGGACTGTTAGTATACTCAGCGTAGTGGACTGTTAGTATACCCAGCGTAGTGGACTGTTAGTATACCCAGCGTAGTGGACTGTTAGTATACTCAGCGTAGTGGACTGTTAGTATACTCAGCGTAGTGGACTGTTAGTATACTCAGCGTAGTGGACTGTCGGTATAATCAACGTAGTGGAATGTTGGTATACCCAGCGTAGTGGACTGTTAGTATACTCAGCGTAGTGGACTGTTGGTATGCCCGTGGAATATTGGTATGCCCAGCGTAGTGGAATGCTGGTATGCCCAGTGTAGTGGAATGCTGGTATGCCCAGCGTAATGGAATGTTGGTATGCCCAGCGTAATGGAATGTTAGTATGCCCAGCGTAATGGACTGTTGTTATGCCCAGCGTAATGGAATGTTGGTATGCCCAGCGTAATGGAATGTTGGTATGCCCAGCGTAATGAAATGTTGGTATGCCCAGCGTAGTGGACTGTTGTTATGCCCAGCGTAATGGACTGCGTTGGAAAACGTCTGTGGCTGTAGGTTCTGAAGTGTGCCAACAGTTTGTGGAGCTTTGGCACGCTTTAGTCATCCATTGCAATTTAGTTAAAGTGACGTCATTTCCTCCTTTCGTCGTCATTCCAAACATGTCCAGCCAAGTCAGTTTTAAAACATATCAGTCTTCTCTAGGCTGCTCTTTATAAAAGACCAAATATGCAAAATGTAAACAATCCCGAAGACGTTACATGTAATCTACACTGAGACTTTCACATGCAGATTTAGTCAAGACTGTAATCTGTGGGGAGATTATAAAATTGAATCTAAATAAAGGCCATTAATGTAACCTTGGGAGAGGAAATATGGACATCTCGACTGAAGCTACAAAATGTAAACAAGGCTGAACTTGATGTGTTATATATTTACACATATAATGCTGTCTAGTGTCAGCGCTTCTGATCCCCCGCATTTTGATGTTGATGGAGGCGACTTAATAACATTTCTCGTCGTGTAAATATTGAAAGCTGTTCACTCTTCGTGCCACAGGGCATGTAAAACCGGAGAAAGAAAGCAATCGATAATAATTTGAACTTCCTCCCCGGCCACAAGATCTCACACGTGTTTGGGAACTTGAGTGTGAGATCGTGCAGAGCTCAGTTTGTTCCGTCTCTTGTCTATTGCTTTAGATTTCTAGAGATGCTTTTCTCCAGTTTACACTCAAAAGACTCTCTCTCTCTCTCTCTCTCTCTCTCTCTCTCTCGTCATCTATAGAGAGAAGTACTTTTCGCGTGAAACCCTTTGAAGTAATTGGTTTGAAGCAAGCACAGCCGGATAAAAGGCTGCCATCGATTACGTCCAAAGCTTGAGATCAGGATATTTTGCCTCGATACAGCCTCGGGAGCGACGGGTCCATGATTCCACCCAATCCTTTCAAGTTGAGACAAGCTGGGAATGGCCGCCAGATGTCGTCTTGTGTCAGGAAATCCGGGCGCAGATACATAACGCACTGATTGAGGGGACGGTGCAATGGGGTGGATGGGAGCGTGATCAAATGTCGTGAGACTGAGAACTTATTCCTGGTAATATGAGGGTTAAGGCAGTCTGGACATAAAACGTTTTTCTTTCTTACTACACGTGACATTGCATATTAAGTTATGAGTGGACTTCCGACAGAAAACCTGGAACTTTTTCCTTGAAGTCTTGACACTTCTCTGGATGTCGCATGTTCTCGCTTTAGCCAACCTCCTGAACGAAACATAATCACACAAAAAGTTTCATGAGCACACTCACCATGTCCTTACTGCAGATTAGCACGTACCAAACCGGCACAAACACCCCAGACAGAGTTCACCAGCGTTCAGTGCAGAAACCAACACCCTAGACAGCGTTCACCAGTGAAGATTTTGTAAACTTAGCTGGCGCTAAGTCTACATGTTTTAGATAGAATGGAAAGAAAAAGACCAACCCAGCTGTTTCAGGCATCCCCCTGGCAGGTACTACCGTACTGCGTGGCCAAGATCTCGTGACCCCCATGACAGCCAACCCAGATTCTCCCCTCCAAGGAAACTGCATGCCAGTTAATTCAGTATTTTATACACATGCATACATCGAATCAACATGAAATGCATGTCACCAAGTCAGCAATCAATTTACATCCGTTTGTTAACACTCTCTACATATATCAAGGTGACGCCACCACAGACATTACATACACAGGACATCAACATGTATCATCATGATAATCAGGGCATGACATAAATACAGTGTATAATCTATAACTAAGTAATAACTAAATCAGTGGACCATTTTGGCCTGGGCTCCTCTGGTCCTCATAAACAAGTATACATACATATATCTCAATATTGTGCCAATGCACGGAATAACATATTTCCATTTGTGCCAGTGCACTGAAATAAAACATGATGAAACTTTGTGTGTCCATCAAATATGACAAGACTCAACAGAATCAGCGAAATCTTCACATACTATGACAATGACGATAATCCAACAGCACATTACGGTTTCACGACACAATCCACAATACAGCAGAATCAAACATTTTGTGAGGTCTGCTGGGGCTAACGGAGACTAGACGAATCTCTGCCATGTCCTCTAGTTTTCTGCTCTCTCCCTTCCCACCACGCATTTCTCTGCATTTATATATCCTATACTTCCGGATCACGTGAATAAGTGACTCTATGCCCCCACGCCGTAGCCTCGTGGGAACCCCGAGTAACTCTTCACACAGAAACCAACGCCGTAGACGGCTTCTAACAGTGTTCAGTGCAGAAACAGCCTCGTTTATGTTCGCACTCAATAGTAATCCGAGAATCATTTGTGTAAGCAGAACTTACATGACTAGTGTGTGTAAGCAGAAATTATATGACTAGTGTATGTAAGCAGAACTTACATGACTAGTGTGTGTAAGCAGAACTTACATGACTAGTGTATGTAAGCAGAACTTACATGACTAGTGTGTGTAAGCAGAACTTACATGACTAGTGTATGTAAGCAGAACTTACATGACTAGTGTGTGTAAGCAGAACTTACATGGCTAGTGTGTGTAAGCAGACATCTTTCCACGGAGAAACTTGATCAACACCCATATAAGCGTTCTTGAAATGTGTGGTTGAAGAAATATTTGGCTTTGTTTGTTTGTATCTGTGTTACATTCTTGGAAACACGAAACTTGTTACATTCTTGGAAACACGAAACTTGTTACATTCTTGGAAATACGAAACTTTCGTACATTTTTTTAGCTTCATTTTTCTTTTGCAAAATTTCATTTGCTCCTCCGGGCAGAAAATTTTAAAAATATTTGAGTTTTTATTTTATTCTTTCTCCTGACACTCCATGCATACATACACAAAACACATATTCATACATATACAAGAGACACATAGACACATATACCCATAGATACACATACATAGACACATATACATAGACACACACCCACACACACACACACACACACACACATAGACACACACCCATAGAATACATCTTCAACAAAGTCTAAAATATAGACTTATAGACACACATACATAGACACACAGACATACACACACCCATAGGCACACAGACACACACAGACACACCCACAGACACACACCCGTAGATACATATACATAGACACACACCCATAGACACACATACATAGATACACATCTATAGACACACATACATAGACATATATACATACATACACCCACAGACACATACATAGACACACACCCATAGACACATATCTTCAACAAAGTCTAAAATTCTTGTACACTAATCAATGAGAAAGTCAGGGTGATCGTTAGAGAGAGTGAGAGAGTGAGAGAGAGTGAAATATGAGAACAAGTGACGTCTAGGAGGACACGGTGATAATGTCAGAGAAAACGTATTATCAAGAAAAACGTCAACGGAGAGCGAACAAGCATAAGAAGAAAAACATCTCAAAGCAGGAACAAGCAGATTTGTTACAAGGGAAAGAAAAGAGAGTCAGATACATAGAAAATATTCACACACACACACACACACACTTGGTGAATCAACTGAAAGAAAAAGAAAAGAGAGTCAGATACATAGAAAATATTCACACACACACACCACACACACACACACACACACACACTTGGTGAATCAACCGTAAGACAAAAATACAAAGAAGTGGAGTCACTCACATAAAAATACGCGGAGAAACGCATGTACATACGTGGTAAAAACATAAATGCACACATATAAAACATGGAGAAATGCATATAAAGATACATCATCATCATCATCATCAGATGCCGTGCCGACTGACGTTGGCTATTATGCTTCTGCAGAGTACACGATCCTTCATGCAGGCCATCAGCTCAGTTGGTGATCTCCTCTCACACCATCTCGTCAGACTGTCCAGTATCATTTCTCTTGGTCTTCCTCTGGATCATCTTCCTTCTATTTTTACTGTTGTTATAATATTTTCAATGCCCCCTCTTCTCATTGCATATCCTATGAAAGTACATTATCTCTCTCTTATTTTTTTTTTTTTTTTGACAAGACTTTTTGTCTCTCCAGCTCTTCTCATACATTCTTCATCGGTTATTTTTGCTGTCCAGGGGATTCACAACATTCTTCTAATAAACCACATTTCTGCTGCTTCCAATGAATTTTGTGCAGACTTGCCTATTGTCCATGATTCACTTCCATATAACAAGATAGGTTCAATATAGCATTTTAGGACTCGTTTTCTAACATTCATTGATAAGGATGTGTTGGATAATATGTTTCTCATTCTCTGAAATACAGTCTGTGCTTGGCCTATTCTGTTCCTAATTTCTGTTCTGCATTTCCCATCTGAAGTTATTACTGCTCCAAGGTATTTGAATTTCTGCACCTGCTTTAGAATAGTTCCATTTAATTTTATACTGCATGTTGGTGGATTCTGTTTCTTAGATATAACCATATTCTTTGTCTTTTTATGTTTAAAGTAAGGCCTTTCTGTTCATTTTCTTTGTTGACTTTATCCAAGAGATTTTGCAGGTCTTGTTGGTTCGCAGCTATCAGTACCGTGTCGTCAGCATACCGAAGGTTGTTAATATTGTATCCTCCAACTTTTATGCCTGGTTCTGTGATGATCGTTCTTAGAATATTCTCGCTGTACAAAGAAAAAAAAAGGTCTAAAGGAGATAGTATACATCCTTGTCGCACTCCTTGTATTATAGGAGACACACGTATAAAAAGTGAAGTCATAAAACTCTCTGATACTCACATAAAGTAACAGGGAGACACATGTAAATGTCGTGCAGATATACTTATAAAAACATGGAGTTACATGTAAAAATCCTGCAGACACGCTTATAAAGACATGGAGACACGAGTAAAATCCGTGATAAATATAAAGATACCGGGACACAAATATAAAGACACGGAGACACAAATATAAAGACACGGGGACACAAACTTAAAGACACGGAGGCACATACATAAAAACATGGGGACACAAATATAAAGACACGGAGACACAAATATAAAGACACGGAGACACAAATATAAAGATATGATGAAACAAATATAAAGACACAGGGACACAAATATAAACACATGGAGACACAAATATAAAGACATGGAGGCACAAATATAGAGACACAGGGACACAAATATAAAGATATGGAGACACAAATATAAAGACATGGAGGCACAAATATAAAGACACAGGGACACAAATATAAAGACATGGAGACAAAGATACGGGGACACAGATATAAAGACACAGGAACACACATATAAAGACATGGAGACACAAATATAAAGACATGGAGACACAAATATAGAGACACAATGACACAAATATAAAGATATGGAGACACAAATAAATACAACGGAGACACAAATACAATGATATCTTATATCCTTCCCGTCCCGTTAAGCGTCACATAGGGCTCGCGAGGTAGTTCGCCAGTTTTTCCTGTTTTCGGCTAGCTTTTCAACCTCATCAAGGCATTTTATGCCTATTTATTTGGACTTTCTTAACAATGACCTCTTTAGAGTTTCATGCTGTCTGCCTCTTTTTCTTCGGCCTGTTGTGTTCCACTTGATAGCTTGTTTTGGGATTCTCTGCTCATTTCTTCTCATCAAGTGGCCAACATATGTCCATCTCCTTTTCCTGATCACCCATAAGACTGGTTGTTGTTCAGTCATCTGTCTTATCTCTGCTTTGTTCTTGAATTAGTTCCACTTGATGCCGAGTATTTTCCTTAATCATTTGTTTTCAAAAGAGTCTAATTTCTTGTCTATTTCTTTAGTTGTTTTCCAGTTTTCACATGCATAAATGAGGGTGGATATTACATTTGAATTGAATAGTCTTAACTTGGTTTTTGTGCTTATAACCTTTGAATGCCATATGTTCTCAAGGTTCTTGAAGATTGATGCTGCTTTTGCAATTCTGATTCTAACTTCCTTTCTAGTGTCACCATCCTGGTCTATGTAGCTGCCAAGGTATGCAAATTGATTGACTTCTTTAATATCTGTCCCTTCTATGTGTATTTTTCCATTTTGATTAATGGGAATTTTCATTATTTTTGTTTTGTCCTTGTTAATTTCAAGTCCTATTTTGCTAGCCAGTGAAGACAGGCTATCTGTTTTTTCTTGCATGGAATTCACATTGTTACTGATAAAATCAAGATATTCTAGTTGGGTCCCATGTACCCAGTCAATACCTGTGTTACCTGTGCAGCATTTTTTCATTATGAAGTCTACTGTAATCCCAAAAAGTAAAGGAGACAGTATACATCCTTGTTTCACACCTGTTTCAATCTGGAACCATTCACTCATCCCTTCTTCTGTCTTGACTGCACAAACATATCCATTGTATAAGTCCTTAATGATGTTGACAATTTTAGATAGTATTCCATATAGACTTAAAATTCTCCATAATGAATCTCTGTATATGCTATAAAATGCCTTTTTAAAGTCTATGAAGTTCAGTATTAATAGTTTCTGCTTTTCAATATGTTCTTCAAGTATTACTCTTAGAGTAAATACCTGGTCAAGACAGCCTCTCCCTTTTTGAAATCCTGCTTGTTCTCTCATTGCAGTATCCACTATATCTTTAAGTCTGTTCAAAATGACCTTGCAAAATATTTTTGACACAACTGATATTAAGGTTACTCCTCTCCAATTGTTACAGTCACTAAGGTTGCCTTTTTTCAGTATTTTAACAATGATTCCTTTTTTCCAGTTAGAAGGGACCTTTTCTTCTTTCCAAATCTTGTTAAACATTCTCTGTAATTGTCTCATGTTGTCACTATTGATAGCTTTTAACACTTTGGGTGTTATTTCATCTTCATCTGCAGCTTTGTTGGCCATTAGCTTCACTGCTGTTTCAATTTCATGCAATTTAATTTCATCTAAGTTGACATTATGTGTAGGTATAATTTTATTGTTTTCTGCCAAACTCTATATTGTTACATTTTTTTCTACTATATTCTATGTAACCACATTTTTTATTGTTTTCTACTATATTCTATGTAACCACATTTTTTATTGTTTTCTACTAGAAAACTATCTAATTTTGTTATAGGAGCCAGTTTTATTGCATTTGTTGCCTCTTTCATTTCTACTCTATCAGGCATATTTTTAAAAATTATTTCCTACCATTATGTAGACACATTTTTTATAATTATTTCCTATCATTATGTAGACATTTTTATAATTATTTCCTATCATTATGTAGACATTTTTATAATTATTTCCTATCATTCTGTAGACACTTTTATAATTTGTTTCCTATCATTCTGTAGACATTTTTATAATTTTTTCCTACCATTCTGTAGACATTTTTATAATTTTTTCCTGTCATTCTGTAGACATATTTTTATAATTATTTCCTACCATTATGTGGACGCCTTTTTAATATTATTCCGGCCATTATATAGGCGCAACATTGTATTATTTCCTATGATTATGTAGGCACATTCCTTTGATTATTTCCTATGATTATGTAGGCACATTCCTTTGATTATTTCCTATGATTATGTAGGCACATTCCTTTGATTATTTCCTATGATTATGTAGGCACATTCCTTTGATTATTTCCTATGATTATGTAGGCACATTCCTTTGATTATTTCCTATGATTATGTAGGCACATTCCTTTGATTATTTCCTATGATTATGTAGGCACATTCCTTTGATTATTTCCTATGATTATGTAGGCACATTCCTTTGATTATTTCCTATGATTATGTAGGCACATTCCTTTGATTATTTCCTATGATTATGTAGGCACATTCCTTTGATTATTTCCTAGCACACTCTATGTGAGCATATTTTCTAACCGTCCTTTATAGCAGGAGGTTTGTAATAGCTACGTATATTTCCAATTTGTGTAGCTATAATATTTGTTTAGCGAGAGGGGGGAGGCATGGAGACATGGAGAGGGATGAGACAGAAAGACATCAAGCAAGAGAGGGGGACATGAAGACAGACAGAGAGATAAGAAGAGATGAAAACATGGAGAGAGAGGTGAGAGACATGAAGACATGGAGAGAGAGAGAGACATGAAGACATGGAGGGAGAGAGGGGGAGACGTGAAGACATGGAAAGATAGAAGAGGAGGCATGAAGTCATAGGTAGAGAGGAGGAGACATGAAGACATTGAGAGGAAGAGAGAGGAAGAGACATGAAGACATGGAGAGAGAGAGAGAGGAGAAGACATGACGACATAGAGAGAGAGAGGATGAGATCTGAAGGCATAGACAGAGAGGATGAGACATCAAGAGAGGGGGAGACAAGGAGAAGAAAAGGAGACATTAAGACAGGGACAGACAAAGGAGGAGACATTAATACAGGGAGATACACAGGAGGAGATATTAAAACAGACAGAAACAAAGGAGGAGACATTAAGACAGGAAAGACAAAGGAGGAGACATGAAAATATATACATTGAGAGAAGGATGAGATATGAAGAGAGAGGAGACATATACAGAAGGAGACAAGAAGACATAGACATGAAGAAAGAGAGAAAGGGACATGAAGACACAGATAGAGAGGAAGAGACATGAAGACATAGAGAGAAAGAGACATGAAGACGTGGAGAGAGAGAGGAAGAGACATGAAGACATAGAGAGAGAGGAAGAGACATTAAGACATAGAGGAGGATACATGAAGACACAGAGAGAGAGGAGACAAGAAGACATAGAGAGAAAGGAAGAGACATGAAAACATAGAGAGAGAAGGGACAAAAAGACACACACACACACAGAGAGAGAGAGAGAGAAGAAGACATGAAGACGTAGAAAAAAGCATGACGAAATGAAGAGACATCAAAACATAGAAAGGAGGAGATATAAAGACACAGAAAGTAGGAGGCATGAAAATATAGAAAGGAAAAGACATAACGATGTGGAGAGAGAAGAAGACATGACGACATGAGGAGACATGAAGACATAGAAAGGGGGAGACATGAAGACATAGAAAGGGGGAGACATGAAGACATAGAAAGGGGGAGACATGAAGACATAGAAAGGGGGAGACATGAAGACATAGAAAGTGGGAGACATGAAGACATAGAAAGAGGGAGACATGAAGACATAGAAAAGGGGAGACATGAAGACATAGAAAGGGGGAGACATGAAGACATAGAAAGGGGGAGACATGAAGACATAGAAAGGGGGAGACATGAAGACATAGAAAGGGGGAGACATGAAGACATAGAAAGTGGAAGACATGAAGACATAGAAAGTGCGAGACATGAAGACATAGAAAGGAGGAGACATGAAGACATAGAAAGGGGGAGACATGAAGACATAGAAAGGGGGAGACATGAAGACATAGAAAGGAGGACACATGAAGACATAGAAAGGGGGAGACATGAAGACATAGAAAGGAGTAGACATGAAGACATAGAAAGGAGGAGACATGAAGACATAGAAAGGGGGAGACATGAAGACATAGAAAGGGGGAGACATGAAGACATAGAAAGGGGGAGACATGAAGACATAGAAAGTGGAAGACATGAAGACATAGAAAGGAGTAGACACAAGACACGGAGAGAGAACGAAGGAACGAATAGACTTTATTTTCAAAAAGTTAAGAAATGGACACGCAGGCCGTCTACCATTCTGCCCTTCATAATACAGCTTTCACTCAGCCACAATCATTCAGCTTTTGTTAATGAACAACATATGCATTAAAAAGCAAAAGCAAAAAAAAAAATGCGCAAATAATTAATAAATCAGTTATTTCCACACACAACACATTTTGCTTTATGTAATACGTGAAATAAACGTGATTAAATTCTTAAATTCATTCTAAACTAACAAATTTATAGAAAATCAGTATAAAAAATACACAAATCAAACTATACTTTAAAATAATTTAGACTTAGTATATACAAGGTATGACAATTAAGTAATGAGACTAATTACATAAAAAATAAAATAAACAACAGTTGAAGATATAACCTGTATTTTAATCAAAGTAGGCACCTTGTGCATTGATACAGCGAGTGGCACGATCTAACAAACACTGGAACGACCTCTGCAGCTCTTCTGTTGGTATGGCCCTTAAACTCGATGTCATCAGTATCGTCACAGAAGCGAACTTTCAATGGTAACTTTAATTTTGGGATGTCATCAATGTACCCCGTCGATGTAGACATTAGCAACAGGTTTAAGTTCTGCAGGACAGCTCAGCAACAAGCAGTCAACAAGTGTCTACATCACCAAAAACAGACATGGTTCACAAGTATTCCTCTCACCAGCCTTCAAATCTAAATCACCACCAGCACCATCCCAGTCACCAGCACAATTTCCACATCAAAGAAAACACAAATCTTCTGGTGATTGGAGACTCCCTAATGAAAGGAATCTATGCTGACCGGTTGTCCGTCTCAGCGGAGGACACAGTCTCAGTGATTCCGGTGCCAGGGGCCGCTATCATGAAAATAATAGGAACACTGAGAAGCTTGAACGTCGAAAGGGGGAGACATGAAGACATAGAAAGTGGGAGACATGAAGACATAGAAAGTGGGAGACATGAAGACATAGAAAGGGGGAGACATGAAGACATAGAAAGGGGGAGACATGAAGACATAGAAAGGGGGAGACATGAAGACATAGAAAGGGGGAGACATGAAGACATAGAAAGGGGGAGACATGAAGACATAGAAAGTGGAAGACATGAAGACATAGAAAGTGCGAGACATGAAGACATAGAAAGGAGGAGACATGAAGACATAGAAAGGGGGAGACATGAAGACATAGAAAGGGGGAGACATGAAGACATAGAAAGGAGGACACATGAAGACATAGAAAGGGGGAGACATGAAGACATAGAAAGGAGGAGACATGAGACATAGAAAGGGGGAGACATGAAGACATAGAAAAGGGGAGACATGAAGACATAGAAAAGGGGAGACATGAAGACATAGAAAGGGGGAGACATGAAGACATAGAAAGGGGGAGACATGAAGACATAGAAAGTGGAAGACATGAAGACATAGAAAGGAGTAGACATGAAGACATAGAAAGGAGGAGACATGAAGACATAGAAAGGGGGAGACATGAAGACATAGAAAGGGGGAGACATGAAGACATAGAAAGGGGGAGACATGAAGACATAGAAAGTGGAAGACATGAAGACATAGAAAGGAGTAGACATAAGACACGGAGAGAGAACGAAGGAACGAATAGACTTTATTTTCAAAAAGTTAAGAAATGGACACGCAGGCCGTCTACCATTCTGCCCTTCATAATACAGCTTTCACTCAGCCACAATCATTCAGCATTTGTTAATGAACAACATATGCATTAAAAAGCAAAAGCAAAAAAAAAAAAAATGCGCAAATAATTAATAAATCAGTTCTTTCCACACACAACACATTTTGCTTTATGTAATACGTGAAATAAACGTGATTAAATTCTTAAATTCATTCTAAACTAACAAATTTATAGAAAATCAGTATAAAAAATACACAAATCAAACTATACTTTAAAATAATTTAGACTTAGTATATACAAGGTGCGACAATTAAGTAATGAGACTAATTACATAAAAAATAAAATAAACAACAGTTGAAGATATAACCTGTATTTTAATCAAAGTAAGCACCTTGTGCATTGATACAGCGAGTGGCACGATCTAACAAACACTGGAACGACCTCTGCAGTTCTTCTGTTGGTATGGCCCTTAAACTCGATGTCATCAGTATCGTCACAGAAGCGAACTTTCAATGGTAACTTTAATTTTGGGATGTCATCAATGTACCCCGTCGATGTAGACATTAGCAACAGGTTTAAGTTCTGCAGGACAGCTCAGCAACAAGCAGTCAACAAGTGTCTACATCACCAAAAACAGACATGGTTCACAAGTATTCCTCTCACCAGCCTTCAAATCTAAATCACCACCAGCACCATCCCAGTCACCAGCACAATTTCCACATCAAAGAAAACACAAATCTTCTGGTGATTGGAGACTCCCTAATGAAAGGAATCTATGCTGACCGGTTGTCCGTCTCAGCGGAGGACACAGTCTCAGTGATTCCGGTGCCAGGGGCCGCTATCATGAAAATAATAGGAACACTGAGAAGCTTGAACGTCGACTCAAAGATCATGAGGACAACAGTTCACGCTGGCATCAATGACAGCGTGAATGGTTTGACTCTCAGACCCTACGATCTTCATGTCCTGATATCGACAATTAAACAGAAATTTCCAAGCACGTCAATCTTCATATCCTCAATCATATATCCTCCGGTGCTGGGCGACGCTTGGCACACAACAACAACAGAATTCTCAGCACACTGTGCCAACAAAACAACTTAAGTTTCATCAACAACACCCCGTTCTTCTCTTCGGAGTCTGAAAGACTTTGTCGTGACCAAATCCACACCAACAAGATCGGTACCAGCTAAAATATCAAGTACCCCGCTCGAACACAGCAGGACAGAGTGCCACCATCAGGCAACATAAAGTAGGACAGAGTGCATCAGTCAGGCAACATAAAGCAGGACAGAGTGCCACAGTCAGGCAACATAAAGTAGGACAGAGTGCCACAGTCAGGCAACATAAAGCAGGACAGAGTGCCTCAGTCAGGCAACATAAAGCAGGACAGAGTGCCACAGTCAGGCAACATAAAGCAGGACAGAGTGCCACAGTCAGGCAACATAAAGCAGGACAGAGTGCCACAGTCAGGCAACATAAAGTAGGACAGAGTGCCACAGTCAGGCAACATAAAGTAGGACAGAGTGCCACAGTCAGGCAACATAAAGTAGGACAGAGTGCCACAGTCAGGCAACATAAAGCAGGACAGAGTGCCACAGTCAAGCAACATAAAGCAGGACAGAGTGCCACAGTCAAGCAACATAAAGCAGGACAGAGTGCCACAGTCAGGCAACATAAAGCAGGACAGAGTGCCACAGTCAGGCAACATAAAGCAGGACAGAGTGCCACAGTCAAGCAACATAAAGCAGGACAGAGTGCCACAGTCAAGCAACATAAAGCAGGACAGAGTGCCACAGTCAAGCAACATAAAGCAGCGAAGACAAGTAAAAATCCCTAACACACGGGGGACCACCGCTTCTCTGATTACGCAACCCAGAATCTACCACCCCCACCAACCATCCAGGCAAATCACTGCTAACACAACCCAGAATCTACCACACCCACCAACCATCCAGGCAAACCACTGCTAACACAACCCAGAATCTACCACACCCACCAACCATCCAGGCAAACTACTGCTAACACAACCCAGAATCTACCACACCCACCAACCATCCAGGCAAACTACTGCTAACACAACCCAGAATCTACCACACCCACCAACCATCCAGGCAAACCACTGCTAACACAACCCAGAATCTACCACACCCACCAACCATCCAGGCAAACCACTGCTAACACAACCCAGAATCTACCACACCCACCGCAGTAGAATCAAGATTTACATTATCTTATGCAGTTCAGCCCAGCAGCTTTAAGCCAAGCCTTCATGATGTCTGTCATCAACAAGCAACACATGTCACCGATGTCCAGACAATAGGAACTGTGAGATTTCATGAAATATCTTGTTATTCAATTATCTATCATTGTAACCTTGCCATTATTAGCTGTAGAAATTGGCCTAGATAGCTGATGAGTGGCTACGAAAGGAAGGTCTTAGAATTGGTCATTTAAACATTTACCACCTGTTAGGGAAACCTTCTGAGGCAACTAACATAGTTAATCACAAATTCCTTGTCTTTGGCTTTTCAAAAATCGTCTAAACAAAAATATAACTGACGAAGACATTAGGACAGACGGGTATAATTTACTTCGACGTGACCCTACTAGGAAACTTGAGACAGGATTAGTTGCATATGTTACCACAGCCATACACTCTTGCCGTAGAACCAGATACTGAAACCTGTGATGTACCATCAATACTTGAAGATGAAATCATAGATGCCATCAAACACATGAAGAAAGGAAAAGCGACTGTGCCTGATAATATAACAATAGAAGAAATAGAGGCACTAGAGGAGATAGAAATAAAAATAATAACCAAGTTACTGAGTGACATTTACAACAGTGGCTATATGCCCAGTGACTTGCTTAAATCCACGTTTATAGCACTACCAAAGGAATATGAGGACCACCGGACTATCAGCCTCTCATGTCACATAACGAGGCTACTTCTAAGAATTATTATGAGATGAACAAGGAAAAAGATAAAAATAGAAATATCAGAGCAACAGTTTGGATTTGTTGAAGGAAAGGGAACACACAATGCCATTTATGCTTTATGAACACTAACAGAAAGAGCTTTAGAAGTACAGAAAGATCTCTACTTATGCTTCATTGATTACACCAAGGCATTCGACAAGGTGAAACATTGTGAAATTATTAAACTGCTTGAAGACATCAATATAGATGGCAAAGACCTGAGGATTGTAAAACATCTATACTGGCAGCAAGAAGCAGAAAAGCGAGTTGAAAATTGAACTGGAAAATATCAACCTATCTTCTTCTTCTTCTTCGTTCACTTCTACCACCAAAAACCGCACTGTGAACCTACTGAATTCACGTCTGTGGTCCTCGTTAGGATCCGTGGTCCCCTGTGTGGTCCAAAATAGACCACACGAGATCCACGAGAGGACCACAAGGGGTTCATAGTATCACAGTGCTTTAGCCTGTATTCTTGGTGGGTCTCGGAAGCGGGATTGCGTGACACCGTGGTTTTCATTGCACCAGTTTAGTCTAGGGTTGGACTTTCTCACCGGAAGACCTCGACGTGTTTAGGATATCAGTGCATCCCCACTGGGTGAGAGGCGGTAGCCCACCCAGGCCAGAGTTGGACTTTCTCACCGGAAAACCTCGACGTGTTTTGAGATACCCGTGTATCACCGCCGGGTGAGAGGTGGTTGCCCATCCAGTCCAGGGTTGGACTTTCTCACCGGGAAACCTCAGCGTGATTAGGATACGCAACATCCCCGCCGGGTGAGAGGTGGGTGCCTATCTAGACTTCCCTGGTCCAGTGTCTCCGACTTCAGCATTTTGCGGTCGTGGCCGCTACCCTTCCTAGTTGTGACCAGGATGGAGCTTTTGTCCAGGAGGACGAATCCTCGCCACTAGTGACTTCTACCCCTGGGTTGAGCCGGTTTAGGCATTATCCCAGTATGGGCGTGTTTGGGACGGGACCGACCTCTAGGGCAGAGGTACTGTGACATGCATAGCCTTCAAGATTCACCCCTGGTATGAGCCGGTTTAGGCAAAATTCACCAGTATAGGTGTTTATCAGGCGTTACCGACCTCTAGAGCGGAGGTGGCGTGACATGTCTAGCCATCAAGTTCCACCCCTGGTGTGTGCTGGTTTAGGCATGTTTCACCAGTGTAGGTGTATTTCGGACATGGCCGGCCTCTAGAGCAGAGGTGTCGTGGTATAGCTCTCGTAGCGATACTACTGGACATACCGGTTAAACTTCACTTTCCACCACCTTTTCCCATCGGCGCCGCACAGCAACCTTTATTTCTTTTCCGCATTTACTTCCTTAACCGGGAGGAGCTTCACTCCACGCGAGGCATTTGAAACCTTCTGAGGCAACTAACATAGTTAATCACAAATTCCTTGTCTTTGGCTTTTCAAAAATCGTCTAAACAAAAATATAACTGACGAAGACATTAGGACAGACGGGTATAATTTACTTCGACGTGACCCTACTAGGAAACTTGAGACAGGATTAGTTGCATATGTTACCATTGCCATACACTCTTGCCGTAGAACCAGATACTGAAACCTGTGATGTACCATCAATACTTGAAGATGAAATCATAGATGCCATCAAACACATGAAGAAAGGAAAAGCGACTGTGCCTGATAATATAACAATAGAAGAAATAGAGGCACTAGAGGAGATAGAAATAAAAATAATAACCAAGTTACTGAGTGACATTTACAACAGTGGCTATATGCCCAGTGACTTGCTTAAATCCACGTTTATAGCACTACCAAAGGAATGTGATGACCACCAGACTATCAGCCTCTCATGTCACATAACGAAGCTACTTCTAAGAATTATTATGAGATGAACAAGGAAAAAGATAAAAATAGAAATATCAGAACAACAATTTGTATTTGTTGAAGGAAAGGGAACACACAATGCCATTTATGCTTTACGAACACTAACAGAAAGAGCTTTAGAATTACAGAAAGATCTCTACTTATGCTTCATTGATTACACCAAGGCATTCGACAAGGTGAAACATTGTGAAATTATTAAACTGCTTGAAGACATCAATATAGATGGCAAAGACCTGAGGATTGTAAAACATCTATACTGGCAGCAAGAAGCAGAAAAGCGAGTTGAAAATTGAACTGGAAAATATCAACCTATCTTCTTCTTCTTCTTCGTTCACTTCTACCACCAAAAACCGCACTGTGAACCTACTGAATTCACGTCTGTGGTCCTCGTTAGGATCCGTGGTCCCCTGTGTGGTCCAAAATAGACCACACGAGATCCACGAGAGGACCACAAGGGGTTCATAGTATCACAGTGCTTTAGCCTGTATTCTTGGTGGGTCTCGGAAGCGGGATTGCGTGACACCGTGGTTTTCATTGCACCAGTTTAGTCTAGGGTTGGACTTTCTCACCGGAAGACCTCGACGTGTTTAGGATATCAGTGCATCCCCACTGGGTGAGAGGCGGTAGCCCACCCAGGCCAGAGTTGGACTTTCTCACCGGAAAACCTCGACGTGTTTTGAGATACCCGTGTATCACCGCCGGGTGAGAGGTGGTTGCCCATCCAGTCCAGGGTTGGACTTTCTCACCGGGAAACCTCAGCGTGATTAGGATACGCAAACATCCCCGCCGGGTGAGAGGTGGGTGCCTATCTAGACTTCCCTGGTCCAGTGTCTCCGACTTCAGCATTTTGCGGTCGTGGCCGCTACCCTTCCTAGTTGTGACCAGGATGGAGCTTTTGTCCAGGAGGACGAATCCTCGCCACTAGTGACTTCTACCCCTGGGTTGAGCCGGTTTAGGCATTATCCCAGTATGGGCGTGTTTGGGACGGGACCGACCTCTAGGGCAGAGGTACTGTGACATGCATAGCCTTCAAGATTCACCCCTGGTATGAGCCGGTTTAGGCAAAATTCACCAGTATAGGTGTTTATCAGGCGTTACCGACCTCTAGAGCGGAGGTGGCGTGACATGTCTAGCCATCAAGTTCCACCCCTGGTGTGTGCTGGTTTAGGCATGTTTCACCAGTGTAGGTGTATTTCGGACATGGCCGGCCTCTAGAGCAGAGGTGTCGTGGTATAGCTCTCGTAGCGATACTACTGGACATACCGGTTAAACTTCACTTTCCACCACCTTTTCCCATCGGCGCCGCACAGCAACCTTTATTTCTTTTCCGCATTTACTTCCTTAACCGGGAGGAGCTTCACTCCACGCGAGGCATTTGAAGAGTCTCGCCAGCAGTGTCTTAACCTCTGGGACAAACCGGTTCATGCATTTCACCCGATATGACCGCACTCAGGACGTGGCCGACCTCCAAACCAGAGGTACCGTGATTTGACTGTTTGCTTCGCTTTATCCTTTCTACCACCTTTTCCGCAGTGATGCTGTACGGCAACCTCATTTGTACCTTTCTTCATTGGCCGGGAGGAGCACCGCTC
The DNA here is from genome assembly GCA_009760885.1 of Achatina immaculata. Lineage (NCBI taxonomy): Eukaryota > Metazoa > Mollusca > Gastropoda > Stylommatophora > Achatinidae > Lissachatina > Lissachatina immaculata. The sequence continues at coordinate 37,812,525 of CM019717.1, read as the reverse complement.
CACGCACGGCAGCTGAAGATCTCGCCAACAGCATATCAACCTATAAAACAAGGGGTGCGGCAAGGATGTGTACTATCTCCAGACCTTTTTTCTCTGTACAGGGAGAATATTCTAAGAACGATCATCACAGAACCAGACATAAAAATTGGAGGATACAATATTAACAACCTTCGGTATGCTGACGACACAGTACTGATAGCTGAGACCCAACAAGACCTACAAAATCTTTTGGATAAATCGCTAAAGGAAGTGAAAAGAAAGGCCTTACTTTGAACATCAAAAAATAGAGACTATGGTTATATCTAAGAAACAGAATCCACCAGCATGCAGTATAACATGAAATAATTACATTAAAATTAAAGCACGTGCAGAAATTAAAATACCTTAGATCAGTTATAACTTCAGATGGGAAATGCAGAACAGAAATTAGGAACAGAATAGGCCAAGCAAAGACTGCATTTCAGAGAATGAGAAACATATTAGCCAACACATCTTTATCAATGAATGTTAGAAACGAGTCCTAAAATGCTATATTGAACCTATCTTGTTATATGGAAGTGAATCATGGACAATAGGCAAGTCTGCACAAAATTCATTAGGAGCAGCAGAAATGTGGTTTATTAGAAGAATGTTGCGAATCCCCTGGACAGCAAAAATAACTAATGAAGAATGTATGAGAAGAGTTGGAGAGACAAGAAATCTTGTAAAAAAAAAAATAAGAGAGAGACAATGTACTTTCATAGGACATGCAATGAGAAGAGGGGGCATTGAAAATATTATAACAACAGGAAAAATAGAAGGAAGAAGATCAAGAGGAAGACCAAGAGAAATGATACTGGACTGTCTGATGTGATGGTGTGAGAGGAGATCACCAACTGAGCTGATGGCCTGCATGAAGGATCGTGTTTCTGGAAGAGCATAATAGTCAACGCCAGGATGATGATGATGATGATGATGATGATGATGTAGAACAGACCTTGAGACATCAGATATTGAATGTATATACTTTGATCTTACAAATATAACCAGAACAATACGGTATAGAAGTGAAGAACCGTTTCGAAATCCTGATGGCTGTACAGGAGGAGATGACACCAGATGAATTGGCTACGCAGACCAAAGATATCTTAATAACAACAGCTAAAGACATGGTTGCAGTAAAGAAAACACAAAAGAATGGATAGATTACAGCAGGTACACTAGAACTGATAAAACAACGTAGAGAAATGAAGACGCAATGGAAAGTGACAAACAACAACAAAGAGAAATATAAAACTTTAACAAAAGAAGTACGAAGAAACATAAGAAAAGACAAAAAACAATAAATACAAGATTGTTGTGAAAGAACAGAAGAACATCAGAAGTGTGGAAGAGATAGTGAAATGTTTAAAGAAATGAAGACATTGATGAGAAATGTCACACCTAAGCTAAATGTAATTTGTGATGAGATGGGGAATACCTTGACAGAAACAGAAGAAATTCTAGAAAGATGGAAGGAATATTGCAAAGGAATGTATGAAACAGTTGATTGTGAAAGCAGAAATCAACAGTGTGAATTATTATTGGAGGAGAAAGAACCTGAACCGACAATAGAAGAAGTTTATGGGCAATAAAGAATCTGAAAAATGGTAAATCACCAGGATGTGATGTGATAACAGCTGAACTTATTAAAGCAGGAGGAAAGGAAGGTGCAACAATCTATCATGCACTATGTAAAAAGATATGGCATTCAAGTATTTGGCCAAAAGAATGGAAAAGAACTGTATTCATACCACTGCCAAAAAAGGGTAACCTGAAATTATACACAAACTACAGAACTGTTAAAAATCATAATGGGTAGACTTCGTAAGAAAATAGAAGAAGAAGTCAATATGGTCCAAGCTGGTTTCAGGCAAAGAAGAGGATCAAGAGATCATATATTCATTCTAAGATTAATAACAGAGAAATGCAGAGAGTTTAATGTGAATCTATATTTATCCTTTATAGACTACTCAAAGGCATTTGATTGTGTACAACACCAGAAACTTTTGGGAAATAATGAAAAAAATGGGATTTCCAACACATTTGATACAATTAACACCACTGCTGTATCTAGACCAACAAGCAGCAGTAAGAATAAATGATGAAACAACAACATTGTTTGACATAAAACAAGGGGTCCGCCAGGGGTGCATATTGTCACCCTACTTATTTAACTTGTATACTGAAAATATAATGAGGAATGCTAGAGAAGATGTAGACAAAGAATATTACGATGCCATAACAATTGGAGGTTATGAAATACCAGAGATTAGATATACTGATGACACAGTGTTACTATCCACAACAGAAAAAGGAATGGAAAAACTAATTATGTCAGTCCGTAAGAACAGCGAAGAGCAAAACCTCTATCTTAATGCGAAGAAAACTAAATTGATGACAACTGACAAAAGAAACAAGGCAGCTGAAATATGTATCAATGAGGAAAAACTGGAAGAAGTGGAGAGTTTTGAATATCCTGGATCACTGCTAACTAATAATGGAGATACAATGAGGGAAATTAAAAGGAGGAATCTATTGCTCTTCAGAAAGTAAAACAAATAAAGAATCTGTGAAGAGGAGCAGACAGAACTACAAAAATAAGATTTTTAAGGTCATGTATCTTTCCCATCGCAACATATGCCTGTGAGACCTGGACACTTAACAAAACAGCTGAGAAACACATAAATGCCTTTGAATGTAAATGCTACAGAAGAGTTCTCCAAACATCGTGGACACAAAAAAGAACAAATATATCTATACTACAAGAGCTTAATATTGAAGAAGGCTGGCTAGAAAAGAGGATTAAAGAGAGAAAACTTAAATATTTTGGACACATTAAACGTCATGATAATTTAAAGAAGACCATGTTGGAAGGATACATAATGGGAAAAAGAAAAAGAGGAAGACCAAAACGAAGATGGCTGCAAGAAATCGTTGACGATCTGCAAATGGACGCAGCAGCAGCAGGCCATCTTGCTCACAACCGAGAGGCCTACAGGAGAGCTGTTAGGGAGCCAAAGTTCTGCAAGGGACATGCAAATGAATGAATGAATGAATACTTGGAAATCAAACTTCCAGAGCAGAGCTCAATCTTAATCGGGTTTCTGTATTTTAATCCAAATGCAACAGTATCGTGGTATGATCACTTTACAAGTATGATGGATTATTTTTTGTCTTTTAATTTAAAGGATATAATTATTCTTGGAGATTTCAATATTAATTACAGACAAACAGTTGCTACATGGAATGATATTGTTTTATCATACAAATTATCACTAAACCTACCAGAGTAACTGAAACATCATCCACACTAATAGATCACATATATGTAGCTCATCCAGAGAACATTATAGAATGTAAAATCCCTCATACATCACTGAGTGATCACTATCCCGTCTTTCGCACATGGACACGACATGGCTTGAAAATTCCCAAAAATAAACATACCAGTATTAAATTTAGAAGTTTTAGCAAATTCAGCTTAGAATCATTTCTGAAAGAGTTACAAGCTGCACCTCTAGATCATGTGTACCAGCTAACTGACCCTGATAAGGCCCTGGAATACTGGATAAAAACCTTCAGGGATATATCTGACAAGCATGTTCCTATTAAAGAGGTGAGAGTTTAACATCAAGTGAAGTCCCCCTGAATAACACCTGAGATATTGCAAGTCATGAGGGAAAGGGATCAGGCCCACAAAATTAAGGAATTCACTACCTACCAATTACTTAGAAATAGAGTTCAGTATTTAATTAGGCAAGAAAAGAGAAAATACTTTAGGAACCTAGTTCCGAATAAATCAGACAGTGAATCTGTCTGGAAAGCAATTAACATTCTAGCAAACAAGAGAAAACAGTCTGACTTGTAGAGTTATAATCATGTTCTTCAGAAAAGAAGTCAATATCTTAAAATCTTCACTACCAACCCCTACTTTTGACTTAATCGAATTAAATACATTTATAGGTAGCAAATGTGCAAAGCTAAAGCAACCCAGTATTCCTTTCATGTCAGTTAGTGAAGTTTACAATTATCTTTCAACTTTCAAGAACAACAACAAAGCAAGGCTTGATGAAATTAGTGACAAGATATTACACTATTCAGCCCAAGTAATTATTGATACACTAACATACATTTACAATCAGTACACTGCATCATCATCATCATCATCCTGGCGTTGGCTATTATGCTCTTCCAGAATACACGATCCTTCATGCAGGCCATCAGCTCAGTTGGTGATCTCCTCTCACACCATCACATCAGACAGTCCAGTATAATTTCTCTTGGTCTTCCTCTTGATCTTCTTCCTTCTATTTTTCCTGTTGTTATAATATTTTCAATGCCCCCTCTTCTCATTGCATGTCCTATGAAAGTACATTGTCTCTCTCTTATTTTTTTATACAAGATTTCTTGTCTCTCCAACTCTTCTCATACATTCTCCATTAGTTATTTTTGCTGTCCAGGGGATTCGCAACATTCTTCTAATAAACCACATTTCTGCTGCTTCCAATGATTTTTGTGCAGACTTGCCTATTGTCCATGATTCACTTCCATATAACAAGATAGGTTCAATATAGCATTTTATGACTCGTTTTCTAACATTCATTGATAAGGATGTGTTGGGTAATATGTTTCTCATTCTCTGAAATGCAGTCTTTGCTTGGCCTATTCTGTTCCTAATTTCTGTTCTGCATTTCCCATCTGAAGTTTTTTTTTTTGTGCCCGCATGGGCTCGCTAGATAACTTTACCACGTGTGTGGTGGGGGTTTGTAGATTAAAATCTACATAACTGGGTAGAAAGAACACTTTTTATTTATTTATTTCATGGTAACCTTCCGTGCCAGGTAAGTATCACATCCATAGAACTGCTACCCATCTGAAGTTATAACTGATCTAAGCTATTTTAATTTCTGCACGTGCTTTAATTTTAATTTAATTATTTCATGTTATACTGCATGCTGGTGGATTCTGTTTCTTAGATATAACCATAGTCTCTGTCTTTTTGATTTTCAAAGTAAGGCCTTTCTTTTCACTTCCTTTAGCGATTTATCCAGGAGATTTTGCAAGTCTTGTTGGTTCTCAGCTATCAGTACTGTGTCGTCAGCATACCGAAGGTTGTTAATATTGTATCCTCCAATTTTTATGTCTGGTTCTGTGATGATGTTCTTAGAATATTCTCCCTGTACAGAGAAAAAAGGTCTGGAGATAGTACACATCCTTGCCGCACCCCTTGTTTTATAGGTTGATATTTTCCAGTTCAATTTTCAACTCGCTTTTCTGCTTCTTGCTGCCAGTATAGATGTTTTACAATCCTCAGGTCTTTGCCATCTATATTGATGTCTTCAAGCAGTTTAATAATTTCACAATGTTTCACCTTGTCGAATGCCTTGGTGTAATCAATGAAGCATAAGTAGAGATCTTTCTGTAATTCTAAAGCTCTTTCTGTTAGTGTTCGTAAAGCATAAATGGCATTGTGTGTTCCCTTTCCTTCAACAAATACAAATTGTTGTTCTGATATTTCTATTTTTATCTTTTTCCTTGTTCATCTCATAATAATTCTTAGAAGTAGCTTCGTTATGTGACATGAGAGGCTGATAGTCCGGTGGTCCTCACATTCCTTTGCATCTGGTTTCTTTGGTAGTGCTATAAACGTGGATTTAATAAGGTCACTGGGAATATAACCACTGTTGTAAATGTCATTCAGTAACTTGGTTATTATTTTTATTCCTGTCTCCTCTAGTGCCTCTATTTCTTCTATTGTTATATTATCAGGCCCAGTCGCTTTTCTTTTCTCCATGTGTTTGATGGCATCTATGATTTCATCTTCAAGTATTGATGGTCCATCACAGTTTTCAGTATCTAGTGTTAATTCTGATCTTTCTCCTCCATATAGCTCACCGACATACTTTGTCAACCTGTCCACAATGTCTTCTTTTCCCGTTAACATTTTACCTTCTTTTGATTTTAGGCATCCTGTCATATATTTTTTTCCTGCCTGTGAGTTCATTAATTCGTTTGTGCATGTTTTTGCTGTCTTTATTATGAGTGTCCTCTATTTGTCTGCACTGTTCATTTAACCACACTTCCTTTGCTCCTCTGCATTTGCGTCTTATTGCTATATTTATCTTGGTTATTTTTACTCTTCCTTCTCTTGTCCATCAGTCCTAAGATGTCGTCTGTCATTCATTTATTTTTAGGGGCTTCTTTTTTCGGTAGTATTATCTCCTTAACAGTTTGGAAAATCTCTTAACATTGCCCATTGTTCATCTATACTATTTATCTTTGCTATTGCATTGTATCTATTTGTTATACTAACTTTGTATTGTTCTCGCAGTTTTTTATCATTTTTAAGGAGTTCTGTATTCAGTTTGATGTTTCTCACTTTTCTGTCTGCTTTCTTTAGCTTTATTCTAATTTTTCCACAGAGTGGGTCATGGTCACTATTGCAGTCAGCTCCTGGCATAGTTCTATTACTCTTAATAAGCATAATTGTTCTTGGGAGCTACAACAGTGGTTTACCGTTGTCTTCTGTCGGTTTGTGTACGGACTCCTGTGGATTCCCTGTCCTACCCGCAAGGCAGCGGGAGCGAGAGGTTTTAAGGCGCCTCTTACCCGCCTGGTATTCCTTTCACTAAGCATATGAGGCACTTTATAGGAGTAGTAGAGCTACCTACTACCCCAACTAGATCTCTGAGTCTATCGCCAGTTGGTCCGCGAGTGCATTGTACATTGTCATTTTTCACAGACTTTTAAAATTGCAAAAATATATCCCCTTTTAAATCTGGTGCAGAAAAAATCCCTCAAGCTATAGACCAATTTTCATTCTATCGACTTTGCCAAAACCACTAGAAAAACACATACAAAAACAAACTAAAACACATGAAAGTAAATGATTTGTTTGTTGACTGTCAGTCAGGTTTTAGGCCGAAAAATTCCTGCCACACAGCTCTCACAAAAATGACAGAATGTTTTTTTTAATCTAATATCTTATATCCTTCCTGTGCCGTTAAACGTCACATAGGGCTCGCAGTGTACGTTCGCCAATTTTACCTGTGTTCAGGAGCTTTTCAACCTCATCAAGGCATTTTATGCCTATTAATTTGGCCTCTTTTGACAATGTCCTCTTTAGAGTTTATGCGGTCTGCCTCTTTTTCTTTGGCCTGTTGTGTTCCACTTGATAGCTTGTTTTGGGATTCTCTGATCGTTTTTTCTCATCGCGTGACATATGTCCATCTCCTTTTCCTGATCACCCATGAGACTGGTTGTTGTTCAGTCATCTGTCTTATCTCTGCATTGTTCTTGAATTCGTTCCACTTGATGCCGAGTATTTTCATTAGGCATTTGTTTTCAAAAGAGTCCAATTTCTTGTCTATTTCTTCAGTTGTTTCCAGCTTTCGCATGTATAAATGAGGGTGGATATTACATTTGATTTAAATAGTCTTAACTTGGTTTTTGTGCTTATAACTTTTGAATTCCATATGTTCTCAAGATTCTTGAAGATCGATGCTGCTTTTGCAATTCTAACTTCCTTTCTAGTGTCACCATCCTGGTTTATGTAGCTGCCAAGGTAAGCAAATTGATTGACTTCTTCAACATCTGTCTCTTCTGCGTGTATTTTTCCATTGTGATTAATGGGAAGTTTATTTTTATTTTGTCCTTGTTAATTTCAAGTCCTATTTTGCTAGCCAGTGAAGACAGGCTATCTGTTTTTTTCTTGCATGGAATTCACATTGTTACTGATAAGAGTTATGTCATCAGCAAGATCAAGATCTTCTAGTTGGGTCCCATGTACCCAGTCAATGCCTGTGTTACTTGAGCAGCATTTTTACATTATGACGTTTATTGCAACTCCAAAAAGCAAAGGAGACAGTATACATCTTTGTTTCACGCCTGTTTCAATCTGGAATCATTCGCTAATCCCTTATTCTGTCTTGACTGCACAAACATATTCATTGTAGAGGTCATTAATGATGTTGAAAATTTTAGATGGTATTCCATATAGACTTAAAAGTCTCCACAATGAATCCTGTGTATGCTATCAAATGGCTTTTTAAAGTCTATGAAGTACAGTATTAATGGCTTCTGCTTTTCAATATGTTCTTCAAGTATTATTCTTATAGTAAAGATCTGGTCGAGACAGCTTCTCCCTTTTCGAAATCCTGCTTGTTCTTCTCTCATTGCAGTATCCACTAGATCTTTAAGTCTATTCAAAATGACCTTGCAAAATACTTTTGACACAACTGATATTAAGGTTACTCCTCTCCAATTGTTACAGTCACTAAGGTTACCTTTTTTTTTGGTATTTTAACACTGATTCCTTTTTTCCATTTAGAAGGGACCTTTTCTTCTTTCCAAATCTTGTTAAACATTCTCTATAGTTGTCTCATGTTGTCACTATTGATAGCTTTTAGCATCTCGGCTGTTATTTCATCTTCACCTGCAGCTTTGTTGTTAGCCATTAAATTCACTGCTGTTTTAATTTCATGCAATGTAATTTCATTTATGTTGACATTTAGTTGTGGTTAAGTCGGTTTCAGTGTTTAACAATTCTTTTGAGTGTGGTCGATTAAGTATTTCTTGGAAGTGTTCAGCCCATCTTTGCTTTTGGTCTTTATTTGATGTTAATAGGTTTCCAGTTTTGCTAAGGATTGGTCTTTCTTTAAATGTAATAGTATCTGTTAGCCTCTTTTGTATGTTATATAAAGTTTTGCTGTCTCCTGTTTTTGCTGCTTTCTCTGCCTCTTTCGCCATATTTTCTATATATTCTCTTTTATCCCTTCTAGCTGAACTTTTTACTTTCTATTTCTTTGTATGTCGCTTTCGCCAGATCTTTTCCAAGACCTATCATTACACGTCTAATTTGGCTGCTCGTTTTTTATGTATATACTTCCATGTGTTTTCTGATATCCATGCTTTTCCTTTTAGTTTTTTTCAGTCCAGCGCTTGCTTTTGCTGCTGTGATTGTGGATGTGCTGTAAGAATTCCATAATTTATCTATACCTATCTCATCTACTTCACTGTGTTGTGGAATGATTGAAATTACTGTTAGTATTCTCTTCTTGTAGGCTGTGGCTGTTTATCTTTCTGTGTACTGATTTCTTGTGTTGGCTTTTCAGTTTTAGTTTTATTTTCCCTATACGCAGATTGTGATCACTGTTGACATCTGCACCCTATATGCTCTTACATCTATCAGAGATGTTCTGTATTGCTTTCTAATTTTAAAAAAAATGATCTATCTGGTTTTTAGTTCTATCATCTGGAGTTATCCACGTTGTTTTATGTATCTCTTTGTGTGGGAATATTGTGCCTCCAATGACCATGCCCTCTGTTAGACATATTTTAGTTAATATTTCTCCGCTCTGATTTACCGTGTCAGTTCCTTCTTTCTCCATTACTTTTTCGACGTCGGTGTTATCTTTCCCTACCTTAGCGTTGAAGTCCCCCATAGCAATTAGGATGTCGTGTTTAGGGACTTTGTTGATAATTTGTTGTAGTTGGTGATAGAAATCGTCTTTCAACTTCATCATCTGCTTTGTTCATGGGTGCATAACACTGTATTATTGTCATTCTTCCGTGTCTTAGGTTTTATCGTGCTCTTATTATTCTACTGCACTGGTTCCCATTCTACAAGGCTCTTTGCTGCTACATTTGACATAATTATACCCACCCCCTCTTGATGTTTCCCGTCGTCTCTGCCTGAATGTATTATTAACTTATCGTTTTCCGCCATCTTTTACCTGCTTCTGGCCATCGCATTTCACGGATGCCCAGTATGTCTAGGTGGTATCTCTCCGTTTCTTTGATGACCTGAGTAGTTTTTGTTGGTGCTGCCATCGTTCTTACATTCCAGAATCCAATCTTTGTCACGTGTTTAGGGCCGACGAATGAGCTCTTCGGAACTGGCATCCCTGGTGCTCGGTTCGTTTCTTTGCGAGTTTCTATAACCAATTCTTTTTTTCCCACATAGAGTCGCTTCTAGATGGGTCCCAGGATAATGTTGTTATGCCCAACTCCCGATACAGGTTCTGTGACAGATCAAGCGGAATTCCGCTGATTTCTGCTTGCCGGGAAGAGTGCTAAAAAAGCCCGCCATCTTGCATGTCACAGTGGAACTTGTCTGATATAAACGATGATAAATTATGTGGTGATGTCTTTGTTGACTTAAAAAAAAGCATGTGACATGATTGATCACGAAATCCTAGTTAGAACGCTTGAGACGTATAGATTACACTCTCACTTGACAAAATTTATTACATCTTTTCTTTCCAACAGACAACAGGTAGTTTCCCTCAAAAACTCTAAGTCAAGTTCATCTGTGGTTGATAATGGTGTTCCACAAGGGTCTGTTCTTGGTCCTCTCCTGTTTACCATCTACATCAATGATCTTCCACTTCATCTAAAAAAATCATCTTGTGACCTCTTTGCTGATGACTGCACAGCGTACACTAGTGACATTGTTAACCTTGAATCAACTCTTCAAATTGAAATAAACAGTCTAATTAACTGGAGCAACAACAACAGATTGCTCATAAATACCAGTAAAACAAAATCCATGCTCATTACAACAAGACAGAAATTAACAAATTCAGCAACAACAACACTACAGCTCTATGCTGGAACTTCACAGATAAAGAATGTTAGTGAAAAAAAAACTCTGTGTCTCATGATTGACCACCACCTCAGCTAGAATCGTCATGTAGACAATCTAATCAAACTCACTGCACAAAAAGTTTACCAATTTATTCAAATTAAACATTTTCTTGACATAGACACCAGAAGAATATATTACATGTCACAGATACAAACACACTTGGACTACTATTCCACAGTCTGGGATGGTTGTTCCATGTCAAACGTGTAAAGACTTTACTCACTTCAAAAACGAGCAGTAAAACTTATAGATGACAAACATGCAGCAGGTATTGAAAATAAGGACAAACATCTTGATATTCTACCCCTCAAGAAGAGATTTCTTTCCAACAAGGCCAAGTTAATTCATAAAATTCTATCGCACAATGCTCCACCCTATCTGTGGTCGTTGTTCAAATCCAACCCAAAACACAGTCAACTCTTAAGCAATTGTATTCTCCTAAAACCAAGGCTTGACATGTATTTAAAAAGTGTCTCTTATTCAGCTGCCCATCTTTGGAATGCCCTACCAACTCATGTAAAACGTATAAGTAATATTCGTTCTTATAACTTTAAACTTTGTCAATATCTATTTGATATGGACTATATGCCTCCCTTAGCATGGTCTAAAGCAGTTTAAAGTATGGCTTGACTGTTGTAATTTTTTTATACTGCTTTTCCATAAATGTGTTAGTTTTGAATGAATGTAAGAACGCAAGTTTATTTCATGCTGTTGCATAAATCAGAGGGTGGAGTTATGGACATGAGATAAGTTTATTATTTATTTATGTAATCATTTAATGTGTCTTCATGATTATTATGCTCATTAACAAAAGCTGAATGACTGTGACTGAGTGAAAGCTGTATGATGAAGGGCAGAATGTTAGACGGGCCTGCGTGCCCAATTCTTAACTCTTTGAAAATAAAGTATGTTCTTTGGTTCGTTCGATAACTTTCTCTCTATCTCTCACTCACTCAGTACATCTAGGACATGACTGTCACGTCTTGTACGCTCACTCATAATTACATCCTGCCCTGGGGTGTGAGCAGAGGTCCAGCACGTACTCAGTGCCTGGTGATAGCAAAATGAGCTCACTTCTTCAGCAAATGAGAACAATGCTCTTATTGTCTACGATTATTTAATCAGCAAGCGGTCAAGACGCTACTGGACCGGGCAAGTTTTTGCTCCATTTTTGTTTTCTGTTGAGAGCAACACAGAATTTTTTCACACAGACAGAAAATGTCTTGTTTACTTCGCTTTCTTTGTATTTACATCTTCATATTTCCACTTTGTCTTTCTCTATGTTTACATCCTCATATGTCCACTTTGTCTTTCTCTATGTTAATATCCTCATATTTCCACTTTGTCTTTCTCTACGTTTAGATCCTCATATTTCCACTTTGTCTTTCTCTATGTTAATATCCTCACATTTCCACTTTGTCTTTCTCTATGTTTACATCCTCATATTTCCACTTTGTCTTTCTCTATGTTAATATCCTCATATTTCCACTTTGTCTTTCTCTACGTTTAGATCCTCATATTTCCACTTTGTCTTTCTCTATGTTAATATCCTCACATTTCCACTTTGTCTTTCTCTATGTTTACATCCTCATATTTCCACTTTGTCTTTCTCTATGTTAACATCCTCATATTTCCACTTTGTCTTTCTCTATGTTAACATCCTCATATTTCCACTTTGTCTTTCTCTATGTTTACATCCTCCTATTTCCACTTTGTCTTTCTCTATGTTTAGATACTAACATTTCCACCTTCGTCCTTGTCTCTTGTTTCTGTCATGAAACAAAATGATGATCTTTATTCTTCAGATTTTCGAATCAGTGCATGGCGTGAGACCTGACACGCTATCGTATATTTATTTACCTCAAGTAGGTTTACATGGAATTATCCTTTATCCGGGATTCTTTTATTTTGTCAGGTTCTGAATAAGATAAACTGTCATTCTTTCTTTATTCTGCTGTCAGATTGGAGAGTCTTAAATATATGACAGATACCGGGTTCATGAGTGATACATGTGAGAAACGAATGTGAAAACCTGGTGTGTGATAAACATGAGAAAAGACTGTGATACATGATGTATGATAAACGTGTGACGTCACATAAGAGGTAAAATCACCCCTGTTATCGGTGATATTATCAAAAGGCATTAAATATATATTATTTGAGGTTTTACAAAGAAGGAGGGGTTTTTTCTGTTAGTTCCGTAACCGAGGACAACACTGAACCCCGTAACCGATTATATCACTGAACCCCGTAACCGATTGTATCACTGAACCCCGTAACCGATTGCATCACTGAACCCCGTAACCTGTTACATCACTGAACCCCGTAACAGATTGCATCACTGAATCCGGTAACCGATTACATCACTGAACCCTGAAACCGAGGACATCACTGAACCCGGTAACCGATTACATCACTGAACCCTGAAACCGAGGACATCACTGAACCCGGTAACCGATTACATCACTGAACCCTGAAACCGAGGACATCACTGAACGCTGTAATTGAATACATCATATGACGCTGTTATCGAGTATAGCGTTTAATGCTATTACCGATTACATGATTTAAACATTTAAACGTTGTAATGGAGTATATACTGCCCCCATACTGATCTATACTGTTCAAAAAAAAAAGAAACGCAACAAATATGATGTTCCAGTTTAAACTGAAATGGGTAATCAGACAAGGGCAAATTGCCTGAAACGTTCACTTGGACATCAGCTTCACGTGCTGACCTGAATTGTACTCAGCAGATGATTCATGAGTACAGAAAAGCGACTCTAGTCAAAACAGCATTTTTGATAATAACTCATGACAGGTTCACAAGAATCCCGTGAAACTTACTGAACACAAAACTCAATGACCATGTTATTGAATGTATATAAAAAATTGACGCTCCTCTAATCAATTCATTTGAAAATTCAGTGAGCAAGTATGGCTCATCTTACTACAGAACAACAACTCATCATCATTGGACGTTTACAGACTGGACAGTCACAAAGTGTAGTGGTCAGATAATTTAATGTGGTTAGAAGCACCATTAGTCGCCTTTGGGGATAATTTCAAGAAACTGGCTCAGTTGCAGACTGATCAAGCAGTGGAAGACCCGTAGTCAAAACTCCTACCGAAGACCGCTTCATACGGCTGCGTCACCTCAGGAATCGATTTGCATCTGCGTCCTCAACAGTCCAGTCAATGACAGTAGCTCGTCAAATTTCAGATCACACGGTCAGGAACAGGCTGCACAACGCTGGTCTTTGGCCTAGAAGACCCTACAGAGGTCCTGTTCTTACGGACCGGCATCGCCAGAACCGACTGAAGTAGGTTAACCAGCATCGTCAATGGACCGTTGCGAATGATTGGAGAAGGGTTTGATTTAGTGATGAATAATTCTTTCTACTCCAGCGACACGATAGACAGAGAACAGTTTACCGCAGAGCCCATGAGCCTACGTCCATAGATGTGTGGATGAGGCTTCTCCACATGGTGATGGGGGTGTACTGGTGTGGGGGGACGATCAACTTCATGGGAAGAAGTGACCTGGTACAAACTGAAAGACGCCTGAATGCCCAACGATACGTCGCTGAAATTCTTCGTCCTCACGTCCTTCCACTTCTGGCTGCACCAGGGTCGACTTTTCAGTAGGATAACGCTCGATCTCATGTGGCACAACTCACCACCCAGTTCCTCGCTGACAACAAGGTCCAGACTATTCCTTGGCCATCCATGTCATCAGACATGAACCCAAATAGAACACTTATGGGATGAACTCAACAGACAAGTCCGCCAGCGAGACGTGGCACCAATCAACCTCCGACAATTGTCTCTTGCACTGCGAGAAGAGTTGGCAGCCATCCCACAACAACAGATGCAATAGCTAATCGGATCTATGTCAAGGAGATGTCGTTCTCTGATACAGGCCAGAGGAGGCCATACACCTTACTGAAACGGAGGCCTCAGTCGCAAAGAATAAATGTCCAAACCAAATTTAATGAACATCATTTCATTGCTAAGTTCTTAAAATTTCTTCATGCCAAGATTGAAATATTAATTCCGTAAAATAAAATGTTGATACAAGTTTGACATTTGGTGTCCATTACGACTACAGTAGTGTTGCGTTTTGTTTTTGAACAGTATATTAAAAGAAATTGTGACTTGAATGCATTTCATTAACATGGTGTGTAATAGAGATGGGTTCAAGTCCTTCATGACAAACCTCAAGTCACAGTCTTCAATTCTCAAGTCAAGTCTCAAATTGTTGGTTATATTTACTATATCAGCAGTTTGCTACAGCATGCACAACGGGTTGTAAGGTGTGAAAGTAAAGTAAATAAAAGTTATGTTAAATAGTAACAAAATCTGTTAGCAACAAAATATTAATCTTGGGCAGAACTTCAACGCCCACTAGTCTCCTGTTTAGTTTCTAAAGTTCATCGTTGTCAGTTCCTGGTACATGTAAGAATGAAACCAGGTGGCCTGTTCTTTTATATATCTGAAAGTTCTTTCACAAATCACACTTTCCACTTTACTAGATGTGTGTGATAATATAGACATGTTATAGATGTTTGTGATCGTACAGGCATTTTATAGATGTGTGTGATCGTAAAGGCATTTTATAGATGTGTGTGATCGTACATACATGTTAAAGATGTGTGTGATCGTAAAGGCATGTTATATATCTGTGTGATTGTACAGGCAAGTTATAAATATGTTTGATCGTAAAGGCATGTTATAGATGTGTGTGATCGTAAAGGCATTTTATAGATGTGTGTGATCGTAAAGGCATTTTATAGATGTGTGTGATCGTACATACATGTTAAAGATGTGTGTGATCGTAAAGGCATGTTATATGTGTGTGTGATTATACAGGCAGTGTTATATATGTGTGTTATCTTAAAAGCATATTATAGATGTGTGTGATAATACAGGCATGCTATAGATGTGTGTGATAATACAGATATGTTATATATGTGTGTGATAATACAGCATGTTATAGATATGTGTGATCGTACAGACATGTTATATATATCTGTGATCTTACAGGCATATTATAGATGTGTGTGATAACACAAGCATGTTATAGATGTGTGTGAGAATGTAGGCATATTATAGATGTGTGTGATAGTACTGGCATGTTATAAATGTGTCTGATAATACAGTCATGTTATAGATGAAGGTGATAATACAGGCATGTCATATATGTGTGTGATCGTACAGGGATGTTAAAGACGTGTGTGATCGTACAGGCGTGTTATAGACGTGTCAATGGTTGGTTATATAAGTCCTTCATCTTCCTGGCGCCCTGGCACCAACATCACGTGATCTACACACTTCTCTTCCACTTTGTCAACAATCAACAGATTTATGACGAAATAACCAGATGTGCACAAGGAAAGACTCAAAAGTTTGCCTGTCGATCTAGTTATTCCTTTTCTGAAAATAAAGTTTTTTCGTTCGTACAATCAGGTCAGAACAAGAAAATGTCTGACAGCACACAAGATTCAGATTAGACCAGGAGAATTTCAGACAGCACACAGGATTCATCTTAGAACAGGACAGAAGATTAGGGTTACAATAGGAGAATGTATGACAGCATACAAGATTTATCTTTGAACAAGACACAATATTCAGGTTCGAAAGGGAGAATGTCTGATAGTACACATGATTCATCTTAGAACAGGACACAAGATATTCAGATTAGACCAGGAGAATGTCTGACAGCACATAAGATTCAGATTAGAACATGAGAATGTCTGACAGCACACATGATTCAGATTGCAGCAGAAGAATATCTGACAGCACACAAGATTCAGATTAGAATAGGAGAATGTCTGACAGCACATAAGATTCAGATTAGAACAGGAGAATGTCTGACAGCACACAAGATTCAGATTAGAACAGGAGAATGTCTGACAGCACATAAGATTCAGATTAGAACAGGAGAATGTCTGACAGCACACAAGATTCAGGTTAGAACAGGAGAATGTCTGACAGCACACAAGATTCAGGTTAGAACAGGAGAATGTCTGACAGCACACAAGACTCAGGTTAGAACAGGAGAATGTCTGACAGCACACAAGATTCAGGTTAGAACAGGAGAATGTCTGGCAGCACACAAGATTCAGGTTAGAACAGGAGAATGTCTGACAGCACACAAGATTCAGGTTAGAACAGGAGAATGTCTGACAGCACACAAGATTCAGGTTAGAACAGGAGAATGTCTGGCAGCACACAAGATTCAGGTTAGAACAGGAGAATGTCTGACAGCACACAAGATTCAGGTTAGAACACAGGAGAATGTCTGACAGCACACAAGATTCAGGTTAGAACAGGAGAATGTCTGACAGCACACAAGATTAAGGTTAGAACAGGACACAATATTCAGATTAGAATAGAAGAACTTCTGACTGCATACAAGATTCAGGATTAATCAGGAGAATGTTTGACACCAAACAAGATTCAGAACAGGAGAATGTCTGACAGCACACAAGATTCGCAACACAAATGTATGACAGGACACAAGATTCACATCAGAACAGCAGAATGTTTGACAGTACACAAGATTCAGGTTAGACCAGGGGAATGTTTGACAGCGTAGAAGACTCAGGTTAGAATAGGACAAAGTCTGGCAGCATACAAGATTAAGATTGGAACAGGAGAATGTCTGGCGGCACACAAGATTAAGATTGGAACAGGAGAATGTCTGGCGGCACACAAGATTAAGATTGGAACAGGAGAATGTCTGGCGGCACACAAGATTCAGATTGGAACAGGAGAATGTCTGGCGGCACACAAGATTAAGATTGGAACAGGAGAATGTCTGGCGGCACACAAGATTCAGATTGGAACAGGAGAATGTCTGGCGGCACACAAGATTAAGATTGGAACAGGAGAATGTCTGGCGGCACACAAGATTAAGATTGGAACAGGAGAATGTCTGGCGGCACACAAGATTAAGATTGGAACAGGAGAATGTCTGGCGGCACACAAGATTAAGATTGGAACAAGAGAATGTCTGGCGGCACACAAGATTAAGATTGGAACAGGAGAATGTCTGGCGGCACACAAGATTAAGATTGGAACAGGAGAATGTCTGGCGGCACACAAGATTAAGATTGGAACAAGAGAATGTCTGGCGGCACACAAGATTAAGATTGGAACAGGAGAATGTCTGGCGGCACACAAGATTAAGATTGGAACAGGAGAATGTCTGGCGGCACACAAGATTAAGATTGGAACAGGAGAATGTCTGGCGGCACACAAGATTCAGGTTACAACAGTAGAACGTCAAACAGCACAAAACATTGAGATTACTACAGGAAAATGTTAAGACAGGACAGGAGATTCAGGTTAGAACAGAATAATGACTGACAGCAGACAGGATTCAGCTTAAAACATGTGAACATATGACACGCCACAAGATTCAGATAGAAGGAGAGAATGTAGGACAGGACACACAGGTTTCAGATTAGAATAGTAGACTGTCTCACAGCATACAAGATTCAGATCAGATGAGGAGAATGTCAGGCAGCGCACAAGATTCAGATTATAAAGACAGCACGCAAGGTTCATATCACACAGGAGAATCTCTGACAGGAAACAAAATTCAGGTTAGAATATGAGAATGTCTGACAGCATGCAAGATTAAAGTTAGAACAGGAGAATGTCTGACAGCATGCAAGATTAAAGTTAGAACAGGAGAATGGGTGAATGTCTGGCGGCATACAAGATTCAGATTAGAACAGGTGAATGTCTGGCGGCATACAAGATTCAGATTAGAACAGGTGAATGTCTGGCGGCATACAAGATTCAGATTAGAACAGGTGAATGTATGGCGGCATACAAGATTCAGATTAGAACAGGTGAATGTCTGGCGGCATACAAGATTAAAGTTAGATTAGTAGAATATCAAATATCAGACAAGATTTAAGTCAAAACAGGAGAATGTGTGACAGCACAAAAGATTAAGACTAGAACAAGACACGTGATTCGGGTTAGAAGAGGATAATATCTGACAGCACACAAGATTCTGGTTAGAACAGGAGAATGTTCGACAGTGTAAAAGATTGAGATTAGAACAGGAGAGTGTCTGACAGCACACAAGATTCAGATTAGAACAGGACACAATATTCAAAATAGAACAGGAGAATGTGTGACAGAAGATAAGTTGCAGGTTAGAACAGGAGAATATCTGACAGAAGACAAGATTTAGATTAGAACAGGACACAAGATTCACGTTAGAATATCACACAAGATTCAGGTTAGAACATCACACAAGATTCAGGTTAGAACATCACACAAGATTCAGGTTAGAACATCACACAAGATTCAGGTTAGAACATCATACTGGGAACAACTGTGTTAAGAACGCACTTATCTTAACATAGTTTTTGTGAGACAAAAAAACGTTGATATGTTTGCTTTAAAACTCTGACCTACTTCTGTAGCCCGGAAACCTTACTGTAATTGTTATTTTTGTAAAATGCAATGTCAGGTTGGTGGACGGATGGGGACATGGAGACCTCCGGCGGGGTTGAGGAAAGTCTGGTGTGAAACCAATGAATCCAGGACGTGACAAGCCTATGGGTCTTTACAACAATGGCTATCAGCAGACTATAAATGGCGGGGAATGGATATCGTTGAGGCACTCATGGGATTCCTCATCCCAAACTCGGAGTGTCTCTGTGAAACCGTCTCAAAGCCGTTTGGCCAGCCAGCACTGAAGCTGGATCTGACGTAGAGAAGGGGCTTAAGTACAGCCACCAGAGGCTGGTAAACAAAGTTTTGGCCAGGCCAGCCACACTGTCTTCATGGCAGTCCGAGCAAGACCACAGTCTGCCCTAGCAAGGAAAGGTGCTGAAGTCGGAGGTACCCAGCCAAAAGGCGCAATGCAAAAATCAGGGTAACACGCATTATCGCTAATGAAATGTTCCTATCTGCAGTATTCAAACATGGTGCTCGCCCTGTAAAAACTAACCAGTCAGGCGCAGTGCTTGGCCCCCTGCCTCGAAAGGGTCCACCCAATGCTACTGGATGTCCTTTCAGAAAACTCTTACAGGTAAGCAGGTAGCAGATCACTTTGCTCGCATGTTTGCACAAGACTGCAGCATTGATATCCACCCAGAGAAGGAGCGTACAGTGCACATTGACCCACAGAAAGAAGAGGAACAAGACAGAAAAGTGGAGGTCATCGATGCACCAATCACACGCAGCGAGTTAGACCTAGCAGTCAGTAACTTGAAACCAAGGAAATCACCAGGACCAGATGGAATGTCCAATGAAATGATCAAGAACCTGGGAATGGCAGCAATGGAAACGCTGTTGGATATTTTCAATATGTGCTGGAGCACAGGTAAGATATTTGTAAATGAAATATCCTTAAGGATGGACAACCAACCCACTTACTTAGGAGTGATTCTTGACTCAAAACTGACGTGGAAGCAACACATCAACAGTGCAGAAGCAAAAACCAGAAGAAAACTAGCCATATTAAGAAAACTGAGTGGAACCACATGGGGAGCTAGTGAAAGAATCCTCAAGAATGTATATCATGAAAGTATTCTACCATATTCAGAATATGGCTCAACAGTTTGGTGCACAGCATCAGACACTACGCTGCATAATCTAGTAAAAGTAAAAAGCTAATACTGTCATGCCTTAGAGGCACATAGAGATATGGTGTTAGTGCCCATATTTTCCTTAACCTCTCAGCACACTAGAGGCTGATATGGTCAGTATCACGCCTGACTGCCTTTCCTTCCCCAACTCCAGAAGATGTCGGGTACCTATTTCTACAAATGGGTGACTGAGGTGCCTCCAGCCGGATTCGAATCCCCGACCTTCGCCATGAGAGACCAGTGCACTAATCACTTCTCCACTCAGACACCCCATAATCTAGACAAGGTACAAAATCAGTCACTACGGATTATCACAGGTGCCATGAGGTCCACACCAATAGTAGAAATGCAGAAAATGGTGTTCATGCGCTAAAGGAACGGAGAGACACAAAGGTCATGACCTCGGGAGAGAAATTCCTCAGCTCTGTAAGCCATCCCCTGAAGGAGAGATTCAATAACTTGGCATTAGGCCGGCTTAAAAGAAGCAGCTTCATTCATCAGGCCAAGCGTATGCGTAAGCTGATACCTGACCTTCCAACTGTAGTCGTTCCATTATCATCTGTACCAGAGCATACACTATGGAAAGAAGCAGATTATACACAAATAACTATTCAGACTGAATTGAAAGGTGTGCAGAATGGTGAGATGCAGAGCAGTCTTGTAAGATCAACAGCCACACTTAGTGTTCTAGATGACAAATATCCATGTGACACCTGGATACGTGTGTATACAGACGGATCTGCACACAATGCCATAAAGAATGGAGGGGCAGGAGCACATATTGAATATCCAAACAACACCACTGACAAGATTTCCATACCTACTGGAAAATACTGCAACAACTATGATGCAGAAGTTAGGGCAATTATTGCTGAGGTTGAAAAACTATCAGACTCCAGAATTGATACATGTCCTGTAGTAATTCTCACAGATGCAAGATCAGTACTGGAAGCTCTTCAGTGCAACAAACTACCAGACCTTAAGGACGCCTTTTCAAAAATTGGCTCACAACACAGAATCAATTTGCAGTGGATTCCCTCCCACTGTGGGATACCAGGCCAAAGAGGGCACTAAAATGGAGCAGCTAGACATACCAATCACCTATAATCAGAATAAAAGCATGATAAAAACCTACAGGAAGCCACAAACACCACCAAATGATGACTATCACATGCTAAACAGAAAGGAACAAATCACCAGTTTCCGTCTCCGAACTGGACACAGATGACTCCGAAGTCATGTGTATACAAAGTTTAAGGTTGGTACTACTAATCTTTGTACATGTACCCAGGTGCCCTAAACTGTGGAACATAACCTCCAGAACTGCACCAACTACGAGACACTGAGAAACAATTACTGGCCCAGTGAAACCACCAAAGAAGATAAGCTCTATGGTTCCATACATGAATTACAAAAAAACAGTGAAATTTATCCAAGAGACAAGACTGCAGATATAGACAGACAATGCGAACGAAGAAGAAGGTTAGAACATGAGAATGTCTGACAGCACACATGATGTCGGGGAGGGGGAACCGAGAGATAATGAATGAAGAACATAAACAACTGCAGTGAGAAAATGTAAAACTGATGAATAGAACAAGACCATATCACAAAAAGAGAGGGGGTGGAAAACTAAAGAAGTTAAAAAAAACTGAAGACATTGTTAATTCCAGCTGGGTGGAGACAGCCAGTCTGGAAAATAAGGCGCTGTTCTAGGACCCTCCGAGATAGTACATCAGCAGAACAAGTGCGGATCGCACTAACAGAAATGTTCTGTTTTCCCCTGTGGTTGCTAAGGCAAAAATGTTTAGCTACAGGTGTCCAGGCACTCTTAGAAATATCATTAAGATGTTGCCTAAAACGATATCCTAAGCGTAAACCGGTCTCACCCCATATACTGCATACCACAACGTTTGCACATAACAGCATAAATAACATTGCGTGAAGCGCAGGTGAAACCCTCCTGAGCTGATAACGTGGACTTAGGGAAGAAGATCTGGCTAGCCTCGACAACAAACGGGCAAGTGTTGTATCTACGGCATCCGCAACGTCTGGTACCATAAAAAGTGTCATCTGTCTTAAGGCGACTTCGAGTTAGAAGGTCCCTGAAGTTCTTGTCCTGTCTGGAGGCCACCAATGGGGGTTCCCCAAAAAGTTCACGTGTATCAGGCTCGGTCTGGGGGATATGGAGATGGCGAAACAGAATGTTTTTAACTGCCAAGCTATGAGAATGATGCGTGATTACTAGTTTAACTCTGTCCGAGCCACAGTGCGGTTTAGGGGTGAGGGCTTGTTGCCCTGATATAAGGCTGACGCGGTTCCAAGATGACGAGAGAACATGCTCTTGATAGCCGAGTTGACGGAAGAAATCTAGCATTTTATGGTCTTGATCCTGGAAATCAACATCCTCGGTACACACACATCGCAACATAAGAAGTTTGGAAAAAGGAATAGAGTCTTTACCCGATCTGGGATGAGAGGAAGAGTACAAGAGATAGCTGTGAGAGTCCGTAGGTTTACAGCGGACAGAAATAGTAAGCCCGGTAGGGCCAATAGTAACGGCAATGTCGAAAAAGTTAGCGGAAATAGTAGAGACATGGGAGGTGAATGAAATGACAGGATTGTACTCCTTAATAAAAGTTATAAAGTTGTCAAGGTCACTGATGCGACCCAAATGCCGTCCCCTATGAAACTTTTTGCTATCCGTCCCTCTCCCGCCTATTCCCGATCCACCACCGCTTGCGCTCCCACTAAGGTGGTTTGTATCCCTCCTGATATTACACTTTCGGCTGATAAATTGTCTGTCCTGGAGAAAAGTTTACAGTTTGTTCCCCTCCGTCCTTCTGCTGACCAGTTCTCACTCCTTCAAGATGTCCACTGTTTCTATCGCAGACTGCGTTTGAAGTTCCATTTCTAAGTCGCGGCCCAACCTTCATGATCCTAATCTACTCCTGATGATGACCCTTTCTCTCGCTTCTCTAAACAACCATCCACCTGGACACCTTCAGCAGGAGCGTCTCGTTCCTTGGACCTCTACATTGATCACACTCTCTACGAAATCCGCAAGCTTCGCCTTCCCCGTGTACGACACTCTAACCTGACCCCCGGGGAGCAGCGCGCACTGTCACAACTCCAGCGCAGGCGAGATATCGTGATCAAGAGTGCAGACAAGGGCGGGGCCATTGTTTGTTGGAAGAAAGAATTGTACATCCAGGAGGCCATGGGCCAGCTGAGCAACACTGCATTTTCTGCCTATCGCCCTCAAGATCCGACTTTGGCCAACAACCACCATGTTCGTAACACGATCAACGAACTCATCCACAAGACTGGTCTTTCGCCCTCTGCTACCCATCTTCAAATCCGCGACAGCTGCTTAGGGAAGCCATCCTTTTATCTACTCCCTAAGATTCACAAACCAGGCAACTCGGGAAGGCCATGGTGTCCGCTTGTTCCTGCCCTACAGAACAAATCTCCGACTTTCTGGACAGCATCTTTCAACCTCTGGTCACTAGTCTGCCCACTATCTTAAGGACACGAATCAAGCTCTCATTGCTTTTGAGACCCTTAAACTTCTGCCTGATCACACCTACCGTATCTTCACCCTTGATGTAGTATCCTTATACACAACCATCCCGCATGATCAGGGACTTCAGGCCGTCAAGTTCTTTCTGAACAAAAGACGCAATCCCTCTATTCCTACGTCTACTATTCTGCGCCTTACACGACTTGTCCTCCAACTCAATTCGTTTGGATTCAATGGCCTTTACTTTGACCAGATTAGTGGTGTGGTCACGGGTACCAGAATGGGCTCCAACTACGCGTGTCTATTCATGAGCCACTTCAAGGTTCTGAGAGCCTATAGAGGCCCCTTTCCACCCTTCTATAGATGCTACATAAACGACGGCATTTGGGTCGCATCAGTGCCAGAGGAAGACCTTGAAAACTTTATAACTTTTATTAAGGAGTACAATCCTGTCATTTCATTCACCTCCCATGTCTCTACTATTTCCGCTAACTTTTTCGACATTGCCGTTACTATTGGCCCTACCGGGCTTACTACTTCTGTCCGCTGTAAACCTACGGACTCTCACAGCTATCTCTTGTACTCTTCCTCTCATCCCAGATCGGGTAAGGACTCTATTCCTTTTTCCAAATTTCTTATGTTGCGATGTGTGTGTACTGAGGATGTTGATTTCCAGGATCAAGACCATAAAATGCTAGATTTCTTCCGTCAACTCGGCTATCAAGAGCATGTTCTCTCGTCATCTTGGAACCGCATCAGCCTTATATCAGGGCAACAAGCCCTCACCCCTAAACCGCACTGTGGCTCGGACAGAGTGAAACTAGTACTCACGCACCACCCTCATAGCTTGGCAGTTAAAAACATTCTGTTTCGCCATCTCCATATCCTCCAGACCGAGCCTGATACACGTGAACTTTTTGGGGAACCCCCATTGGTGGCCTCCAGACAGGACAAGACCTTCAGGGATCTTCTAACTCGAAGTCGCCTTAAGACAGATGACACTTTTTATGGTACCAGACGTTGCGGACGCCGTAGATACAACACTTGCCCGTTTGTCGTCGAGGCTAGCCAGATTTTCTCCCCTAAGCCCACGTTATCAGTTCAGTAAGATTTCACCTGCGCTTCATGTAATGTTATTTATGCTGTTATGTGCAAACGTTGTGGTATGCAGCATATGGGGTGAGACCGGTTTACGCTTAGGAGATCGTTTTAGGCAACATCTTTACGATATTTCTAAGAGTGCCTGGACACCTGTAGCTAAACATTTTTGCCTTAGCAACCACAGGGGAAAACAGGACATTTCTGTTAGAGCGATCCGCATTTGTTCTGCTGATGTACTATCTCGGAGGGTCCTAGAACAGAGCCTTATTTTCCAGACTGGCTGTCTCAATCCAGATGGAATTAACAATGTCTTCAGTTTTTTGTAACTTCTTTAGTTCCCCCTCCCTTTTTTGTGATATGGTCTCGTCCTATTCACCAGTTTCACGTTTTCTCCCTGCAGGTGTTAATGTTCTTCCTTCATTATCTCTCCGCTTCCCATTCCTCCCCCCCCCCCCACCCCGACACCTTCTCCTCTAGCGGCTATTTCTATTGCCCTTCCCCCACCTGTTTCCCTCCCTTTCTCCGCCTCTTCTTTACGATTGGCTCTATCGGCTTATCCTTTGTGTGGCAAAGGTCTCTATGCATCGTCTAGTGGACACACATTTCTGTGGTTCCCTACTTTTGGAGGATGTCACATTAAGATACATTTTTTCGTTTAGTTTTTTTAAGTGGGTCCCGTTTGTGTATGTATCCTCGAAAAAGGCTCACACCGAAATATCGGATGTTGTATGTTTTTCACTTATACCTTCTCATCTCGCTCTCATACTTTCTATTTGTTTTTTTTTCACTTTTCTCACATGACTGACTCCCTCTGTCACATTATAAAAGTGCACCATACACCTCTATCTACCTTTATTATTTGAACCAGTTTTACTGCAGCCGCCTCCCTTCTATCTGCCTTCAAATACAGAACATGGATCTCGGAGCACAGAACCACGGGGTTGCCTCAAGGGTCTCCTTTGTCTCCTGTGCTACTCAATGTTCTACTGGCCTTGCCCTGTTATTTGGAAATGGTGTTGTGAGAACACTGACCTATACTGATGATATATTAGCATATGAGCACCGGAGGTGTAGGGAGGAATTAGCCTCAAGAATGCACAGCAGGGTGGATAAGAGAACAAGCTGGTGTGAGGATAACAACCTGTTGTGAGGATAACAAGCTGGTGTGAGGATAACAAGCTGGTGTGAGTATAACAAGCTGGTGTGAGGATAACAAGCTGGTGTGAGGATAACAAGCTGGTATGAGTATAACAAGCTGGTGTGAGGATAACAAGCTGGTGTGAGGATAACAAGCTGGTATGAGGAAGACAACGCGGTAATCAATCCAGAAAAAGCTAGCATCCTGTGGTGCTCATGAAATAACAGAGTTGTAAGATCTGAAGTTCCGATTGTGAAGTATCAGGGACAAGATATTAAGAGAACATATGACATGAGGTATCTAGGGATCACATTTGATCGTTCATTGTCCTTCGCACACCACGTTGACCGCGATGCAAAAAGCCATGAAAGGGTTGGGAGCGGTTAGGTTAACGGCCGCAGCGAGCTTCACACAGCTCACCCTCTTCTTGCTGAAATGCATACACTAGGGAAAAAGTAGGAGCAGCTTTATTACTTAACGACTACAAAGTTGTGACGCTTCGGCGTGAGCCTTAATCATACAAACACACGCACACTTCTTGCTGATGCATGCGCTGGTACTGTCACCACTGGAGTATGGTCTTGGCCTGCTCACCCTGTCCAATGCAGGAGTGTGTAGAGAACGAGGCAATGAGAGTGGTCTTGGGTTGCACCAGGGATGCTACTTTAGCGACCATGCACTTTCTGCTTGATAAGCTGAGTGTGAGGTCTAGAATATGCTCAGGTAAAGGCACACATCAGGGTTGCTGGCATGAAGGATCATCCTCTCCATAAGGAGCTGGGGTTGATCAAGGGAAGACGCATGAAATGGCGCAGATGGTTGAAGCGGAGGATACAATCAAATCAATTTCTAGTGTAGATGAGCTGCCTGAAGGTGATGACTGGTTGCGGGTACAGGGCTGACCTCAACTAACAAAGGCTATTATAGAGAAGGGGCATAAATGTCGAGAGTGGGTGCATGGAGCAGTTGAACTTTGGGTGCAAAATTTCATCCAGGATCACTGTGGGTCTTCCGATACGGTAATAGATACAGATGGCTCAGTGACTCGGCATAACAGAAGTGGTTGGGGTTTTGTTGTCCACCGCAGTGGAATAATCGTGGCGCAGGGTTCAAGCATGCGAACGAGGCTGTGTCGGCGGTAGTAGAACGGTTAGTTGCTGATGCTGTGGTTAATGGCGTCATTGTGACGGATTCACAGTATGCTCTGTAAGGTTGAGAAGAATTTGCTTCGAAAAGAATGAGTCCATCTGTTAAGCCAGTCAGCTGAGACAAGCCTAATGTGACTTTAGTGTCCAGGGCATGCGGGAGTACATGGCAATGATGTGGCAGAAAGACTGGCTGGACAGGCTAAAATAAATGGCAGACTGTCAATGGACAAGGGGACATTGCTAAGGCTGTATTGGACAGACTGTGGGAAAATGAAGAGCGGAAATGGAAGTACACTGTAGCTGTGAGGAAACTGCTGGAGCTAGGACAAATTAACGGTGCTGGCAGGAAATCCGAACTGTGTGGCAGAAGATGCATCACAAACAACCAACATTTGACAGGAATTATTAGCAAACATACTCTTGGGTGGATGCTGCGGCATACGGTGGAGCATGTGTGGGGTTGTACCGAATGCAATGAAGCCAGAGTCTGAATTTTGATTTTTGAACATTGAGCTTCTACTGTTGGTTGTATATTTTTAGATACAGCTTCTAGTGTTGCTTATATATTGTTAGATACAGGTTATAGTGTTGTTTGTATATTGTTAGATACAAGTTATAGTGTTGTTTGTATAGTGTTAGATACAGCTTCTAGCGTTCCTTATATATTGCTAGATACAGCTTCTAGTGTTGTTTCTATATTGTTAGATACAGCCTCTAGTGTTGTTTTTATATTGTTAAATACAGCTTCTAGTATTGTTAGATACAGCTTCCAACCTTTCCATCTATTGTTGAACATGACTTACAGTTCTTGCTATTGAGCACAAATTATACACGACTGTCACATGGGCTGTTAATTTTTTAAAAAGTGAAGACTATGAAAAACTGTTCACGTCTGTGGAGACAATTGGTTAGCGATATTTCATTGATCTTCACAGTTACGATACTCCTGCTTTAAACAGCATCCGGACAAAGTTTCCGGACATTTTTTAAAATAATAAACTGACAGTGAAAACACATTGTACCTAACTTGATCACTCTGTCAGAATCCAGAATTTGTGTCATTCACTTTGAGAAAATATCAAGTCTCTGTCTGTCTGTCTGTCCGTCCGTCCGTCCGTCCGTCCGTCTGTCTGTCTGTCTGTCTGTCTGTCTGTCTGTCTGTCTGTCTGTCTGTCTGTCTGTGAATTTAATTCTGTTTTTTTTTCTGAGACAA
Organism: Achatina immaculata; assembly: GCA_009760885.1. Taxonomy (NCBI): domain Eukaryota; kingdom Metazoa; phylum Mollusca; class Gastropoda; order Stylommatophora; family Achatinidae; genus Lissachatina; species Lissachatina immaculata. Next base: position 37,784,113 of record CM019717.1, on the reverse strand, counting down.
CATAACAGGTACTGGATACACCTGAAGAAGTACTACGAAAAGATCGCATCAAGCAGCAGGTCCAAACAAAGATTACACCAAGCAACAGGACCAAACAAAGATTACACCAAGCAACAGATCCAAACAAAGTTCACACCAAGCAATCGATCCAAACAAAGATTACACCAAGCAACAGATCCAAAGAAAGATTACACCAAGAAACAGATCCAAAGAAAGATTACACCAAGCAACAGATCCAAACAATGATCACATCAAGTTGCAGATCCAAACAAAGATCACACCAAACAACAGATCCAAACAAAGAACATATCAAGCACCAGATCCAAGCAAAGATTTCACTAAGCAACAGATCCAAAGAAAGATCACATGAGGTAGTGAAGATAAAGACAGGTCTACGCGAAGATCATATCAATTATAACATGTATGAAAGGTCAGCGCAAAGATCACACAAGAGCTAGATATAGGGAAAGGTCCACACGGGATCACATAAGAGCTAGATATAGGGAAAAGTCCACACGGGATCACATAAGAGCTAGATGTAGGGAAAGGTCACACGGGATCACATAAGAGCTAGATGTAGGGAAAGGTCCACACGTGATCACACAAGAGCTAGATATAGGGGAAGGTTCACACAGAGATCACATAAGAGCTAGATGTAGGGAAAGGTTCACACAGAGATCACATAGGAGCTAGATGTAGGGAAAGGTTCACACAGAGATCACATAAGAGCTAGATGTAAGGAAAAGCCCACACATGATCACATAAGAGCTAGATGTAGGGAAAGGTTCACACAGAGATCACATAAGAGCTAGATGTAGGGAAAGGTTCACACAGAGATCACATAGGAGCTAAATGTAGGGAAAGGTTCACATGGGATCACATAAGAGCTAGATGTAAGGAAAGGTCTACATGGGATCACATAAGAGCTAGATGTAGGGAAAGGTTCACACAGAGATCATATAAGAGCTAGATGTAGGGAAAGGTCCAAACGGTATCACATAAGAGCTAGATGTAGGGAAAGGTCCACACAGAGATCACACAAGCGCTAGATGTAGGGAAAGGTTCACACAGAGATCACATAAGAGCTAGATATAGGGAAAGGTTCACACAGAGGTCACATAAGAGCTAGATGTAGGGAAAGGTTCACACAGAGATCACATAAGATCTAGATGTAGAGAAAGGTTCACACAGAGATCACATAAGAGCTAGATGTAGGGAAAGGTCCACACAACTATCATATAGGCGCTAGATGTGGGGAAAGGTCCACACAACTATCATATAAGCGCTAGATGTAGGGAAAGGTTCACATAAAAAGAAAGTTAAAAATCCTGCCACAAAAAAAATCAAAATTCCAACAAATCTAGAACAGATAAGAAGCAGAACAAAATCTAACATCTCTCTGTCTCTCTCTCTCTCTCTCTCTCTCTCTCTCTCTCTCTCTCTCTCTCTCTCTCTCTCTCTCTCTCTCTCTCTCTCTCTCTCTCTCTCTCCCAACAAGCTTCTATTTACACAACAATAATTTCGTGAAGACAATTTGTCGAGTAGGCTGGGCATTGTTGGGACAAGTGCTAGGATCGTCGACAAGGCACGCATCCTCCACATCACGTGACACATCACATCCGCAAACAGCACTAGGAGATGTCTGGCACCCGTACAAGTCTCTGCATTTGTGTTTTTACCAAATGTTAAAACTCAGCTCCCGGAAACCTGGCCTGTTTGACGTATGTGACCTCCGAGTGACGGGGTGTAGCAAGACAGTTTAGAAAAACTTAAGTTTCCTGTTAGCACCAGGGCTTTCAAAGCATGCTCTTTGTTTTCATCTTATCTATAGAGCTGACAGTTTGTTCTAGTTCTTCTCGTGTTATCTGTTGAATTTGGAATGTGTTATTGTAGTGTTTTAAAGTTTAGAGCAGGGGTGGAGAACCTGCGGCCTTTTAGAGCGTGATGTGCGGCCTTCTGCGGCCTTCTTAAACAAGTTTTCACATTGTTATATATATATATTACATTGATTAACATGTGTGAACTAATTTTGGAAATATGGCGATTCCGCTAAGAGATGATTCTCGGTAAAAGCCACTATCTGGCCTCTATAAGGCGATATCGCTTATCTAATTGTAGTTCTTGGAGGCGGTACAGGGAACTGGCGATATACACTACACCCGATAACAGACGCAGACAGACTGGCATGGTGTAGCATCACGGCTTCGGATAAATATATCACGATGAGACTCGGAGGAGAGTGTGGAGGAAGAGTAAGGGTTAGATTTTGAACGAGAGAACGCAACAGCGAATCAGTTTGGAGTTTGCGGTGAAGTGTAGAGGTCGCACGTGCGAGTCGAAGTGTGGCTCATAGAGGAGAGTGTGCCTCAGCCTTGGAACGTGTAGGACGTAAAACCACGGTACGAGGAGGTATCTCGTGTGTGACGCTGAATAAATTCTCAACATTTTTATTCAAATTTATATGTGAAGAAACAGATTCATGATTGCAACAAAAAAGAACTGGCGCTAGTTCTGAAACCGAAATTCCTTCTCCACCTTCTGGCAACAATGTAGTGACAGTTACTAACTGGCTGGCATAGACAGTGCAGCGTTTGTGGTTCCTTCCTTCAGAGTGTGTTTGTCGCTTGATTACATTTATCTTTTTGCTTTCCATCATGTCGAAAAAAAACGAAAAGGTCGCTGAAAGAAGAACACAGAGTGTTAACGATGAGTGGGAATTGAAGTACTATGTTGTTTCTGAGAATGATAAAATGAGTTGCTTGCTCTGTGATTCTGTGATTTCAACGGTAACAAAATACAATGCACATCAACACTACTCTACTCATAAGGAAAATAAATATGCTAAGCTAGAAGGTGAATCCCGAAAGATTGCTTTACAAACATTGAAAGAAGTGAAGCAAAGGCAGAGGCAGTTGTTCCAATCAGGGCAGAGTATCGGAAACGCAACAACTGAAGCTACTTAGAAAGTGGCGTATATACTTGGGGGGAAAGGTCAGCCATTTTGGTGATGCGGAAATTATAAAAGATTGCGTCATAGAGGTTGTAGTATGCTTAGAGCCTGATAAGGTTAACAAATACAAACAACTGCCTCTTTCAAGAAGAACTAATGCTGATCGGCACCATGAATTAGCACTCAATGTAGTAGATCAGCTGCAAGAAATAATCCAAAAAGAAAATGTCTGCTATTCAACAGCGCTGGATGAATCAACTGACTGCACTGACTCGGCGCAGGTTTTGTATTTTTTTCCGCCATAACTGAGGTTTTTCATGTTTACGAAGAGTTGCCAACTCTGAGCACTCTAAAGAGCAGAACGCGAGGAATCGACGACGTGTTTAACGATTTTAAAGAGAAATGTGAATTCGGACTGAATCTGGATATCTTAGTAAGTGTATGCGCAGATGGTGCGCCTTCTGTGACAGGGATGAACGAAGTCTTTATCGCACAACTTAAGAAAGAGGTTTCAAGCCAAGATCATCTTATCTCTTTTCATCGCATTTTGCATCAACCAAGTCTCTGGGCCAAATCCGCTGTTTTAAATGACACTTTGCAGAAAGTTGTAGGAATTGTGATTTATATTCGAGCAAATGCAACGAGACATGGACTATTTCGTGAGATGTTATTGATGGATAATGAGGTAGTTAGTGTTGATTTACCCTACCATTCGAAAGTGTGCTGGTTATCACAAAGACAGGTTTTAGTCAACGTTTTGTATTTGCGTGAAAAAACGAATCTAATTTTTCGAGGAAAGGAATGAACACTGTGAATTATAATGCAAGGAGTTTCATAGCAATGTTGTTTTTCTGTGTGATATAATGACAAAGCAAAATAACTTGAACCTTTCATTACAAGCTAACACAAAGTCTATATATGATATGTGGCGAGAAATACAAATATTCAGAACAAAATGAACATTTCTTAAATCACTTCTTGGCAGAAATGAGCTTCCTGAAGAGCACTTCTCTCACCTGGTAAAAATGATTAATGAAGAAAAATATTCCTTTTGAACGTGTCAAACAATATGAATCGGTTATAGACTGGCTAATCAAGGAAAACTAGAAGACAAGTTAAGATTACGTACATCCACATTGCAGCCTGATATATCGCGGCTTTCTCGCAAAAACAATCTCAGAAGAGTCACTGAAAGATAATCTGGCAGTTTTTGTTTTTTTTTTGTTAAATAAGATATACGAGTATGTGTACTGAAACAATGTTAGTATGCACTCTGCCGTATGGCAGTATAAGATACTTGAAAAGGCTAATATATATATATATATATATATATATATATATATGTCAGAGCATCACGCTGGAACGCCTGGAGCAACTTCAACCAAACTTGGCACACATGACTTACAATCTGAACAATGCACCGTGGGGGGGGGGGGGTTAGATAATCCCTAGGACCCCTGGGCGGGCCTGGGTGATGGGTGCTTCGATCGATGCAAACAATACCCCACTAAACGACGGTAAGTAACTTCCGCTATATTTATGCCTGCTTTGGATTGTCAGTCGTGACGGACAAAGGTCAGCCAACACAAATCGATTACTTATAACTGCTGAGGCGCCGAACCTTTGGCACTGATAACGAGAAACATTGTACACAGAGCAGATCTCTGATTCACGAAAGACACCCTACTGTTGTTCACCTCAGCGTCCATTTAGTAAATGTTCAGAGTGTTTATTTCATAGCAGAGATCGCTCATATAGTGGTTGATCAGCCACCAACCACATAGGGAGGGGGGCTAGCGGTGCAGGTGGGATGGGGGTGACATTTACAAATCATCGAAAACGACCGATATTAGTGTCGAATCCATAGTTTTTGTATCGCTGAGATGAATAGTGAAACACCCGATGGCGTTTAAGTCCAAGCTCAGCACCCATCGGCTTGGGGAGGGGGCCTCTGGCTGAGGTGGGAAGGGGTGGCATGTACCAAGCATCGAAAACGACCGATACTGGTGTCGAATTCATAGTTCTCGGGGTCCCTGAGATGAACAGTGACACTGCCGATGCCGTTTAAGTTCACGTTCAGCCCACATCTGCATGGGGGGGGGGGCGCTAGAGGTTGGGGTAGGATGGAGGTAACATGTAAAAATAATCGACAACGACCGATATTAGTGCCGAATCCATAGTTTTCGGTGTCGCTGAGATGAATAGTGACACACTCAGTGTTCAAGTTCGGCCCCATAGGCATGAGGGGGGGGGGGGGGGAAGTGAGAGTGGGAAATAAAATATTCAAACTGACCGAGATCAGTGTCGAATCCATAGTGTATGGGGTCGTTAAGCTGATTGCTGACAGTCATGATGACAATTAAGCCCAGGTTTAGTCAATACAACGAATAGATTTCTGTAGAACAGTCTAGTCTCTGTAGAACCTTCTAGAAGGTTGTGGAAATGAATAGAACTTTGTAGAACTGTCTAGAAGGTTGAAGGAATGAATAGAACTTTCGTGATTGGGATAAATAAATACCCGGACAACGTCGGGTACTCAGCTAGTTCTGTATAAAAGCTAAATTATTATTAAATTATTTGCGTTTTGCACTAAATTTTTTTGTTTTTTTTTTAATATGGCCTTCTTGGAAGGATGCTAGCTCTCATGCGGCCTTCAAATAAGAAAAGGTTCACAAACCCTGGTTTAGATTTTGTTCTAGTTATATTCTCTACAGAGCTTAGAAAGATTTTGTTTCAGCTGTGTTGTCAAAAAAGATTAGAAAGATTTTGTTCCATTTGTGTTCTAATGTTATCAACACCTTTCTTTCTTTCTTTTTTTCTTTCTTTCTTTTTTCTTTCTTTCTTTCTGTCTGATCAGTAGGATCACGGGGCAGTCTTGGTGATAGAAGCGAACGAAGAAGAAGAAGAAGAAGACTCACACTATTTTCTTTCTTTCTAGCTCAAGCAGTTACCTATAACACTCAAAGTATTTTCTTTCTTTCTAGTTCAAGCAGTTACCTATAACTCTCACAGTATTTTCTTTCTTTCTAGCTCAAGCAGTTACCTATAACACTTAAAGTATTTTCTTTCTTTCTAGCTCAAGCAGTTACCTATAACTCTCAAAGTATTTTCTTTCTTTCTAGCTCAAGCAGTTACCTATAATTCTCAAAGTATTTTCTTTCTTTCTAGCTCAAGCAGTTACCTATAACAATCAAAGTATTTTCTTTCTTTCTAGCTCAAGCAGTTACCTATAACTCTCAAAGTATTTTCTTTCTTTCTAGCTCAAGCGGTTACCTATAACTCTCAAAGTATTTTCTTTCTTTCTAGCTCAAGCGGTTACCTATAACAATCAAAGTATTTTCTTTCTTTCTAGCTCAAGCAGTTACCTATAACAATCAAAGTATTTTCTTTCTTTCTAGCTCAAGCAGTTACCTATAACTCTCAAAGTATTTTCTTTCTTTCTAGCTCAAGCAGTTACCTATAACTCTCAAAGTATTTTCTTTCTTTCTAGCTCAAGCAGTTACCTATAACTCTCAAAGTATTTTCTTTCTTTCTAGCTCAAGCAGTTACCTATAACACTCTTTTTTTTTTCTTTTCACCCTGAGCCTAGTTATTCTGTTTCAGTTTCTTTGTTGTTCTTTTTCTACAACAGCTTCTAGTTGTGTAGGAAAATACAAGTTTATGTAGTATGCTATCACTTTCTTGTTACACAACATTCTATTTTTGTGTAGTACTCTGCAACACTTTCTATTGTTGTGTATTATTCTAAACTACTGTCTTTTTTATTACTCTACACTACTTTCTGCCATGTGCAAATTGAGGGACCTCTCGCTTAAGAAAACTTGAAGGTAAATTACACTTGTCTTACAACACTAAAACACCAACAGTATAACTTACAGCACCGAAACACTAACAACAATATAACTTATAGCACTGAAACAAACACTAAGAACAATATAGCTTACAACACTGAAACAAACAACGATATAACTTACAACACTGAAACAAAGGAGAATATAACTTACAACACCGAAATAAACAACGATATAACTTATAACACTGAAACAAAGGAGAATATAACTTACAACACCGAAATAAACAACGATATAACTTATAACACTGAAACAAACAACAATACAACATATGACACAAAATTTGATATCAAGACGTAAACTAGAAGTATAGAGTAGGAAACTGCTTGATGGAGGTAGGGCCTGGCTTCCTATAATCATGCTATAACCATACAATCCAGGGGAGAGATGGGAGAGCAAATCTACAATTTATAATGTTTGTTGTAACAGAATAAATAGAAAATCAATCGCTAATCTTATTTCTGGAACAGTTTTACAAGTCACGTGGGACAGCAGTGCTGGAGAAGATAGGCCTGGAAGGATTGGTTGACCACGTGGTTATTTTCAGTATTGGATTGTATCGGTCATATTTTGTAGCGGTGGCTGGCTTATCTTGGTCACATGACTAACACGTCAGGGCCACTGATTTTCTCTTCGCTGTGTAGAGAAAATGGCCACTGAATTCATATTCTGTTTCTGGCCTCAACAATCACAAGTACAGGTACCTGAAGCGCCTGCCTAAGTGATGCACGGAACAGATCCGAGAGCGGTCGTCTGTGAAGTTGTTTAGTGTCTCACATATGATCTACTACTCCAGACACTTGTGCACACAGAACTTCTGCCAGCAGCGCATGACGGGAGGTCAGATAACAATGATAAATTACACACGGATATGACACAGGATGATAAGCTCCAGTGACAGGGGAGCTAAACTGATTTTTGAAGGGCTGCGACCATGGGGACAACGACCTTGACCGTGGCCTTTGACCCCATGCCACTAACGTTGTCAACAAATAACACTTCAGTGTGGGGAAGGTACTTCAACCGAATTTCTTTAGCTCTTTTATCTAATCCCTGCCCCCGAGTCGAGCCAGGACGGACAGTGGAGGCAGGGACTAACCCAGTTCTGGGTGGAACGTTTACTTCGTCCGGGACAAACGGTCCGTGGACACGCGAAACTGCTAGTTTTTCTAAAAGTTAAAAGTATAACTGTTCTTATTAAAGACAAATAAATAGTGTCATACTCTTAAAAAATAACACTATGCCACTAGTCAGGCCCGAACCCATCACCCCTATATTAAAAAACTGACGCTCTACCGTCTGTGCTGGCCGGACGGTTGAAAGCATTCCAATTCTGTAGTATACACTTCGTGGTAGTGCAAAGGTCAGTGCACATGCGCAGTTGCGCCCCACTTCGTTGTCCCAAAAATCACTCCCTTAGAACAGTGGGGGTGAAGATGCCTGATAAGAAATTCAGTGACCCACAGCTGATATGTCAGGGTCAGGGTTAGCGACCCATAGCTGATATATCAGGGTCAGGGTTAGGGACCTATAGCTGATATGTCAGGGTCAGGGTTAGCGACCCATAGCTGATATGTCAAGGTCAGGGTTAGCGACCCATAGCTGATATGCCAGCGTCAGGGTTAGCAACCCATAGCTGATATGTCAGCGTCAGGGTTAGCAACCCATAGCTGATATGTCAGCGTCAGGGTTAGCAACCTATAGCTGATATGCCAGCGTCAGGGTTAGCGACCCATAGCTAATATGCCAGCGTCAGGGTTAGGGACCCATAGCTGATATGCCAGCGTCAGGGTTAGCGACCCATAGCTGATATGCCAGCGTCAGGGTTAGCAACCCATAGCTGATATGCCAGCGTCAGAGTTAGGGACCCATAGCTGATATGCCAGCGTCAGGATTAGCGACCCATAGCTGACCAAGATCCTGTCCCACCTCTCCATGGTACCCCCAGTAACAGGCCTAGCCTGGCTAACGGGACAGGGATCGCCATAGTCCCCATGGTGGTGGAGTCTGCTAAAGAAGCACTGCACACCCCCTGCTTTTTAGCTGTACTCCTGGACTGAAAAAGTAGCCGCCATAACATGCTCCCACGCCGATACGATGCTGTGCCTCAACATCTCTACAGCACCAGTCGATCATTAAAAACCATGTGCTATAAACTATGTATTATAAACTAAACATTATAAATTACACTGAAACAAGCGCTGACAACTTTAAATTATCTCCTGTTTACATTTTGGAAACTGCCTTCCTCTCACAAGCAAGCACCGAGTACCTCGTTTTGGTGGATATTTTTATCTTCAACAACTGTCAATCCATTGTGGTCTCTTTCCAGTATACATATATATATATATATATGTGTGTGTGTGTGTGTGTGTGTGTGTTTGTTTGTTTTCAATAATTGTCTGGGCGCTCTGTTTGGCTATTTTAGTGTGTGTGTGTGTATATCTTCAACAATTGTCTGTACTCTCTGATTGGCTAGTTTTGTGCATGTGTATCTTCAACAATTGTCTGTACTCTCTGATTGGCTAGTTTTGTGCGTGTGTATCTGCAACAACTGTATGTACTCTCTGATTGGCTAGTTTAGTGTGTGTGTGTGTGTTTGTGTGTTTGTGTGTGTGTGTGTGTGTCTTCAACAACTGTATGTCCTCTCTGACTGGCTAGTTTTGTGCTTGTATATCTTCAACAATTGTCTCTACGTCTGTTTTGTTTGGTCCTCTTTGCATCCTCAAGAATTTTAAGACAGATCTATTCTGTCATGAAACTAACTATGATAACTATTAGATAAGTATTTAGAAATACAAGGGAGGCACGAGAAAAGTCATCTGCTGATCAGAAAGAACACACTGTCATATTTACATGTCGTGTGGAAAAGCCAGCAGATGGACAATTCATCTCTACAACAAATCTAACATTACAGCTTCAACAAAGTTAACATTACAGCTACAACAAATTTAACGTTACAGCTACAACAAACGTAACATTACAGCTACAACAAACGTAACATTACAGCTACAACAAACGTAACATTACAGCTACAACAAACCTAACATTACAGCTACAACAAACCTAACATTACAGCTACAACAAACGTAACATTACAGCTACAACAAACGTAACATTACAGCTACAACAAACGTAACATTACAGCTACAACAAACGTAACATTACAGCTACAACAAACCTAACATTACAGCTTCAACATCAAGCACGCCATAGTTTCTAACTTCAGTTCCATGTTTCAAGATTTCACTTTTCTACAGAAAAGAAAATCTGGCAGAGATGGATGCTGTGACCGTTTCTCTGACACTATTTTAAAAACTGTTTTTCTGGTAGTTAAGTCTGACGTGCCTGACATGCGTGACTGACCTCTGGCTGGACCTGTTTCCTTGGCCGCACTTGAAATTAGTTCAGGGAATTTTGTTCTCGGGCAATTACTGCATCCCAGGACACGGCACGCGATCTCCCAGTGTGAGCCACGAGACAGGATCTATGACTGAGTTGTAACACAACATCTATGACTGAGTTGTAACACAACATCTATGACTGAGTTATAACACAACATCTATGACTGAGTTGTAACACAACATCTATGACTGAGTTATAACACAACATCTATGACTGAGTTATAACAGACATCTATGACTGAGCAATGACATGACATCTATGACAATTATAACACGACATATATGACTGAGTTGTAACACGACATCTATGACTGAGTTGTAACACGACATCTATGACTGAGTTATAACAGACATCTATGACTGAGCAATGACATGACATCTATGACAATTATAACACGACATATATGACTGAGTTGTAACACGACATCTATGACTGAGTTGTAACACGACATCTATGACTGAGTTGTAACACGACATCTATGACTGAGTTGTAACACGACATCTATGACTGAGTTATAACACATCTATGACTGAATTATAACACAATATCTATAACTCATTTATAATACGACATCTATGACTGAGTTATAACACGACAACTGTGGCTTAGTAATAACACGACATCTATGACTGAGCAATGACATGACATCTATGACAATTATAACACGACATCTATGACTGAGTTATAACACGACATCTGTGACTGAGTTATAAAACGACATCTGTGACTGAGTTATGAAACGACATCTATGACTAAGCCACAAAACGTAATTTATGACTGGGTTGCATGTCGCGATCTATGACTGAGTTACATGTCGCGATCTATGACTGAGTTACATGTCGCGATCTATGACTGAGTTACATGTCGCGATCTATGACTGAGTTGCATGTCGCGATCTATTTTTTAAGACGACGAAAACAACAGGCCGTGATCCGGTGGTACTGCAAACCGGGTCCACCCGTAACGATAAGTGGACCTTACCCCCGGCATTCATTGTGCAGGGCGGGCCTCGGGCATCTCGTTTGTTCCAAAATAAACGATCAAAGTTGATTCTAGAGAGCGCACAACTTCACTTTGATCTTAACCAAAAGGCCGAGAAGCGATCTATGACTGAGTTACACGTCTTTTTTTTTTAAGACGACGAAAACAACAGGCCATGACCCGGTGGTACTGCAAACCGAGACCACCCGTAACGAGATGTAGACCTTACCCTTCCCGGCATTCAATGTGCAGGGCGGTCCTCGTGCGTCTCGTATAGTTCAAAAATAACGACGCTTTAGTCTTAACCAAAGGGCATGTTGACCAGGGTACCTGCCCAGAGGACACTTTGACCTCAGCCACTTTGATCTTAGCCAAACGGCTGAGAACCGATAGTACACTTTGATCTTAGCCAAAATGCCGAGAAGCGATCTATAACTGAGTTATGCGTCGTGATCTATGACTGAGTTACGCGTCGTGATCTATGACTGAGTTACATGTCGCGATCTATGACTGAGTTACGCGTCGTGATCTATGACTGAGTTACATGTCGCGATCTATGACTGAGTTACATGTCGCGATATATGACTGAGTTACATGTCGCGATCTATGACTGAGTTACATGTCGCGATCTATGACTGAGTTACACGTCGCGATCTATGACTGAGTTACATGTCGCGATCTATGACTGAGTTACATGTCGCGATCTATGACTGAGTTACATGTCGCGATCTATGACTGAGTTACATGTCGCGATCTATGACTGAGTTACGCGTCGTGATCTATGACTGAGTTACATGTCGCGATCTATGACTGAGTTACATGTCGCGATCTATGACTGAGTTACATGTCACGATCTATGACTGAGTTACGCGTCGTGATCTATGACTGAGTTACATGTCGCGATCTATGACTGAGTTACGCGTCGTGATCTATGACTGAGTTACAAGCTCCGCCACAAAAATTGTGAGAATTTGTAATTCTAAATATCTAAAAATGAACGTGTGTGTGTGTGTATGTTAGAGCATCACACTAGAACGCCTGGGGAAATTTCAACCAAATTTGGCACACAGATTTTCTTAACCATCTGACCGTGTGGGTGGAAAGGCAGTACTAACTTAACTCTGTCAGATGGAGTAACAGGCTTTTTCCTGAATACTTCTTTGCGGCTCACTAGTTGGATACGGTTGAAGGCTTTACGGTTAAGAAAATCCTTTATCGTCATCTGCCGATAATCCAACTCGACTCCGACACTCGTAACATTTTCTCTGAAGCACCCCTATTGGCATACAAACGTGAGCCATCCTCGTCCACAGCCACTTGAAGCAGAGCCTTACGTATGTTGGCACCAGAAAATGTAACCGCCCCCGCTGCGTTACCTGCCCTGTAGTTTGGGAAACGAAAACAATCACCTTTCCCAAAACTATCCTCACTCTTCATGAGGGATTCACATGCGAGTCCCGTAATGTGATATATGTCATAGTGTGCAAAAGATGCAGGATAACATATATCGGTGAGACTGGCCTCAGATTAGGGGACCACATGCAAAAACATCTGTACGACATCACCCAGCATGCTTCGAAACCAGTCCCAAATCATTTCAATGGCCCCAACCACAGAGGCAAATCTGATTTTCTGGTAACAGCCATTAAACAATGTCACGCAGATGACACAAGCCGCCTGGCACTTGAGAACCGCTGCATTCAAAATTATGGGACGCTGGAACCACATGGGTTAAACTCGCTGTTTAGTTACACGTAACATCATCTTCTTCAATCATTATAGTACCTCTCCACTAAATCCACCCCTTTTTACTTTTCAAACTTCCTCACAGCATCACTCTGCAACCCCGCTATTTTCTCAGCAACCCCTCTTCTCTGCAACACCTCTTCCCCAATCACCTGTTTCAAATTCTCCTAGCTAGGCCAGTAGTGCGTCACTCTCTCTCCCCTCCCCGGTTCCCCATCCACCACCCCCAGTTACAACCCACCGACCACATGTCACAGGTCTCTATTTAAACAATTTCCACGTCCTACCAGATCCATTCCTGACACACACCGCCAGACAAGCCACACCTTGCAATTTACAGCTAAGTACTTTTTTTTTACAGTATTCATGTAAATCTATACTTTATCTCCTCTCCCTATTTCTTCGTCCTGTATGTTTTTGTATGATTAAAGCTCACGCCGAAACATCACAACTTTGTAATCGTTAAGTAATAAAGCTGCTCCTACTTTTTTCCAATTTTAAATATTCTATGCAGAGTATGCAAGGCTTTTCTTGTACAGATCAATCCTGGGTTTAGGAAGAAGACAGTTTTTTAAACGTTGGCTATGTTTAGTGTTATACGTAAAAAGTGACCACAAGTAAGGCGGAGCATTGTGCGACAGAATTCTCTGAACAAACTTAACTTAGAGAGAAGGAGAGAGGGGAAGAGAGAAGGAGGGAGAAATAGAGAGGGAGATAGATTTGAGATCGCCATGTTTCTCCCACAGACAATTTTATGTTGCTTGCTCAAAGGAGAGAAACAGAGGGAAAGGGTGAGAGGAGAGATAGAGAGGGAGAGAGATAGGGACAGAAAGAGGGAGAGAGATAGGGACAGAGAGAGGGAGAGAGATAGATTTGAGATCGCCATATTTCTCCCACAGACAATTTTATGTTGCTTGCTCAGAGGAGAGAGACAGAGAGAGGGAACGGTTGAGAGAAGGAGAGAGAGATAAAGAGGGAGAGAGATAGGGACACAGAGAGAGATAGGGGAGAGAGGGACAGAGAGAGGGAGAGAGACAGATTTGAGATCGCCATGTTTCTCCCACGGACAACTTTATGTTGCTTGCTCGAAGGTAGCTTCACCCAAGAATTTATTTCTTCTTGCTCCTGGAGGTGAAACTAAAAATGTTTATAATCAAACCGTCTAGACTCTGTAGAACAGTCTAGAAGGTTGTGGAAATGAATTGAATTTTGTAGAACCTTCTAGAGGATTGTGGAACTGAATAGACCTATGTAGAAAGTTCTAGAAGGTTGCTGCAACGAACAGAACTTTGTAGAACCGTCTAGAAGGTTGTGGAAATGAACAGAACTTTGTTGATTGGTAGAAAAAAAATACCCGGACAACGTCGGGTAATCAGCTAGTTCTCAATAACACGTGCACACTAATGAAGTTACTACTGGATGGCACACATACATATATGCATATACAGTTCACAAACACACATATGCTTACAGTATGCATACAACAAACACACATAAGCTTACATTATCTTATATCTTATATCCTTCCCGTGCCGTTAGACGTCACATAGGGCTCGCAAAGTAGTTCGCCAATTTTTCCTGTCTTCGGCGAGTCTTTCAACCTCATCAAAGGATTTTATGCCTGTTAACTTGGCCTCTCTTAATAATGTTCTCTTCAGAGTTTCACGCGGTCTGCCCCTTTTTCTTCGGCCTGTTGTGTTCCACTTGATAGCTTGTTTTGGGATTCTCTGCTCATTTCTTCTCATCAAGTGGCCAACATATGTCCATCTCCTTTTCCTGATCACCCGTGAGACTGGTTGTTGTTCAGTCATCTGTCTTATCTCTGCATTGTTCTTGAATTCATTCCACTTGATGCCGAGTATTTTCCTTAGGCATTTGTTTTCAAAAGAGTCTAATTTCTTTTCTATTTCTTTAGTTGTTTTCCAGCTTTCGCATGCATAAATGAGGGTGGATATTACATTTGAATTGAATAGTCTTAACTTGGTTTTTGTGCTTATAACTTTTGAATTCCATATGTTCTCAAGATTCTTGAAGATTGATGCTGCTTTTGCAATTCTGATCCTAACTTCCTTTCTAGTGTCACCATCCTGGTCTATGTAGCTGCCAAGGTATGCAAATTGATTGACTTCTTCAATATCTGTCCCTTCTATGTGTATTTTTCCATTTTGATTGATGGGAATTTTCATTATTTTTGTTTTGTCCTTGTTAATTTCAAGTCCTATTTTGCTAGCCAGTGAAGATAGGCTATCTGTTTTTTCTTGCATGGAATTCACATTATTACTGATAAGAGTTATGTCATCAGCAAAATCAAGATCTTCTAGTTGGGTCCCATGTACCCAGTCAATACCTGTGTTACCTGTGCAGCATTTTTTCATTATGAAGTCTATTGTAATCCCAAAAAGTAAAGGAGACAGTATACATCCTTGTTTCACGCCTGTTTCAATCTGGAACCATTCACTCATCCCTTCTTCTGTCTTGACTGCACAACCATATCCATTGTATAAGTCCTTAATGATGTTGACAATTTTAGATGGTATTCCATTACATTATACATACAACAAAACACACTTATGCTTATTGTATACATGCAACAAAACACACATAAGCTTACAGTATACATACAACAAAACATACATGTGCTTACAGTGTACATACAACAAAAACACACATAAACTTACAGTATACATACAACAAAACATATGCACGAAACACCTACACATAACATCAAAACTAATAAGGCTATTACTATTGTTATTCATGTAAATCTGATGTTACGCGTTGCTGGATACAGATCTTGTCTCACGAGTGCCTCATTACAAATCTGATATCTTACCTTTCTACACTTTCAGTTTTCTTCTTTTTCTTGGTTTTATAAGTTCAGAGCTTTGGAAGAGATTTTCAGTTTTCTTCTTCTTCTTCTTCTTCTTCTAAGTTTTATAAGTGCGGAGATTTGGAAAAGATTTTGAGTTTTGTTGTGAGCAGAGAATTTCGAACATCTCTGTGTGAGAGAAAAAAACAAGTTTAAATGACACGGACCGTGATGAGCGCTGTGAACCTTTGTTGACCTATTTTCTGCTTTATAATACGATCGGAGGAAAGTAATTTGACTTGGGTTAGTTGTAGACGACTCCATGTAACTCTAATTTCTCTTCTTTTCTAACCTGTCACATGCCATTTTCCTTGTGTACTTTATTCAGTTCCACAATGATACCTACATCCGTCTATGCTAGCAGGATTTGTGGGATTGAGTGTTAGCGTTTGTTCTATGCTAGCAGTATTTGTAGGATTGAGTGTTAGTGTTTGTTCTATGCTAGCAGTATTTGTAGGATTGAGTGTTAGTGTTTGTTCTATGCTAGCAGTATTTGTAGGATTGAGTGTTAGTGTTTGTTCTATGCTAGCAGTATTTGTAGGATTGAGTGTTAGTGTTTGGACTCTGTTAAGAGGATTTGTGGGATTGAATGTAAATGTTTAGTCTGTGCTATCAGGTTTTGTTGGTCTGAGTGTTAGTGTTTGGTCTGTGCTATCAGGTTTTGTTGGTCTGAGTGTTAGTGTTTGGTCTGTGCTATCAGATTTTGTTGGTCTGAGTGTTAGTGTTTGGTCTGTGCTAACAAAATTCTATACTTCCTGTCCTGGTATTTCTCAGTCGAAGACGGTTTTCAAAGAATACAACATTCACTCACAGAATACAACATTCATTCACAGAATACAACATTCACTCACAAAATACAACATTCACTCACAGAATACAACATATACTCACAGAAAACAACATACACTCACGGAATACAACATAGTAAAAACGAATACAACATACACTCACAGATACAACATACACTCACAGAATACAACTTACTCTCACATAATACAAAATACTCTCACAGATTACATAATATACTCATAGAATACAACATACTCTCATAGACAACAACATGCTCTCATAGAAGACAAAATGTTCTCACAGAACATGCTCTCATAGAAGGAAACATGCTCTCATAGAAGACAAAATGTTCTCACAGAACATGCTCTCATAGAAGAAAACATGCTCTCATAGGACACACTCTCATAGAAGAAAACATACTCTCACATAACATGCTCTCATAGAAGAAAACATGCTCTCATATAAGAAAACATACTCTCACATAACATGCCCTCATAGAAGAAAACATACTCTCACATAACATGCTCTCATATAAGAAAACATACTCTCACATAAAATGCTCTCATAGAAGAAAACATACTCTCACATAACATGCTCCCATAGACGAAAACATACTCTCACATAACATGCTCTCATATAAGAAAACATACTCTCACATAAACTGCTCTCATAGAAGGAAACAAACTCTCACATAACATACTCTCATAGAAGAAAACATACTCTCATATAACATGCTCTCATGGAATAAAATATACTCTCACATAACATGCTCTCATAGAAGACAATATGCTCTCATAGAAGACTACATGCTCCCACAGAAAAAAAGCATGCTCTCATAGAAGAAAACATGCTCTCATAGAAGAAAACATGCTCTCATAGAAGAAAATATGCTCTCATAGAAGACAATATGCTCTCATAGAAGAAAACATGCTCTCATAGAAGACAATATGCTCTCATAGAAGAAAACATGCTCTCATAGAAGAAAACATGATGTCATAGAAGAAAACATGCTTTCACAGAAGGAAGCAAGCTCTCATAGAAGACGACATGCTCTCTTTCAAGACGACATGCTCTTATAGAAGAAAACATGCTCTCATAGAAGAAAACATGCTCTCGTAGAAGAAAATATGCTCTCATAGAAGAAAACATACTCTCATAGAAGAAAACATACTCTCATAGAAGAAAATATGGTCTCATAGAAGAAAACATGCTCTCATAGAAGAAAACATACTCTCATAGAAGAAAACATGCTCTCATAGAAGAAAACATACTCTCATAGAAGAAAACATGCTCTCATAGAAGAAAACATGCTCTCATAGAAGAAAACATACTCTCATAGAAGACGACATGCTCTCATAGAAGGCGACATGTTTTCAGCTCTCATAGAAGACGACACACTGTCATAGAAGACGACATGTTCTCATAGATGACGACATGCTCTCATAGAAGACGACATGTTCTCAGCTCTCATAGAAGACGATACACTCTCATAGAAGACGACATGCTCTCATAGAAGACGACATGCTCTCATAGAAGACGACCTACTCTCATAGAAGACAACATGCTCTCATAGAAGACAACATGCTCTCACAGAAGACAATGTGCGACGACATGTTCTCATAGAAGACAACATGCTCTCATAGAAGACGACATGCTCTCAGCTCTCATAAAAGACAACATGTTCTCATAGAAGACAACATGCTCTCATAGAAGACAACATGCTCTCATAGAAGACAACATGTTTTCATAGAAGACAACATGCTATCATAGAAGACAACATGCTCTCATAGACGACAACATGCTCTCATAGAAGACGACATAATCTCATAGAAGACAACATGCTCTCATAGAACATAACATGCTCTCATAGAAGGCGACATGTTCTCATAGAAGACGACTTGCTTTTATAGAAGACGACATGCTCTCATAGAAGACGATGCTGTCATAGAAGGCGACATGTTCTCATAGAAGACAACGTGCTCTCATAGAAGAAAACATGCTCTCATAAAATACGACATGCTGTCATAGAAGAAAACATATTCTCATAGAAGACGACATGCTGTCATAGAAGACGACATGCTCTCATAGAAGACAACGTGCTCTCATAGAAGAAAACATGCTCTCATAGAAGACGACATGCTTTTATAGAAGACGACATGCTCTCATAGAAGACAACGTGCTCTCATAGAAGAAAACATGCTCTCATAGAAGACGACATGCTTTTATAGAAGACGACATGCTCTCATAGAAGACAACGTGCTCTCATAGAAGAAAACATGCTCTCATAGAAGACGACATGCTCTCATAGAAGACGATGCTCTCATAGAAGACAATGTGCTCTCATAGAAGAAAACATGCTCTCATAAAATACGACATGCTCTCATAGAAGACGACATGCTCTCATAGAAGAAAACATGCTCTCATAGAAGACAACGTGCTCTCATAGAAGAAAACATGCTCTCATAGAAGACGACATGCTCTCATAGAAGACGATGCTCTCATAGAAGACAATGTGCTCTCATAGAAGACAACATGCTCTCATAGAAGACGAATTGCTCTTATAGAAGACGACATGCTTTCATATAAGACGACATGCTCTCATAGAAGCTTGTTTTCAATGAGTTGGCCTTTCTTCCACAGAGGGAGGACACGGTCTCATATGTTGGCACTGCATCTCTGAGAACTGTGATATGACCCCAGAGGATAACACAAGGGCAGAACAGAAGAAATGTTTGGAAGGACAGACATGCCAGGTATGGGCAGGTGTGTCAGGTGTCGTGTTTTATAGATAGAAGGACAGACATGCCAAGTATGGGCAGGTGTGTCAGGTGTAGTGTTTTATAGATAGAAGGACAGACATGTCAGGTATGGGCAGGTGAGTCAGGTGTAGTGTTTTTGCCAGGTATCAAGTGGAACACAACAGGCCAAAGAAAAAGAGGCAGACCACGTGAAACTCTGAAGAGGACATTGTTAAGAGAGGCCAAATTAACAGGCATAAAATCCTTTGATGAGGTTGAAAGACTCGCCAAAGACAGGAAAAATTGGCGAACTACTTTGCGAGCTCTATGTAACGTTTAACGGCACGGGAAGGATATAAGATACTATATATATATATACATATACTAGTTCCATCGTTGACGATCTACAAATGGACGCAGCAGCAGCAGGCCATCTTGCTCACAACCGAGAGGCCTATAGGAGTGCTGTTTGGGAGGCAAAGTTCCGCAAGGGACATGCAAATGAATGAATGAATGAATACTAGTTCCACAAAAGCAGCTGTCTTTTACAAACAAAATCTATCTTTAGCAATCTGAAACATATAAACATGTGTACATAAAATTGATTCAGGTTTTCTATAAAAATGACCTTCACCTTGTATTTGACAGAAAGTGATGTTTGAGATGCAGAGTGACACCGATGATACCAAGTACATGTCGACTGTCAGAAGCTGTGCTGACGAGTGCATACCACATAATGATTTCAGCAACTGCACCACCGAACTGTACACCAGCAGGGGCTGCGTCCACAGAGCATGTTGCAGTGATGATGATTTGTGCAATAATGTGGGAACAGTTCATCTGCACAAGTACTGGCCCTTGCTTGTTACA
This sequence comes from Achatina immaculata, assembly GCA_009760885.1. Classification (NCBI taxonomy): domain Eukaryota; kingdom Metazoa; phylum Mollusca; class Gastropoda; order Stylommatophora; family Achatinidae; genus Lissachatina; species Lissachatina immaculata. Next base: position 37,763,914 of record CM019717.1, on the reverse strand, counting down.
TCCGCCTTTGTTAAATTCTCCTTCCTACAAAGCTAACATTATCCCACCCACGATCCCTCGTATCTTGGAACTAGCTAACATTATCCCATCCACTATCCCTCATATCTTGGAATTAGCTAATATTATCCCACCCACTATCCCTCATATCTTGGATTTAGAACACATCTCTAACTCCCTCTCTATCGACTCTACAATATAGTTCACACTCCTTCACATACAGAAAATTAGAAATGTGTTCTATCATATATTATATCTAGACCATTTAGAATATATCTCCCACAGAAGCCCATACTGAACCTAGAACATGTCACTGATACTCTGACACATAGATAGTAGAACATCTTACACCTTCACATATAGATAATAGAACATATCTCTTACACCTTCACATATATATAATAGAACATATCTCTTACACCTTCATGTATAGATAATAGAATATATCTCTTATACCTTCACATAGATAGTAGAACATATCTCATACACCTTCACATATAGATAATAAAACATATCTCTTACACCTTCACATACAGATAGTAGAACATATCTCCCACTCCAAAGCTCACCTCATGACACTGCTTGTGTAAATCACCTCATGACATTGCTTGTGTAAATCACCTCATTACATTGCTTGTGTAAATCACCTCATGACGTTGGTTGTATAAGTGACATCGTAAATTACTTGCGTAAATGACCTCATGCTATCGTTTGCGTAAATCGTCTCTTACCATCGCCTCTGTAAATCATCTCACGATATCGTCTGCATAAATCACATCACGGTATCGTTTGTATAAATCACATCATGACATTGCTTGTGTAAATTACCTTATGACATTGCTTATGTAAATCACTTCATGACATCGCTTGTGTAAATCATCTCATAGCGTCTGATGTGTAAATCACCTCATAACATCGCATGTGTAAATCACCTCATAACGTCTGATGTGTAAATCACCGCATAACATCGCATGTGTAAATCACCTCATAACATCGCATGTGTAAATCACCTCATAACGTTTGATGTGTAAATCACCTGATGATATCACTTGGTAACGAAACATAACATGTATCGGTTTGTTGTAAGTACGTGCATAACAAGGTCAAAGATATCACGTCCTGTTGTTAATTTACAAACAAAATAAACTTTGTGTTGGTACCTGGCCGTTATGTAGTCGATACTTCGTGGAAACTGATGTTGGTACCTGGCCGTTATGTAGTCGATACTTCGTGGAAACTGATGTTGGTACCTGGCCGTTATGTAGTCGATGCTTCGTGGAAACTGATGTTGGTACCTGGTCGTTATGTAGTCGATGCTTCCTAGAAACTGATGTTGGTACCTGGTCGTTATGTAGTCGATGCTTCCTAGAAACTGATGTTGGTACCTGGCCGTTATGTAGTCGATGCTTCGTGGAAACTGATGTTGGTACCTGGTCGTTATGTAGTCGATGCTTCGTGGAAACTGATGTTGGTACCTGGTCGTTATGTAGTCGATGCTTCCTGGAAACTGATGTTGGTACCTGGTCGATGCTTCCTGGAAACTTATGTGAAAATCTGGAGGTCCTTCGTGTGGTACACATTATCAAATCATAGGTTGTACACGGCACATGATGATAACACGTAACATTAATAAACTAAATCAGTACTAACTGTAAGAACAGTTTCCAATCTTCTCCAGGTCCCACATCCACTTCTGTTTCCTTAACTAGTTTGTGTGAGATTTGTTCTCACGACAGCACATTCTGAGCAGGCTCTGTACAGGATAGCACTAGTCCCTACAGGTTCAGATAAACAGGACAGCACTAGTACCTACAGGTTCAGATAAACAGGATAGCACTAGTCCCTACAGGTTCAGATAAACAGGACAGCACTAGTACCTACAGGTTCAGATAAACAGGATAGCACTAGTCCTTGCATGTTCAGATAAACTGGATAGCACTAGTCCTTGCATGTTCAGATAAACTGGATAGCACTAGTCCCTGCATGTTCAGATAAACTGGATAGCACTAGTACCTGCATGTTCAGATAAACTGGACAGCACTAGTCCCTGCATGTTCAGATAAACTGGATAGCACTAGTACCTGCATGTTCAGATAAACTGGACAGCACTAGTCCCTGCATGTTCAGATAAACTGGATAGCACTAGTTCCTACAGGTTCAGATAAACTGGACAGTACTAGTCCCTGCATGTTCAGATAAACTGGATAGCACTAGTACCTGCATGTTCAGATAAACTGGACAGCACTAGTCCCTGCATGTTCAGATAAACTGGATAGCACTAGTCCTTGCATGTTCAGATAAACTGGATAGCACTAGTCCTTGCATGTTCAGATAAACTGGATAGCACTAGTCCTTGCATGTTCAGATAAACTGGATAGCACTAGTCCTTGCAAGTTCAGATAAACTGGACAGACAGTAAAGTGAATGAACTGAGATTTGCCAGAGATATTTCTGAGACTATCAGCCATGTTCTAGAACAGAGAACAATTCTCAAACGTGTACCTGGTAAAAATGAGGCTTTGTTCGGTTAATGGCAGACATGTTTCACCAGCAGACTTTAGACAGACATGTTTCAACAGCAGACTTTAGACAGACATGTTTCACCAGCAGACTTTATACAGACATGTTTCACCAGCAGACTTTAGACAGACATGTTTCACCAGCAGACTTTAGACAGACATGTTTCACCAGCAGACTTTAGACAGACATGTTTCACCAGCAGACTTAAGACAGACATGTTTCAACAGCAGACTTTAGACAGACATGTTTCATCAGCAGACTTTATACAGACATGTTTCACCAGCAGACTTTAGACAGACATGTTTCACCAGCAGACTTTAGACAGACATGTTTCACCAGCAGACTTTAGACAGGCATGTTTCAACAGCAGACTTTAGACAGACATGTTTCAACAGCAGACTTAGACAGACATGTTTCACCAGCAGACTTTAGACAGACATGTTTCAACAGCAGACTTTAGACAGACATGTTTCACCAGCAGACTTAGACAGACATGTTTCAACAGCATACTATAGATAGACATGTTTCAGCAGCAGACTTTAGACATACATGTTTCAACAGCAGACTTTAGACAGGCATGTTTCAACAGCAAACTTGTCTGAAGCAGAAAGAGATGGAGTAGCACAGGCAGTTGTGAACTAACTTCCACGACTCAGATCCGTGTCTCTTTAGCTTTTTGCTTCGATCCATTTCTTATAAGGACTTCCTGACACGCTGGGACTGATTTTGTCTGTAGGCAGGGAAAGGCACACCAGAGTAAAGTATAAATATAACATTTCTAATGTGTTGAAAGATATGACGTAAGCCTTATTTCTATGAAGGTACGTCCTCCCGCGGGAAACTAGGTCACGAACCAATGATGGATTTAAGGATTGCTTGATACCTGATGTGAGTTGTCTGGTCAAACAGTTAGTTACCTGTCTGTTGTGACAGTTTCACCTGTCTGACGTGACAAAGTCTCACCTGTCTGTCGTGACAAAGTCTCACCTGTCCGTTGTGATAAAGTCTGTGATTGTGAGACCACATCTGAAGTGAATATTCAATAATATCGTGTTTCTTGTTACCATGGTTTCTGTATCACAAATATTTTGATTCATCTGCTCCAAACGTTTATTTAATGATAATATTCATTTGTATAATAGTGTTTCTTTCCCAGATCTGCGTCTGTTACGTGTCTGTGTATGTGTGTGTTACTTATCTGTGTTTGTGAGTGTTTTTGTCTGTGTATGTGTGTGAGTGTTAATTGTCTGTGTGTGTGAGAATTACTTGTCTGTGTGTGTGAGTGTTACTTGTCTGTGTGTGAGAATTACTTGTCTGTGAGTGTTACTTATCTGTGTGTGATTCTTGTCTGTGTGTGTGAGTGTTACTTATCTGTGTATGATACTTGTCTGTGTGTGAGTGTTACTTATCTGTGTGTGATACTTGTCTATATGTGTGAGTGTTACTTATCTGTGTGTTACCTGTGGGTGTGTGTGAGTGTTACTTGCCTGTGTGTGTTACTTGCATGTGTGTTACTTCTCTGTGTGTATCAGAGTTACTTGTCTGTGTGTCAGTGTTACTTGTCTGTTTGTGGGTGTTACTTGTCTGTGTGTTACTTGCTTGTGTGTGTTACTTGTCTGTGTGTGAGTGTTACTTGTCTGTGTGTGAGTGTTACTTGTCTGTGTGTATGAGAGTTACTTGTATGTGTGTGACTGTTACTTGTCTGTGTGTTACTTGTCTGTGTGTTACTTGTCTGTGTGTTACTTGTTTGTGTGTTACTTGTCTGTGTGTTACTTGTTTGTGTGTTACTTGTATGTGTGTTACTTGTCTGTGTGTTACTTGTCTGTGTGTTACTTGTCTATCTGTGAGTGTTACTTGTCTGTGTGTGAGTGTTACTTGTCTGTGTGTGGGTGTTACTTGTCTGTGTGTGAGTGTTACATGTCTGTGTGTGAGTGTTACTTGTCTGTGTGTGAGTGTTACTTGTCTGTGTGTGTTACTTGTCTGTGTGTGAGTGTTATTTGCCTGTGTGTGAGTGTTACTTGTCTGTGTGTGGGTGTTACTTGTCTGTGTGTGCGGGTGTTACTTGTCTGCGTGTGAGTGTTACTTGTCTGTGTGTATGTGTGTTACTTGTCTGTTTGTGAGTGTTACTTGTCTGTGTGTGGGTGTTACTTGTCTGTGTGTTACTTGCTTGTGTGTGTTACTTGTCTGTGTGTGAGTGTTACTTGTCTGTGTGTGAGTGTTACTTGTCTGTGTGTATGAGAGTTACTTGTATGTGTGTGACTGTTACTTGTCTGTGTGTTACTTGTCTGTGTGTTACTTGTCTATCTGTGTGTTACTTGTTTGTGTGTTACTTGTCTGTGTGTTACTTGTTTGTGTGTTACTTGTATGTGTGTTACTTGTCTGTGTGTTACTTGTCTGTGTGTTACTTGTCTATCTGTGAGTGTTACTTGTCTGTGTGTGAGTGTTACTTGTCTGTGTGTGGGTGTTACTTGTCTGTGTGTGAGTGTTACATGTCTGTGTGTGAGTGTTACTTGTCTGTGTGTGAGTGTTACTTGTCGTGTGTGTTACTTGTCTGTGTGTGAGTGTTATTTGCCTGTGTGTGAGTGTTACTTGTCTGTGTGTGGGTGTTACTTGTCTGTGTGTGCGGGTGTTACTTGTCTGCGTGTGAGTGTTACTTGTCTGTGTGTATGTGTGTTACTTGTCTGTGTGTGTGAGTGTTACTTGTCTGTGTGTGGGTGTTACTTGTCTGTGTGTATGGCTGTTAGTCTGTGTTTGTCAGTGTTACTTGTCTGTGTGTGTGAGTGTTACTTGTCTGTGTTTGGGTGTTACTTGTCTGTGTTTGTCAGTGTTACTTGTCTGTGTGTGGGTGTTACTTGTCTGTGTGTGTGGGTGTTACTTGTCTGTATGCGGGTGTTACTTGTCAGTGTGTGTGGGTGTTACTTGTCTGTGTTTGTCAGTGTTAATTGTCTGTGTGAGACAGTTACTTGTCTGTGTTTGCCAGTGTTACTTCTCTGAGTGTTACTTGTCTGTGTTTGTCAGTGTTACTTGTCTGTGTGTGAGTGTTACTTGTCTGTGTGTGAGTGTTACTTGTATGTCTGTATCAATGTTACGTGTCTGAGTGTGAGTGTTACTTGTCTGTGTGTATGAATGTTACTTGTCTGTGTGTATGAATGTTACTTGTCTGTGTGTATGAATGTTACTTGCCTGTATGTGTTACTTGTCTGTGTGTATGAATGTTACTTGCCTGTATGTGTTACTTGTCTGTGTGTATGAATGTTACTTGTCTGTGTGTGTTACTTGTCTGTGTGTATCAATGTTACTTGCCTGTATGTGTTACTTGTCTGTGTGTATGAATGTTACTTGCCTGTATGTGTTACTTGTCTGTGTGTATGAATGTTACTTGTCTGTGTGTTACTTGTCTATCTGTGAGTGTTACTTGTCTGTGTGTGAGTGTTACATGTCTGTGTGTGAGTGTTACTTGTCTGTGTGTGAGTGTTACATGTCTGTGTGAGTGTTACTTGTCTGTGTGTGAGTGTTACTTGTCTGTGTGTGTTACTTGTCTGTGTGTGAGTGTTATTTGCCTGTGTGTGAGTGTTACTTGTCTGTGTGTGGGTGTTACTTGTATGCGTGTGTGAATGTTACTTGTCTGTGTGTGGGTATTACTTGTCTGTGTGTGCGGGTGTTACTTGTCTCTGTGTGAGTGTTACTTGTCTGTGTGTATGTGTGTTACTTGTCTGTGTGTGTGAGTGTTACTTGTCTGTGTGTGGGTGTTACTTGTCTGTGTGTATGGCTGTTAGTCTGTGTTTGTCAGTGTTACTTGTCTGTGTGTGTGTGTTACTTATCTGTGTTTGGGTGTTACTTGTCTGTGTTTGTCAGTGTTACTTGTCTGTGTGTGGGTGTTACTTGTCTGTGTGTATGAGTGTTGCTTGTCTGTATGCGGGTGTTACTTGTCAGTGTGTGTGGGTGTTACTTGTCTGTGTTTGTCAGTGTTAATTGTCTGTGTGAGACAGTTACTTGTCTGTGTTTGCCAGTGTTACTTCTCTGTATGTGAGTGTTACTTGTCTGTGTTTGTCAGTGTTACTTGTCTGTATGTGAGTGTTACTTGTCTGTGTGTATGGCTGTTACTTGTCTGTGTGTGTGAGTGTTACTTATCTGTGTTTGTCAGTGTTACTTGTCTATATGAGACTCTTACTTGTCTGTATGTTTTCCTTGTCTGTGTGTGAGTGTTACTTGTCTGTTTGTGAGTGTTACTTGTCTGTGTGTGTAAGTGTTACTTGTCTGTGTTTGTCAGTGTTACTTGTCTGTGTGAGACTGTTACTTGTCTGTATGTTTTCCTTGTCTGTGTGTGAGTGTTACTTGTCTGTGTGTGAGTATTACTTGTCTGTGTGTGAGTGTTACTTGTCTGTGTGTGTAACTGTTACTTGTCTGTGTTTGTCAGTGTTACTTGTCTGTGTGAGACTGTTACTTGTCTGTATGTTTTCCTTGTCTGTGTGTGAGTGTTACTTGTCTGTGTGTGAGTATTACTTGTCTGTGTGTGAGTGTTACTTGTCTGTGTGTGAGTATTACTTGTCTGTGCTTGTCAGTGTTACTTGTCTGTGTGAGACTGTTACTTGTCTGTATGTTTTCCTTGTCTGTGTGTGAGTGTTACTTGTATGTCTGTATCAATGTTACGTGTCTGTGTGTAATGGTTACTTGTCTGTGTGTGTGCGTGTTACTTGTCTGTGTGTGAGTGTTACTTGTCTGTGTGTGAGTGTCTTACTTGTCTGTGTGAGTGTTACTTGTCTGTGTGTGAGTGTTACTTGTCTGTGTGTGGGTGTTACGTGTCTGAGTGTGAGTGTTACTTGTCTGTCTGTGAATGTTACTTGCCTGTATGTGTTACTTGTCTGTGTGTATGAATGTTACTTGTCTGTGTGTGTTACTTGTCTGTGTGTATCAATGTTACTTTATGTGTAGCAATGTTTCTTATCTGTTTGTGTTACTTGTCTCTGTGTGTATTAATGTTACTTGTCTGTGTGTATCAATGTTACCTGCCTCTATGTGTATCAATGTTATTTGTCTGTGTGTTATTTGTATGGTTCTAAGGACTGTTATAGACGGAGATGGGATGGGGATATGCACTCCACTTCAATTAAATGTCTCCAAGGAGTGCGTCTCAAATAGCCTCTGACAGTCCACGCCCAGCTCCTGACCTTCTCATGGCGGAACTGTTCAAACTGACAGGAGAAGGGGCAAAGGCGAATATCTGACGCCTGAAAATCAGACGTTTCGGGTAGATGAGAGTCTTATTTGGTAGCTCATCGAAAACCCGCTGCTGGCAAGATTCTTCAGCTGCCGTGCTTGGGGGAAACTCCGGCCAATGAAGAAAAATGTGACTAGGGTTGCCGCTTAGAGCCGCCGTGGAAATGGTGAAGTAAAGTAACCAGTAGTATCGAGGTCAGTACTACTCAAATCGCGGCACCTCTTCTCTAGATGCCGGCCACGTTCAGTATACACCCATACTGTGGCAGATTACCTAAATCGACTTATCCCAAGGGTTAAGCTAAGACACTGCTGTCGAGATTCTTCAGATGCCACTCGTGGAGTTAAACTCCTCCCAGCAAATAAAGAAAATGCGAAAAAGCGATTTAGGGTTGCCGTGTGGCACCGCTGTTAAAAGGTGATGGATAGGATAAAATGAAGCTTAATCGGTATTTCCAGTAGTCTTGCGCTCAGAGCTACTCATACCACGGCACCTCTGCTCTAGAGGCCGGCCACGTCCGTTCTACACCCATACTGTTGAAATATGCCTAAACCGGCTAAACCCAAGGGTGAAACTTGATGACTAATCATGTCACAGTACTTTCGCTCTAGAGGTCAGTCACGTCCTAAACACGCCGAAACTGGGATAATGCGCCTAAACCGGCTTAACCCAGGTGTGAAACTTAATAGTCGCGAGGACTCGTCCTCCTGGACAAAAGCTCCGTCCTGGTCACAACTAGGAAGGGTAGCGGCCACGACCACAAAATGCTAAAGTCGGAGACACTGGACCAGTGCAGTCTAGATAGGCAACCACCTCTCACCCGGCGGGGATGTATGCGTATCCTAATCACGCTGAGGTTTTCCAGTGAGAAAGTCCAAAGCTGGACTGGATGGGCAACCATCTTTCACCCGGCGGGGATATGCTGATATTCAAAACACGTCGAGGTTTTCCGGTGAGAAACTCTAGATTAAACTGCTGCAACGAAAACCACGGTGTCACGCAGTCCAGCTTCTGAGACCCACCAAGAGTTCAGGCCCAAGCTCCGCGATACTCTGAACCTCTTGTGGTCCCCCTCGAGGACCACAGAGTAACCATGAGACACATCGAGGACCACAGGAATAAATTCAGCAGGATCACGGGGCGATCTTGGTTGTAGAACCGAACGAAGAAGAAGAAGACTTGTTTGTATGTGAGTATCAATGTTACTTGTCTGCATGTGTGTGCTAAACTGAGGTGTCTATATGTAACTGTTACATTATGTTTGCCTGTGGTACCTATGTTTATGTGCTATGTTTGCGTTTACACCTGTCTGTATGTTTCTGTTACCTGTATCGGTTCATTTTTTTTAGTTTTATCTGTGTGTGTGAGCACTGCTGTGTATTTTCAGACGGCCCTGTCTTGTGTCAAAGTGAATTAGATAACAGTATAAAATAATAACAAAAATGTAACAAACAAGTCAGTTCTATCCTCGACTTTCTGAGCTTGGTCGAGGCCTGACAGTTGTGTGCGGTCCACCATATTTCTTCACCGCACTGACAGCTGTGTGCGGTCTCACCACACTAAGAATTAATTAATCACTAAACAAGTCTTTCCTAAACTTTTGAATGTCGAGATCAACACGGTCCGCGAGGCCATAGTTTAAGAACCGCGTCACTAAACGCCAATAAATACATCAATTTTTTAGGTTATTTGTGACAGTGTGTGTGTGTGAATGTTTGAGTGTGTGAATGTGTGAATGTGCGAGTGTGTAAATGTGTGAATGTGCGAGTGTGTGAATGTGTGGGTGTGTGAATGTGCGAGTTTGTGAAAGTGTGAGTGTAAATGTGTGAATGCGTAAGAGTGTGAATGTGTGATGGAATGAATTATAAATGAAAAATTGAACACATATTATTAAAATATGGTGAGACTGTTTATGTCAACTTTTTTCCTATAAACATCTCGTCACATTATAACCCGCAAGTCAGACGTCGCATTATAACCTTTAAATCAGTCGTCAAATTATAATCTTAAAGACATGCGTCACGTTGTAAACTTCAAGTCAGTCGTCACATTATAACCTTCAAGTCAATCCAAAATACGATGAGGAGAGTTGTCAAGAAAGTAAAATGAGGAGAGATGTGAAGAAAATAAGATGAGGGGAGATGTGAAGAAAATAAAATGAGGAGAGATATCAAGAAAATAAGATGAGGAGAGATGTCAGGAGAATTAGGTGAGGAGAGATGTCAAGAAAATAAGATGAGGAGAGATATTTCATCTTTTGTTGGAGTCTGATTATTGTCAGCTTCTATGCCAGGCTCTGTTCACGTGTCATTTTTTAAGTTAGAAAGATAATGTGACAAAGTTTCTGTTTTTGAAGAGTCTGGCCATGTGTCATTTTTTATGTTATGAAGATAATGTTATAAAGGCAGACAGAGGTGTATGGTTCAGTTTGACAAAATGACGAAGGAGATGAAGAATTTGAGGAGAAACACAAATGGCGGAGAATAATGAAGTAAAATGATAACGTATAAATGAAGAGCATACGACATCCAATATTTCGGCATGAGCCTTTTTCAAGGATTACATACAAGAATAACACGACAAATATCAAAATATATTAAAAACTTAGCTTTTTGGTCTCCTCCTACTTTGAATGACTGAAGATAATGTGACAAAGTTTCTGTTTTGTCCAGAGTTTTGCCATGTCTTATTTATTATGATATTAAAATAATGTGACAAAGTTTCTGTTTTTGGAGAGACTGGTCATGTGTCATTTTGCTATATTATGGAGATAATGTGACAGTTTGTTTTTGACGAGTTTGATCACGAATAAGCTATGAAATATGTGACAGGTGGACTGAGGGAGCAGACAATATAGTGGAAGTAGTGTGTGTCTGTGCCTCTTTGTATGTGTGTTTGTATGTTTATATGCATGTATGTCTGTGTGTTTACTTGTATATGTGTCTGTATGTTTACTTGTCTATGTGTCTGTGTTTACTTGTATTTAGGTCTGTGTGTTTACTTGTATGTATGTCTGTGATCGCGCTATGAACTTTCTGAAGTTCGTACAGCTGTACCTGTCTTTCATCTTGCATGAGGTACTTTCTGAAATAGCGCTTTTCTCAGTACAATCTTCGGGACTTTATACTTTTTATTTGAATTTAAAATTAAACCAGACTTTATGGGAACGAAAAATTGGTATAATCATTTTACTTGTAGCCAGATTTAATCTTGACACAGCGTTCACATCTGAATTAGAGCCAAAACTTGCTGCTGGACCTCGTCTGTATAAACTGAACATCATCGGCCCGCTGCTGGACCTGGTCTGTATAAAGTGAACATCACTGGCCCGCTGCTGGACCTCGTCTGTATAAACTGAACATCATTGGCCCGCTGCTGGACCTCGTCTGTATAAAAAGAACATCATCAGCCCGCTGCTGGACCTCGTCTGTATAAACTGAACATCATTGGCCCGCTGCTGGACCTCGTCTGTATAAAATGAACATCATTGACCCGCTGCTGGACCTTGTCTGTATAAACTGAACATCACTGGCCCGCTGCTGGACCTCGTCTGTATAAAGTGAACATCATTGGCCCGCTGCTGGATCTCGTCTGTATAAAGTGAACATCATTGGCCCGCTGCTGGACCTTGTCTGTATAAACTGAACATCATTGGCCAGCTGCTGGACCTCGTCTGTATAAAGTGAACATCACTGGCCCGCTGCTGGACCTCGTCTGTATAAAGTGAACTGCTGGACCTCGTCTGTATAAAGTGAACATCATTGGCCAGCTGCTGGACCTCGTCTGTATCAACTGAACATCATTGGCCCGCTGCTGGTCCTCGTCTGTATCAACTGAACATCATTGGCCCGCTGCTGGACCTCGTCTGTATAAAGTGAACATCATCAGCCTGCTGCTGGACCGATTATGCTCCAGCAAATTTTGCTGGTTGCTTTGTAAAAGGTTTTAAAGAATATAAACCGATCACGGCAACAGACGACCTGCAAAAGTTTCAGTTTCTCTATTTTTTAAATTCTAAATTTACCTGTTACTGCCATCACTGATATATGTGTGTATATGTTGTGTGTATATGTTATGTATATGTGTTCTGTATATATGTTATATGTATATGTTATGTAAATATGTTGTGTATATGTGTTATGTGTATATGTGTTATGTGTATATGTTATGTATATATGTTATGTGTAGCTCAGCAATCTTACTTTCTGCCATTCTTGTTTGTGCCCACTTTACTCGCTCATTCTGTCTGTTTGTGTAAACTTAGCCGGGCAGCTGTACCTGGCTTCATAAGAAGAACACCATCGTCGAGATTTGTCTCCATACTTTTAAAAAATGTTTGGCGAACAAGCCAATTTCGAAGCACACACATTGAGTTAGAAACACAAACATTAACTTCAAGTTACAAACATTGAGTTAGAAACACAAACATTTATTTAAGCCACAAAAACTGAGTTAGAAACACAAACATTGACTTTAAGCCACAAACATTGATTTCCAAACATGAACCTTGATTTAACATTTTACTGAACAATGATAATCGACTCTCTTCAGGTTGTGCAGAGGTCACAGTCAGGCAGTCCTAACATATAGACATAACATATACTCATAACATATACATATAACATATGCACATATATAACATATACACATACATAACATATATAAATAACATACACATTATACACAACATATATACATAACACATACACATACCATATACACATAACATATACACATTATACATAACATATATACATATCATATACACATAACATATATACATAATATACACGTAACATATATACATAACATGTACACATAACATATATACATAACATGTACACGTAACATATATACATAACGTATGCACATAACATATATACATATACACATAACATATACACATAACATATACATGAATAACATCCAGCAATCAAATATTTCGGCAAAAGCCTTTCTCAAGGATCACATACAAAAACAACACGATAGATAAAAACATAAAAAACAAATGAGAACCCAGCACTGTTACCGGGCATGTAATAAAGAAACCTTTTTTTTTTAATTGCTCAATGTTCACTGGCCAAGTCTGACCTTTTGTCAGGAATTGATCCTTGATAAAACCATTGGTCAAGTCTGACCTTTTGTTAGGAACTGATCCTTGATAAAACCACTGGCCAAGCTTGACCTTTTGTCATGAACTGACCCTTAATAAAACCACTGGCCAAGCTTGACCTTTTGTCGGGAACTGGTCCTTGACAAAACCACTCGCCGAAAGGAAGGTGTGAGGACGAACTTTGTTGTTCCCTGTCTTTCCTGGGGATGGCGTTTGTAAGTGGGACAGATGCCACAGGTCACACAGATGAGTGTAACCACAGCTAGACATGACACACAGGCAATCGCTGAGACAAGTCACATCAGACTTGAGTGCAGCGAAGCCATGCATTCTTCATTTCATTGTTCACATCAGCAGTTGATGATGTCGTGGCAACTTTGCTGTCTGACAGGACAATAAGACAGCACTTTAAAATTTGTTGAAGTTGTAGTGATGGTGGTGGTGGTGGTGATGGTGGCGGTGGTGGTGATGGTTGTTGTTGTTGTTTTGAGCAAGGACGCAAGGCTAAACATAGCGCAAGCGCGTGGCGTGGCGTCATCGCCCACGCAGTAACTTTGAGTCATATATATAGGAAGGTTGTTGGCACGAAGAGAGAGAGTTTTATGGCGGGTTCAGTTCGTTTGACTTATGTATCGTGAAATACTCAGTGCCTGCCAACACTTATTATATTGTGTTATTAAAAAAATATGTGATGTGGATTAATTCTTTCACGTTGTATGAGGAAATCCTATCAGATTCATGGTTGATCGTCACAAGTTGGATGAGCACATATCTAGTCCATCAAGGCCTTAGTTCGCATGGCTGGGAGATATATATATGTCGAGATGGCATTCTAGAGATACGTAACCTGGCTGCAGCATCTGCACTCGATGAGGGAATTACCAAATGGAAATTGTGAAGTGGGGAGATGAGTGATTATTCAGTGTAGTATTATTCCAGTGCATTAGCACACCAGAAGATGTGTAGTATTATGTCAGTGCATTAGCACACAAGAAGATGTGTAGTATTATTCCAGTGCATTAGCACACCAGATGTGTAGTATTATGTCAGTGAACTAGCACACCAGAATTGTGTAGTATTAAGTCAGTGCATTAACACACCAGAAGATGTGTAGTATTATTCCAGTGCATGAGCGCAATATGAGATCAGGATATATATGTGGAGAGGGGGGTGGCAATTGCAGACGCGTAGTAGCACATCGTGATCCAGGAAGATGAGTGTCTCATAGATCAGCAGTAGGCAAGGCTAGAATAAGTGCCAATGGATAAATGTTTGTGACTTAGCTTATGGGAAGAGGACCCAAGGGAGCTCAGCCAGCACCAGGAACATATAGATTTAGTTTTATCTTTAGAGAGTTATTATGTTACATTGATGATATATGTCGTGCTGTAGTATGTTGCAATGATGATACATATATTTATGTCATGCTTGTTACCATGATAATATATGTGGGTGTCCTGTGCATCTCATGTTTGTGGTGGCGCCACGTGATGTATGTAGAGTTAATAAAATGGATGTAATTTGATACTGAACTGAGAAATACGTATTTCATTTTTCTGTGAAGTATGGATGTACATGTATGTGATTTGATGCATGACTGGCATACAGTATCTTGGGTGGTAGTGTTGGGTTTAGGAATGGCCACCCAAGTACGGTAGTACATCGGCCACGGATCTGTGGGTTTCATGTGAGTTTTGGTCCTGTCCTTCCTTAACTGTCCCCAATATGTGACTTAGCATCCAGCTAAGTTTACATGGTGGTGCTGCTGCTGGTGGTGCTGCTGCTGCTGGTAGTGCTGGTGCTGGTGGTGCTGCTGCTGGTGGTGCAGCTAGTGGTGCTGCTGCTGGTGCTGGTGTTGATGTAGTTACCTGTAAAATAGAAGCTCTGCCCTTGCTGACAACCACAACGGAGACCTCCACAGAACCCCCAGCCCCCAAATCTTTCTCTTCTTCCACAAACTTCTCTGGCCTTGATTCTGGCCAGACAACAGCAAACGTCAGTCGTACATTATAAACATCGTAAGATGATGATGATGATGATGATTATCGTGTGTTGCTGAGTGAAATGATGGGAAAATAACCATAGCATGAGAACTAAAACATCAGTTATTCATGAACTAACACACAATGTGGAGATGTGTGCTTGAAGGTGTGTAAATGAACGCAGAAAAAAAGACCAATTACGGTCAAATAAAAATAACTTTAGAAAAAATAAACATGAACAGATTAGACAAAGACGTAAAAACAGACAAGACAGATTTAGACAAAGACGTATAAACAGACGGGACAAATTTAGACACAGGCATATAAACAGAAAGGATATATTTAGAGACATATAAACAGACAGAACAGATTTAGACAAAGACGTAGAAACAGATAGGTCAGAATTAGACACAGATGTATAAACAGAGAGGACAGATTTAGACAAAGACATATATACAGAAAGGACAGATTTAGACAAAGACGTATAAACAGAGATGACAGATTTATGCAAAAACCTACAAACAAAGAGGGACAGATTTAGACAAAGACGTATAAACAGAGAAGACGGATTTAGACAAAGATGTATAAACAGACATGACAGATTTAGACAAACACGTATAAACAGTGAAGGCAGCGTAAAACAAAGACTTATAAACAGAGAAGGCATATTTAGACAAAGATGTATAAACAGACAGGAGATGTAAGTGGAGACACTTCGATAATAAGGCGGACAGATGGAAAAACGAATATAGCAGGAAAAGATACGAGATATAAATAAACAGGTAAACATATATTAGTTTTCTAACTGAGGTCTTAGTATCTTACTAGTATACATTTTCAAAGAACTTAAATTCTCAGACTCTAAATGTACAAGTACACAGACAATTTAACAGTTTGAAGATCACTGACACCCGAATTTTATGGAATTAAATAAACTACGTATTTATTATATACAGAATGAGCGGTGATCAGTGAGGATGAAGAATATTGATTGTAGAACAAACGACATACAGCATGAATGCACATAAATGCCAACTTACATTCTCACAAGAAGCCTTTTCGTGGATCCGTAAGAAAATAAGACAAGTGTCGGACCTTATAAGTCCTACAATGCTTCAAAAGAACTTTTGTTACATTCTCCAGTTCCATGGAAGGAAAATTCAACTCACATTCCATCACAAATTACTACACAGTTTCCTACAACACTTCTAACCCATAATGTTATCATATCTCTCAACTATATATAAAAAAACTCACTCAATATAATCACATAACTCAATCACTAATCACAAAATATTCTCAAACTTCTGTCTTCTATCATAATCCCACATTCTAATCCTCGGCTGAACAATAATCAAGCCATTAATCCTACGTAAAGGTTCAGTGCTTAAATATCAGCAACAATTTCTACTTTTCAATTTTCATGAATATTCATCCACGAAAAACTCCACACTTTGAAAATAGCCTATTTAAGACCTTGGATTGTCTCTGAAAAACAACCTTCGAGATTTTTAAAGTGTCAAGAATGACTTTCCTTTTCATCAACAATCTACATCAAAATTAAATAAGGGATTTAATCAGTTAGTCAAAATACTAGATTTACCATGAATTATATCCCTTAGAAAGAATTATGTCACAAACATGTAGACGGACAAATTGTAGACCGATTGTAGGCGGGCAGACTGTATATAGTTATACTATAGACAGACAGATTGTAGGCAGATTGTAGAGGACAGATTGTAGATGGGCAGACTGTATATAGACACGTTGTAGACTTTAAACATTTTGGCAGATGAAAAGAAAACAAAGAAAAGATAGCAGCTGCAGGAAGATGAACGTAGAACGAGACAAACACAACGCAAGGATACGGCAGTAGACTGACAGCTGGAGACACACATGAACCAATAGAAGAATGTTACGACCGACAGGTACAGACAAAGACAGGGATAGTACCAACAAGCAGAGAGAAAAACAGCAATACTACAGACAGGTAGAGAGAAAAACAGCAATAGTACAGGCAGGTAGAGAGAAAGACAGCAACAGTATCTACAGTCAGAGAGAAAGACAGGGATAGTACCAACAAGCAGAGAGAAAAACAGCAATAGTACCGACAGGTAGAGAGAAAGACAGCGATAGTACCAACAAGAAGAGAGAAAGATAGCAATAGTACCGACAGGTAGACAGAAAGACAGCGATAATACCAACAAGCAGAGAGAAAGACAGCAATAGCACCGACAGACAAAGAGAAAAACAGCGATAGTATCAACAAGCAGAGAGAAAGACAGCAATAGTACCAACAGGCAGAGAGAAAGACAGCAATAGTACCGACAGGTAAAGAGAAAGACAGCGATAGTACAAACAAGCAGAGAGAAAGACAGCAATAGTACCGACAGGTAAAGAGAAAGACAGGGATAGTATCAACAAGCAGAGAGAAAGATAGCAATAGTACCGACAGGTAGAGAGAAAGACAGCGATAGTACCAACAAGCAGAGAGAAAGATATCAATAGTACCGACAGATAAAGAGATTGACAGCGATAGTACTAACAAGCAGAGAGAAAGACAGGGATAGTACCAACAAGCAGTGAGAAAGATAGCAATAGTACCGACAGGTAGAGAGAAAGACAGCAATAGTACCAACAAGCAGAGAGAAAGACAGGGATATTATCAACAAGCAGAGAGAAAAACAGCAATAGTAGCGACAGACAGAGAGAAAGACAGCAATAATACCGACAGGCAGAGAGGCAAGCACTGACAGTAAAGAAACCGATGCATGGACGGGAAATGACTTACTCCCAAACAGGGGAGATTACTGCTGTAGCTGAACGTGGCGTGGAAATGGAAATAGACGAGTGTTTGTCACTGATGTTCGCCAGTTGTGCCTGACCAACAAACGGAGACACAAGATCAAGACTAGTGGAGCGCCTGATCACATTGAAGAGTACGAGAATGTTATGCGAATTTCCTATAACACGAGCACGACGGGACGTAACCGCATATATTATGTTAACAAAATATTTATTTTGTTCTCTCCCCTGAGTATGTTGTGCGGAGACTCCGATATTAAGATTTTAAACATAGCAACATCACTATATAGCAGTACACGGGAGATAACTGTTGTTTTTACAGAAAGGGCAAATGTTATTATTCTCTTTTTTAACTTTCCGGTGCTCTGTCGAAACCCCTCTAGAACATCTCATGGGCTGAGAAACCCGTGACAGAGAATTGTGGGAGAGACTATGAGTGGGCAGTCAGTCTAAGTTTGGATGTGTACCAGAGAGGATGGTTTCTGTGATGTCCCTGACGTAACATGAATGTTTGTATCTGTTACCGGAGTTGTGGAAGTATGAACAGATTCGCCATGTGGCAGGGCAAACCTGCCGGCGGTCAGAGTATCATCATCAACATTTGCATTTTCATCAATAAAACCTCATGTCAAATGATAGGAGAACTGAGTTGACTTCTGTACCAGCGTGTTGCCAACTTTAGAACTGAAAGAGCCTGGAAGTGAAGGAAGGCTGGAGACAGGGAATAACTAATCCAGAAACACTCAGCAAACATGGCTTCAACTAGTGCCCCAACATTCTGTTCAGTAATAAACAAACAAACAAACAGTAACACAGTAAACACAAAGGCACATACTATTTCAACTAGCTACAGTAACATACAATTATTACAACATCAGTAGCTATATCAAACACACATTTATCACAACATCACTAGTTACATCAAACACGTTTATGACAAAATCACTTGCTACATCAAACATATTGATTACAACATCACTAGTTACATCAAACACATTTATTACAACACCACTAGTTACATCAAACATATTGATTACAACATCACTAGC
This sequence comes from Achatina immaculata, assembly GCA_009760885.1. Taxonomy (NCBI): domain Eukaryota; kingdom Metazoa; phylum Mollusca; class Gastropoda; order Stylommatophora; family Achatinidae; genus Lissachatina; species Lissachatina immaculata. The sequence continues at coordinate 37,745,230 of CM019717.1, read as the reverse complement.
TACATCAAGCACACATTTATTACAGCATCACTAGTTACATCATTGATTACAACAACACTAGCTACATCAAGCACACATTTATTACAACACCGCTAGTTACATCAAACATATTGATTACAACATCACTAGCTACATCAAGCACACATTTATTACAGCATCACTAGTTACATCATTGATTACAACAACACTAGCTACATCAAGCACACATTTATTACAACACCGCTAGTTACATCAAACATATTGATTACAACGTCACTAGCTACATCAAGCACACATTTATTACAACACCACTAGTTACATCATTAATTACAACATCGCTAGCTACATCAAGCACACAGTTATTACAACATCGGAAATGACAGCAAGGACATTACTTTGGCTGGTCATTCAAAAGAGGAAGTTAGAAAGAGATACAAGAAACAAGAAAAATTATAACAAAGATCAGAAAACGACAACATAAATATGTAAGACATGTTTGGAGGAGGGGCGGGCTAGAGGACATAATAGCAACAGGTAAGATGGAAGGTAGAAGAGACAGAGGTAGACAGAGAGAGAAGATGTTTGATGGTTTGGGGGAGGGGAGGGCTAGAGCACCTAGTAGAAACAGGGAAGGTAGAAGAGACAGAGGTAGACATAGAGAGAAGATGTTTGATGGTTTGGGGGAGGGGCGGGCTAGAGCACCTAGTAGAAACAGGGAAGACAGAAGATAGAAGAAACAGAGGTAGACAGAGAGAAAAGATGTTTGATGGTTTGGGGGAGGGGCGGGCTAGAGCACCTAGTAGAAACAGGGAAGACAGAAGATAGAAGAGACAGAGGTAGACAGAGAGAGAAGATGTTTGATGGTTTGGGGGAGAGGCAGGCTAGAGCACCTAGTAGAAACAGGGAAGATGGAAGGTAGAAGAGACAGAGGTAGACAGAGAGAAGATGTTTGATGGTTTGGGGGGGGCGGGCTAGAGCACCTAGTAGAAACAGGGAAGGTAGAAGAGACAGAGGTAGACAGAGAGAGAAGATGTTTGATGGTTTGGGGGAGGGGCGGGCTAGAGCACCTAGTAGAAACAGGGAAGACAGAAGATAGAAGAAACAGAGGTAGACAGAGAGAGAAGATGTTTGATGGTTTGGGAGAGGGGCGGGCTAGAGCACCTAGTAGAAACAGGGAAGATGGAAGATATAAGAGACAGAGGTAGACAGAGAGAAAAGATATTTGATGGTTTGACATCCTGACACGAGAAATGCTCAGTGACAAGCCTGTTGGGATGGACAAAAGATCGAGGGTTATGGAAGGACATGATATCCTTCGCCTGTCGGCAGGGATCTTGCGTGAGAGAGAGAGAGAGAGAGAGAGAAGGAGAGAGAGAGAGAGGAGTCTTCCTAAACTAGTAGTCCTGTCCTTCCACTGATTTCTATTCATTCTGAATTTTAATTCATCAAATTGTTTTCTCACTTTTACTATCTGCGCCATCTTGGCAGCTTTTGTTTAGACCATGGATATCCAACGGGAACAAGATGAAGCCATCTGGGGTATGACGCCATATTTTTTACCACCTGGTGGTGTTTTCATAGTCCCCTTGTCTCATTTCTCTGTCAAAACACATGCCTCCACTTTGTGCTTACCTATATCTACTTGTGTGGATTTTGTGCCTGTCTTTCTCTCAAGGATAGATGTAAAAAAAAAAAAAACTTTCTTATTTTTTCATGAATATTTCATGTTTTTATCTCTTGTGTTGTTTCTTTTTTCTATGTGATTCTTGAAAAGGGCTTATGCTGAAATATAGGATTGTTGTGTGTTCTTCATATAAACGTGTTCATCTTACTTTCTGTCATTCTTGTTTCCGTCCATGTTCCTCTTCACATCAGTTATCCTTAATAACTGTTCACATTACCTAGAGAGAGGTATATAACTGTTCACAGTAACTAGAGAGAGGTACATAACTGTTCACAGTAACTAGAGAGAGGTACATAACTGTTCACAGTAACTAGAGAGACGTATATAACTGTTCACTGTAACTAGAGAGACGTATATAACTGTTCACTGTAACTAGAGGGACGTATATAACTGTTCACTGTAACTAGAGGGACGTATATAACTGTTCACAGTAAATAGAGAAACGTATATAACTGTTCACAGTAACTAGAGGGACGTATATAACTGTTCACTGTAACTATAGAGATGTATATAACTGTTCACTGTATCTAGAGAGACGAATATAACTGTTCACAGTAACTAGAGAGACTATATAACTGTTCACAGTAACTGGAGAGATACGTATATAACTGTTCACAATAACCGGAGAGATACGTATATAACTGTTCACAGTAACTAGAGAGACGTATATAACTGTTCACAGTAACTAGAGAGACGTATATAACTGTTAATTGTAACTAGAGAGACGCATATAACTGTTCACAGTAACTGGAGAGATACGTATATAACTGTTCACTGTAACTAGAGGGACGTATATTACTGTTCACAGTAACTAAAGAGAGATAAATAACTGTTCACAGTAACTAGAGAGACTATATAACTGTTCACAGTAACTGGAGAGGTACGTATATAATTGTTCACTGTAACTAGAGTGATGTATATAACTGTTCACAGTAACTGGAGAGATACGTATATAACTGTTCACAGTAACTAGAGAGACGTGTATAACTGTTCACTGTAACTAGAGAGACGTATATAACTGTTCACAATAACTGGAGAGATACGTATATAACTCTTCACAGTAACTAGAGAGACGTATATAACTGTTCACAGTAACTGGAGAGATACGTATATAACTGTTCACAGTAACTAGAGAGAGGTACATAACTGTTCACTGTAACTAGAGAGACGTATAAAACTGTTCACAGTAACTAGAGAGAGGTATATAACTGTTCACAGTAAATAGAGAGACTATATAACTGTTCACAATAACTGGAGAGATACGTATATAACTGTTCACAGTAACTAGAGAGACGTATATAACTGTTCACTGTAACTAGAGAGACGTATATAACTGTTCACTGTAACTAGAGGGACGTATATAACTGTTCACAGTAACTAGAGAGACGTATATAACTGGTCATAGTAACTAGAGAAAGGTATATAACTATTGACAGTAACTAGAGAGAGGTGTATAACTATTGACAGTAACTGGAGAGACATATGTAACTGTTGACAGTATGTTAAGAGACGTATATAACTGTTCACAGTAACTGGAGAGACATATATAACTGGTGACACTGGAGAGACGTTTCTATGACAACAGAGGGATCGACGTTACCATAACACAGACACACACACACAGAGAAAGATAAATGTTACCATGACAACAGCTCAAACAATAAACTTGACGAACTGATAGTGTCAGTAGAAGAACTCGAGTAAAGAACATTAGTGTTAACAGCAGCACACAGAGCCATAATCATAGACATAACCCACACTACAACAGACAATGTCAGACACTCATAATAAAAACAACAACAGTACAGGCAGAAAGTATCTTACCCGTGAACATCCAAGACTTGAGTGACAGGCTCTAGATCTAGGCCTAGTTAATCTTATTCCAGTGTCAGCTGGAGGGAGCTGTATTGAGGTTAAGGTTTAAAAAAGTTAAAAAACTGAGAAAATGTTTATTATATCTGAGTTTTCAAGTATTGTTAAGTGTTATCTTGTCACATCTTGCTGTCTAGTTTTGTTTTGTCTGGTTTTTCTTGTCTTGTTTTGTCTTGTCAAATCTTGCTCTCTAGTTTTATTTTATCTAGTCTTTTCTAGTTCATTTTACCGTGTCAAATCTTGACTTGTCCCATTTTATTTTGTCTGGTGTTTGTTGTCCCAGTTTATCTGTAGTCTTGCTTTATTTTATCTGGTGTTTGTTGTCACAGTTTATCTGTAGTCTTGCTATATTTTATCTGGTGTTTGTTGTCGCAGTTTATCTGTAGTCTTGTTTTATTTTGTCTGGTGTTTGTTGTCGCAGTTTATCTGTAGTCTTGTTTTATTTTGTCTGGTGTTGATTGTCTCAGTTTATATGTATTTTTGTTTATTTTGTCTGGTGTTGATTGTTCCAGTTTATATGTATTCTTGTTTATTTTGTCTGGTGCTGATTGTTCCAGTTTATATGTAGTCTTGTTTATTTTGTCTGGTGCTGATTGTTCCAGTTTATATGTAGTCTTGTTTATTTTGTCTGGTGTTTGTTGTTCCAGTTTATATGTAGTCTTGTTTATTTTGTCTGGTGTTTGTTGTTCCAGTTTATATGTAGTCTTGTTTATTTTGTCTGGTGTTTGTTGTTCCAGTTTATATGTAGTCTTGTTTATTTTGTCTGGTGTTTGTTGTTCCAGTTTATATGTAGTCTTGTTTATTTTGTCTGGTGTTTGTTGTTCCAGTTTATATGTAGTCTTGTTTATTTTGTCTGGTGTTTGTTGTTCCACTTTATACGTAGTCTTGCTTTATTGTACCTGGTTCTAATTTGTCTGATTTATCCTTATCTAGCTATTTCTTGACTTTATTCTTTTAAATAAGTTTACAGAAAACAAAATAAAAAACTAATATAAAATATTTGAAATTTGTTTAATCTATGTGATTTTTGTTTTCATTATTTCCTTCAAGTGTTGAAAGATTGATTGTTTTTCTTGTACCAATTATAACATTATGTGACCACAATAAGATTCTTTGTTGTTGACCATTGTAATGTACTGTTACAGATCAAATATTTGATAACGATCATACAATTCTATGAGAACAAAAAGACTTCATGTCCTATATAAAGTTCATAGATACAAGGAAAGTAAAAAAAGTAACCACAGGGTTGATCCAAATATCCACATCAAAGAGTTGTAGGACAGGTGTGTCACGGCATCTCTCTCTCGCTCTCTCACACTGTCTCTCTGACTCTCTCTGTCTCTCTGACTCTCTCTGACTCTCTCTCTCTTTCTCTCTCTGTCTCTGTGTCTCTCATACTGTCTCTCTGACTCTCTCTGTCTCTCTGACTCTCTCTGTCTCTCTCACTCTCTCTGACTCTCTCTGACTCTCTCTCTCTCTTTCTCTCTCTGTCTCTGTGTCTCTCATACTGTCTCTCTGACTCTCTCTGTCTCTCTCACTCTCTCTGACTCTCTCTCTTTCTCTGTCTGTCTCTCTCACTCTCTCTGCGAATGTCTCATGAGACAGAGTGTGTCAAAGAAACACACTTGGACTACTGTTCCACAGTCTGGGATGGTTGTTCCATGTCAAACATGAAAAGACTTTACTTCAACAACAAACATGCAGCATACATTACAAATAAGGACAAACATCTTGATATTCTACCCCTCAAGAAGAGATTTCTTTTCAACAAGGCCAAGTTAATTCATAAAATTCTATCATACAATGCTCCACCCCATCTGTGGTCATTGTTCAAATCCAACCCAAAACACAGTCAACGCTTAAGCAATTGTATTCTCCCAAAACCAAGGCTTGACATATTTTTTTTTAAAAAGCTTCTCTTACTCAGCTGCCCACCTTTGGAATTTCCTACCAGCTTATGTAAAACTTACAAGTAATATTCGTTCTTATAACTTTAAACTTTGTCAACATCTGTTTGATATGGACTATATGCCTCCCTACACATAGTTTAAATCAATTTAAAGTATAGCTTGATTGTTGTAATTTTTAACAGGTTTTCTATAAATTTTAGTATTGAATGAATGTAAGAATGCAAGTTTATTTCATGTTGTTGCATAAATCAGAGTGTGGAGTGTATGGACAAGAGATATGTCTACTATTTATTTATGTAATCATTTAATTGTGTCTTCATGATTATTAATGCTCAATAACAAATGCTGAATGACTAAAAGCTGTATGATGAAGGGTAGAATGTTAGACGGGCCTGCGTGCCCAATTCTTAACCCTTTGAAAATAAAGTATATTCGTTCTCTCTCCTCTCTCTCTCTCTCTCTCTCTCCTACCTGTGTATGTGTATGTGTATGTGTATGGGTGCGCAAGCAAGCCACTCATTTTGGAAATATGACGTCAAAAGGCCAGATAAAAAATGACCGCTACTTTGGAAGCATATATGAGAGAAGAATAGTGAACGATTACTCACTTCTTTGGTAGATTTTCACGGCAGAGTTAAGAGGCAGTATGTTGTTTCACACTGTATGTTGTTTCACACTGTATGTTGTTTCACACTGTATGTTGCTTCACATTGTATGTTGTTTCCCACTGTATGTTGTATGAATAGTACAGGAAATTTAAAACAGGCATGTCAGATTTCATGGTTGCAGCTTTTCCCATACAGCTTCACACTGCAGTTAGGTCTAACGCTAACGCTGAAATGGAATGAATGATACCGGAAGAAGAAGAAGAAGAAATTTCTAGAGGAATCTAGGCATTACTGAAACAGTCACAATAAAATACCATCACTCCCACAGTCACAATAAAATACCATCACTCTCACAGTCACAACAAAATACCATCACTCCCACAGTCACAATAAAATACCATCACTCCCACAGTCACAACAAAATACCATCACTCCCACAGTCACAACAAAATACCATCACTCCCACAGTCACAACAAAATACCATCACTCCCACTTCTAGTACAGCAATGTAGAATTTGGGCAAAGCATTGCATTGGGGCTCTACCCACACTTCCCATTAGCTAACCCACGCAATGAAATATCATCACTCTCACAATCACAATAAAACACCGTCACTCTTAAAATCACAATCACAATGAAACACCATTAGTCTCACAATCGTAGTAAAATACCATCACTCCCACTACCATAATAAAACATCATCACTCTTGCAATCACAATAAAATACCATTGCTCTCACAATCACAATAAAATACTATTGCTCTCACAAACACAATAAAATACCATTGCTCTCACAATCACAATAAAATACCATTGCTCTCACAAACACAATAAAATACCATTGCTCTCACAAACACAATAAAATACCATTGCTCTCACATTCACAATAAAATACCATTGCTCTCACATTCACAATAAAATACCATCACTCTTACAATCGTAATAAAATATCATCACTCTGACAATCGTAATAAAATACCATCACTTCACAATCGTAATAAAATACCATTACTCTCATAATCAAGATACGGGGCCTGAAATTCCCTGTTGAGGTTGACCTCCAGGATGTCGGCGTCGCTGCTTGTGTCCTGGCCAGAAAAAAAACCCCAGCTCTCAAGCTACAGCTCGACCTAGACAAAACAGAAGATCTCTGTGAGTCATGTGACTTATGCTACAGGTCTACCTGGACAAAACAGAAGGTCACTGTGAGCCATGTGACTCATGCTACAGCTCGACCTGGACAAAACAGAAGGTCACTGTGAGCCATGTGACTTATGCTACAGCTCGACCTGGACAAAACAGAAGGTCACTGTGAGCCATGTGACTTATGCTACAGCTCGACCTGGACAAAACAGAAGGTCACTGTGAACCATGTGACTTATGCTACAGCTCGACCTGGACAAAACAGAAGGTCACTGTGAGCCATGTGACTTATGCTACAGCTCGACCTGGACAAAACAGAAGGTCTCTGTGAGACATAAGACCTAGGCTACAGCTCGAACTGGACACAACAGAAGGTCCCTTTGAGTCATGTGGTCTAGGATACAGCTCGACTTGGACAAAACAGAAGGTCACTGTGAGCCATGTGACTTATGCTACAGCTCGACCTGGACAAAACAGAAGGTCACTGTGAGCCATGTGACTTATGCTACAGCTCGACCTGGACAAAACAGAAGGTCACTGTGAACCATGTGACTTATGCTACAGCTCGACCTGGACAAAACAGAAGGTCACTGTGAGCCATGTGACTTATGCTACAGCTCGACCTGGACAAAACAGAAGGTCTCTGTCAGACATAAGATCTAGGCTACAGCTCGAACTGGACACAACAGAAGGTCCCTTTGAGTCATGTGGTCTAGGATACAGCTCGACCTGGACAAAACAGAAGGTCTCTGAGAGTCATGTGACAAGGATCATTCTGAAATATACATGTAAGATTACCGTATTCCATATCTAACATAAAATACAATCAATCAATCAATCAAATGCAGTGTCACGTGGCGTAGGCGATCATTTCTCTCCACAACTCCCTGTCTTTTGAGTTGGTTACGAGATCCTCCGGTGACTTTCTTCCTAGCCACTCTGACAGCCTGTCCAGTAATCTCTCTCTCACTCTCTCTCTCTCTGTCTCTCTCTCTGTCTCTCTCTCTCTGTCTCTGTGTGTGTGTCTCTCTCTGTCTCTCTCTCTGTCTCTCTCTGTGTCTCTCTCTCTGTGTCTCTCTCTGTCTCTCTCTCTCTCTGTGTGTCTCTCTCTCTCTCTCTGTCTTCCTGTCTCTTCTTCCCTCAGTTTTTCCAGTTGCCACAATGTGTTTCAATTTTCCTTTTCTCACAAAATGTCCTACAAATCTCGCTTGTCTGCCTCTGATCTTTGCTGTAATTTGTCTTTTAACTTCAGCCTCTCGTAAGAGTTTTTCGTTGGTTTTCTTAGCTGTCCATGGTACTGTAAACTTAGCTGACGCTAAATCTACATTGTATGGATAGATTGGAAAGAAATAGACCAACCAGCTGTTTCAGGCATTCCCTTGACATGTACTACCTCCATGACCGCCAACCCAGATTCTCTCCTCCAAGAACACTGCATGCCAGTTAATTCAGCATCTTACACACATTCATACATCACATCAACATGAAATACATGTCACCAAGTCAGCAAATCAATTTACATCCATTTATTAACACTCTTTACATATATTATAGTGACCTCACCACAGACATTACAACACAGGACATCAACATGTATCATCATGATAATAACAGGCATGACATAAATACAATGTCTTCTCTCTAAGTATCAATTAAACCAGTGAACCAGACTGACCTGGGCTCTTTCTGGCCGTCATAATCATCATCATCATCATGTGCCGTGCCGACTGGCGTTGGCTATTATGCTTCTCCAGAGTACACGATCCTTCATGCAGGCCATCAGCTCAGTTGGTGATCTCCTCTCACACCATCCCGTCAGACTGTCCAGTATCATTTCTCTTGGTCTTCCTCTTGATCTATTTTTCCTGTTGTTATAATATTTTCAATGCCCCCTCTTCTCATTGCATGTCCTATGAAAGTACATTGTCTTTCTCTTATCTTTTTGACAAGGTTTTTTGTCTCTCCAGCTCTTCTCATACATTCTTCATTAGTTATTTTTGCTGTCCAGGGGATTCGCAACATTCTTCTAATAAACCACATTTCTGCTGCTTCCAATGATTTTTGTGCAGACTTGCCTATTGTCCATGATTCACTTCCATATAACAAGATAGGTGCAATATAGCATTTTAGGACTCGTTTTCTAACACTCATTGATAAAGATGTCTTAGCTAATATGTTTCTCATTCTCTGAAATACAGTCTTTGCTTGGCCTATTCTGTTCCTAATTTCTGTTCTGCATTTCCCATCTGAAGTTATTACTGCTCCAAGGTATTTGAATTTCTGCACCTGCTTTAGAATAGTTCCATTTAATTTTATACTGCATGCTGGTGGATTCTGTTTCTTAGATATAACCATAGTCTCTGTCTTTTTGATGTTCAAAGTAAAGCCTTTCTGTTCACTTTCTTTGGCGACTTTATCCAAGAGATTTTGCAGGTCTTGTTGGTTCTCAGCTATCAGTACTGTGTCGTCAGCATACCGAAGGTTGTTAATATTGTATCCTCCAATTTTTATGTCTGGTTCTGTGATGATTGTTCTTAGAATATTCTCGCTATACAGAGAAAAAAGGTCTGGAGATAGTATACATCCTTGTCGCACCCCTTGTTTTATAGGTTGATATTTTCCAATGGCCGTCATAAGCAATAATACATATATCTCAATATTGTGCTAATACACTGCATACATTTTTCAGCCGCTGCTGCCTTGAATTCCCCGTCCCCCTATCTCACATAAGCTCTTTTGTGTCAATGCACCGAATAACATATTTCCATTTGTGCAGTTGCACTGAGTAACATATTTCCATTTGTGCTAATGCACTGAATAACATATTTCCATTGTCCAAATGCACCGAATAACATATTTCCATTCGTGTAAATGCACTGAATAACATATTTCCATTTGTGCCAATGCAATGAATAACATATTTCCATTTGTGCTAATGCACTGAATAACATATTTCCATTGTCCAAATGCACTGAATAACATATTTCCATTTGTGCCAATGCACCGAAATAAAACATGATGGACCTTTGTGTGTTCATCAAATATGACAAGACTCAAAAGAATCAGCGAAATCTTCACAAAATTACACCATCAATGAGAAACTCATTAGTCTCGCTTCTCATAATCAGGCAAGAAAAAAACATTTAGTCACACTGTCATCGGTAAATAAATACTGAACATATACACACATTTATGTGCATCAAACTGAACCTTGAAAATAAAGTTACTATTATCTCGCCACTATTGCCTCTTATTCTGTCTCATTCCTTTACCTCTGTATTTACTTTATGTTTCCTGTAGTGTGATTATTTAATTTCTCATAGACCCTTTCATCATTAACAGCTATCTTATCCTGATTTGAAATATGGTTTGATTTTACATGCTGATAAAACAAATGTCCCTCCTCATCATAACGAAAACCTTTTAGCGGCAAACGTTTGTCATTTTCGGGAATATTTAGATTTGCAAGGATGGTCTCCCGAGTGATGGGAGGTGTACTGATACTAGCAATAATCTTCGGTGCTTCATTTGACTGTTGCTTAAGTTGAGTGTCATAGCAATTTGGCGTTTTATTTGATCTTTTAGTCTTTGCAAGTTCTGCGTCTACATCACATCCACCCTTTATTAATGCTGCCCTTATCTCTGCTGCTGTTATCATCCATCCTACGCTTTCCTTATCATTATTTTTGTTTGTCTGTTCCTTGTTTGACGTTATCTGAACGCTGCCTGTTAGTTTGTTTTCATTTCTGTTCCTTGTCTGACGTTATCTGAACGCTGCCTTTCAGTTTGTTTTCATTTCTGCTCCTTGTTTGACGTTATCTGAACGCTGCCTGTTAGTTTGTTTTCATTTGAAACCGTATTTTCTCTTTCATCATATTTTGCTACATTTTTCTTCTATAAAATCATGATTTTAGGTTAGATCTGCCTTCCGGTGAGTTACAAGAGACAGTTAAACCACACAAAGAAGAGTTACAAAAGAAAGTTAACCCACACAAAGAAGAGTTACAAAAGAAAGTTAACCCACACAAAGAAGAGTTACAAAAGAAAGTTAACCCACACAAAGAAGAGTTACAAAAGAAAGTTAACCCACACAAAGAAGAGTTACAAAAGAAAGTTAACCCACACAAAGAAGAGTTACAAGAGACAGTTTTAATCGCGGGGCTCCTTGACAACTGCCAAGCCTCCAAAACGGACAAAATGGTGGCCCAGAAACTTTTGTCTTACCTTCAGCTTATATTTTGTCTTACCTTCAGCTTATATTTTGTGTTTCCTTCAGCTTGCATTTTGTTTTACCTTCAGCTTACATTTTGTCTTACCATCCGCTGACATTTCGTCATACCTTTAGCTTGTATTTTGTGTAATCTTCAGCTTATAGTTTGTTTTACCTTCACCTTATATTTTGTCTTACCTTCAGCTTATATTTTATCTTACCTTCACCTTATATTTTGTCTTACCTTCAGCTTCGACTCGACCAGGTATGCAGACAATTATATCTCGTGATACATTGTGGCACCAGTAATAATGGGGGCTTTCTGATGGCTTCTCTGATTTCAGCTTGAAGTATGTTTTGTTCCAGTTCTATGAGGTCGGCTGTGTTGTTGTCATGGGTTTGGCTTGCCTCGGATGGTATATTGAGTAAAATAGGATAGTTTTATGGAGCAGTTAAAAAGGACTATTGTTGAAAGAACGATTAGACTGGCTGGCTGTGTGTTTTGCTGAAAGAGCGTGAGTGTAATTAACGTTCATTTTACTGCTCAAGTGAACTATTCCACGAACTGGAATCCGCTAAGTGTTAGTAAACTAAACGCAAAGTAACAGCTCAGCTCAGGCTCTCAACAAGTCCACACACTCAGATGACCTTGACCGCTAGACTAGTAATAACCAGCCTGTCATTCCACGACACAGCACAAGAACATGTCGTCACTGCAGAGTCTCCAGTTTATAGTTTCCAAGAACCAAGAAAGATTTAATGTGAGAATAGATGTGAATGACGAGATGAGGGATGGATCAAACAACACCAACAACAACAAAAAATACGTAGTATCAAGTATCCCCCCCCCCGGCCCCATGGGAACAAAATATGACTCAAGACATACTAGCTATGACAATACATGATTCTACTTATCAATCATGTCTAGAATAACTCTAACTCAACTACCAACATTTCAGACTCCTTTGTCTGAGTCATCTCTGTCTGAATTCTGTCTGAGCTCTCTCTGTCTGAGCCCTCTCTGTCTGAATTCTGTCTGAGCCCTCTCTGTCTGAGCCCTCTCTGTCTGAATTCTGTCTGAGCCCTCTCTGTCTGAGCCCTCTCTGTCTGAGTCATCTCTGTCTGAATTCTGTCTGAGCCCTCTCTGTCTGAGTCATCTCTGTCTGAGCCCTCTCTGTCTGAATTCTGTCTGAGCCCTCTCTGTCTGAATTCTGTCTGAGCCCTCTCTGTCTGAGTCATCTCTGTCTGAATTCTGTCTGAGCCCTCTCTGTCTGAGTCATCTCTGTCTGAGCACTCTCTGTCTGAGCCCTCTCTGTCTGAGCCCTCTCTGTCTGAATTCTGTCTGAGCCCTCTCTGTCTGAGCCCTCTCTGTCTGAATTCTGTCTGAGCCCTCTCTGTCTGAGCCCTCTCTGTCTGAGCCCTCTCTGTCTGAGTCATCTCTGTCTGAGCCCTCTCTGTCTGAGCCCTCTCTGTCTGAGCCCTCTCTGTCTGAATTCTTTCTGAGCCCTCTCTGTCTGAATTCTTTCTGAACCCTCTCTGTCTGAATTCTTTCTGAGCCCTCTCTGTCTGAATTCTGTCTGAGCCCTCTCTGTCTGAGTCATCTCTGTCTGAATTCTGTCTGAGCCCTCTCTGTCTGAGTCATCTCTGTCTGATCTCTGTCTGAGCCCTCTCTGTCTGAGCCCTCTCTGTCTGAATTCTGTCTGAGCCCTCTCTGTCTGAGCCCTCTCTGTCTGAATTCTGTCTGAGCCCTCTCTGTCTGAGCCCTCTCTGTCTGAGCCCTCTCTGTCTGAGTCATCTCTGTCTGAGCCCTCTCTGTCTGAGCCCTCTCTGTCTGAGCCCTCTCTGTCTGAATTCTGTCTGAGCCCTCTCTGTCTGAGTCATCTCTGTCTGAGCCCTCTCTGTCTGAGCCCTCTCTGTCTGAGCCCTCTCTGTCTGAATTCTGTCTGAGCCCTCTCTGTCTGAGCCCTCTCTGTCTGAGTCTCTCCCGTGTACTCCATCTTTCCGTGTTTATATTTCCTGGCTCCGCTGTAAAATCTCGGGGCCACTGCTTCCAGATAGTTACAACACACACTGGTATGATCTAGAAACTTCTTTCTATCTTTCTCCAGACTTTCCACACTGTACTAGTTCACCCTAACTTAGTCAGTTTTGACAGCAAACAGGACGCGTGAACATTACTGAAAGTTCTCGAAATATTAGTAATTCTCCATCTTACAGAAACAAAGTCATTATTTCCCTTATGCCAGTACTCAGTCAAGTCAGTCATTTGCATGTCCCTTGCGGAACTTTGCCTCCCTAGCAGCTCTCCTGTAGGCCTCTCGGTTGTAAGCAAGATGGCCTGCTGTTGATGCACCCATTTGCAGATCATCAACGATGTCTTGCAACCATCTTCGCCTTGGACTTCCTCTCTTTCTTTTTTCCCATTATGTACCTTTCTAAGATGGTCTTCTAAGTTCTCGTGACTTTTAATATGACCAAAATATTTAAGTTTTCTTTTTAATCTTCTTTACTAGCCACCGCCTTTAATATTAAGTTCTTGTAGTATGGATAATATTTGTTCTTTTTTGTGTCCATGATATTTGAAGAACTCTTCTGTAGCATTTACATTCAAATTCATTTATGTGTTTCTCAACTGTTTTGTTAAGTGTCCAGGTCTCACAGGCATATGTTGTGATGGGAAAGATGCATGCCCTTAAAAATCTTATTTTTGTGGTTCTGTCTGTTCCTCTCCACAGCTTCTTTAGTTGTTTTACTTTCTGAAGAGCGATATATGTCCACCTTTTAATTTCCCTCATTGTATCTCCATTATTAGTTAGTAGTGATCCAAGATATTCAAAACTCTCCACTTCTTCCAGTTTTTCCTCACTGATACATATTTCAGATGCCTTGTTTGTTTTGTCTGTTGTCACCAATTTAGTATTAGTACTGGTGTACTGAGTAACTTGGCAATGTGCTGTCACCATCGCTGTTTCTACCCTCTCTGGTTCGCTTATTGGATCACCATTATCATCATTCACAATCTCTGTTAGGTCGAAGTGCTGCTCACTTTCTCATTGCAATGATCTTTTTATAAAAGATTTTCTTATGTTTTTTGTGATTGTTGTTTAATACTTTGCTGTATTCCTGCCATGATTTTACCTTTGCTTCTTTTATTACCCGCTTAGAGTGTCTTCTGGCAATTCGATATTCAGTGTAGTCTAGATCTTCTTTACTTCTCATCCAATCTTTATATTTATTTTTCTTTTCTTTTACAGGCTTTTTCACCTCATCATTCCACCATGTTGTTATTTTTCTCTACCTTCTTTCTTCATAGTACCACATGTTTCCTCTACCTTCTTTCTTCATAGTACCACATGTTTCCTCTGCTGCTTGCAAAAAGCTGCTTTTGAACGAGGCCCATTCCTCTTACACTGATTTTGTTTCTGTTGGTAAGTTTATAAACAATTCTAATTTTCTTCTCTCACATTCTCTTCCTTGTTAAATTTTGTGAAACCCGCACATCCCTCGTCAGCGTAGATAACTCATAATACCTTAGAAACATTTTACTTTTATTGCTTACTTCCCTTATCATGGTCGACTAGGATTGTGATTCCATAGCCCATCTGGTTGCAGTTTTTCCTAGCGTTTTTTTTTCCCCCTCTGACAAAGGTATGTTAGGGTGAGAAAGTAACGGGGGTAGTTGGTATGTTAGGGTGAGAAAGTAACGGGGGTAGTTGGTATGTTAGGGTGAGAAAGTAACGGGGGTGGTTGGTATGTTAGGGTGAGAAAGTAACGGGGGTAGTTGGTATGTTAGGGTGAGAAAGTAACGGGGGTAGTTGGTATGTTAGGGTGAGAAAGTAACGGGGGTGGTTGGTATGTTAGGGTGAGAAAGTAACGGGGGTGGTTGGTATGTTGGAGTGAGAAAGTAACGGGGGTAGCTGGTATGTAATGACATTTGCTCTTTGTGTTCAATTTCTCTATCAAGCTTCCCATCTTCTGTAAATATACAACCAAGATACTTGAATTCTTTAACTTGTTGCATTTTGTTGCCTCTGGTGTGTTGGATTTTGTTGCCTCTGGTGTAGATGTTCAATGGAATTTAATTCCTGCTGACTTTTGTGGTCTCTGTTTTAGCAATGTTGATGTTCATATGATGATGTTTTAGCAATGTTGATATTCATATGATGATGTTTTAGCAATGTTGATGTTCATATGATGATGTTTTAGCAGTGCTGATGTTCATATGATGATGTTTACAACTCTGATGGAGATTGTCCTTATATGCTCTTGTCAGCTTTTCAGGTCATTGTTTTTAATGCACTGGTCGCCTGCAGACATTAACTCATTCAGTTCTGATAAATTTGCACAGACCTCTTTCGTTATTTTGTCCATGTAGATTGTAAATGATGATGGTGACATACGCAGCCCTAACTGCCGTTGTTTCTCTGAACCAGTCCATGTTTCCGGCTGTTGTCCTTACTGCGCTTTGACTGTTTGTGTAAAATGACCTTATGTTTTGTAATAGATGTTCTGGTAATCTGTATTCATCTAATACTGCCTACAGCTTGTTTCTGTTCATCATATCAAAAGCTTTTTTGTTGACTGCCTACAGCTTCTTTCTGTTCATCATATCAAAAGCTTTTTTCTTGACTGCCTACAGCTTGTTTCTGTTCACTCTATCAAAAGCTTTTTTCTTGACTGCCTACATCTTGTTTCTGTTCAGTCTATCAAAAGCTTTTTCTTGACTGCCTACAGCTTGTTTCTGTTCACTCTATCAGAATGACTGCATCATTTAAGGTAACCAACCCTGAATATCAGATTACAAGATAAGGTAACCAACCCTGAATATCATATTACAAGATAAGGAAACCAACCCTGAATATCAGATTACAAGATAAGATAACCAACATTAAATATCAGATTACAAAATAAGGAAACCAACCATGAATAGCAGATTACAAGATAAGGAAACCAACCCTGAATATCAGATTACAAGATAAGGAAACCAACCCTGAATATCAGATTACAAGATAAGGAAACCAACCCTGAATATCAGATTACAAGATAAGGAAATAAACACTAAATATCAGATTACAAGATAAGATAGCCAACCCTGAATATCAGATTACAAGATAAGATAACCAACCCTGAATATCAGATTACAAGAAAAGGAAACCAACCCTGAATATCAGATTACAAGATAAGGAAACCAACCCTGAATATCAGATTACAAGATAAAGAAACCAACCCTGAATATCAGATTACAAGATAAGGAAACCAACCCTGAATATCAGATTACAAGATAAGGAAACAAACACTAAATATCAGATTACAAGATAAGATAACCAACCCTGAATATCAGATTACAAGATAAGGAAACCAACCCTGAATATCAGATTACAAGAAAAGGAAACCAACCCTGAATATCAGATTACAAGATAAGGAAACCAACCCTGAATATCAGATTACAAGATAAGGAAACCAACCCTGAATATCAGATTACAAGAAAAGGAAACCAACCCTGAATATCAGATTACAAGATAAGGAAACCAACCCTGAATATCAGATTACAAGATAAGGAAACCAACCCTGAATATCAGATTACACGATAAGGAAACCAACCCTGAATATCAGATTACAAGATAAGGAAACCAACCCTGAGATTCTGCCTGGTTCTAAGCTTCTGACAATACTAAGCAGCAGAAGAGTGAGATAGTTGAGACATGTAACAAGACTGGATGACAGCAATGTTCCCTCTACAAAGTGCGACCGCACAGGCACACACACAAAAAAGGGGGATTGCAACGGACGAAGGTATCTTACATCCTTCCCGTGCAGTTAAACATCACATAGGGCCCGCATGGCCAAGATGTCCTGTGAAGGACAAAAATTGTTTCAAGATGTCTTGTGAAGGATAAAAATTGTTTTAATAAAATTGCTACTTTATTGCTATCTTTCCTAATGTTACTCTGTGCTATCACAGCTTTGAAGAAAAATATGTCCGTGTTAAATTTATTTATTTTTTGTTGGGGTTTTTTGTAGTTTATTTTTTTATCTCCTGTAATAACTACTCTATAAAATGAGTTACGACCCACATTTGCACACTTTTTATGCGAATGTTTTGCACACTTTTTATGCGAATGTTTTGCACACTGGTTGAAAATGTTGCTCACCAAAAGCAAAACCTTTAGAGAGCACGTGGATGACAGCAAAATTTATATGGCGAATTTAGGGAGGGGAGGAAGTCACGTGGTAGACGGAAATACAAGTCATTGATGAGGGTCTTGTTTCTATCAGCCGTGAGATTTGAGAATAAACGGCTAGAGATCGAATCATGTGGAGAGATACTCTGAGCAAGAATGCAATGCAGCATTGTTTGAGGAGGAAACGAGGGCCAGATTTGAAGAGAAAAGATGCAAGAACGTGGAGACTAGTCATTAGGTCACAAACACTAGCTTGTAGAAAGAACATTAGATCACAAACACTAGCTTGTAGAAAGAACATTAGATCACAAACACTAGCTTGTAGAAAGAACATTAGATCACAAACACTAGCTTGTAGAAAGAACATTAGATCACAAACACTAGCTTGTAGAAAGAACATTAGATCACAAACACTAGCTTGTAGAAAGAACATTAGATCACAAACACTAGTTTGTAGAAAGAACATTAGATCACAAACACTAGCTTGTAGAAAGAATCGTAAGAGGAACTCTTCGCCAGATTCCTGCTCGTCAAAGCACCACACGGCTGATTTCTGTCTTGTTTCATTCATGTCTGACGTGCCATCATGTTGTTTCTTGATGTCACACCATGTTGCTTGTTGATGTCGCATCATGTTGCTTGTTAATGTCACACTATGTTGCTTGTTGATGTCGCATCATGTTGCTTGTTAATGTCACACTATGTTGCTTGTTGATGTCGCATCATGTTGCTTGTTAATGTCGCATTATGTTGCTCGCTGACGTCACAATAGGTTGCTTGTTGGTGTAAGATTATGTTGCTTGTTGATATAATATGATATTACTTGTTTATGATGCAATATGTTGCTTGCTGATTGGCATATTTCACAGAATTTAGTGGTAGTCTCTGACTATTCCCAGCACGACTGGAGACGATGTTTTCCTTTCACCTGAAAGGTTTTCATACTGGGGAGGTCGCGGGAACTTATGAGACTGCTGATGTCACTGCAATGTGCTGGAATTTTAAAAAAGAAAGTACAGTGCAATACATTATTTATAACAAAATAAGAAACACTCTTTCATTTTCAGAAATGACTTGTTTTTTGTTGTCAAGTATAAAATTAACAACGCTCTCTTTTTTAAAATCACCTTTCTTAAAAATCGTTTTGTTTTTAGTTAACAAATATAGACATGAATAATCAGAGAGATTTAATTACCATGAAAAAATAACTGGACATTTAAAATGTGTACTAGAGTTGATGGTGTATTTAGCAAATGCTGGGGATATCACAGTGCGGACAGAACGAGGTCGGAAAGTGGAAAACCTGAAAGACGAACTGAAGTAAACAAGAATGTGGCTTGTAATACTTTCTACCATAGCAGCTCTGCTCACATCACAGATTTACATTCAATCTTAATACCACATCACAGATTTACGTTCCATCTTAATGTCATACCACAGATTTACGTTCCATCTTAATGTCATACCACAGATTTACGTTCCATCTTAATGTCACACTATAGATTTATGTTCAATCTTAATGTCCCACAACAGATTTGTGTCTCATCTTAATGCCACATCAAAGATTTATGTTCAGTCTTAATGCCAAACCACAGATTCATGTCTCATCTTAATGTCACATCACAGATTCATGTCTCATCTTAATGTCATATCACAGATTCATGTCTCATCTTAATGTCATATCACAGATTCATGTCTCATCATAGTATGAGTCACGTCAGAGATTTATGATATCATAAGGATTACATTCCCGTGTTGTACCCGAGATCTGCAAAGAATAGGACCACTGTACCCTACCATGCATGATTGTAAAAGGCGACCAAGGAGGTTTCGGCATAGGGCCAGCAACCCTATCTGGTAAAAAAAAATATCAGACTGCTACAGAAACAGAAGCAATGGAAAAAAACAAATGCAGGTGGAAGGAGAAATACTTATCAGGAAACTGAGCCCATAAAGGTTGTGGATGAAAGCCAGCCACTGGAAGTCCCCAGCCCGACTGCAGACCTCCTGGAACCTAAACACAAGATGCAAATAGGCAGCTGGAATGTAAGAACACTTAACCAGACTGGAAAACTAGCACAAACCATCAAGGAAATGCACAGATACAAACTAGACATACTAGGAATACAAGAAGCAAGATGGACAGGACAAGGCAGAAGGAAATTAACAACACAGCACACAGAAGATACAATAATATGGTCAGGTACAGAAGATATTCATGAAGGAGAAGTAACATTGATTATAACAAAAGAAGCATCACGAGCATTGCTGAAATGGACCCCTATAAATGAGAGATTATTATATGCACGCTTCAACTCAAGATTCACAAAGCTGTCTATTATTGTTTGTTATGCACCAACAGAAGCAGCTGAAGAAGAATTAAAAGAATATTTTTACAACAGCCTCCAAGCCACAGTAGAAACAATACCCAAGCATGATATGCTACTCATCTTGGGTGACTTCAATGCAAAAGTAGGTGAGGGAAATGAAGATAGAAGAAGAATCATGGGAAAAGAAGGAATCGGAGAAATAAATGAAAATGGAGAAAGACTGCAGTTTCTGTGAAGAAAACACGATGACCATCGGAGGGGCAATTTTCCAACATAAAAACATCCATAAAGTGACTTGGAAGTCCCCACAGAAAACCAAATCGATCACATACTAATAAACAACAAGTGGAAACAGTCACTACAAGATGTGCGAGCAAGGAAAGGAGCAGATGTAGGAAGTGATCACAACCTTCTGGTAGCAAAAATAAAACTAAAATTAAGGGAAGCCAAAATAGGAGAACATAGAAAGATACGTTTTGATACAAGAAAACTGAAAGGCCAGCAAACAAGAAATGAATTCTCAATAGAACTTAAGAACCGCTTCAGTGTCCTACAAGACCAAGCAGAAATGTCCATACTAGAGTTCAATAAAACACTACAGGAAGCAGGAAAAGAGGTGCTATGATATCGGAAACGGAGAAAAGAGGAATGGATAAGCAAGACCACATGGGAAAAGATAGAGCAAAGAAAAAGAAATCGAGAAAAAATTACTGAACACCAAAATCACAACGGCTTAAATAACAACTTTTAAGTAATTAAAAAAAAACCTTGTCAAAAAGATAAGAGAGAGACAATGTACTTTCATAGGACATGCAATGAGAAGAGGGGGCATTGAAAATATTATAACAGGAAAAATAGAAGGAAGAAGATCAAGAGGAAGACCAAGAGAAATGATACTGGACAGTCTGACGGGATGGTGTGAGAGGAGATCACCAACTGAGCTGATGGCCTGCATGAAGGATCGCGTACTCTGGAGAAGCATAATAGCCAACGCCAGTCGGCACGGCACATGATGATGATGATGGTGATGAAGTAATTATGCACAAAAAGACAAAGAAGTAAAGGAATCATGCCGTCAAGATAAACGTCAATACTATGACAACTTACCAGAAGTAGCAGAGAAAGCAGCATATGCAAATGACATGAAAACCATCTACAAAATCACAAAGCAGAAGATAGGTAACTTCAACACAAGATGTGAGAGTGCAGTAAGGACACATAAGAGACAACTGGCCAGTGGAGAAAAAGAAAAACATTGAAATATGGAGGGAACACTTTAACACCCTACTAAACAGAACACAAGCAGCACAAACAATAGACATACCTGAAGCAAAAACGGAACTAAACATCAATACAGGACCAATAACAATAAGTGAAGTAAAGGAGGCGATAAAGAAGCTAAAATCAGACAGGGCACCAGGTGAAGATGAAGTGACTGCTGAGATGTTGAAAGCAGAAGAAACAGAAACACCAAAACAACTCTGCCGGACACTACAACAAATTTGGGATCTAGAAAACAAGCTCCAGAGGAGTGGAAAACTGGCCTTATAGTAAAACTACCAAAGAAGGGTGACTTCAGAGACTGCGGGAACTGGAGAGGCATTACCTTCCTGCAACTCACCAGTAAAGTATTTTGCAGAACAATCATCAACAGAATCGTACCAGCACTTGAGGGAAAACTTTGGAAAGAGCAGGCAGGATTTAGGAAAGGAAGATCATGCATAGACCACATATTTGTACTTAGACAAATATTAGAACAGGCAAATGAGTGGCATAGCACAACATATGCATTGTTTATAGATTTTGAGAAAGCCTTTGACGGTGTCAACAGAGATGCACTGTGGAAAATCCTAAGATGGTATGGCCTCTCCCATAAGATAGTGAATGTAATCAAAGCCCTATACGAGGGTTTTCAGTGCAAAGTGATCTGTGGAGAACATACCTCCAGCAGCTTTAGGGTACAAACAGGAGTGAAGCAGGGATGTTTACTATCGCCAACATTATTTATCTTGGCACTATACTGGTTAATGAAGGAGGCAACATCAGACAAATGCAGAGGATTACAATGGACCCTTGCCACAGTGCTGGAGGACCTTCACTTTGCGGACTACATTTGTCTACTATCAAGCAGCCACAAAGATATGCAAGATAAAATAAACAAGCTAACTCAGAATGCAAACAACATAGGACTAAAGATCAACGTAGGAAAGACAAAGTTAATGAAGCAAAATGTGAAAAAAGAAATGTACTCAGAGTAGATAGCAAATTAGTGGAGGAGGTCAGTGAATTTGTATACCTTGGCAGTAGAGTAGTAGAAAATGGAGACAGCACAGAAGACATCAACAGCAGACTTATTAGAGCAAACCAGGCTTTTGCAGTGCTGCAGGCTATATGGAAATCTAAAAAACTAAGCACAAATATGAAAATCAGGATATTTAAGAGTAATGTTCTAAGTGTACTACTCTATGGAAATGAATGCTGGAAAATCACCAAAACCATAGAAAACAAGTTGAATTCTTTCCAGACTACATGTTTACGAAGAATTAGAAAAATATTTTGACCAAACACCATAAGAAATAAGATCTTGTTGGCAGAAATGCAGATGAAGTCACTGACAACAATTATTGAGGAAAGATGCTGGCGATGGTTGGGATGTGCTCCGAATGACTGACAACTCACTACCAAAAATAGCATTAAGATGGACACCACAGGGGAACAGAAGTAAGGGTAGACCAAAAGAGACATGGAGAAGAACAACAGAAAAGATGTTGAGCAATAGAGGGCTCACCTGGGCAAGAGCAGAAAAAAAGGCAAAGGACAGGCATTTGTGGAAAACCCTTGTGGAAGCCCCATGTGCCCTGGGCACTTAAGGTTCAGAGAGAGAGAGAGAGAGAGAGAGAGAGAGAGAGAGAGAGTAAGAGTCATATTAGAGATTTTTTGTATCATAGTAAGAGTCACATTAGAGATTTTGTGTATCATAGTAAGAGTCATATTAGAGATTTTGTGTATCATAGTAAGTCACATTAGAGATTTTGTGTATCATAGTAAGAGTCACATTAGAGATTTTGTGTATCATAGTAAGAGTCACATTAGAGACGTGTTGTACATCACAGTAAATGATATGTATTATCGGGATACACTGTTGTGCATACCCCATGAGCTGTGTTGGAAGAATCATAAAGAGCAGAACTAATCGATTGAAAGAAATCAATTCTTGCTGGAAGTATGATAGCTGTACCGGCTTGCTGGTGTGATAGCTGTACCAGCCTGAGAATTCTGGGGTAGCACGACTGCTGGTGTGATAGCTGTACCAGCCTGCTGGTGTGATAGTTGTACCGGCTGAGAATTCTGGGCTAGCAAGACTGCTAGTGTGATAACTATACCAGCCTGCTGGTGTGATAACTGTACCTGCCTGAGAATTCTGGGCTAGCAAGACTGCTGGTGTGATAACTATAACATCTTGCTGGTGTGATTACTGTACCGGCTTGACAATTCTGGGCTAGCAAGATTGCTGGTGTGGAAGATGTACCAGCTTGAAAATTATGGGGTACTAAGACTGCGGGCGTGATAGTTGTACCAGACTGAAAATTCTGGGCTACCAAGACTGCTGATGTAATAGTTGTACCAGACTGCTGATGTGATAGTTGTACCAGACTGCTGATGTGATAGTTGTACCAGACTGCTGATGTGATAGTTGTACCAGACTGCTGGTGTGATAGTTGTACCAGCCTGCTGGTGTGATGGTTGTACCAGCCTGCTGGTGTGATGGTTGTACTAGACTGCTGGTGTGATAGTTGTACCAGCCTGCTGGTGTGATAGTTGTACCAGCCTGCTGGTGTGATAGTTGTACCAGCCTGCTGGTGTGATAGTTGTACCAGCCTGCTGGTGTGATAGTTGTACCAGCCTGCTGGTGTGATGGTTGTACCAGCCTGCTGGTGTGATAGTTGTACCAGCCTGCTGGTGTGATAGTTGTACCAGCCTGCTGGTGTGATAGTTGTACCAGCCTGCTGGTGTGATGGTTGTACCAGCCTGCTGGTGTGATGGTTGTACCAGACTGCTGGTGTGATAGTTGTACCAGCCTGCTGGTGTGATAGTTGTACCAGCCTGCTGGTGTGATGGTTGTACTAGACTGCTGGTGTGACAGTTGTACCAGCCTGCTGGTGTAATAATTGTACTGGCCTGAGAATCCTGGGCTAGCAAGCCTGCTGATCCTGGATCAAGCAAACATCAATCCAAAAAGAATGTAGAACTGATTTTCTTAACATCGTGATAAAAATGAAAACCTAAATTTATGTTTTTATCGATTCAGACGAAGATAATGGACCAGTCTATGAAGTTACATTCTCACACACAGAAAGAGAAGTGATGCTGCAACACCTCCACTCTCCTACAAGAGCTAAACAGTGACTCCCATGATACTCGGATTTTCTACTTTCGCAAAAGCTAGACAAGACCGTTTTCATATAATCGCATTTTCTATTTTTTCTAATTTCAAATAGACTAGATAAACCCGCCTTCTTGTAATCATCTCCGTTTTCTAGTTTCACAAAGACTGGTCAGACTTGTTACCGTGGCTCACTTTTTGTCCGCTGATTTAGAACAATAAAACTAGGACACGAAGATGGGAGAGAGCGGCCACGTTGGCAAGCTAACCCGAGTTTAAAATAGTTCTAGTCTTCTTACATTCTTGGAGCTCTTTTCAGAATACATCTTTTATTTACAGCTGATGTTTATCTGAGTTGGGGTATTCTCGACGTGACAGGACGACTAAGTATATGAAGATCTGCTGTCACTGTATTATTGGCAGTCGCAGCAAGAATGGCCGTATCAATTCTGGGCATTGTCATCGTTTTCCCATCCACGAAAAATGGCCGCTCCATCAGCTCGTGAGGCTATTTCTGGACAGAGTTGGAGCAATCGATTTTGTGTCGCAACAGAGTGTGAGAGAAATCAGAACACTGACTGCCATGATGGGCGTATATTTGGCCCGAGGCGAGCTGAAGCGGTAATGTGGAACTATTCTGGGTTGCGCGTGTCTAAATCCGGACACGAAAACAGCCACCTCTGAGCAAATATTCCGTCAGGACATCCAAAAATAGCCGAGCCGGGTATCGAGCTCTAGCACCACACAGCTCGGCCACCCCTCCCCCTCCTCTTTTTATGCCACTGCAAGATTTAAAAAATCAGCCACAACGTCCTGAAATATCGACCACAGCAACAACAGCCTGCGAGCAAGGAACGTGCTCAGCCATTCTACTAAAAAAAAAAAAATGACTAAACATCTTCGTGAAAGAAATTCAGTGTGTAAGATTGCTCACTTGCTTTTATCACTTTTTCTGTATGCATAATTTCTAGCATGATCTGTACATCACTGTAACTTTGTGGGCTCCACCCAAAGATCGATAACTCAGGAAGAAATTCTCTGTTTTCTGTCCGGTTGTTTAAGTCTGCTGTTCTAACATACAAAATACTCACACATGACAGAGTATTGTCTGGAAACAACGTGACCTCAGTCTCAGTAACAAAATGTGTATGTCCAGAGAACTCTGGATAATTCCAATAAAAAGATGCTTAATATAGCAAGCAATTATCTATCTATCTATCTATCTATCTATCTATCTATCTATCTATCTATCTATCTATCTATCTATCTATCTATCTATATATCTATCTATCTATCTATCTATCTATCTATCTATCTATCTATCTATCTATTTTAATGTTTTAAATTAAAAAAAAATTACTCATAGACAGTCAGTCAGGCTTTAGACCCAACCACACAGCTCTTACCAAAATGACAGAAAACTGGTTAGTAAACATAAATGACGACAGACTATGTGGTGCCATCTTTGTCAACTTTAAAAGAGCATTTTATCTGACTGACCATGATATTCTTGTAAGAAAAATAAAGACTTATAAATTGCACCCTGACCTAATAAAATTAATTGCATCGTTTCTTTCAGACAGACAACGGGTAGTATTCTTCAACAATTCTCTATCAAATTCTGCTAAAGTTGACACTGGTGTTCCGCAAGGTTCTGTTCTAGGCCCGTTGCTCTTTGCTATCTATATCAATGATCTTCCACTTCATCTTAAACACTCTTCTTGTGACCTTTTTGTCGATGATTTCACAGTCTACACCAGTGACTACGATTGTGTTAATCTAGAATCAACTCTTCAGGTCGAGTTATACAATTTAATTAGATGGAGCAAAAATAATGGCATGATTATAAACACCGATAAAACAAAATCAATCCTCATAACAACAAGACAGAAACTACAAAACGCAACAAAAACAACACTTCGGCTCTGTACAGAAACATCACAGATAGAAAACGTTAGCGAGCACAAAACACTAGGTCTTACTATTGACAAACATCTGACCTGGAACTCTCATGTGCAAGGTCTAACAAAACTCATCGCACAAAAAGTATACCAATTAGCTAAAATTAAGCACTTCATCGATCAAGACGCAAGGAAGACATACTACATATCACATATACAAACACATTTAGACTATTGCTCAACAGTCTGGGATGGTTGCTCAGTGTCAAATACAAAGAGGCTTTGCTCACTCCCAAAGCGAGCAGTAAAGCTTATTAGTGACAAAGATCAAGCACAAACAACTAACCAGCACAAACGTATCAAAATACTGCCTATTAAGAACAGGTTCCTCTTCAACAAAGCCAAGTTAGTACATCAAATTCTTTCACAGCATGCCCCGCCTTATCTATGGAACCTGTTTAAATTTAGCCCAAAGTGCAGCCAACGCTTAAATATGTCTTCCAAAACCTAGACTGATCTTTACAAGAAAAGCTTTAGTTATTCTGCTGCTCATCTTCGGAATTCCCCCCCCCCCCCAAATCCTGTATTAAAAATATATATATATATATATATATATATATATATAAATTATACTCCTTCCTACAACTACAAACTTTCGCAATATCTATTTGATGTCGACTGCTTGCCTCCATGAATCATAAAACTTAAATGTTATCTTAAACTGCTCTTACAGACACCGAATACAGTTAATTGTTTATTCTGAATAGTCCCGAAATTTTTTTTAGTAGGCAGTCATTTATGTATCCATGTAGTTACTTCTATACTGAGTGAATGTTTAAGAGCGAAACGTAAATATTATATTTTATTTTATATCTCTCAGCTTCAATGCTAATTATGTTTGTTACATGAACAGCATATTTGTAGAATGTCTGGAATAGACTGAAAGATGTATGATAAAGGGCAGAATGGCAGACTGGCCTGCGTGCCCACTTCTTAACCCTTTTGAAATAAAGATCAATCAATCAATCAATCAATGTCGTTTTATTGTTGTGATTTTTTTTTTAATAAAGAGAAGAGATTGCAAACAATACGGGTCTTTCCGGAAGCACAGGCATAGATCACTTTATATGTTGATAAATACATTTGTTTCCAGTGATAAGAAAGAGGTGTGGTCACATACACATCACAGAGACAGAGCTTTATAGTAATGTGGTCTCATACACACCACAGAGACAGAGCTTTATAGTAATGTGGTCTCATACACACCACAGAGACAGAGCTTTATAGTATACTCACAGCAGAGACAAAGTTTTATAGTAGTGTGGTCTCATACACACCGCAGAGACAGAGCTTTATAGTAGTGTGGTCTCATATACACTGCAGAGACAGCTTTATAGTAGTGTGGTCTCATGCACACCACAGAGACAAAGCTTTATAGTAGTGTGGTCTCATACACATCACAGAGACAGAGCTTTATAGTAGTGTGGTCTCATATACACCACAGAGACAGAGCTTTATAGTAGTGTGGTCTCATATACATCACAGAGACAGAGCTTTATAGTAGTGTGGTCTCGTACACATCACAGAGACAGAGCTTTAAAGTAGTGTGGTTTCATATACACCACATAGACAGAGCTTTATAGCAGAGCTTTATAGTAGTGTGGTCTTATATACACCACAGAGCTTTATAGCAGAGCTTTATAGTAGTGTGGTCACATACACATCACAGAGACCGAGCTTTATAGTAGTGTGGTCTCATACGCATCGCAAAGACAGAGCTTTATAATAGTGTGGTCTCATATGTTTCTTGGTTTCTAAACTCTCTTATGTTTCTTGGTCTCTAAACTTTCCTATGTTTCTTGGTCCCTAAACTCTCTTATGTTTCTTGATATCTAAACTCTCTTATGTTTCTTAGTCTCTTGGTCTCTAAATTCTCTTATGTTTATTGGTCTCTAAACTCTCTTATGTTTCTTGATCCGTAAACCCTCTTATGTTTATTGGTCTCTAAACTCTCTTATGTTTTTTGGTCTGTAAACTTTCTTGATCCATAAACCCTCTTATATTTATTGGTCTCTAAACTCTCTTATGTTTCTTGATACCTAAATTCTCTTATGTTTCTTTGTCTCTTGGTCTCTAAACCCTCTTATGTTTGTTGGTCTCTAAACTCTCTTATGTTTCTTGATACCTAAACTCTCTTATGTTTCTTGGTCTCTAAACTCTCTTTATGTTGTCTGAAAACTGCAGCTACTGATGATATTTGTATGTGTTGTATGATTGTAAAATGTTTGAAACTGTCGTCTTACGTCAGTAAATTCTGTCCTACTCCATAGGTTTGTATTAGAAAATGCCTCTAATAACAAAGAATATTTGTGTGCAAATATTGCGAGGCACACTAGATTACAGCTGTCAGAGTTTTGCAGGAAAGTACCCTAACATTTAACAATATATAACGGTAGACTTGAAAACTGTGCAAAACCTGCCTAGTTACTGTTCAACGATAACAGTTTTTAGTGTAAAGATGGCTAATGTTGCATCACTGTCCTTGTACTCGGGCGAAGGTGGCCGGAGCTCCTTCCCGTCTACCAACAAACTGCTTCTACGCTGGCCCAGTCTCCATGCTCAGTGTCCGAGTATCTTCGCTCCTGCCATAATGTCTGTTCTGTTTCTGCCACGTCTTTGCTTACTTTCCCCACTTTTACGTCTGAAACATCGTCTTCATATTCCATATTTTCAAAACTCTGGTAGAACTGCCAAAGAACCTGAATTTATGGTCGGATGGGATGAACTTGTTCACCGCCATACGTTCTGTAAGCACAGTCTTAGACCAGGTGTTGGTTTTGTCATTGTGCTTCTGTTGAACATGTTATTACAAGACTGTGTTATTACTTCAGACTACTGCAAGATTCCTTACTAATCTCTAAAGTTAAGTCAGCTCCTCAGACTAGTGCAAGATTTCTCACTAATCTCTAAATTGAAGACAGCTCCTCAGACTAGTGCAAGATTTCTCACTAATCTCTAAATTGAAGACAGCTCCTCAGACTAGTGCAAGATTTCTCAATAATCTCTAAATTGAAGACAGCTCCTCAGACTAGTGCAAGATTCATCACTAATCTCTAAATTGAAGACAGCTCCTCAGGCTAGTACAAGATTCATCACTAATCTCTAAATTGAAGACAGCTTCTCAGGCTAGTACAAAATTCATCACTAATCTCTAAATTGAAGACAGCTCCTCAGGCTAGTACAAGATTCATCACTAATCTCTAAATTGAAGACAGCTCCTCAGGCTAGTACAAGATTCATCACTAATCTCTAAATTGAAGACAGCTCCTCAGGCTAGTACAAGATTCATCACTAATCTCTAAATTGAAGACAGCTCCTCAGGCTAGTACAAGATTCATCACTAATCTCTAAAGTTAAGACAGCTCCTCAGACTAGTAAAAGGTTCCTCATCCATCTATAGAATGATGACAGCTCCTCAGAATAGTACAAGGTTCCTCATCCATCTATAGAATGATGACAGCTCCTCAGAATAGCACAAGGTTCCTCATCCATCTATAGAATGATGACAGCTCCTCAGAATAGTACAAGGTTTCTCATCCATCTATAAAATGATGACAGCTCCTCAGAATAGTACAAGGTTCCTCATCCATCTATAAAATGATGACAGCTCTTCAGACTAGTACAAGATTGGTCACTAATCTCTAAATTGAAGACAGCTCCTCCGACTAGTACAAGATTCCATCACAAATCTCTAACGTGATGCAGAAAAAAAAACAAAACAACCCATCTTGCTAGACGAAAGCCCAGACTCTGAAGACATCCCAAGACATGACTGCTCTTGACTGTTTGGACGGCTCACTGTTCTGTTGTTTGTTTGTTTGTTTGTTTGTGTGTTTTAAATATGACACCGCGGGTACATTATTTATATATTTTTCTCACCTACACTATTATATTC
Organism: Achatina immaculata; assembly: GCA_009760885.1. NCBI lineage: Eukaryota > Metazoa > Mollusca > Gastropoda > Stylommatophora > Achatinidae > Lissachatina > Lissachatina immaculata. The sequence goes on along the minus strand of CM019717.1, from coordinate 37,715,068 downwards.
TTGACGATATATTTTGCTGTTATCGCTAGAATGTTCTCCACATTGACAAAGACGCATTCAAGTTTATTTTGATCGCGCTGACACATCTAGGAAAATAAGGACATTAACATTATATCCTCTATCTACTTCTATAGAATGACACGTGTAGGAAAATATAGACATTAACATTATATCCTCTAGCTACTTCTATAGAATGACACGTCTAGGAAAATAAGGACATTAACATTATATCCTCTATCTACTTCTATAGAATGACACGTGTAGGAAAATATAGACATTAACATTATATCCTCTAGCTACTTCCAGCTGATTTGCTGTTGGTGCTGTCAGATCAGTTTGTTTGTTGGTGCTGTTGTGCATTTCTTCTCTTGATGCCCTGCTGTCGACAATTTTTACAGGACAACTCTACATACCTGACCCTCGCACTGCCCTCATAGTTTAGCCTTGTTGTCTACAGCTTCTCTCTTCTCTAACAGAATTTTATGTCAGGAAATTTCCAAGTTTGCATGCATATTTTGTGGTGTGAGTGTATAGTAGTATATGTGTGTGTATATTTATGGTGCGCCTGTGTGTGAGAGAGCGAGAGAGACAGAGAGAGAAACAGAAAGAGAGAGAGAGGGAGAAACACGCAGATACAGAAACACAGAGAGAGAGAGAGAGAGAAACACACGCACTGACAGAGTGAGAAACATTCACACAAAGAGAAGAGAGAGAGAGAGAGAGAGAGAGAGAGAGAGAGAGAGAGAGAGAGGAGAGAGATCGAGAGATCCGCTATTTCATGAAATTTTCTCATTTCTAGCGCTGGTTTATTTATTTCATGAACATTTCTAGTCTCTGACACAGGTTTAATTTTTTTCTTGAAAATTTGTAGTCTTTGGCACAGGTTTATTTATTTAATGAAAAATTCTAGTTTCTGGCAGAGGTTTATTTATTTCATGATCTCGTCCGCGTGTATACAAACTTCTGTTGTAGATGTCGCCACTCAAATGTTTCTAAAAATAGCTCTCAGTGTAATAGCTCGGCGATGTATTGGGTTTTTTTCCTCATTGATTTTCCTCGTCTTCTTCTCAGACAGATGAGTCCCCACCCCACCCCACCCCCCCTACATCGTCCTGCCAACCCTATCACCTTAAAAAGGAAAGGGGAAAACTTGCTGTTATTTTTGGTCCAGTTCTGGTGTGACAAAAATGAGTCATAGATGTCCAAATCGACGTCAAGTATTGAGCTAGAATTTTCAAGCTTGAATTTTAACTTTATCCTAACCTCTACTTTCTGTTTGTCTTCGCGAGATGTTTATTGAATTAATTTGTTTTCCTTCACATGTACAATATGGTGGTGTATTTTTTCTGTATTCTTTCATGTGTACAAGATATTGATGTAATAGTTTTCTGTATTCTTTCATATGTACAAGATGTTGATGCAACAGTTGTCTGTGTTCTTCACATGTACAAGATGTTGATGTAATAGCTTTTCTTGGTTCTTTTATAAGTACAAGAATATTACATTTGTAGAAGATTACGAAATGCTGGTGTAATTTTTGTTCTGTGTTCTTCCATGTGTACATGGTGCAGATGTAATATACTGAATATGTTCTTTAGTTTGTCTAACATTTCATAAGGTTTGACCTTTCTCATAACGACTTTCCTTCTCCTTCTTCTTGTGATGATGTTTGTTAAGAAGCCGACCGCTTGTATCTACTTCAAATCTATAAGGTAGCCAAGCCGCGTTGACCATTAACTTAATCTCATATCTGCAGATATTTCTTTTCAGAAATTAGAGAACTCAACAGAGGGGTCGTGAGGTCGAATGAATCTCTTCTCTGTACTTAAACAATGCTCAATAAAGTTTATAATTACTGCAGAGTAAAATTTTGTCAACTCCAGCAACAAGAAATATCATTTCTTTTGGAGGAACATGAAACATTTTCTGCTTTAAGACCGTGCAGGCAAAATAACTGAATGTTGATGAATCAGTTTAATGACCCTGCATTTATGATCGTGCAGCAGCAAAGATATAAACATAGTAGCTACAACAGTTCAGCAACAAAACTAAACATGGTGGGTAATGCAGTCTGAAGATCGCATTATCTGCTCTTGAGAAATTTATTCTCATAAAAGTCAGTCTTGTACAAAGAACATCGGCTATCTGGGTAGATAGAGCCAAAAGAGCAACTGTTCTTTAGAATTCGTACATGACGGCCTTGGAAGACAAAAGATTTGAAAAAAAATTGTTGCAAAAAATTTGTAGGTGAAGTTGATGAAATCACTCTCACACAAATACAATACTTTTAGCGTCTTTACAAAATACGACAATACTTTTAGTGTCTTTTCAAAATACGACAATACTTTTAGTGTCTTTACAAAATAATACAATAGTGACTTTACAAAATGTAATGAAGTTTTATGTTAGGTGAATGTCTTATGGGTTTCGATATAGCGACATGCTAGCATCAAGGTTGACTAACAGCAACTGAGCAACAACCCATCCTAGCTCACCCTTGGTAAACAACTCTAGCCTGGCTAACGGGGCATTGATCGCCATAGTTCCCACGTGGTGGACTCTGCTAAAGAAGCACTGCACACCCTCTGATTCTTAGCTCCACCCATGCACTGAAAAAAAAAACAACCACCACAGCCCGCTCCTAATCCAACACGATCCTGTACCTCAACATCTTCATTGCATTGTGTGCAAAGAACACCAGCTCACAGCTCCATGGACACAGAAGGTTTTATCCATGAGATAACTGATTTATCCGTGTTGTTTTGTCAATGTTATTTTGTCCACGTTATTCTAGTCTTAAAATGGCTAAGCTAGGTCATGATGCTCATACAGAAAACTGAAGTCTACAGAGAGTTTGAGCGCGCGCACACATACACACACACCTACGCGTGAGTGCACACACACACATAAGCAGACAAACACAAATAGATCAATAAAAACATGGAGAATTGTAACGATAAACTGCAAGGGATAACAACGCAACAACGAAGACCATATTCTGAGAAGATATTTTAGCATCAGCAAGTCACAGTGGCTCAAAAAGGCACCTGAATCAGTCAATGTAAAACATTTCTTAAATCCATTCTCATTGCTCTCATGACAAAACTTTGATATTCCTCCATCTCCCATCTCTCTCTCTCTCTCTCTCTCTCTTGCTTATCATAATAAGCTAAACAAGGCAAGCTCATCTCCAGACTTTGCATGACTATCATCTAAACAAAAAGTAGTTCCTCGCGTAAGCAGATCAACGTAGAGAAGAAAGTTTGTCTTGTCTATACAAGACCAGTCAGTCAGTCGTTTGCATATCCCTGCGGAACTTTGCCTCCCTATAACAGCTCTCCAGAAGGCCTCTCCATTGTAAGCAAGATGTCCTGCTGCTGATTATCAACAATGTCTTGCAGCCGTCTTCGCCTTGGTCTTTCTCTCTTTCTTTTTCCCATTATGTAGCCTTCCAAGATGGTATTCTCTAACCTATCACGACGTTTAATGTGTCCAAAATATTTACGTTTTCTCTTTGCTAACCAACCTTCTTGTAGCATGGATATATTTGTTCTTTCCTGTGTCCATACAAGACCACTGTCTGCAATATCTAGTTTGGCTTGTCTAACAAGACCAACGTCTGCAATATCTAGTTTGGTATGTCTATACAAGATCAACGTCTGCAATATCTAGTTTGGCTTGTCTGTGATAATTTAACATAAGAAAAAAAAACAGTTAAAAAATAAATGTTCGCTTCTGTTTTAGAATAGGCCGCCAATTTTTTTTTCTCTAAAAATATAATTACTGTAATTTTTGTTTGTTTGCTTGCTGTGTGTTGTGTCATGTTTGTATTCCATGTTAAATCTGCCATTTTTGTGCTCTATGTTAGATCTACTATGTGTGTGGTTTATTTTAAGTCTGCCATGCTTGTGCTCTATGTTAAGTTTGCCACTGCCATGCTTGTGGTCTATGTTAAGTCTGGCATTTTTGTACTCTATGTTAAGTCTGCCATGCTTGTGGTCTATGTTAAGTCTGCCATTTTTGTCCTCTATGTTAGATCTGCTATGTGTGTGGTTTATTTTAAGTCTGCCATGCTTGTGCTCTATGTTAAGTCTGCCATTTTTGTCCTCTATGTTAAGTCTGCCATTTTTGCCCTCTATGTTAAGTCTGCCGTGCTTGTGCTCCATGTTAAGTCTGCGTGCTTGTGCTCCATGTTAAGCCTGCATATTTGTGCTTCATGTTAAATCTGCTTGGTTATGCCTCGTGTTAAGTCTGCAACATTTGTGCTTCATGTTAAGTCTGCCTGTTTATGCCTCATGTTAGGTCTGCCATCTTAGCGCTCATACCTAGTAGGATTAGAGTAGAGCCAGCCGGCGGAGTGTGTGTGCAGTAGATAAATACAACTTACAGGAAGAATGCGAAAGAATCTAACACATTATATTGGTAGGTTCAGCGACTTGCTTTAACGCCCGGCTTCTTCGCGGTGAAATGTAAACGCCAGCTTTGAGGATGGGCAAGGGCTGACTTAAGTTTTGTATACAGACCTGGACGTTAGCTTGAAGAGCTATTTATAGCGAGCAAGAAGGTATTCAAGGGACATGTCTTCACAACAAGAATTTTGATGACACGAGGTCTGTTTAACATTTCTGAGGGCTGCATGTATGTGTGTGTGTATGGGATAAGCATGCGTGTTAAGCAGCGCGGATGGTAGATGTATCAGCCGTTGAGACAAATGTGTAGAGTTGTGAGGAATGTTTGCTCCTCCATATCGTCCGCTTATCGAGCCCCGACCGAGTATTAGTTTCTATTTTTAGAGCCGAGCGAAAGCTCAAGTTATAATTGGATAGTTGTGATCACGTGACGTTGGAAAAAATAATGGCGAACACCAACCTAGATCTTAACATTGTATTTCTAACGGACTAGACATTTTAAGTCGTGCATCATTGTTTTTTAATAAAGGTAGGTATATCCAACAAGGTATCATTAATGCAAGCTATTGATCAATGTAAGATGTTGTAGAGTTGTTGATTGATGTGGTCTCAGCGAGTTTTGAGAGGCACTCGTCGCCCAGGCTCAAGAACTAGTCCCCCCCATCTCGTGAAGTTCTCTCCGATCTTGCTCGGCGAAGTTCAGTTTCGGTGTCCACCATGTCAGTTCCGTCACGTCTGCTGCTGGTCCTTCTTGTTGCAGGATAACCTTCTTCACAAACTTAAACGCGTCTCACAACACACAAACTTTTACACAGATAAATAAGTTTACGTGCCCCGATCTATGATCTTGTGACATAGCAGATACTGGACTTAGCGTTGTGTTTGTGACATTAGTTGTTGTGGGAGGTATTTGATGCCATCAGAGGTGAGTTACAGTACTCTTGACCGTCACAACAGTTTCCAAGTAACGCTTTCTTGTATTGTTCAAACTAGAGGCACATACCTTAGATTTTGAATTAACTTACTCCTGGCATTTAGATGTCACAAGTATACAAGTGCGAGTATGATGGCGGTCTGATGACCTGGAAAAATCTGTGTTGTTTTGTTCCTTCCAAGCAGAAGTGTCCAGTCTTCTCTCTCTTCCTGTTCGTAGTTTGTGTTCTGTTCTAATTTTATCAGTTCAAGAAAATCTTCGTAAGATTATGTTTTAAATTATGAAATTTTCCTGACATTTCAGTGGCCTATAGTGACTGTAGTTTAAGTGTTACAAAATAATGTGCAGCATAACCCATGTGTAACACTAAATATCAGGAAGTACCGTAAATATTATTTTGCTGTGTAGGAGTGGGTTGCAGAGAATAAACAGACCAGGTTAGAAGTAATAGAGGCAGAAGAAATAGTTTTTTTTTTCAGAAGAATGCCTCATGTTAGGTTTTGTGTTAACACAGCAGTAACAGTTCAGGCTATGGAAGTTCACTTTAGTTCTGTTTCTTAGCTTTTCAGTGATAGCAGTCGTGGAAAACAATGATGACAACTGGAATGTCTTACAAGAGTCAGATATCATGCTCCTGTATTTTTTAAATGATAAACTGGGTTTTCTAATAATAAGATTGATGAAAGTGTCCTTGTTTGCTTTGTTTTGGTAATAGAATTGTAAAGAATGTAGCAGTACAGATTTGAAAATTCTTCACATATCTGGAGGACTAGATGTGAGGGAACAGTCAGTAAACATGTTTCCTGATTTGAGCATTACAAATGACACACCATCATCATCTTGAGCCACCTTTCTCAGAGAATTGTTTTCTTTAATGTATCTCCTGCTTGCAGTGTCTGCTGCTTTCATGAAGCAAAACTTAGTCTTTTTTTATCATGGTCATTGCCTTTGTTCTTGTTCTTTTCTCTCAAACTTTTCCCACTCATATCAATTTTAAAAATGTTTGTTATGGCAATAATTTTTCTTTTTCCCTCAATTCTCATTCCAGTATCAAAGCTAATATTCTCTTCCATTACTGCTGCATTTTCTGATTTTAGATATTTCTGTGGTCTGAATTTCATTTCCGTTTTCTTTTCTTATTGTCAATTCTTGTGCATCAGAGAGCATAGTTCTGTTTATACAAAACTTGACAAATCTCAGCTTTACTTACAGCTTTATTTATTTGGAACAATTTTTCACATTTATTGAAACACTGCTGTTTGTATTTTCCTGTTAAACGCTGTCTGATGTTTTATCACATTCCCAAAGAAGGATGTAATTTTGCTCTTGTTTATCATTTATTGTTGTATATATTGATGTAATTTTGTGCTTGTTCACTATTGTTGATGTTTATTTCTTTTTAAATCTCATTAAACTATTGGAGGTTTTGTTTGTTTATATTTATAGTCCACATTCCTGACTTTATCTGTGTACTGGTGTCACAAGATTTGCAGATCTTAAGGATTCACAGCCTTGAGTGCTGCATCATCATCATGTTAATGTTTATCATTGTTATTACACATGGTGATTAGTTCAGTTGTTTCATTTACATCATTAACCATTACCTATCCGTTAATAAAAAGTCAAAGCTCTAGATTAGAAAAAAAAAAGTTACATTTATAAAACATAAACTGTGACAAGAAGCAGTTTATAATAATTACATTTGTTATTTTAACTTAATTATTTGCCTATCAAAACTTGGAACATCAAAACTTGTCTGGAATTTTTTATATTTTTGTTATTATCTTCTTCTTGACTTCCTGGAGCTGTGCAGCTGGTGCTGTGAGAATGTCGAGGCACAGCATCATGTCAGCTTGGATCAGGTTATGGCTGCTAGTTTTTCAGTCCATTACTACAGCTAACAAGCAGTGGAGCGCAGTGCTCTTTTAGCAGAGTCACTGCCATGGGAACTATGGTGATCCCTGCCTAGTTATCCTGTTATTGAGGGTACAAATGGAGAGATGAGACAGGCTACTGTCTTGAGTTCTATCTTTGGCAAATTTGTGCTCACCAATTCTGTACTTCTTTTTAAATTCCAGTTTTGTTCCTACTTTTTCACTTGACTTTCTTGTCTGTGTTTCTCAGTTTTTGTTCTTTTAACAGACTTTCATATCTGTTATTGACTTGTGCATCAAATATGCCCTATTAGTAACCAGATGTTACAGATATATTTAATGGTGTTCTTTAATTCTTCTTTGTATTTTTTTTTTTGGTCCGGTGGTCTTGAGTTTTATTATTTTTAGTAGTTTATGGTCCCAAGTTATGTCTGTTCAGGATTTTTTTCTTTATTGTTATTCCCGACTTAAAAAATGTTTATGTAATGAGTGTTCTCATATTTGTGAATTTCTTTGATGATTATGCGATGAGTCTTCTCATATTTGTGACTTTGTTCTTTGATAGTTGTGATGAGTCTTCTCATATTTGTGACTTTTTCTTTGATAGTTAAGTGATGAGTCTTCTCATATTTGTGACTTTGTTCTTTGATAGTTAAGTGATGAGTTTGCCTGCTCCTCAACGTCCTGAATTTGTCCAGATAAATAGGTTTTTACAAATTTTGCTCTGAAAAGATTCAGTACAAGTAACCTTGGTGTGAATTCATTCTTATGGCCAGAATATACGTGAGTTATTATTAGAATTGAGTACCCCACTTCTGGATTTGGGGAAGGAAAGGCAGCCAGACGTGATACTGACCACATCACCCTCTAGTTTGCTGACAGGTCAAGGAAAATATGGGCAGTAACACCATATCCCTATTTGCCTCTAAGGCATGACAGGATTAACTTTTACTTTTTTTTTTCAAAACTTACTATTGAGGATGAAGTTTTGTCTAATAATAAATATGCTGTCATTCATTTTCTCATTTATTTTCATTCTGAAAAGGAAATGTAAGGTAGAATGTATGTTAGTAAATTAAATGTTAAGTTAATATAGTAGGCCAGTTAAAATTCCAATTACTGAGATATAAAGATGTTTGTAAGTCACTCAGCAAGGACTGGGAAAAACTTTATTAAGTTTTGTCTTAAGGTTGAATCATGTGGAGATTGATTTTGCGCAAGGGTGGAGTATTATCTGAAGAAGAAATGAGGGCGAGATTTGGAGAGAAAATGTGCAGCATTATCTGAAGAAGAAATGAGGGCAAGATTTAGAGAGAAAATGTGCAGCATTATCTGAAGAAGAAATAAGGGACAGATTTAGAGAGAAAATGTGCAGCATTATCTGAAGAAGAAATGAGGGCAAGATTTAGAGAGAAAAAGGTGCAGGTGTATGGTTTGTGGCCCCTGTAACACAGACAGTGTTTACATTTACTGTGACCTAATACGCAAATCCAACAGTGATAGAATCAGCCATGAGAGGAACTGCTCAGTAAGATGGTGGGGGGCACAACCTGTAGCCAAAGTCTGCCTTCGAAACCATCTTACAACATGCAGAATATCAGCAGTGGAATTCAGTTGATCAATGAGTCAGAATTTAAGTTATTCAGCTAGTTTTCAGTGAATTTAATATGTAAATTGTTAAGTGTGAGAAAGGTAGTATGTAAGTTAGAGAGAGAGAAAGTAAGTTAGTTTGTATAAAAGTCTGGCATAATTTGTTGAGAGTGAGAGTAATGTGCAAGTTGATGTTAGTTTGGACATTATGGTAGATGCTCCTGACAGGAGCTCTTCCTCAGCCAAGCAAGAGAATCTCAAAGATTTCTCATGTAAGGCTTCGTGAAAAGTGCACTTTACAACAGTGCCGTTTGGGAAGACATGAACAATTGGCTAAGCTGGATTATATAAAATGCTGTTTACAATACCGTACAAATAAGGTACTTTACCCTCACAGAAGACTTGTCCTGTGATGATGAAAGTACAGAGATTAGTTTGTGTTCTACTATCTGAATACTTATACTTGAAGCTTATGCTGCAGTTTTGTTTCCTTGGTTATATATAGTAACAGGAAGGTCATAGAGCAATCTGTAATGCTGCTAGTTCTTGAGGATGCTGATAGAATGTTTTCCAATACAACAGATGCAAAGGCATGAATCGGGGTGTGTATGTGTGTGTGTGTGTGTGTATGTGTGTGTGTGAGAGAGAGAGAAAGAAGGAAAGAGAGAAGAGTCCTCAGATATAACTGAGAGGTGCTGTAATTCATGGAAGAAATATGTGGTGCTGGAAAAAAATATCACGGTTGAAACTATGTAGCTTAATATTACACTCCATACTTTTTGTTGACAAGTTGTACAGAATGTATCTTTTTAGCCAAAATAACAAAATGTTCTTTTCTTATCCATTGAGAATTTCTAAAATGTAATATTTCCTGACAGAACTTACATAATCTGTTTTTCCAAGAAAAACCTACAGGCTATTTTTCCTAGACAAAACTTACATAATCTATTTTTCCAAGACAAAAATTACATAATCTACAACCTATTTTTCCAAGACAAAACCTACATAATCTATTTTTCCAAGGCAAATTTACATAATCTATAACCTATTTTTCCAAGACAAAACCTACATAATCTATTTTTACAAGACAAAAATTACATAATCTACAACTTATTTTTCCAGGAGAAAACCTACATAGTCTATTTGTCCAAGACACAAATTACATAATCTACAACTTATTTTTCCAGGAGAAAACCTACATAGTCTATTTGTCCAAGACACAAATTACATAATCTACAACTTATTTTTCCAGGAGAAAACCTACATAGTCTATTTGTCCAAGACACAAATTACATAATCTACAACCTATTTTTCCAAGACAAAACCTACATAATCTATTTTTCCAAGACAAAAATTACATAATCTACAGCCTATTTTTCCAAGACAAAGCCTACATAATCTATTTTTCCAAGACAGAACCTACATAATCTATTTTTCCCAGACAAAGCCTACATAATCTATTTTTCCCAGACAAAACCTACATAATCTATTTTTCCCAGACAAAGCCTACATAATCTATTTTTCCAAGACAGAACCTACATAATCTATTTTTCCAAGACAAAACCTACATAATCTATTTTTCCCAGACAAAACCTACATAATCTATTTTTCCAAGACAGAACCTACATAATCTATTTTTCCCAGACAAAGCCTACATAATCTATTTTTCCAAGACAGAACCTACATAATCTATTTTTCCAAGACAAAACCTACATAATCTATTTTTCCAAGACAGAACCTACATAATCTATTTTTCCAAGACAAAACCTACATAATCTATTTTTCCAAGACAGAACCTACATAAAATGCATTTTCCCCAGACAAAACTTACATAATGTACTTTTCACCAGTCAGAACATAAAAGTGTAAGTTTTTTTTGACATAATATACAGTGAGTATATTTTGGCAGACATATCACAAAATGTATTTTTTAAAAACATGTATTTTTTTCTGAACAGAATATATATGTGTATGTTTTTCTAAGCTAAATGTTCTTCTAGACATTATATATATGTATGTGTTTTCCTAAGCAGAATATATGTTTTTTTGAATGTTAGAAATATTCTTTAGCCTTGGAATAGTAGAGAAAACATAATTATTGTTTATAAGATAGTTTTGTGTTATGCTTGTTACACTGCTGAGCCATACATATTCTTTAGTTCTAGTATACTCAAAGACATTAAAAGCAATAATTATGGGCATATGGCATTCAAAAGTTATTAGCACAAAAACCAAGTTAAAACTATTAATTCAAATGTAATATCCACCCTCTTTTATGCATGTGAAAACTGGGAAACAACTAAAGAAATAGACAATAAATTAGACTCTTTTGAAAACAAACGCCTAAGGAAAATACTCGGCATCAAGTGGAACGAATTCAAGAACAATGCAGAGATAAGACAGATGACTGAACAACAACCAGTCTCATGGGTGATCAGGAACAGGAGATGGACATATGTTGGTCACTTGATGAGAAGAAACGATCAGAGAATCCCAAAACAAGCTATCAAGTGGAACACAACAGATCGAAGAAAAAGAGGCAGACCACATGAAACTCTAAAGAGGACATTGTTAAGAGAGATCAAATTAACAGGCATAAAATCCCTTGATGAGGTTGAAAAGCTTGCCGAAAACAGGAAAAATTGGCGAACTACCATGCAAGCCCTATGTGACGCAGTTATCATGGAAAAGCTAAGAAATACAAAACTAAAGTGAACTTACACAGATTGAAGTGTTACTGCTGTGTTTTGTCAAACTGTAATATTACTTACTTCCATAATTTCTTTGTAGCATTTTGATTTTGTATAGCAGAACATTTCTGATCTCTTCAGTTGAAGTTACAAGTATGTATGGCAGAATCTTTGCTCAGAAATTATTCAGTATTAATGGTGCATTATTTTTGCCAAGTGCATCTTCCAGTGTAAAGATAAAGACATCATGGCACAGTAGCATGAAGCTTCAAAGTGCAGTTTTATTAGTCATCTTCTTTCGTTTTTTTGGTATTATTTTGTTTAAAGTTTGAACTTTCCTTAACTATTTGGGAAAATTATGTTTAAAAGCATATCTGGCATCCTGTATGGCTGCAGAACATCACGTGATGGAATCTCAATGTTTTCAGCATTTTATTTCAAAACTTTTAACATCTGTACATAAATATCATTTAATCGTGGTAGGTAGCATTTCCTTACTGTCATTCATTATATCCCAGGCTGGTGAAAGGTGAATGGAGGTATAGTTTTGTCTCCGTATATGAATATTTTGTACATTGTGTCACTGAGATTATAATTTGAGGTAGTTTCTTGTGACACAAAGATTGTAATTTGAGGTAGTTTCTAGTAACATAGAAATTGTAATTTGAAGTGGTTTCTTGTGTCACCTTCATTTTTTTTTTCTAGATCTCCAGACAGCACTTGTTTCTTTATCTAGTCAGTTTGAGGTTGTTAGTACAGACTCAACACATATTTCTTTAGATGAGATTGTTGGTACAGATTCAACACATATTTCTTTAGGTAGTTCATATGAGATTGTTGGTACAGATTCAACACATATTTCTTTAGGTAGTTCATATGAGATTGTTAGTACAGATTCAACACATATTTCTTTAGGTAGTTATTATAAGGTTGTTAGTACAGACTCAACACATATTCTTTAGTTCTAGTATACTCAAAGACATTAAAAGCAATAATTATGGGCATATGGCATTCAAAAGTTATTAGCACAAAAACCAAGTTAAAACTATTAATTCAAATGTAATATCCACCCTCTTTTATGCATGTGAAAACTGGGAAACAACTAAAGAAATAGACAATAAATTAGACTCTTTTGAAAACAAACGCCTAAGGAAAATACTCGGCATCAAGTGGAACGAATTCAAGAACAATGCAGAGATAAGACAGATGACTGAACAACAACCAGTCTCATGGGTGATCAGGAACAGGAGATGGACATATGTTGGTCACTTGATGAGAAGAAACGATCAGAGAATCCCAAAACAAGCTATCAAGTGGAACACAACAGATCGAAGAAAAAGAGGCAGACCACATGAAACTCTAAAGAGGACATTGTTAAGAGAGATCAAATTAACAGGCATAAAATCCCTTGATGAGGTTGAAAAGCTTGCCGAAAACAGGAAAAATTGGCGAACTACCATGCAAGCCCTATGTGACGCAGTTATCATGGAAAAGCTAAGAAATACAAAACTAAAGTGAACTTACACAGATTGAAGTGTTACTGCTGTGTTTTGTCAAACTGTAATATTACTTACTTCCATAATTTCTTTGTAGCATTTTGATTTTGTATAGCAGAACATTTCTGATCTCTTCAGTTGAAGTTACAAGTATGTATGGCAGAATCTTTGCTCAGAAATTATTCAATATTAATGGTGCATTATTTTTGCCAAGTGCATCTTCCAGTGTAAAGATAAAGACATCATGGCACAGTAGCATGAAGCTTCAAAGTGCAGTTTTATTAGTCATCTTCTTTCGTTAGGCTGGTGAAAGGTGAATGGAGGTATAGTTTTGTCTCCGTATATGAATATTTTGTACATTGTGTCACTGAGATTATAATTTGAGGTAGTTTCTTGTGACACAAAGATTGTAATTTGAGGTAGTTTCTAGTAACATAGAAATTGTAATTTGAAGTGGTTTCTTGTGTCACCTTCATTTTTTTTTTCTAGATCTCCAGACAGCACTTGTTTCTTTATCTAGTCAGTTTGAGGTTGTTGGTACAGATTCAATACATATTTCTTTAGGTAGTTCATATGAGATTGTTGGTACAGATTCAACACATATTTCTTTAGATGAGATTGTTGGTACAGATTCAACACATATTTCTTTAGATGAGGTTGTTGGTACAGATTCAACACATATTTCTTTAGATGAGATTGTTGGTACAGATTCAACACATATTTCTTTAGATGAGATTGTTGGTACAGATTCAACACATATTTCTTTAGATGAGGTTGTTGGTACAGATTCAACACATATTTCTTTAGGTGAGATTGTTGGTACAGATTCAACACATATTTCTTTAGATGAGATTGTTGGTACAGATTCAACACATATTTCTTTAGATGAGGTTGTTGGTACAGATTCAACACATATTTCTTTAGGTAGTTCATATGAGGTTGTTGGTACAGATTCAACACATATTTCTTTAGGTAGTTCATATGAGGTTGTTGGTACAGATTCAACACATATTTCTTTAGGTAGTTCATATGAGGTTGTTGGTACAGATTCAACACATATTTCTTTAGGTAGTTCATATGAGGTTGTTGGTACAGATTCAACACATATTTCTTTAGATGAGATTGTTGGTACAGATTCAACACATATTTCTTTAGGTAGTCCATATGAGGCTGTTGGTACAGATTCAACAGTTTTTTTGTTCATTTTACTGTAGAAATGTAATGTTTTTTGTTTTGTTTTTGGCCATGTTATAAGTAAAGGTTTAGCATGTTTTAAGTATGTTTTTCTAGATAAAGGATCATAGACTTTGACAGTCTGCAAGATTGGAATGTCTAACACTTCATACTTTGTGTTTTGTGATCCAGTACTTTTATACTTGGTGTGTTCAGCTACAGTTTCATCTTCAGTCATCATCATCATCATGTGCCGTGCCGACTGGCGTTGGCTATTATGCTTCTCCAGAGTATCCGATCCTTCATGCAGGCCATCAGCTCAGTTGGTGATCTCCTCTCACACCATCCCGTCAGACTGTCCAGTATCATTTCTCTTGGTCTTCCTCTTGATTTTCTTCCTTCTATTTTTCCTGTTGTTATAATATTTTCAATGCCCCCTCTTCTCATTGCATGTCCTATGAAAGTACATTGTCTCTCTCTTATCTTTTTGACAAGGTTTTTTGTCTCTCCAGCTCTTCTCATACATTCTTCAGTACAGTTTTAAAAAAATCAGCGTATTGTTCAAGAAAATTTGGATGGAATTTGTTAATAACATTCATGTGGCTTGCAGTTTAGAACTGGATCATCCACATTTGAGGGCTAAAGATAGTGTACTCAAGTTGTATAATATAGGGAATATATGGAACAGCCGACTAGGTCCTAAAATAAGCCATGCTTATATATCTACTTCACAAAGCCTCAATTTTGTTTTCTCTTTTCTTATGTCCATATTTTTGTGCCATATTTTATGGTGATTTATACATAAAAATTTTTATTGTCAGTGTTTTCGCAATTTAGATTAACTTTTAGTATACTTAATATATGTTTTATGTCAGTGTTTCTATAGTTTATGCTAAAACGTTAAGTATACTGCATGCTAAACATTTGTTTATTGTTTGTGTATGTACAATTTAGAGTAATGTAGAGCAGTGTTTCCCAAACATTTTCCTGTCACAGAGACCAATATTTGTTGATGGCTTGCTGCTCTTCCCACTCCCTGTCACAGAGATCAAAATTTGTTGACAGTTTGCTGCTCTCCCACTTCCTGTCACAGAGATCAAAATTTGTTAACAGTTTGCTGCTCTTCCCACTCCCTGTCACAGAGATCAAAATTTGTTGGCAGTTTGCTGCTCTCCCACTCCCTGTCACAGAGACCAATATTTGTTAACAGTTTGCTGCTCTCCCACTCCTTGTCACAGAGACCAGTATTTGTAACAGTTTGCTGCTATCCCACTCCCTGTCACAGAGACCAATATTTGTTAAAAGTTTGCTGGCCTCCCACTCCCGGTCACAGAGACCAATATTTGTTAATAGTTTGCTGCTCTCCCACTCTCTGACACAGAGACCAATGTTTGTTAATAGTTTGCTGGTCTCTCACTCCCTGTCACAGAGAAAAATATTTGTTAACAGTTTGCTGCTCTCCCACTCCCTGCCACAGAGAAAAATATTTGTTAACAGTTTGCTGCTCTCACACTCCCTGTCACAGAGACCAATATTTGTTAACAGTTTGCTGCTCTCCCACGCCCTGTCACAGAGACCAATATTTGTTAACAGTTTGCTGCTCTCCCACTCCCTGTCACAGAGACCAATATTTGTTAACAGTTTGCTGCTCTCACACTCCCTGTCACAGAGACCAATATTTGTTAACAGTTTACTGCTCTCACACTCCCTGTCACAGAGACCAATATTTGTTAACAGTTTGCTGCTCTCACACTCCTTGTCACAGAGACCAGTATTTGTAACAGTTTGCTGCTATCCCACTCCCTGTCACAGAGACCAATATTTGTTAAAAGTTTGCTGGCCTCCCACTCCCGGTCACAGAGACCAATATTTGTTAATAGTTTGCTGCTCTCCCACTCTCTGACACAGAGACCAATGTTTGTTAATAGTTTGCTGGTCTCTCACTCCCTGTCACAGAGAAAAATATTTGTTAACAGTTTGCTGCTCTCCCACTCCCTGCCACAGAGAAAAATATTTGTTAACAGTTTGCTGCTCTCACACTCCCTGTCACAGAGACCAATATTTGTTAACAGTTTGCTGCTCTCCCACGCCCTGTCACAGAGACCAATATTTGTTAACAGTTTGCTGCTCTCCCACTCCCTGTCACAGAGACCAATATTTGTTAACAGTTTGCTGCTCTCACACTCCCTGTCACAGAGACCAATATTTGTTAACAGTTTACTGCTCTCACACTCCCTGTCACAGAGACCAATATTTGTTAACAGTTTGCTGCTCTCACACTCCTCTGACATCTGATATTAAATTAAAAACATTGCACATTTCTTATATTTGATGTAAAGTTTTGAAATGAAGACTTTCTGTAGACATCCACATGACCCTTTATGAAGTTCAACTCATCAGAGACAAGCCCTGTTCATGCACATTATGTAATCATGGCATTTATTTTACTTTCATGCTTGTAAACTTTAGTTTACAGTAAACATTACATTTATTTTACTTTCATGCTTGTAAACTTTAGCTTAAGTAAACATAACATTACTGTCTTTTATGTTATTGCATGTTAGCGTAGAGTAGACATAACATTTTTTGGTTTCCTTGTTTGTACACTTTAGAGTAGTATGGAGAAAAAATAACATGTATTTTACTTCTATGTTTGTAACACTTCATAGAGTATGTAGAGTCAGTCAGTCAGTCATATGCATGTCCCTTGTGGAACTTTGCCTCCCTAACAGCTCTCCTAGGGTATAGTAAACATAATATTTATTTTACTTTCAATGTTTGAACACTAAATTTGAAGTAAACATAACACCCAGTGACCTGTGACTTGTTAGTCATTGTGAGAATGCCTAATATATTTGCAGTAAATCATATCTGTTCTTTACATTTCCATTTTTGTGTACATTAAGGAAGGTGAATATTGAGTAGATGAGATAGTATTTATATTGTAATGAAATGCATTCTCTACATATTTGTGAAATTTGCTAATAACATTCATGTGGCTTGCAGTTTAGAACTGGATCATCCACGTTTGAGGGCTAAAGATAGTGTACTCAGGTTGTATAATATAGGGAATATATGGAACAGCAGACTAGGTCCTAAAATAAGCATTGCTTATATATCTACTTCACAAAGCCTCAATTTTGTTTTCTCTTTTCTTATGTCCATATTTTTGTGCCATATTTTATGGTGATTTATACATAAAAATTTTTATTGTCAGTGTTTTCGCAGTTTAGATTAACTTTTAGTATACTTAATATATGTTTTATGTCAGTGTTTCTATAGTTTATGCTAAAACGTTAAGTATACTGCATGCTAAACATTTGTTTATTGTTTGTGTATGTACAATTTAGAGTAATGTAGAGCAGTGTTTCCCAAACATTTTCCTGTCACAGAGACCAATATTTGTTGATGGCTTGCTGCTCTTCCCACTCCCTGCACAGAGATCAAAATTTGTTGACAGTTTGCTGCTCTCCCACTCCCTGTCACAGAGATCAAAATTTGTTAACAGTTTGCTACTCTTCCCACTCCCTGTCACAGAGATCAAAATTTGTTGACAGTTTGCTGCTCTCCCACTCCCTGCCACAGAGAAAAATATTTGTTAATAGTTTGCTGGTCTCCCACTTCCTGTCACAGAGACCAATATTTGTTAACAGTTTGCTGCTCTCTCACTCCCTGTCACAGAGAAAAATATTTGTTAACAGTTTGCTCTCCCACTCCCTGCCACAGAGAAAAATATTTGTTAATAGTTTGGTGGTCTCCCACTCCCTGTCACAGAGACCAATAATTGTTAATAGTTTGCTGGTCTCCCGCTCCCTGTCACAGAGACCAATATTTGTTAATAGTTTGCTGGTCTCCCACTCCCTGTCACAGAGACCAATATTTGTTAGTAGTTTGCTGGTCTCCCACTCCCTGTCACAGAGACCAATATTTGTTAATAGTTTGCTGGCCTCCCACTCCCTGTCACAGAGACCAATATTTGTTAATAGTTTGCTGGTCTCCCACTCCCTGTCACAGAGAAAAATATTTGTTAATAATTTGCTGGTCTCCCACTTCCTGTCACAGAGACCAATATTTGTTAACAGTTTGCTGCTCTCCCACTCCCTGTCACAGAGACCAATATTTGTTAACAGTTTGCTGCTCTCCCACTCCCTGTCACAGAGACCAATATTGTTAACAGTTTGCTGCTCTCCCACTCCCTGTCACAGAGACCAATATTTGTTAACAGTTTGCTGCTCTCCCACTCCCTGTCACAGAGACCAATATTTGTTAACAGTTTACTGCTCTCACACTCCCATTTTTGTGTACATTAAGGAAGGTGAATATTGAGTAGATGAGATAGTATTTATATTGTAATGAAATGCATTCTCTACATATTTGTGAAATTTGCTGAACATTATTTCTTACTATAAGGAAGTGAGTGATGAGCATGCCTCATTGTCTGACACAGTTATAGAGTCCAGCAAGAATCACACGATGACTTCCAACAACTACCAACAATGTGAGTACGGTACATGTCTTATGTTATGTTATGTTATAGATACCATCATATTAACTTGAACACACATTTAGCTCTTGTGATCAGATATTGCAGAGAGCTGCACTAAAAGTGATCTCTACTTTATGCAGTGTTCAGTACTTGTATGTAGCAGACCTGTACTTTTTTCTTTTGATGACCATAGATAGATGTGAACGCCATTTTGCTGTATGGTCATTTTTGCTGCCAGTTTAGTTCTAGTTCTGCATTTAGCTGATCACAGCTGAGATATTGTGTCCATGTTTGCTTGAGAGACATGTTTATTGTTGTAGTGGGCAGTAGACAGTAACTATAGGTAATGTTGTAGTATCAGATCTATGTCAACTTAGATGAGTTTAGGAGATGTTGTAGTGTCAGAATTGTAAACTTAGATGAGTTTAGGAGATGTTGTAGTGTCAGAATTGTGAACTTAGATGAGTTTAGGAGATGTTTTAGTGTCAGAATTGTCATCTTAGATGAGTGTAAGTGATGTTGTAGTGTCAGAATTGTCACCTTAGATGAGTGTAAGTGATGTTGTAGTGTCAGAATTGTCACCTCTGATGAGTGTAAGTGATGTTGTATTGTCAGAATTGTCACCTTAGATGAGTGTAAGTGATGTTGTGGCATTGGAACTGTGTCATCTCATATAAGGTGATGTTTTAGTATGAAAACTATGAAGTCTTACAGGGCAAAAATGTATAATGTCTGAATTATGAAAATGATTATACAGAAAAGTAAGTCTATTATGTATTATGCCATTTGTGATGGTAAAAATTGTGCATCTACATAGATAATGGTATGATATAATTATACATATACGTATATGATGATGTCATTATGCATCTGTGTAGATGATATTATGATGACATTATGTAGATGGTGGTATGATGTCATAAGATAAACTCTGATAAATATACAATAATATATTCAGGAGGTGAGAAACATGAATGAGGAGTAGGAATAATATTTGACGAACGAACAGCAAGGACAATTGTAGGATATTTGAACATCTCGGACCGAGTCCTGCTAGCCCAACTAAAAGGACGACCAATAAACATAAATATTATACAAGTGTACGCTCCAACATCTGAAAGTTCTGAGGAAGATGTACAGATATTTTATAATGACATAGAGACAGCCTGAAACACACAAAGTCACATGAAGTTACTATAGTCATGGGAGATTTTAATACCAAAGTTGGTAAAGGAAGAACTTCAGACATCGTTGGTGAATATGGACTGGGGGAGAGGAATGATAGAGGTAGTAAATTAATTAATTGGTAGGAAACACCTGGTTTAAGCAACATCCCTGAAGACTGGCAAAATGGTGCAGCCCAGACAAAAAGACTTTTAACCAGATAGACTACATATTAATCAATAAATGATTCCGGAATGCATTACTGACAACAAAACCATGCCAGAAGCTGACTGTAATAGTGACCATGACCCACTGTGGGGAAAAATTAGAATAAAACTAAAGAAAGCAGGCAGAAAAGTGAGAAACATCAAACTGAATACAGAACTCCTTAAAAATGATCAAAAACTGCGAGAACAATACAAAGTTATTATAACAAACAGATACAATGCAATAGCAAAGATAAATAGTATAGATGAACAATGGGCAATGTTAAGAGATTCTATCCACCAAACTGTTAAGGAGATAATACCACCGAAAAAAGAAGCCTCTAAAAATAAATAGATGACAGACGACATTTTAGGACTGATGGACAAGAGGAGGAGGAGTACTTTCATGCTTGTAAACTTTAGTTTACAGTAAACATAACATTTATTTTACTTTCATGCTTGTAAACTTTAGTTTACAGTAAACATAACATTTATTTTACTTTCATGCATGTAAACTTTAGCTTAAGTAAACATAACATTACTGTCTTTTATGTTATTGCATGTTAGCGTAGAGTAGACATAACATTTTTTGGTTTCCTTGTTTGTACACTTTAGAGTAGTATGGAGAAAAAATAACATATATTTTACTTCTATGTTTGTAACACTTTATAGAGTATGTAGAGTCAGTCAGTCAGTCATATGCATGTCTCTTGTGGAACTTTGCCTTCCTAACAGCTCTCCTAGGGTATAGTAAACATAATATTTATTTTACTTTCAATGTTTGAACACTAAATTTGAAGTAAACAACACCCAGTGACCTGTGACTTGTTAGTCATTGTGAGAATGCCTAATATATTTGCAGTAAATCATATCTGTTCTTTACATTTCCATTTTTGTGTACATTAAGGAAGGTGAATATTGAGTAGATGAGATAGTATTTATATTGTAATGAAATGCATTCTTTACATATTTGTGAAATTTGCTGAACATTATTTCTTACTATAAGGAAGTGAGTGATGAGCATGCCTCATTGTCTGACACAGTTATAGAGTCCAGCAAGAATCACACGATGACTTCCAACAACTACCAACAATGTGAGTACGGTACATGTCTTATGTTATGTTATAGATACCATCATATTAACTTGAACACACATTTAGCTCTTGTGATCAGATATTGCAGAGAGCTGCACTAAAAGTGATCTCTACTTTATGCAGTGTTCAGTACTTGTATGTAGCAGACCTGTACATTTTTCTTTTGATGACCATAGATAGATGTGAACGCCATTTTGCTGTATGGTCATTTTTGCTGCCAGTTTAGTTCTAGTTCTGCATTTAGCTGATCACAGCTGAGATATTGTGTCCATGTTTGCTTGAGAGACATGTTTATTGTTGTAGTGAGCAGTAGACAGTAACTATAGGTAATGTTGTAGTATCAGATCTATGTCAACTTAGATGAGTTTAGGAGATGTTGTAGTGTCAGAATTGTAAACTTAGATGAGTTTAGGAGATGTTGTAGTGTCAGAATTGTGAACTTAGATGAGTTTAGGAGATGTTTTAGTGTCAGAATTGTCATCTTAGATGAGTGTAAGTGATGTTTTAGTGTCAGAATTGTCACCTTAGATGAGTGTAAGTGATGTTGTAGTGTCAGAATTGTCACCTCTGATGAGTGTAAGTGATGTTGTGGCATTGGAACTGTGTCATCTCATATAAGGTGATGTTTTAGTATGAAAACTATGAAGTCTTACAGGGCAAAAATGTATAATGTCTGAATTATGAAAATGATTATACAGAAAAGTAAGTCTATTATGTATTATGCCATTTGTGATGGTAAAAATTGTGCATCTACATAGATAATGGTATGATATAATTATACATATACTGTATATGATGATGTCATTATGCATCTGTGTAGATGATGGTATGATGACATTATGTAGATGGTGGTATGATGTCATAAGATAAACTCTGATAAATATACAGTAATATATTCAGGAGGTGAGAAACATGAATGAGGAGTAGGAATAATATTTGACGAACAAACACCAAGGACAATTGTAGGATATTTGAACATCTTGGACTGAGTCCTGCAAGCCCAACTGAAAGGACAACCAATAAACATAAATATTATAAAAGTGTACGCTCCAACATCTGAAAGTTCTGAAGAAGATGTACAGCTATTTTATAATGACATAGAGACAGCCTGAAACACACAAAGTCACATGAACTTACTATAGTCATGGGAGATTTTAATACCAAAGTTGGTAAAAGAAGAACTTCAGACATCGTTGGTGACTATGGACTGGGGGAGAGGAATGATAGAGGTAGTAAATTAATTAGTTGGTAGGAAACACCTAGTTTAAGCAACATCCCCGAAGACTGGCAAAATGGTGCAGCCCAGACAAAAAGGCTTTTAACCAGATAGACTACATATTAATCAATAAATAGACTACATATTAATCAATAAATTATTCCGGAATGCATTACTGACAACAAAACCATGCCAGAAGCTGACTGTAATAGTGACCATGACCCACTGTGGGGAAAAATTAGAATAAAACTAAAGAAAGCAGGCAGAAAAGTGAGAAACATCAAACTGAATACAGAACTCCTTAAAAATGATCAAAAACTGCGAGAACAATACAAAGTTATTATAACAAACAGATACAATGCAATAGCAAAGATAAATGGTATAGATGAACAATGGGCAATGTTAAGAGATTCTATCCACCAAACTGTTCAGGAGATAATACCACCGAAAAAAGAAGCCTCTAAAAATAAATGGATGACAGACGACATTTTAGGACTGATGGACAAGAGGAGGAGGAGTAAAAATAACAAAGAAAAATTTAGCAAGATAAATAAAGAAATAAGACGCAAATGCAGAGAAGCAAAGGAAGTATGGTTAAATGAACAGTGCAGACAGATAGAAGACTCTCATAATAAAGACGACAAAAACATGCACAAATGAATTAGTGAACTCACAGGCAGGAAAACAAAATATACCACAGGATGCCTGAAATCAAAAGAAGGTAAAATGTTAATGGGAAAAGAAGACATTGTGGACAGGTAGACAGAGTACATTGGTGAGCTATATGGAGGAGAAAGACCAGAATTAATGCCAGATACTGAAAACTATGATGGACCACCAATACTTGAAGATGAAATCATAGATGCCATCAAACACACGAAGAAAGGAAAAGCGACTGGGCCTGATAATATAACAATAGAAGAAATAGAGGCGCTAGAGGAGACAGGAATAAAAATAATAACCAAGTTACTGAATGACATTTACAACAGTGGTTATATTCCCAGTGACCTGATTAAATCCACGTTTATAGCACTACCAAAGAAACCAAACGAATGTGACGACCACTGGACTATCAGCCTCTCATGTCACATAACAAAGCTACTTCTGGGAATTATTATGAGAAGAACAAGGGAAAAGATAAAAATGGAAATAGCAGATGAACAGTTCAGATTTGTTGAAGGAAAGGCAATACACAATGCCATTTATGCTTTACGAACACTAACAGAAATAGCTTTAGAAGTACAGAAAGATCTCTACTTATGCTTACTGATTACACCAAGGCATTTGACAAGGTGAAACATGATGAAATTATTAAAATGCTTGAAGACATAAACATAGACAGCAAAGACCTGAGGATTGTAAAACATCTATACTGGCAGCAAGAAGCAGCAAATCGAGTTGAAAATAGAACCGGAAAATATCAGCCTATAAAACAAGGGGTGCGACAAGGATGTGTACTATCTCCAGACCTTTTTTCTCTGTACATCGAGAATATTTTAAGAATGATCATCACAGAACCAGGTATAAAAGTCAATATTAATAACCTTCGGTATGCTGACGACACAGTACTGATAGCTGAGAACCAATAACACCTGCAAAATCTCTTGGGTAAAGTCGCTAAGGGAGGTGAACAGAAAGGCATTACTTTGAACATCAAAAAGACAGAGACTATGGTTATATCTAATAAACAGAATCCACCAAAATGCAGTATAAAAATTAAACATAACTATTCTAAACCAGGTGCAGAAATTCAAATACCTTGGAACAGTAATAACTTCAGATGGGAAATGGAGAAAGAATAGGCCAAGCGAAGACTGCATTTCAAAGAATGAGAAACATCCAACACATCCTTGGCAATTAATGTTAGAAAACGAGTCCTAAAATGCTATATTGAACCTATCTTGTTATATGGAAGTGAATCATGGACAATAGGCAGGTCTGCACAAAAATCATTGGAAACAGCAGAAATGTGGTTTATTAGAAGAATGTTGCGAATTCCTGGACAACAAAAATAACTAATGAAGAATGTATGAGAAGAGCTGGAGAGACAAAAAAATCTTGTCAAAAAAATAGGAGAGAGACAGTGTACTTTCATAGGACATGCAGTGAGAAGAGGGGGCATTGAAAATATTATAACAACAGGAAAAATAGAAAGAAGAAGATCCAGGGAAGACTGAGAGATGATACTGGACAGTCTGACGGGATGGTGTGAGAGGAGATCACCAACTGAACTGATGGCCTGCATGAAGGATCGTGTACTCTGGAGAAGCCAGTCGGCATGGCACCTGATGATGATGATGATATATGATGTTATTGTACATGTACATAGATGATGATATGATGTCATTGTGCATTTGCACAGATGATGGTATTTTGACATTATATGATGTCATTATACATGTGCATAGATGATGGTACGTTAACATACATGCACACAGATGTGGTATAGTGACATTATATATGTACATAGATGGTGGTATGGTGACATTATACATGTACATAGGTGGTGGTACAGTGTCATTGTATTTGTATGTTAACTGTGGTACATTGTTGTTGCTCTGTATTCTATCTCACTGTAAGTGGATAGAAAAAGATGATTAGAGTATCATCAGACCATATACAGATGCAACCTGTCCCCCCCCCCCCCCCCCCCCCCCCCCACAACGACTATGTTGAACACAGAGATGATATGAGCACACTCTTCTCTTAACTAAAGCACTGCCAGAAACAAGCAGATTGTACAAGGCTACTGAGCACTGTAGTGCAAGGGAATGGAGTCCCTAGTAAACCAGTCTTGTATGTGCCAATTAACCTCCACACTGGCTCGTTAAAAAGTCACAGGAACAACTAAAATAACACAGCCTCCAGAGTCTGACTGAGCATTAGATTCACTGGTCTTTAGTCTACAGCCTCCAGAGTCTGACTGAGCATTAGACTCACTGGTCTTTAGTCTACAGACTCCAGAGTCTGACTGAGCATTAGACTCACTGGTCTTTAGTCTACAGCCTCCAGAGTCTGACTGAGCATTAGACTCACTGGTCTTTAGTCTACAGCCTCCAGAGTCTGACTGAGCATTAGATTCACTGGTCTTTAGTCTACAGCCTCCAGAGTCTGACTGAGCATTAGACTCACTGGTCTTTAGTCTACAGCCTCCAGAGTCTGACTGAGCATTAGACTCACTGGTCTTTAGTCTACAGCCTCCAGAGTCTGACTGAGCATTAGACTCACTGGTCTTTAGTCTACAGCCTCCAGAGTCTGACTGAGCATTAGACTCACTGGTCTTTAGTCTACAGACTCCAGAAGCAGTCTGTAGATAGGAAATATACAATACAAGGCAGTGTGTAGATAGGAAATATACAATACAAGGTGGTCTGTAGATAGGAAATATACAATACAAGGTCGTCTGTAGATAGGAAATATACAATACAAGGTGGTCTGTAGATAGGAAATATACAATACAAGGTGGTCTGTAGATAGGAAATATACAATACAAGGTCATCTGTAGATAGGAAATATACAACACAAGGGGGTCTGTAGATAGGAAATATACAATACAAGGCAGTGTGTAGATAGGAAATATGCAGTACAAGGCAGTGTGTAGATAGGAAATATACAATACAAAGCAGTGTGTAGATAGGAAATATACAATACAAGGCATTGTGTAGATAGGAAATATACGACACAAGGTGGTCTGTAGATAGGAAATATACAATACAAGGCAGTGTGTAGATAGGAAATATACAATACAAAGCAGTCTGGAAATATACAATACAAAGCAATCTGTAGATAGGAAATGTACAATACAAGGTCGTCTGTAGATAGGAAATATACAACACAAGGGGGTCTGTAGATAGGAAATATACAATACAAGGCAGTGTGTAGATAGGAAATATGCAGTACAAGGCAGTGTGTAGATAGGAAATATACAATACAAGGCAGTGTGTAGATAGGAAATATACAACACAAGGGGGTCTGTAGATAGGAAATATACAATACAAGGCAGTGTGTAGATAGGAAATATGCAATACAAAGCAGTCTGGAAATATACAATACAAAGCAATCTGTAGATAGGAAATGTACAGTACAAGGTCGTCTGTAGATAGGAAATATACAACACAAGGGGGTCTGTAGATAGGAAATATACAATACAAAGCAGTGGTAGATAGGAAATATACAAAAGGATAATAAATGTGCGTGTTTGAAGGAACACAAATATGGACAATAAATCTGTAGCTAAAGATAAATGCAATACATAGTCAGTTAGTGTGTAGTTAGGGGAACAATTGTGTAGACAAGGAAAATTAAACCAGACAATAAATGTATGCATAGAGGAAATACACAGGAAATCCTAATATGATCAGTATGTATATATCAAAATAGAACATATGGACAATAAAAAATATGGACAGCAAGTGTGTAGATATGGACAGTGTGTTGGTAGTCAAAGTAGTCGGACTATAGATAGGAAGTGATACAACATATGGATATTTTTTTAGATAAGATATAGAAAAATAGTCGTATTTTTGTAGCATGTAGAAAGTGTATTGTCACGCTCATATGCAGACACTTGGCAGTGTGAACTGATGAGAAGTGCGTGTCCTGCATGCATGCGGCGTTGAATGTAGTCAAAATAAACCAAATGATGGAATGTGGTCACACTAGCCTACCGTATCTGACGAAGCAGTTTTTTACCGCAAGTGGTTACCTCACGCGGAAAGAGCTGAGAGGAAAATGGCTTACGATCTCCATCTTTGAAGGATGGACTGCATGTATGGGCTGTGAGTGTTTGTGCAACTTGATCCATCGATTTTGGTTCTTATTGTCTGTGTCATTGTTTGGGGGCGGGGAAAAGACGGAGTATGTCAATACCAGCCTGGAGCCTGCAAATATTTCCCATCATTATTGCTATTTTTAGCACCAGCGGCACGTTTACAGGAAGAAATTGCTTGGCCGACCCGAGAATGGCTCATGTTCAGTCATTCAGTGTTAGGGCGACTGTACAGTTCATGCCACATGATGATGGTGATGACGATGGCAGTTCTGCGGAAATATATAGAGTGAACATGCGCAGAAGTAAATAAATTACTGGAGTTATTTAGGCTTTAAAAAACCAGATATTGATACAGCGTAGATGTCCAAGTAGAAGAGCTTTTCTAGGTTTAATAGATGCTGGCGGGGCACGTGCCGGAGATAGCTAGCAAGCAGGTAGGGGAGAGGCAGGCTCGGGGAGGATGTTGGAACTAAGAATAGGAGGGCGAGCTATTTTGGAAGCCTTCATTAGGTAGCATGAACCGTGAAGGGGGAGGGGAGGGAAAAACTGTTTCAAGTTTACGGGGAGTGCTGTAGCTGAAGCAGGCACGTGAAAAACAAAATACTTGGGATAAGTAGGGTTATTTTAGCAGTCAGGCCAGCACCAGCATGAATGAATACTGGCATCTGTGTGGGTAGGAGGAGAATACTGGCATCTTTGTGGGTAGGAGGAGAATGCTGGCATCTGTGTGGGTAGGAAATATACAATACAAGGCAGTGTGTAGATAGGAAATATACAATACAAGGCAGTGTGTAGATAGGAAATATACAATACAAAGCAGTGTGTAGATAGGAAATATACAATACAAAGCAGTGTGTAGATAGGAAATATACAATACAAGGTGGTCTGTAGATAGGAAATATACAATACAAGGCAGTGTGTAGATAGGAAATATACAATACAAAGCAGTCTGGAAATATACAATACAAAGCAATCTGTAGATAGGAAATATACAATACAAGGCAGTCTGTAGATAGGAAATATACAACACAAGGGGGTCTGTAGATAGGAAATATACAATACAAGGCAGTGTGTAGATAGGAAATATGCAGTACAAGGCAGTGTGTAGATAGGAAATATACAATACAAGGCAGTGTGTAGATAGGAAATATACAATACAAGGCAGTCTGTAGATAGGAAATATACAATACAAGGCAGTGTGTAGATAGGAAATATGCAATACAAAGCAGTCTGGAAATATACAATACAAAGCAATCTGTAGATAGGAAATGTACAGTACAAGGTCGTCTGTAGATAGGAAATATACAACACAAAGGGGTCTGTAGATAGGAAATATACAATACAAAGCAGTGGTAGATAGGAAATATACAAAAGGATAATAAATGTGCGTGTTTGAAGGAACACAAATATGGACAATAAATCTGTAGCTAAAGATAAATGCAATACATAGTCAGTTAGTGTGTAGTTAGGGGAACAAGTGTGTAGACAAGGAAAATTAAACCAGACAATAAATGTATGCATAGAGGAAATACACAGGAAATCCTAATATGATCAGTATGTATATATCAAAATAGAACATATGGACAATAAAAAATATGGACAGCAAGTGTGTAGATATGGACAGTGTGTTGGTAGTCAAAAACTCAAAACGGTAGTCGGACTATAGATAGGAAGTGATACAACATATGGATATTTTTTTAGATAAGATATAGAAAAATAGTCGTATTTTTGTAGCATGTAGAAACTATTGTCACGCTCATATGCAGACACTTGGCAGTGTGAACTGATGAGAAGTGCGTGTCCTGCATGCATGCGGCGTTGAATGTAGTCAAAATAAACCAAATGATGGAATGTGGTCACACTAGTCTACCGTATCTGACGAAGCAGTTTTTTACCGCAAGTGGTTACCTCACGCGGAAAGAGCTGAGAGGAAAATGGCTTACGATCTCCATCTTTGAAGGATGGACTGCATGTATGGGCTGTGAGTGTTTGTGCAACTTGATCCATCGATTTTGGTTCTTATTGTCTGTGTCATTGTTTGGGGGCGGGGAAAAGACGGAGTATGTCAATACCAGCCTGGAGCCTGCAAATATTTCCCATCATTATTGCTATTTTTAGCACCAGCGGCACGTTTACAGGAAGAAATTGCTTGGCCGACCCGAGAATGGCTCATGTTCAGTCATTCAGTGTTAGGGCGACTGTACAGTTCATGCCACATGATGATGGTGATGACGATGGCAGTTCTTCTGAGGAAATATATAGAGTGAACATGCGCAGAAGTAAATAAATTACTGGAGTTATTTAGGCTTTAAAAAACCAGATATTGATACAGCGTAGATGTCCAAGTAGAAGAGCTTTTCTAGGTTTAATAGATGCTGGCGGGGCACGTGCCGGAGATAGCTAGCAAGCAGGCAGGGGGGAGGCAGGCTCGGGGAGGATGTTGGAACTAAGAATAGGAGGGCGAGCTATTTTGGAAGCCTTCATTAGGTAGCATGAACCGTGAAAGGGGGGGGGGGGAGGGAAACTGTTTCAAGTTTACGGGGAGTGCTGTAGCTGAAGCAGGCACGTGAAAAACAAAATACTTGGGATAAGTAGGGTTATTTTAGCAGTCAGGCCAGCACCAGCATGAATGAATACTGGCATCTGTGTGGGTAGGAGGAGAATACTGGCATCTGTGTGGGTAGGAGGAGAATGCTGGCATCTGTGTGGGTAGGAGGAGGATGCTGGCATCTTTGTGGGTAGGAGGAGGATGCTGGCATCTTTGTGGGTAGGAGGAGGATACTGGCATCTTTGTAGGTAGGAGGAGAATACTGGCATCTTTGTGGGTAGGAGGAGAATGCTGGCATCTGTGTGGGTAGGAGGAAAATACTGGCATCTTTGTGGGTAGGAGGAGAATGCTAGCATCTTTGTGGGTAGGAGGAGAATGCTAGCATCTTTGTGGGTAGGAGGAGAATGCTAGCATCTGTGTGGGTAGGAGGAGAATGCTAGCATCTGTGTGGGTAGGAGGAGAATGCTAGCATCTGTGTGGGTAGGAGGAAAATACTGGCATCTTTGTGGGTAGGAGGAGAATGCTAGCATCTTTGTGGGTAGGAGGAGAATGCTAGCATCTGTGTGGGTAGGAGGAAAATACTGGCATCTTTGTGGGTAGGAGGAGAATGCTAGCATCTTTGTGGGTAGGAGGAGAATGCTAGCATCTGTGTGGGTAGGAGGAAAATACTGGCATCTTTGTGGGTAGGAGGAGAATGTTAGCATCTTTGTGGGTAGGAGGAGAATGCTGGCATCTGTGTGGGTAGGAGGAAAATACTGGCATCTTTGTGGGTAGGAGGAGAATGCTAGCATCTTTGTGGGTAGGAGGAGAATGCTGGCATCTGTGTGGGTAGGAGGAAAATGCTGGCATCTTTGTAGGTAGGAGGAGAATGCTGACATCTACGTTGGTAGGAGGAGAATACTGGCATCTTTGTGAGTAGGAGGAGAATGCTGGCATCTTTGTGGGTAGGAGGAGAATGCTGGCATCTTTGTAGGTAGGAGGAGAATGCTAGCATCTACGTGGTTAGGAGGAGAATGCTGGCATCTACGTGGGTGGGAGGAGAATACTGGCATCTTTGTAGGTAGGAGGAGAATGCTGACATCCATGTGTGCAGGATGAAAATACTGTCATCTATGTGTGTTGGGGAGAATACTGTCATCCATGTGGGTTGGGGAGAATACTGTCATCCATGTGGGTAGGGGGAGAATACTGTCATCCGTGTGAGTAGGAGGAGAATACTGTCATCCCTGTTGGTTGGGGAGAATGCTGTCATCCATGTGGGCAGGAGGAGAATACTGGCATCCATGTGGGTTGGGGGAGAATGCTGTCATCCATGTGGGTTGGTGAGAATACTGTCATCCATGTGGGTTGGGGAGAATACTGTCATCCATGTGGATTGGGGAGAATACTGTCATCCACGTGGGTTGAGGGAGAATACTGTCATCCGTGTGGATAGGGGAGAATACTGTCATCCGTGTGGGTTGGGGAGAATACTGTCATCCATGTGGGTAGGGGGAGAATACTGTCATCCATGTGGGTAGGGGGAGAATACTGGCATTCATGTGGGTAGGGGGAGAATACTGTCATTCATGTGGGTAGGGGGAGAATACTGTCATCCATGTGGGTAGGGGGAGAATACTGGCATTCATGTGGGTAGGGGGAGAATACTGTCATCCATGTGGGTAGGGGGAGAATACTGGCATTCATGTGGGTAGGGGGAGAATACTGTCATCTATGTGGGTTGAGGGAGAATACTGTCATCCGTGTGGGTAGGGGGAGAATACTGGCATTCATGTGTCTAGGGGAAGAATGCTGGAATCAGTATGGGTATGTCATAATACTGGTATCTATTGTAGATAAGAGGATATAATTTGAACAGTCAGATATATGAAGATGAAACCATCTTAATAGCAAGAATGAAAAAAAATCTGCAGGAGCTAATAAATAGGCTAAGTATGAACAAGTAAAAAAAAAAGGGGGGGGGGAACATCCCGGATGAGAAGAAAACAAGTCATGGTCATCTGTAAGAAGAAAGTATAAACAACACAACAACACTGAACGGGTAGAAAAGTTCAAATATCTAGCAATATTAGTAACTTCAGACGGAGGATGTGACATGGAGATAAAGAAGAGAATAACACCACAGGCTAAAATAATGTTTGGAAGAATATTTGATGTAATCAGCCGCTAGCAGTGGAAGTGAGGAAAAGAGCACTGCAGTGTTATGTTGAACCAGTCCCGTTTTATGGAGGGGAAACGTAGACAGTCACAAGGGAAGTACAGCGCCGCTGGAGGCCCAGGTAAGTAAGTCTCTAACATGGACAAGCGGTCAGATCTTGAAAGAGGCAGAAGAGGACAACAGTAACAAAACTCCAGAGGAGGCAATCCAAATTCTTAAGACACGCCACTAGAGCATGCGGATTGAAATATTTGATAGCAGGGATGATAGAGGGCACGAAGGGACCGAGGGAGACAGAGAAAGAGAGAGAAGATGATAGATGAACTGTTGAAGTGGCGCGGAGAAAAGAGCAGCCATGCTCATAATTAACAGCCGGAATAGAGAAATGTGGGAAAGCATGACCACCAATGTCTGTCGGTATGGTGCTGGCTAGATAGATGTGGGTATGTGGTACACTGGCTTCTACACACCATGTGGGTATGTGGTAATACTGGCTTCTACCACTATGTGGGTATGTGGTAATACTGGCTTCTACACACTATGTGGGTATGTGGTAATACTGGCATATAAACAGATGTGCGTTTGTGAGAATACTGTCATCTATGTGGGTAGGGGGAGAATACTGTCATCCATGTGGGTAGGGGGAGAATACTGGCATTCATGTGGGTAGGGGGAGAATACTGTCATTCATGTGGGTAGGGGGAGAATACTGTCATCCATGTGGGTAGGGGGAGAATACTGGCATTCATGTGGGTAGGGGGAGAATACTGTCATCCATGTGGGTAGGGGGAGAATACTGGCATTCATGTGGGTAGGGGGAGAATACTGTCATCTATGTGGGTAGGGGGAGAATACTGTCATCCATGTGGGTAGGGGGAGAATACTGGCATTCATGTGTCTAGGGGAAGAATGCTGGAATCAGTATGGGTATGTCATAATACTGGTATCTATTGTAGATAAGAGGATATAATTTGAACAGTCAGATATATGAAGATGAAACCATCTTAATAGCAAAGAATGAAAAAAAATCTGCAGGAGCTAATAAATAGGCTAAGTATGAACAAGTAAAAAAAAAAGGGGGGGGGGAACATCCCGGATGAGAAGAAAACAAGTCATGGTCATCTGTAAGAAGAAAGTATAAACAACACAACAACACTGAACGGGTAGAAAAGTTCAAATATCTAGCAATATTAGTAACTTCAGACGGAGGATGTGACATGGAGATAAAGAAGAGAATAACACCACAGGCTAAAATAATGTTTGGAAGAATATTTGATGTAATCAGCCGCTAGCAGTGGAAGTGAGGAAAAGAGCACTGCAGTGTTATGTTGAACCAGTCCCGTTTTATGGAGGGGAAACGTAGACAGTCACAAGGGAAGTACAGCGCCGCTGGAGGCCCAGGTAAGTAAGTCTCTAACATGGACAAGCGGTCAGATCTTGAAAGAGGCAGAAGAGGACAACAGTAACAAAACTCCAGAGGAGGCAATCCAAATTCTTAAGACACGCCACTAGAGCATGCGGATTGAAATATTTGATAGCAGGGATGATAGAGGGCACGAAGGGACCGAGGGAGACAGAGAAAGAGAGAGAAGATGATAGATGAACTGTTGAAGTGGCGCGGAGAAAAGAGCAGCCATGCTCATAATTAACAGCCGGAATAGAGAAATGTGGGAAAGCATGACCACCAATGTCTGTCGGTATGGTGCTGGCTAGATAGATGTGGGTATGTGGTACACTGGCTTCTACACACCATGTGGGTATGTGGTAATACTGGCTTCTACACACTATGTGGGTATGTGGTAATACTGGCTTCTACACACTATGTGGGTATGTGGTAATACTGGCATATAAACAGATGTGCGTTTGTGAGTTCTTTGATATGAGACTAACACATAAATGCAGCTTTGAGTATGTGCTGAAATCTGAACACCATGAGAGCATGAAGGTAGTACTGGGATCACAACAAAGAGTAGGTTAGGATGACGGTTTCAGAGCTTTTATTACAGCTGTTAGGATGACGGTTTCAGAGCTTTTATTACAGCTGTTAGGATGACGGTTTCAGAGCTTTTATTACAGCTGTTAGGATGACGGTTTCAGAGCTTTTATTACAGCTGTTAAGATGACGGTTTCAGAGCTTGTGTTACAGTTGTTGGGATGGCGGTTTTTAACTGTTCTTTGGATAGTGGTGTGGGTTGTATAGATGGAAGAACTTAATTCATGGTCATGATTGTTATCACAACACTGACAAGTTGCTTGAACATATATGCCTGATAACCTCTATAGTAACAGGTAGCTTGTATGTATATGCGTGATAACTTCTTGTAGTGACACGTAAGTTGTAAATGTATGCGTGATAACTTCTTGTAGTGACACGTAAGTTGTAAATGTATGCGTGATAACTTCTTGTAGTGACACGTAAGTTGTAAATGTATGCGTGATAACTTCTTGTAGTGACACGTAAGTTGTAAATGTATTGCGTGATAACTTCTTGTAGTGACACGTAAGTTGTAAATGTATTGCGTGATAACTTCTGTAGTGACAGGTAGGTTGTAAATTTATTCATGATAACTTCTGTAGTGACAGGTAGGTTGTAAATTTATTCATGATAACTTCTGTAGTGACAGGCAGGTTGTAAATTTATTCATGATAACTTCTGTAGTGACAGGCAGGTTGTAAATTTATTCATGATAACTTCTGTAGTGACAGGTAGGTTGTAAATTTATTCATGATAACTTCTGTAGTGACAGGTAGGTTGTAAATTTATTCATGATAACTTCTGTAGTGACAGGTAGGTTGTAAATTTATTCATGATAACTTCTGTAGTGACAGGTAGGTTGTAAATTTATTCATAATAACTTCTGTAGTGACAGGCAGGTTGTAAATTTATTCATAACTTCTGTAGTGACAGGTAGGTTGTAAATTTATTCATGATAACTTCTTTTAGTGACAGGTAGGTTGTAAATTTATTCATGATAACTTCTGTAGTGACAGGTAGGTTGTAAATTTATTCATGATAACTTCTGTAGTGACAGGTAGGTTGTAAATTTATTCATGATAACTTCTGTAGTGACAGGTAGGTTGTAAATTTATTCATGATAACTTCTTTTAGTGACAGGTAGGTTGTAAATTTATTCATGATAACTTCTGTAGTGACAGACAGCTAAGGAACAATGCCCAGCTGACACCTTTTTATCTCTCAGCTTGCAGTATGTCTACTTTAGATGTTAATTTAGTGCAGGGTTGGGCAGACAGCGGCGTGCTAGCCACATACGGCTCGCAGAAACATGTTGACTGAGATGTGTTCTATGTTTTTTTTTTTACATCGGAATTTAATGTAAAAGGGAAATTAAAAAAAAATCTTGACCGGTATCAACTGAAAGTCCACATCATCATTTTTCTGCCCAGAATGAATACATATACCGGTATTTAAACATTTCAGTGGTAATTTTAATGCTAGATTTGAGTCAGCATCTACAATAAATTTTGGATTACACGCAAAATGTGCTGGAGATTCAGTAATCATGCAAGTCAGTGCTAACAGCAAATACATGCATTTCGTGATATGTAAAACTTTCGGAACTAAATGTGCATGTAGCAATAAAAACATGCGTGTAATTTGCACATTCTTACATATGTTAATGTTGAAAATATCAGTTATGTTAATAGATTGAATGGAGACATACTAGAGCACAACGTGAAGGTAAAAATAAGTACTGCCCAAGAGTTCAAGAACAACCCCTTAGCAAATATATTGATAGAATAAAGAATAATTTCCTTGTAACTTGTTTAAGTGCCGTCCACAAACAGTCCTCTGGGGGCATGTGGGGTATGAAAGTAGCGTAAATTTAGGGTTTGATTCTCGCGTTCCGCCAATCCACACAGGTAGAACAATCGTGCTAATGTGTGATGCAAATGCAATAGGGACTCTTGCTGAGCAGGTGTCACTTTTCATTCGTTGTATAATTGGTGATATAAGGACACTTTTGGCAGTTGCAAGGACCATGCCCCAGAAAATGGGTCTTAGCATCCTAGAACACATTCGGGCTATTGTGTGGATTGAGAATGGCGAATCCTCTCGTCAGATTGCAAAATGTTTGGGGGTGTCTCATTCTACCATCCGGAGGCTTTTGGAGAGAATCAGAGCCATCGGAGGAGTGAAAGACACCGTTCAGGACGTCCATGTTGTACGAGCCACCAGAATGACAGATATCTCTTGTTGTCTGCCCTTCGCTACTGGACAGTGAGCTGTACCACTACGACATCAGCTGGTGAATACTCAACAGGATGACAATTTGCAGACGTTTACGTGAATTCGAACTTGCTTCACGAAGAACAGAAGTCAGAATCCTCTTAGTCCAGCTCACAGAAGAGCCTGTGCTGTCTGGTGTCGTGGACAAGGCATCATTGGAGTCAAATCTTCTTTCCAGATGAGTCCGCTTCACAGTATTATGTACTGATTGGCAGGATTCTTGTTGGGAGATGGCAAGGTGACGACTCAATAAAAGAACTGGATCGCTATGGAGGAGGTTCTGTTATGGTCTGGGATGGCTTCAGTCAACAAGGCAAGGCTCTGTTCACGTCATCCATGGCACACCGATCAGCCTAAAGGACCAAGATGAAATATTACGACCTCTTATTCAGCCTGGCCTAGTGGGTACCTGTGGTGATGCAGTCTTACAGGATGACAGTTCTCGACCTCATCGAGCTCGTATTGTTAATGATTCATTCAACACCAGGGAATGGTCAGGATGGCGTGGCCCACTTATTGGTTACATCTTGCTACTATTGCACACCTCTGGGATGTGTCCTTGGGCGGAGAGTACCAACTAAGCACTCTCCACCAGCTGTTTCTGCACAGCTGACTCCTGTTTCTTCTTCAAGGGTGCCAGGCTATTTTACAGGATGTTCAAAGATGTATCGAGTGTCTGGCAACAAATGGTGGTTATACCAGATTTTGACAGATCAAGTGTAACTGTACTTATCTTTTTCACTTCTATGATGATGGGTGAGTGACTTCTCAGGCTTATAACTTTTGAATGCATTATCACATTTGCATAAATGTTTATGAATGTGTTGCATTTTAAATACAGTTAAATGTGATATTAATTTTTCTGATATTGGTTTCATATTATTTTTTAGGCAAGGGTTTTAGCAAGTGGCCCTTAACTTTTAGGCAGTAGTGTAGTACATTAAAAAATGGTTTTTAGGAAGATTAAAGCAAGGATATTAGCGTAGACCCGGACTATAACTAGTATATCAACTGAGTTCAGATAACGTGAATGTTGTCACATCGTCATGTTAGTTTGAGAGAAAACTATTTGGCAGAGCTAATTCTTCGCCAATGCTGCCACCCCAACCCACCTCTTTTTTTAAAAAGCAGGCTGGGTAAAGTTGATACTCCCACAGGTAGGTTTGTTTGACGGATACACTACCAGAACACGCTGTCTTGTCTTTCCCTCTTGTGAATGGTGTTGCGTGTGTAGTTGAGAGAAAGAGAATCGAAGAGTTACTATTTGATTCCACGTGTCCACATGTTAACAGCTTATTTAGATCATAGCGGATTATAAACATCTTGAAACTGAACAGATTATTTAAATCATAGCGGATTATAAACGTCTTGAAACTGAACAGATTATTTAAATCATAGCGGATTATAAACATCTTGAAACTGAACAGATTATTTAGATCATAGCGGATTATAAACATCTTGAAACTGAACAGATTATTTAAATCATAGCGGATTATAAACGTCTTGAAACTGAACAGATTACGCTGGTTTGGACATGTAGAAAGAATGGGAGAAAACTGACAAACGAAGGTGATGTATGTACTAGAGATCGGAAAAACCAGCTAGACCAAGACAGAGATGGAGAGATAACATAGAATAGGATATACAGGAACTTGCTGTCATCAGCTGGAGAGAGACGATTAGTAATAAGGTGGCGAATTTATCTCCAGAAATGAGCCTTAATGGCTAGGAATGCTAAGAAAGAAAAAGATATAGCCAGATGTTTGGAAGTTGGTGACGAAATTGACCTTTTGTGAAATAAAGTGGGCAGCGGTCGCCGTAATGTAAGCTGGCCTTGAAACGTGTCGTCGTTGTCTGAAGACTTCAAGTAAGAGATTCAGTCGCCTTCTGGACAGGAACACGTGATGTCTTCTCACCGTGAACATGATAGTGAAGTGAATGTGTGCGGCCTAGCCCCCACACGCAGCGCTGTCATAGAAAGTACGATGGCCAAGTGGACAACATCAGAACGGATCCTGTTCTCCAGCGTTTCTTGGTCGGGCCCGAACATAGGAAGTGCTGTGCAAGAAAAGACATCGCTATGTTCACGTCATCCATGGCACACCGATCAGCCTAAAGGACCAAGATGAAATATTACGACCTCTTATTCAGCCTGGCCTAGTGGGTACCTGTGGTGATGCAGTCTTACAGGATGACAGTTCTCGACCTCATCGAGCTCGTATTGTTAATGATTCATTCAACACCAGGGAATGGTCAGGATGGCGTGGCCCACTTATTGGTTACATCTTGCTACTATTGCACACCTCTGGGATGTGTCCTTGGGCGGAGAGTACCAACTAAGCACTCTCCACCAGCTGTTTCTGCACAGCTGACTCCTGTTTCTTCTTCAAGGGTGCCAGGCTATTTACAGGATGTTCAAAGATGTATCGAGTGTCTGGCAACAAATGGTGGTTATACCAGATTTTGACAGATCAAGTGTAACTGTACTTATCTTTTTCACTTCTATGATGATGGGTGAGTGACTTCTCAGGCTTATAACTTTTGAATGCATTATCACATTTGCATAAATGTTTATGAATGTGTTGCATTTTAAATACAGTTAAATGTGATATTAATTTTTCTGATATTGGTTCATATTATTTTTTAGGCAAGGGTTTTAGCAAGTGGCCCTTAACTTTTAGGCAGTAGTGTAGTACATTAAAAAATGGTTTTTAGGAAGATTAAAGCAAGGATATTAGCGTAGACCCGGACTATAACTAGTATATCAACTGAGTTCAGATAACGTGAATGTTGTCACATCGTCATGTTAGTTTGAGAGAAAACTATTTGGCAGAGCTAATTCTTCGCCAATGCTGCCACCCCAACCCACCTCTTTTTTTAAAAAGCAGGCTGGGTAAAGTGATACTCCCACAGGTAGGTTTGTTTGACGGATACACTACCAGAACACGCTGTCTTGTCTTTCCCTCTTGTGAATGGTGTTGCGTGTGTAGTTGAGAGAAAGAGAATCGAAGAGTTACTATTTGATTCCACGTGTCCACATGTTAACAGCTTATTTAGATCATAGCGGATTATAAACATCTTTAAACTGAACAGATTATTTAAATCATAGCGGATTATAAACGTCTTGAAACTGAACAGATTATTTAAATCATAGCGGATTATAAACGTCTTGAAACTGAACAGATTATTTAAATCATAGCGGATTATAAACGTCTTGAAACTGAACAGATTATTTAAATCATAGCGGATTATAAACGTCTTGAAACTGAACAGATTACGCTGGTTGGGACATGTAGAAAGAATGGGAGAAAACTGACAAACGAAGGTGATGTATGTACTAGAGATCGGAAAAACCAGCTAGACCAAGACAGAGATGGAGAGATAACATAGAATAGGATATACAGGAACTTGCTGTCATCAGCTGGAGAGAGACGATTAGTAATAAGGTGGCGAATTTATCTCCAGAAATGAGCCTTAATGGCTAGGATTGCTAAGAAAGAAAAAGATATAGCCAGATGTTTGGAAGTTGGTGACGAAATTGACCTTTTGTGAAATAAAGTGGGCAGCGGTCGCCGTAATGTAAGCTGGCCTTGAAACGTG
Source organism: Achatina immaculata (assembly GCA_009760885.1). Lineage (NCBI taxonomy): Eukaryota > Metazoa > Mollusca > Gastropoda > Stylommatophora > Achatinidae > Lissachatina > Lissachatina immaculata. The sequence continues at coordinate 37,675,410 of CM019717.1, read as the reverse complement.
TCGTCGTTGTCTGAAGACTTCAAGTAAGAGATTCAGTCGCCTTCTGGACAGGAACACGTGATGTCTTCTCACCGTGAACATGATAGTGAAGTGAATGTGTGCGGCCTAGCCCCCACACGCAGCGCTGTCATAGAAAGTACGATGGCCAAGTGGACAACATCAGAACGGATCCTGTTCTCCAGCGTTTCTTGGTCGGGCCCGAACATAGGAAGTGCTGTGCAAGAAAAGACATCGCTATGTTCCGTTATATCAGTCAGGTATTCGAAGACTCAGTCATGAAGGATACGTGAACATTTCCAGTAGCAGCTGTATTTAAATCTGTAAATTTAAATATTTCAGAACCATATTCTAAGCCGAGAAATCATTAGCTCCAGCACCATCAGCGCTGTCACTACTTAAGTAAAGTTGCCAGTACTGCCATATGCAACTGTCACGTTTGAGTCTTGCAGTCAGACAGTTCTCATCTGGCTCAGACATATAGTTGTCCTTGGTTTCTTGAGTGCTAGTCACAGTCTGCTACTGACATATCCTACAGGCTAGCTAGCTATCTAGGTTTGTGCATGTGCGCTGGTACTGATATATCCTACAGGGTAGCTAGCTATCTAGGCTTGTGCATGTGCGCTGGTACTGATATATCCTACAGGCTAGCTAGCTAGCTGTCTGGGTTTGTGCATGTGCGCTGGTACTGACATATCCTACAGGGTAGCTAGCTATCTAGGTTTGTGCATGCGCGCTGGTACTGACATTCTACAGGCTAGCTAGCTATCTAGGTTTGTGCATGTGCGCTGGTACTGACATATCCTACAGGGTAGCTAGCTATCTAGGTTTGTGCATGTGCGCTGGTACTGACATATCCTACAGGCTAGCTAGCTATCTAGGTTTGTGCATGTGCGCTGGTACTGACATATCCTACAGGGTAGCTAGCTATCTAGGTTTGTGCATGCGCGCTGGTACTGACATTCTACAGGCTAGCTAGCTATCTAGGCTTGTGCATGTGCGCTGGTACTGATATATCCTACAGGCTAGCTAGCTATCTGGGTTTGTGCATGTGCGCTGGTACTGACATATCCTACAGGCTAGCTAGCTATCTAGGCTTGTGCATGTGCGCTGGTACTGACATTCTACAGGGTAGCTAGCTATCTAGGTTTGTGCATGTGCGCTGGTACTGACATTCTACAGGGTAGCTAGCTATCTAGGTTTGTGCATGTGCGCTGGTACTGACATATCCTACAGGGTAGCTAGCTATCTAGGTTTGTGCATGCGCGCACACACAACAGGCAAACAGGGGCTACAAGGTAGGAAAGGAAGCTTGTTCAGGTAAGACTTTTTCAAGAAAGGTTAGGCACACTCAGGACAAGAAATATCTAGGTTAAAGAAGATCAGAAAACGAATGCTGCAGCAAGTTTGGTTCTAGTGTCCAGCTTAATAACATGTGGAGCATTTGTATGTCAGAGTATGTGAACACTTTAGGTTCAGCCACTGTCAAGAGATGAGATGACCGCTGCCATAGTTGATATAGTTTCAGTTCGGAGAGCATGCCGAACATATCTAGATTTCTACATTTTGAAGGAAATTGTTGATGCAGGGAATACAGAAAATGAAATGTTGTCTGTCTTCACAGACACATGGCTGCGTCATATATTCATGAATTCATTATGTGCCATATGACGACTGTCCTTCTACGTCGGTGTATGATGTTTTCAGTTCATTCGTATATTGTTGTCATCTCATCCCCGCCCACCTGACCTTTTCCTTCCATTGACTGCCAGATCTTTAACTTGACATTTAATCATCACATTTGTCTTTTTTTTCCTGACGATTTTAACCAAAGTTGGTTTGTGCCACTTCTTTTAGTACTGGTCCACGGTGTCATCTCCGAAAGCAGTTCTTTGATTCTTCCAAGGCTGTTTCTTCAGTTTGATGACATATTTTCTTTAGTTAATTGTGTGTGTGGGGGGTGGGGTTATTGTACAAAAGCAGTGTACATTCTGCGAGTTACATGTAAGCCTGTATACCGACACAACCGTTCAACACGTGACATTCTACATGAGCAGGCTGCACTGACGAAAGTCGACTTCTCTGACAAGACCGGATACAAGAAACTACTGTCAGTGTTTTCTGGTAGCTCTAGGGCACGCACATACCAGTCTGGATGTGTTGTTATTTGATTTCTATACAAAATATTGTTGTGTTCATAATGCTTTGTTAGATTTTCATTTTTTTTATCTTATATTTACCTATGTTATGTACTTGTTACATTTCCCCATGTCATTTCCTTTATTTCCACATTACATTTGATAGGTTATCTTAATGTATGTATGTATGTATGTGTGTGTGTATGTATGTATGTAAGTAGGAATGTATGTTTAGCTTATCCTCCCGGTAAAAGTAGTTTGGGAGAACTGATATTGTTCCTGTATAAGTGGCCATATTGGAATTGCGTGAGGCACCCCAACAGGTGCGGCCTGGCGGTGCAGAGAGAGAGTGAGTGAGCGGTGGAGGTAAGCACTTATAAACCCAGACTGCTCGTCTCGGCCTCGACACGTGTAACATGCTTGAAGACGGCCGTAGCAGCTTGTGTAGACTTGCATGCACTTCCACACAAATTCACTGCAACTATTTCTAGGAAACACATTCTGTTGAGTCACATGGTATACTGGGCCGCTTGTCTGTACACAAGACGTGGTAGAGAGATTTCCTGCCCGGCCTCATAATTCTGGCAGAAAGGCAGGCTAACATTGCTTGATAGCCAGCTCCTTGCTTTAAAGAAAATCTTTTCGCATGGAAAACCCAAGAATGATAGATTATGTTGTTGTAGATATTGCCTATATCTGTATTGTAGGGGAAGATTGTCTATATGTCAGGTACAAGCTGTCGCTCAAGACTGTGTATATGTTAGATAGAAACAGTGACCCAATGGCTGTACAACATTATTTATTAGAATAATGTAAAAGTATTGACTGACAGGTGAAGTATAATACCTAGAGGTTGTCAGACTTGTTATAAGACTCTATGCACATTAATCTGATGCTGTATTATTGTTGGAAAGTAGGAGGAGACTCTCACATTTTTTAAAAATCACATAGTTAACTCTCTGACTATGTAACTTTATAGTTTTAACTCAAATTTTGAAATAAATTCTAGAAGCACGGTTTATTGATTTTATAGTCTCAGGTCATTATAGTTATCGTGCTAAAATGTTGATGAACATTTCAGGTTGTTATAGTTATTGTACTAGTAACATTGATGGACGTACAGTGAGCAGGGTTATCATGCTAGTAATATTTGTAAAACATTTTATTTATAACGTGTAAGAACATATTCTTGTAATAGCAGATCTTAAAACGTAAATGTGCTTTATCTGTGACTGATGTGCAACAGCAGTGTCATTATTGCTCTGTGGAATATAGTTAATATTCAGGAATTATGTAGACCCGTATATGAGCCAAGTACGGGAACAAAGAGAAAGATTGAGACCAACAGTCTGTGTTTGGCTTGTGATAAATGAAGTTCTGAGACCAATAGTCTGTGTTTAGTTTGTGATAGAGGTGACTTCATCTGTCAATGATTGGAAGAGGATAGAAGAAAGTAATTTCACTTGGTAAAGGCGTAATATAATGATGGGTAGGTGTAGGAAGAGTGTTAGAAACTTACTAGCATATTTTGATTGTATGTTTACATACAGTGTCCAGCATGTTTTGAGATACAGACAGGGTTTACAACTGACTGAGCTGGTCAGTCAGTGGCAGTGATACAGTAAAGTGACACTGCTGATCATGTTATATATGTTGCATCACCAATGACAGCTTCTTACCATAACTTATGAAAATATTACAGAAAGATGAGTAAAACAACTTTACAAACATCTTGCCACATACAAAGAAGACAGCAATCTACCGATAATGTTTGTTCTGTTCCCATACGTTGTTCAGGATGCTGTAATCTCCCAATATCACACTTAGGTCTGGATGTTGTGATGTTTTCCCATGCTTAAGTCTGGATGTTGTGATGTTCTCTCACGCTTAGGTCTGGATGTTGTGATGTTCTCTCACGCTTAGATCTGGATGTTGTGATGTTCTCTCACGCTTAGATCTGGATGTTGTGATGTTCTCTCACGCTTAGGTCTGGATGTTGTGATGTTCTCTCACGCTTAGGTCTGGATGTTGTGATGTTCTCTCACGCTTAGGTCTGGATGTTGTGATGTTCTCCCATGCTTAGGTCTGGATGTTGTGATGTTCTCCCATGCTTAGGTCTGGATGTTGTGATGTTCTCCCATGCTTAAGTCTGGATGTTGTGATGTTCTCCTATGCTTAGGTCTGGATGTTGTGATGTTCTCCTGTGCTTAGATCTGGATGTTGTGATGTTCTCCTATGCTTAAGGTCTGGATGTTGTGATGTTCTCCCATGCTTAGATCTGGATGTTGTGATGTTCTCCTATGCTTAGGTCTGGATGTTGTGATGTTCTCCCATGCTTAAGTCTGGATGTTGTGATGTTCTCCTGCTCTTAGGTCTGGATGTTGTGATGTTCTCCTGCTCTTAAGTCTGGATGTTGTGATGTTCTCCTGCTCTTAAGTCTGGATGTTGTGATGTTCTCCTGCTCTCAGGTCTGGATACTGTTGATTGTAATATTTCCTAGTTTTCTAGTCGTAATGTAATGATGTTTCTTCATAGTACTTGTTAATATCTCAGGGTTTTTTCCCCTCTTACTTTTACCATATCAGTGTGTTACTTCAGACAAAATGTCCATGTTGTGTATAAGATTGTGAGTTACAGACAATATGTTTATGCTGTGTATAAGTTTGTGAGTTACAGACATGATGTCTATGTTGTGTATAAGATTGTGAGTTACAGACAAGATGTCTATGTTGTGTATAAGTTTGTGAGTTACAGACATGATGTCTATGTTGTGGAGAAGTCTATGAGTTACAGACAAGATGCCAAGGCTGTTGTTGCAAACATTGAGGCATGTAGGAAGGTTGCTTTGCAGTGTCTTGTTTCTTTTTAATTAGCTGTATATGTGTGTTTGAGAGTGAGTATAAAGCATCATGCCAGATACTTTGACTGGGCAGGCTGATCTGAATAAATTATGTATGACCTTGACTCAGTCATCTTAAAAACAAAAAACTACATGGCAGGAAAAAAACTTCTTTTCTTGCTTGGAGGTTTTCAGCCCTGGTAACTGATAGCCTTTTAGTTTATGCTTGCATTCACTAGTCATACACGGGGTTCAGAGAGAGAGAGAGAGAGAGAGAGACTGCGAGACTTAGTAGCACTTTAGACGTTTATATGATAGTCAGTAGGAGCAACTCAAACACTCTGTCGGAACTCAAACACAAGTACACATCCTCCGTCTATGTCTGTACACTTAGTCTGTGACAACTCAAACACAAGTACACATCCTCCATCTATGTCTGTACACTTAGTCTGTGACAACTCAAACACAAGTATACATCCACCATGTGTAATGAAGAAAAGTTGCTTGAGACATTTGCACCAGCTTACAACATTACATGGTATTATACCTTCACTTATATCTTCATACAACCAGGTCAAGCTGCAGAACAGCTGTTACTACAGTCATGCTTTTCGTCTTTGTCAATCTTCAGAAGATCCTTTAGTTTTCTTTTAAAACAATTCACACATTACTTTCTGATATAATGACACACACTATCCGACAAACACATACATCATCATACAGAGAGGAGACAAATCTGTCAGACCCACAAGACATGCCAGGCATGTAGTACTCAGGCTGAACTCTATGCTTATTTTCTGAAAGTGACTATTTTGTCAGTGTTCCCCATTTGAACACATTTCTGTGCATTATTACTGTTAAGTGCATGTACAGAACGAGATAGTTTCTCAGACTTTGGGTCACAGCCTGCTACAACATGGTGGCATCAAGCAACAAGCTGCTGTGAATCATTTGTTGCCAGGGATGATCTCTTTCCACGAGCATATGAATGAATGAATGTGGCATAACCATCCACTCAAGCAGAACCGTCTTTATCTACGAAAGCTTTTCTGCAAGAATACAGAAGTTCAGAACTTCTAGTCACTATATGTACATCAGCGTGTACAAGTTATGCTCACAGGTGATTCCAGATTTTAGGTAGATTTCGGCCGGGGTGGCGCCAGTGTTTGAATGATAGGATGTTTGTGAATGTGTCTTCTGCCCAATACAACAGATAGTGTCTGGGTCCACTGACCTGGTTGTCTTCACAGATAGGAAGAGATAGTGTCTGGGTCCACTGACCTGGTTGTCTTCACAGATAGGAAGAGATAGTGACTGGGTCCACTTTCCTTGTTGTCCTCACAGATAGGAAGAGATAGTGACTGGGTCCACTGTCCTTGTTGTCCTCACAGATAGGAAGAGATAGTGACTGGGTCCACTGTCCTCGTTGTCCTCACAGATAGATAGTGACTGGGTCCACTGTCCTTGTTGTCCTCACAGATAGGAAGAGATAGTGACTGGGTTCACTGTCCTTGTTGTCTTCACAGATAGGAAGAGATAGTGTCTGGGTCCACTGTCCTTGTTGTCCTCACAGATAGGAAGAGATAGTGACTGGGTCCACTGTCCTTGTTGTCTTCACAGATAGATAGTGACTGGGTCCACTGTCCTTGTCCTCACAGATAGGAAGAGATAGTGACTGGGTCCACTGTCCTTGTTGTCCTCACAGATAGGAAGAGATAGTGACTGGGTCCACTGTCCTTGTTGTCTTCACAGATAGGAAGAGATACTGTCTGGGTCCACTGACCTGGTTGTCTTCACATATAGGAAGAGATAGTGACTGGGTCCACTGACCTGGTTGTCTTGGCCATGAGCAGGCAAGCGACGTCATCAGATCACAGTTAGCTAGGCTACTTGCTGCTGGATTCATTTTCATGGCAGGTAATGAAATCGAGCAAAAACTGGCAAGAAGGAAATGAATGCAAACATTATCATGCCTGGCCACATCTTCCCTGTGTCTAACCGCTTGCCACAGAACAGGGCGGGCTTGTACATAATCCGTCTCATCGTTTTTTCCCAGGATCTGTTTATTACAAAAGCAAGAAATTGATACACAATATACAAGGATATGTTATGTAAGCATCGGTGTTATTCAACATAATCCCATCAACTTGTACGACTTTACGCCAGCGCGAAACAAGTGCGTGTATTCCTAGCCCGTGCCAGATTTTCTCTTCATTATGTAGTCATTTCTTCGCTGCATGAATCACTCCTTCGTCATCTTCAAATCTTACCCTTCGGAATGCATCTTTAAGTATACCAGACAGATGGAAATCAGAGGGTGCCAAATCGGGACTATAGGGTGGGTGGGGTAGTACAGTCCAGCCCAGTTTGGTGATTGCTTCCCGTGTTGCCAGACTTGTGTGAGGGCGCGCATTGTCATGAAGGAGAAGCAGGTCTGCTGGATTCTTGTGCGGCCGAACTCTGAGAAAACGTTGATTGAGTGTTTTCAGTGTCTTAATGTAAGCTTACGAATTGATTGTCTCTCCTCGGCGTAACATCCACAAGAATCACACCTTCAGTGTCCCAAAAGACAGTGATCATGACCTTTCCAGCTGAAGGAGTTGTTTTGAATTTCTTTCTTAGTGGTGATTGCGGATGATGCCACTCCATTGACTGTCTTTTTGTCTCAGGTCCAAAATGACGTGCCCAGGTTTCGTCACCTGTTACGATCTTAGTCAAAAAGTTCTCTCCCTCAGCATTGAAAAACTCCAACAATTCAGAAGAAATTGCTTTCCTTTGCAATCGATGGTCATTTGTGAGACTTCGAGGAACCCATCTTTGCGCAAACCTTAGAAAATCTGAGAGCTTTTATAACTGCATTTGCACTACCACTGCTGATTGACAGCTTTAAGGCCAATTGTTGAGTAATGATACGCCTATCAGTAAGAATAATGCCCTTAGCGCATTTCAACATTTCTGCCTTGGTGGCTGTGGCGGGACGTCCACAGCGCGGCCGATCATGCAACTCCTTATCTCCACTTATTGATTCTTTGATTCTGTGAACCCAGCGACTGACTGTACTCCTGTCGACTATAAAACTTCCATACACATCACATAGACGCTTGTGAATGTTCACAACAGTTTTCTTCTCTGCAGCAAGAAATTCTGTCATAATTCGCTGCGTATACTGCATGTTGCTAACACCCTCCATTTCAACTGTTAGGGCAGCCATATTCTTTGGCCGGTTGCGGTGAAATTTGGTTCACACAATCGGCACATGCCATATTTAAAGTGTGCAAAATCTCATTCTTCTATCTGCATTATTAGTTGAAAAAAAAACATGTAGTATATTACTTTCTGAACGCTCCTCGTATGTTCGTTCACCACAGCTCTCACACTCACTCACAATCTCAGTAGCCTCAAGGGCCACAACTGCTCGCAGAAATCGAATGACGGAACACATTTTTTTGTGTGGTACATTAAAATGAGAAAAAAGTGACAGTTGTGAAGTAAAGGTGATTTGTTTTTAAACAGCTTGTAAATGTTGTGAAGAAGAAAATAGATTTACGTAAGCAAGCTTGTAAATGTTGTGAAGAAGAAAATAGATTTACATAAGCAAGCTTGTAAATTTTGTGAAGAGGAAAATAGATTTACGTAAGCAAGCTTGTAAATTTTGTGAAGAGGAAAATAGATTTACGTAAGCAAGCTTGTAAATTTTGTGGAGAGGAAAATAGATTTACGTAAGCAAGCTTGTAAATTTTGTGAAGAGGAAAATAGATTTATGTAAGCAAGCTTGTAAATTTTGTGAAGAAGAAAATAGATTTACGTAAGCAAGCTTTTTAAGTTCAGCATCTGTACCTCGTGGGGCACCAGTTGGGCGGCCATGGTTTACAGGAAGCATCAGTGAGACTTGTAGTGTTGATATTACAGGTCGCACTGCAAGGAAGTAGGGTCATCTCCCCGTCCAGGGCCCTCTCAGCTCTTTGGCTATTTTAATCAACAAACCCTCACCACAGACGTAAAATTATCTAGCAAGCCCATGCGGGCATTAAAAAAAAGATATTACAGGTCGTTGGTTACTGATGACAGTGAGACTTGTAGTGCTGATGTTACAGGTCGTTGGTTACTGATGACAGTGAGACTTGTAGTGCTGATGTTACAGGTCGTTGGTTACTGATGACAGTGAGACTTGTTACAGGTCGTTGGTTACTGATGACAGTGAGACTTGTTACAGGTCGTTGGTTACTGATGACAGTGAGACTTGTAGTGCTGATGTTACAGGTCGTAGGTTACTGATGACAGTGAGACTTGTTACAGGTCGTTGGTTAGACAGTGAGACTTGTAGTGCTGATGTTACAGGTCGTTGGTTACTGATGCCAGTGAGACTTGTAGTGCTGATGTTACAGGTCACTCTGTTTCAGGATCCTGATAGAACTGATTACTTCCAAGACAAGCACTAAAACCTGGCCAATTTCAATGTTATAACATCTTCTACAGCATGAACTATGTTCTGACATTCAGTGCCACTTTTAAGAAAACAAAATTGATTAATTTTATGGTAAATATTTTCTGAACCAAACATTTGTAAGATTTCTTAGACATAAAATATTTGTTGTGTCAGTTTTTCTCAGCTGTATATTTCCTTCACCTCACCTCTTCCCCATATTTCTCTCATTGTCTCTTTCTCCCTACACCACACCCACATCCACACCCCAACCTACATGCACCCAAACAATCAAATGAAAAAGGGACGCAGCCCATTTCAAATTTATATATCACTCACTCACTCACTCACTCACTCACTCACCCACCCACCCACCCAACATAACACACTAACATCTTAAGCCATATTTAGATAACACATTAACATCTTAAGCCATATTTAGATAACACATTAACATCTTAAGCCATATTTAGATAACACATTAACATCTTAAGCCATATTTAGATAACACATTAACATCTTAAGCCATATTTAGATAACACATTAACATCTTAAGCCATATTTAGATAACACATTAACATCTTAAGCCATATTTAGATAACACATTTTAACATCTTAAGCCATATTTAGATAACACACTAACATCTTAAGCCATATTTAGATAACACATTAACATCTTGAGTCACATAAAACACTAACACTAATAAATTTACATTTACATGGTCTACATTACAAGCTTTGTTTGAGTTGTCACAGATTGTAAATGTAGAACTAGACATGGAGAATGTGTACTTGTGTTTGAGTTGTCACAGATTGTAAGTGCAGAACCAGACATGGAGAATGTGTACTTGTGTTTGAGCTGTCACAGATTGTAAGTGCAGAACCAGACATGGAGAATATGTACTTGTGTTTGAGTTGTCACAGATTGTAAATGTAGAACCAGACATGGAGAATGTGTACTTGTGTTTGAGTTGTCACAGATTGTAAATGTAGAACCAGACATGGAGAATGTGTACTTGTGTTTGAGTTGTCATGGAGGATGTGTACTTGTGTTTGAGTTGTCATGGAGGATGTGTACTTGTGTTTGAGTTGTCATGCAGGATGTGTACTTGTGTCTGAGTTGTCATGGAGGATGTGTACTTGTGTTTGAGTTGTCATGGAGGATGTGTACTTGTGTTTGAGTTGTCATGGAGAATGTGTACTTGTGTTTGAGTTGTCATGGAGGATGTGTACTTGTGTTTGAGTTGTCACAGATTGTAAATGTAGAACCAGACATGGAGGATGTGTACTTGTGTTTGAGTTGTCATGGAGGATGTGTACTTGTGTTTGAGTTGTCACAGATTGTAAATGTAGAACCAGACATGGAGGATGTGTACTTGTGTTTGAGTTGTCATGGAGGATGTGTACTTGTGTTTGAGTTGTCACAGATTGTAAGTGTAGAACTAGACATGGAGGATGTGTACTTGTGTTTGAGTTGTCACAGATTGTAAGTGTAGAACTAGTCATGGAGGATGTGTACTTATGTTTGAGTTGTCACAGACTGTAAGTGTACGGAACTACTTATTAGATTGTCATATAAATACTGATTGGAATATCTAAACAAATGTGATGAGTAAATAGCATGTGACTTGGCAGTCACTCAAACAAGCAACTCTCCTTTCTTAGTTTGTGACTGGACAAGACAGCAGTCACTCAAACAGGCAACACACTTTTCTTTGTCATCGAGCACTGAGCTTGATTTAATCATCGCAGTTGTCCAAGATAATTATAGCTGTTGTCTGGTGTGTTCTTACAGTTATACATTGTGTTGTTATAGCTGGTGTCTGATGTGTTCTTATAGTTATGCAGTATGTTGTAACAGCTGTTATAATTCTGAAGTGTCAGCATTTGTATTTTGTATTTTCAGCTTGTTTGTACAGTTGATCAGTCTATTTTTGCAGTTTTACATCTTTTTAGTTGAAGAAAGTCAGTCTTATGTTACAATTGTACAAATTGTTGACATGTTCCAAGTCTGTTACAATAGTTGTGGTCCAGTGACATGACTTAAGTCCTTATTAATTTCAGATTTCTCAAGCAGCAGTGGCAACAAGTTTTACAAGGGCAGTACAAGCGTAGACTCGGGCTTCCAGGAGCCAATAGGTAAACTATCCTAATCTGATTCTTTGTGTTAGTAGATTTCCTTGTCTGTGGCATGTGCATGCAGTGTTATCATGTGCTGTACTACCATGACAGGCCTTCCAGTGTTATTATTGCTGTACTACCATGACATACCTTCCAGTGTTATCATGTGCTGTACTACCATGACAGGCCTTCCAGTGTTATCATGTGCTGTACTACCATGACAGGCCTTCCAGTGTTATCATGTGCTGTACTACCGTGACAGACCTTCCAGTGTTATCATGTGCTGTACTACCATGACAGGCCTTCCAGTGTTATCATGTGCTGTACTACCATGACAGACCTTCCAGTGTTATCATGTGCTGTACTACCATGACAGACCTTCCAGTGTTATCATGTGCTGTACTACCATGAATCACAGGATTAAGATGTGGAGGGTGCGTGATTATCTCAAGGTAAGCACAGACAAGGAGCACCCACTGTACCAAGATCTCCTCAAAGAAAAGGCTGACAGGCTAAAGAGGGGCAAATCATGGATGAGTCATGCAGAAGATGTCGTCAAAGAAGTTATTTGAACCCAACATCATCAACCCCAGTGAGGAATGGGTACCTGTGCCTCCAGCATTCAGGGGCACCTTCTCTTGCACAGCCAGGTTTGACAAGAGAAACAGGGAGCAGAGTCTACTTGCTGTGAATGCTGAGGTCAACACTTTCATCAGTGAAAACTCCAGTGAGGCAGATGTTGTGATTTATACAGATGGGTCCATTGTATGACATCAGAGGAGTGCTTAAGCATTCACAGCACTTTTGGTGGGCCGAACAATCCAGGAAGCAAGTAGTGCCTTGAAGGCTATGACCACAAGCAGTATAATGATGGAGGTGATGGCAGTAACGAAAGCTTTTGTGTGACTGGAGTCACAAGACTACACCCGTGTCTGCGTACTAAGTGATTCATTGAGTATGTTCCGGAAGGTCGAGACAGGTTCTGTAAACAAGCAGTGGCTTGAGTCATTGCAGAAATCAAAGATTTGCAGAGCCACCTTATCTATGTCATCGAGCACTGAGCTTGATTTAATCATCGCAGTTGTCCAAGATAATTATAGCTGTTGTCTGGTGTGTTCTTACAGTTATACATTGTGTTGTTATAGCTGGTGTCTGATGTGTTCTTATAGTTATGCAGTATGTTGTAACAGCTGTTATAATTCTGAAGTGTCAGCATTTGTATTTTGTATTTTCAGCTTGTTTGTACAGTTGATCAGTCTATTTTTGCAGTTTTACATCTTTTTAGTTGAAGAAAGTCAGTCTTATGTTACAATTGTACAAATTGTTGACATGTTCCAAGTCTGTTGCAATAGTTGTGGTCCAGTGACATGACTTAAGTCCTTATTAATTTCAGATTTCTCAAGCAGCAGTGGCAACAAGTTTTACAAGGGCAGTACAAGCGTAGACTCGGGCTTCCAGGAGCCAATAGGTAAACTATCCTAATCTGATTCTTTGTGTTAGTAGATTTCCTTGTCTGTGGCATGTGCATGCAGTGTTATCATGTGCTGTACTACCATGACAGGCCTTCCAGTGTTATTATTGCTGTACTACCATGACATACCTTCCAGTGTTATCATGTGCTGTACTACCATGACAGGCCTTCCAGTGTTATCATGTGCTGTACTACCATGACAGGCCTTCCAGTGTTATCATGTGCTGTACTACCGTGACAGACCTTCCAGTGTTATCATGTGCTGTACTACCATGACAGGCCTTCCAGTGTTATCATGTGCTGTACTACCATGACAGACCTTCCAGTGTTATCATGTGCTGTACTACCATGACAGACCTTCCAGTGTTATCATGTGCTGTACTACCATGAATCACAGGATTAAGATGTGGAGGGTGCGTGATTATCTCAAGGTAAGCACAGACAAGGAGCACCCACTGTACCAAGAGCTCCTCAAAGAAAAGGCTGACAGGCTAAAGAGGGGCAAATCATGGATGAGTCATGCAGAAGATGTCGTCAAAGAAGTTATTTGAACCCAACATCATCAACCCCAGTGAGGAATGGGTACCTGTGCCTCCAGCATTCAGGGGCACCTTCTCTTGCACAGCCAGGTTTGACAAGAGAAACAGGGAGCAGAGTCTACTTGCTGTGAATGCTGAGGTCAACACTTTCATCAGTGAAAACTCCAGTGAGGCAGATGTTGTGATTTATACAGATGGGTCCATTGTATGACATCAGAGGAGTGCTTAAGCATTCACAGCACTTTTGGTGGGCCGAACAATCCAGGAAGCAAGTAGTGCCTTGAAGACTATGACCACAAGCAGTATAATGATAGAGGTGATGGCAGTAACGAAAGCTTTTGTGTGACTGGAGTCACAAGACTACACCCGTGTCTGCGTACTAAGTGATTCATTGAGTATGTTCCGGAAGGTCGAGACAGGTTCTGTAAACAAGCAGTGGCTTGAGTCATTGCAGAAATCAAAGATTTGCAGAGCCACCTTATCTATGTCCCTGGACACGTGAGCATCCAGGAAAATGAGATAGCTCATAGACTGGCTGGCTCTGCCATCATTGCCAATGAACAGCCACTGGATCGAGCTGATGTTGCTAACACGCTCAGAGAGACGGGCAGAGTAGAGGGCTTTGAGGCCAGCACAGCCACATCACTGCTTAGACTGAGAGAGACAGACAGAGTGGAGGGCTTTGAGGGCAGCACAGCCACATCACTGCTTAGACTGAGAGAGACAGACAGAGTGGAGGGCTTTGAGGGCAGCACAGCCACATCACTGCTTAGACTGAGAGAGACAGGCAGAGTGGAGAGCTTTGAGGGCAGCACAGCCACATCACTGCTTAGACTGAGAGAGACAAGCAGAGTGGAGGGCTTTGAGGGCGGCACAGCCACATCACTGCTTAGACTGAGAGAGACAAGCAGAGTGGAGGGCTTTGAGGGCAGCACAGCCACATCACTGCTTAGACTGAGAGAGACAAGCAGAGTGGAGGGCTTTGAGGGCAGCACAGCCACATCACTGCTTAGACTGAGAGAGACAAGCAGAGTGGAGGATTTTGAGGGCAGCACACCCACATCACTGCTTAGACTGAGAGAGACAGGCAGAGTGGAGGGCTTTGAGGGCAGCACAGCCACATCACTGCTTAGACTGAGAGAGACAGGCAGAGTGGAGGGCTTTGAGGGCAGCACACCCACATCACTGCTTAGACTGAGAGAGACAGGCAGAGTGGAGGGCTTTGAGGGCAGCACACCCACATCACTGCTTAGACTGAGAGAGCTGGGATACAGATTGGCACGGCCAGGAACGAGAGGCATACTGGACATAGGAGAGGTCTTGTCAGCCAACACAGGACAAGCACTATCAGTCACAGGACACTGATTGATATGTTGGAAGATGCTAATATGAGCGCTTATAGACATGACCGTAACAGACGTTGCTAATATGAGCGCTTATAGACACATGACCGTAACAGACGTTGCTAATATGAGCGCTTATAGACATGACCGTAACAGACGTTGCTAATATGAGCGCTTATAGACACATGACCGTAACAGACGTTGCTAATATGAGCGCTTATAGACATGACCGTAACAGACGTTGGAGTGTGGCCGACCGCCTTGTATTTAGTTGTGTTGACAGTAAAAAGCTTAGCAAGCTGGAAGCAGGCACAAAGTAGTCAGCACTTAAAGCATGCTGTGTATAGCCTCTAGTAGACATAGTATTTTATATGAGAGAAAAGGGCAGCCACTGAGACTCGAACCTTTGACTCCAAGGACTCATGGTGGCCGAGTTAATAATGCAGTTTCCTCCGGTGACTTGCCCTGTCGAGAGTCCAGGATTGCACCTATTGGCATTCCTTTCCTTTTTTTTTTTTGTTGCTTTATTTCTCTCACGTGTAAAATAACTTGCCTACCTGTTTTTTTTAATCTGATCGTAGATACTTTGTACAAACACTCTGTCATTTCTGATACACATATGTGCTGTGGCAATGATTCTCTGTCATTTCTAATACACATAAGTGCTCTAGTCTAGAGGTGATCCTCTGTTATTTCTGATACACTTAAGTGCTCTAGTCCAGAGATGATCCTCTGTTATTTCTGATACACTTAAGTGCTCTAGTCCAGAGGTGATCCTCTGTTATTTCTGATACACTTAAGTGCTCTAGTCTAGAGGTGATCCTCTGTCATTTCTAATACACTTAAGTGCTCTAGTCTAGAGGTGATCCTCTGTTATTTCTGATACACTTAAGTGCTCTAGTCCAGAGATGATCCTCTGTTATTTCTGATACACTTAAGTGCTCTAGTCCAGAGATGATCCTCTGTCATTTCTGATACACTTAAGTGCTCTAGTCCAGAGGTGATCCTCTGTTATTTCTGATGCACTTAAGTGCTCTAGTCTAGAGGTGATCCTCTGTCATTTCTGATAACACTTAAGTGCTCTAGCCCAGAGGTGATCCTCTGTTATTTCTGATACACTTAAGTGCTCTGGTCTAGAGATGATCCTCTGTCATTTCTGATACACTTAAGTGCTCTAGTCTAGAGATGATCCTCTGTTATTTCTGATACACTTAAGTGCTCTAGTCCAGAGATGATCCTCTGTTATTTCTGATACACTTAAGTGCTCTAGCCCAGAGGTGATCCTCTGTTATTTCTGATACACTTAAGTGCTCTAGTCCAGAGATGATCCTCTGTTATTTCTGATACACTTAAGTGCTCTAATCCAGAGGTGATCCTCTGTTATTTCTGATACACTTAAGTCTTCCTGTATCGTGTTGACTGCACTTGAATGAAAGGTAAGAGCTGGATAGCAAACTGTCGTGTGGCCCTCAAGCTAAATTCTTCACCATTTGAAAAAAACTTTGTTCCATCTTTTCCAATATATGTTTCTGTTGTTGCTATGTTTTCTATTGTTTTTATGTTTTCTATTGTCATATTTTCATATTGTTGCTGTGTTTTCTACACTTGCTATGTTTTCTATTGTTGCTATGTTTTCTACTGTTATTTTTCCTGCTGGTGTTATGTTTCCTAATGTTATTATGTTTTCATATTGTTGCTATGTTCCCTAATGTTATTATGTTTTCATATTGTTTCTATGTTTCCTACTGTTGTTTTGCTTCCTAATGTTATGTTTTCATATTGTTTCTATGTTTCCTACTGTTGTTTTGCTTCCTAATGTTATGTTTTCATATTGTTGCTATGTTTTCTATTGTTGCTATGTTTTCTATTGTCATATTTTCATATTGTTATTATGTTTTCAAGTTCTTCTTTTCCCTCTCATCACAAGGTCAGTGAATAGTTCTTGTAAGTTTTAAGTAAATTCTTTTAAAAATAATGTTTTTTCCCCCCTTGACTTTTTGTGCGAGTGTCTGAGTAGCGAAGTGGTTAGTGTGGTCTCTCATGGCGGAGGTCGGGGGTTCGAATCCGGCCAGAGGCACCCCAGTCACACAGCTGTAGAAATGGGTACCAACTTCTTCTGGAGTTGGGGAAGTAAAGGCGGCCAGGCGTGATACTGACCATATCACCATCTAGTGTGCTGACAGATAAAGTAAAATATGGGCACTAACACCATATCCCTATGTGCCTCTAAGGCATGACAGGGTTACCTTTACCATTACCTTTTTGCCTTTTGTCCGACTCTTTGTTCGTCATCTTTGCCACCAAAAACATTTTTTTCAGCATTCTTGTAAGAAACGAGTTCTGTTCTGTATATATTTTCTATGATCAAGTTCTGCTTACCAGGATAAGCTGGGTAAAGCGCTTTAGAAGTTGTTTTTTTGTGATACACTTAAGTGCTCTAGTCCAGAGATGATCCTCTGTTATTTCTGATACACTTAAGTGCTCTAGTCCAGAGGTGATCCTCTGTTATTTCTGATACACTTAAGTGCTCTAGTCTAGAGGTGATCCTCTGTCATTTCTAATACACTTAAGTGCTCTAGTCTAGAGGTGATCCTCTGTTATTTCTGATACACTTAAGTGCTCTAGTCCAGAGATGATCCTCTGTTATTTCTGATACACTTAAGTGCTCTAGTCCAGAGATGATCCTCTGTCATTTCTGATACACTTAAGTGCTCTAGTCCAGAGGTGATCCTCTGTTATTTCTGATGCACTTAAGTGCTCTAGTCTAGAGGTGATCCTCTGTCATTTCTGATAACACTTAAGTGCTCTAGCCCAGAGGTGATCCTCTGTTATTTCTGATACACTTAAGTGCTCTGGTCTAGAGATGATCCTCTGTCATTTCTGATACACTTAAGTGCTCTAGTCTAGAGATGATCCTCTGTTATTTCTGATACACTTAAGTGCTCTAGTCCAGAGATGATCCTCTGTTATTTCTGATACACTTAAGTGCTCTAGCCCAGAGGTGATCCTCTGTTATTTCTGATACACTTAAGTGCTCTAGTCCAGAGATGATCCTCTGTTATTTCTGATACACTTAAGTGCTCTAATCCAGAGGTGATCCTCTGTTATTTCTGATACACTTAAGTCTTCCTGTATCTTGTTGACTGCACTTGAATGAAAGGTAAGAGCTGGATAGCAAACTGTCGTGTGGCCCTCAAGCTAAATTCTTCACCATTTGAAAAAAACTTTGTTCCATCTTTTCCAATATATGTTTCTGTTGTTGCTATGTTTTCTATTGTTTTTATGTTTCCTATTGTCATATTTTCATATTGTTGCTGTGTTTTCTACACTTGCTATGTTTTCTACTGTTATTTTTCCTGCTGGTGTTATGTTTCCTAATGTTATTATGTTTTCATATTGTTGCTATGTTCCCTAATGTTATTATGTTTTCATATTGTTTCTATGTTTCCTACTGTTGTTTTGCTTCCTAATGTTATGTTTTCATATTGTTGCTATGTTTCCTGTTGTTGTGTTTCATAATGTTGTGTTTCCTAATGTTGTTATGTTTTCTACAGTTGGTATGTTTTCATATTGTTATTATGTTTTCAAGTTCTTCTTTTCCCTCTCATCACAAGGTCAGTGAATAGTTCTTGTAAGTTTTAAGTAAATTCTTTTAAAAATAATGTTTTTTTTCCCCCTTGACATTTTGTGCGAGTGTCTGAGTGGCGAAGTGGTTAGTGTGGTCTCTCATGGCGGAGGTCGGGGGTTCGAATCCGGCCAGAGGCACCCCAGTCACACAGCTGTAGAAATGGGTACCAACTTCTTCTGGAGTTGGGGAAGTAAAGGCGGCCAGGGGTGATACTGACCATATCACCATCTAGTGTGCTGACAGATAAAGTAAAATATGGGCACTAACACCATATCCCTATGTGCCTCTAAGGCATGACAGGGTTACCTTTACCATTACCTTTTTGCCTTTTGTCCGACTCTTTGTTCGTCATCTTTGCCACCAAAAACATTTTTTCAGCATTCTTGTAAGAAACGAGTTCTGTTCTGTATATATTTTCTATGATCAAGTTCTGCTTACCAGGATAAGCTGGGTAAAGCGCTTTAGAAGTTGTTTTTTGTGATAGAAGTGGCTTGCTGAGAACATTTTCTCTTCTCTTACACGTAGTTTTCTCTTGAATATTCAATTCCTCATTCCAGAGCTGGCTGCATGTCTCATCCGACTTCATTATGAGCATCGCAAGTATTTGATTGCATGCACTGATCGCAGCAAGCTTGTTACATTTTTACTTTAGACCTTGTATTCAGCAGGGCTCCTAGCTATGCTGGGGAAGCAGCTGTTTATTTTCAGGACACATGCATTTCAGTTAACTAATGTCGGGTTTGTTGACCGTCAGTCCTCTGACTGTTCTGCTTTGATGTTCTGGCCGCTAGCTTTGTTACGACAGATTGGCTGGAGGAGTTGCTTGCCAGAGTGGTTGGAGGAGTTGCTTGCCAGACTGGTTGGAGGAGTTGCTTCCCAGAGTGGTTGGAGGAGTTGCTTGCCAGAGTGGCTGGAGGAGTTGCTTGCCAGAGTGGCTGGAGTCGCCAGGTTACTCACAGAAGGCGTCATAGTTTTCTTTCTTGTTCCGGACCAAATGAAACAAGACTGGGCACTAGTGTCAGGCAGATTTGACTGTAGCAACTGTAACTTGTTGTTTATGTTAAACAAAAAAGGGTTGTAGGAACTAGTACCAAGCACCACAGTATAAGAAGTAAAAATGGTGCGCATTTTAGTAGTTAAAAGTTATTCTAGCAGCTGAGATTTGGGTGTACACACCAGGCACTGCCCATTAACAGTGTGTTCAGATTTGGTCCGGATTAAAGAAGTGTTCTTGCATCAGAGTGTTAGGACAAGGAGGCAAAACCAGAGCAAGAACTCACACAAATAAGATAAGTAACTGTGCGCAGACAAGAAGATGTACATTATAAAAAACAATGTTAACAGTGTGGGCAGACAAGAAGATGTACATTAGAAAAAACAATATTAACAATGTGGGCAGACAAGAAGATGTACATTA
The DNA here is from genome assembly GCA_009760885.1 of Achatina immaculata. Lineage (NCBI taxonomy): Eukaryota > Metazoa > Mollusca > Gastropoda > Stylommatophora > Achatinidae > Lissachatina > Lissachatina immaculata. Next base: position 37,655,494 of record CM019717.1, on the reverse strand, counting down.
GAAAAAACAATATTAACAATGTGGGCAGACAAGAAGATGTACATTAGAAAAAACAATGTTAACAGTGTGGGCAGACAAGAAGATGCACACGAGTAAAGCGTAAAAATGATGTGAAACATGGCGGCAGTATTGAGAATACTAGGGTGGGTGGCAGTATCGATGAGGAATTAGGCTGGCGCAGGCGAGAGTGAGAGGAAAGAAAGTAAAAATATCTTCTCCTGACAGAAGAAGCAACAGCTCAATCTTTTCCCGTTTGCTTGCTAGCGGCTGATGTCATTGCTGGTGTTATTTATGCTGTCATCAGCCCTTCGCTCCAGCCAGCTTGTAGTTCTTATATTAATGGCCTCCTCTCACTGGGATAAAAATACTCCTAGCTCTTGTCCTTTATAGCTTTTTACACGCTCGGTGAATGTATGAGACAGTCTGAGTATGGGCTCTTTGTTGTATGTGACAATTTCAGTATGGAATCTTTGTTGTATGTGGAGTCTTTATGTGGAGTCCTGTTTTGTATATGTTGTATGCGGAGTCTTGTCTTTGTGACAATCTCAGTATGGAGTCTGTTGTATATGGAGTCTTGTGCTGTATATATGTGACATTGTTTATATATCGTGGATATTGTATGCGTCGTCGATTTGTAACGTAACTGTGTGAACGTTGATACTGTTGATACCGTGGATGTTAAAGTGTAACTTTGAGAGTGGGTATTGTTTGCACCGTGGATACTGTAGTGTAACACTGAGAGTGGGTATTGTTTGCACCGTGGATTTTCTAACATAACTGTGAGTGGATATTGTTTACACCGTGGATACTCTAGTGTATCTGTGAGAGTGGGTATTGTTTACACCGTGCATATTGTAAAGTAACTGTGTGAGAGTGGGTATTGTTTACACCGTGGATGTTGTAAAGTAACTGTGTGAGAGTGGATATTGTTTACACTGTGGATGTTGTAAAGTAACTGTGTGAGAGTGGATATTGTTGACACCGTGGATGCTTTAGTGTAACCATGTTACACAGTGTTGGGGGTGGGGGTGGAGAGACATATAATCACGCTGAAGTTAGTGTAAGGTGTATGGAAAGATAGTGTAAGGATGTATGGAAAGATAGTGTAAGGGTGTATGGAAGGATAGTGTAAGGGTGTATGGAAGGATAGTGTAAGGGTGTATGGAAGGATAGTGTAAGGGTGTATGGAAAAATAGTGTACGGGCGTATGGAAAGATAGTGTAAGGGTGTATGGAAATATAGTGTAAGGTGTATGGAAAGTTAGTGTAAGGGTGTATGGAAAGATTAATAAAAGCATAGCTAGTTTTTTTTTCAGAAATTTAATCAGACGAGTGCTTCCCTCACTTGTTTTATTGTTTTTTTTTGTTTTCATTTGTTGTGTAGCTTGAATGTGTACAGTGTCTTTATGTTGATAGATTCTGTTGAGTATACAGCTACATGGAATGTGTACAGTGTCTTTGTGTTGATAGATTCTGTTGAGTATACAGCTACATGGAATGTATACAGTGTCTTTATGTTGATAGATTCTGTTAAGTATACAGCTACATGGAATGTGTACAGTGTCTTTATGTTGATAGATTCTGTTGAGTATACAGCTACATGGAATGTGTACAGTGTCTTTATGTTGATAGATTTGGTTGATTATATAGCTACATGGAATGTGTACAGTGTCTTTATGTTGATAGATTCTGTTGGGTATACAGCTACATGGAATGTGTACAGTGTCTTTATGTTGATAGATTCTGTTGAGTATACAGCTACATGGAATGTGTACAATGTCTTTATGTTGATAGATTCTGTTGAGTATACAGCTACATGGAATGTGTGCAGTGTCTTTATGTTGATAGATTCTGTTGAGTATACAGCTACATGGAATGTGTGCAGTGTCTTTATGTTGATAGATTCTGTTGAGTACACAACTACATGGAATGTGTACAACATCTCTACACAGCAGTCACCGACGAAGACCATTATAACTGGTAGGAGATGGTTGTCGCTGTCTCCAGTACTCATATAGCAAGCGTAGTTTTGTACAACAGTAACGGCCTACCCTGAGCTACGTTTAAAAATAAATCAGCTAATATCCGAAGTGCCTTATTAACAAAGAGCATGCCAGGGGCTGATTGCAGTAGTGACCATGAATGTTACAGAATTAGAATAAAGTCAGAAAAGACATACACAAGGATAAGAAACAACATAAGCTAGACAAGGGACAGCAGTCAGCAACTAAAGGACACATACGCGATTGTGCATATCAATAGATGCAATGCATTAACAAAAATACAAAGTATTGATAAACAGTGGGAAATACTGCCAGATTCAGTCCAGCAGACAGGAAGAGAAATAATACCTGATTTAACAACAACAAATTAATAAACAAACAACACATAAGAAATGGATGACACATATATTGCAGCTTGTGGATAAGTCATTTATAAAAAGTGCAAATAAAATTACAACACAACTGACAAAGAGATATGAAGCAAATATAAACAAGCAAAAGAAGACTAGCTAATTTAGCAGTGTAGGCAAATTGAAGAACATCATCAAAAATATTCTAAAAGTATACCTAAACAAATAAGTGAACTGATAGTGAGAAAAATAAAATACAATAGAGATTGCTTGAAGTCTAAGGCGAACAAAATGACAAGTGAAAAGAGAGAGAAGCAAGAGAACTTGATAAAATGGCTGTACAAGGATTCGCTGTTGGTGAAGTAACAAGAAAACTGTTGACTGACATCTGTAACACTGAAACAACAATTCACATCCACCGAGCAGGAAGAGCAGATGGCGTATCACGAAACTAGTACAGAGAATATTATGAGAACAGCTAGACGCACAGTAAACATGGCAGTTTGCAGTTGTGCAAGGAAAAGGAGCATATAATGCTATGTTTACTCTTAAGAACTCTGACAGAACAGAGAGATGTATTTTGAGTGCCTCGTTGACTGTACCAAAGCATTTGATAAATTAAAACATGGCGAAATCATGAAAATGTTAGGGGATGTAAATGTTGACTGCAACGATCTGAGAATTAAAAATAATGTATTGGAGCCAAGAAGCAGACATCAGGGTAGAAAACATGAACTTTTCTCTTGTCTCTAATGATCTCTATCCACCGATCTGTTGACTGTCCATTACTCACTTCCATACAGCAGAATATGCTTAACATTTTAGAAGTTTCCTTCTGATGTTCACTGCTAGAGATGCATAGCACAGGATGTTTCTTATTTGTTGGAAACGTGATCAGGCTTGGCATATCCTCTTCTTGATTTCCAAGGCGCATTTCCCATCTGATGTTACTTGAGTGGTCAAATATTTAAATATATGCACTGTTCAGAGGTTGTTCCTTGTACTTTAACACTGCATTTAGGTGGGGTTTTTGTGTGTGTACTTTTTCTGTCTATAGCGAGTCGTTTCCTCTTACTTTCTTTCACTACTATAACTAATAATTTCTGTAGGCTCTTTTCAGATTTGGTTATTAGTTCTGTATCATCTGCCTATTGTAGGTTGCTCATGCTGTAGCCTCCAACTCAAATTCCTGGTTTCTCTTTTTTTTTTGTTTGTTTGATTTCTCTGATATTTTCAGTATACAGTGAGAACAAATCTGGCGAGAGGACACAAGCTTGCGGTTTATGACAAGAATGTTAAGAATACCATGGCCAGCTAAGATGACAAACAGGGCATGTCTGGGAAGAATGTAGAAAGAAACCTAATTAAATTCATAAGAAAATGATAGTCATCATTTACTGTACATATAATGACAAGAGGAGGGCATGAAAACATCACAACAACAGGAAAGATAAGTAGGAAGAGAGGCAGGGGAAGACCAGTAGACAGAGCTCATGGACAGTCTAACGGTCTAACGCGATGGCACGGAAAAATCACCGATTGAGCTGATGGAAAATACCAAGGAACAATGTCTATGGAGAAACATGGCCCTCAAGTCCTATCAGCGTGGCATGATGATGATGATGATGAAAGATTCGGGGAGCGTTAGGAGCCGAGAATATGAAGAAATTGACGCACTGTCATCTTGATGCACTGTCATTGTCATCTTCTCTGCCTGTCCAGTTCTGCCTGCAGGTCCTAGGCAGACAAGATTTCAGATGTTGCCCAGAGGATACGTAAACCTGACGTAGAAAGATTTGGGTCTGAAACAGCCTGCTCATATTAGTGCCTGCAGTCATACTACCAACAGCCTGCTCATATTAGTGTCTGCAGTCATACTACCAACAGCCTGCTCATATTAGTGTCTGCAGTCATACTACCAACAGCCTGCTCATATTAGTGTCTGCAGTCATACTACCAACAGCCTGCTCATATTAGTGTCTGCAGTCATACTACCAACAGCCTGCTCATATTAGTGTCTCCAGTCATACTACCAACAGCCTGCTCGTATTAGTGTCTGCAGTCATACTATCAACAGCCTGCTCGTACTAGTGTCTGCAGTCATACTACCAACAGCCTGCTCGTACTAGTGTCTGCAGTCATACTACCAACAGCCTGCTCGTACTAGTGTCTGCAGTCATACTACCAACAGCCTGCTCGTACTAGTGTCTGCAGTCATACTATCAACAGCCTGCTCGTATTAGTGTCTGCAGTCATACTATCAACAGCCTGCTCGTACTAGTGTCTGCAGTCATACTATCAACAGCCTGCTCATATTAGTGTCTGCAGTCATACTATCAACAGCCTGCTCGTATTAGTGTCTGCAGTCATACTATCAACAGCCTGCTCGTATTAGTGTCTGCAGTCATACTATCAACAGCCTGCTCGTACTAGTGTCTGCAGTCATACTATCAACAGCCTGCTCGTATTAGTGTCTGCAGTCATACTATCAACAGCCTGCTCGTATTAGTGTCTGCAGTCATACTATCAACAGCCTGCTCGTATTAGTGTCTGCAGTCATACTATCAACAGCCTGCTCGTACTAGTGTCTGCAGTCATACTACCAACAGCCTGCTCATATTAGTGTCTGCAGTCATAGTATCAACAGCCTGCTCGTACTAGTGTCTGCAGTCATACTATCAACAGCCTGCTCGTACTAGTGTCTGCAGTCATACTATCAACAGCCTGCTCGTACTAGTGTCTGCAGTCATACTATCAACAGCCTGCTCGTACTAGTGTCTGCAGTCATACTATCAACAGCCTGCTCGTATTAGTGTCTGCAGTCATACTATCAACAGCCTGCTCGTATTAGTGTCTGCAGTCATACTATCAACAGCCTGCTCATATTAGTGTCTGCAGTCATACTATCAACAGCCTTCGTCCTTATCGATTCCAGCATTTTGTGTTAATGGTCGTGACCGAGCTGTAAATACGCCTTCCCCCTCTTTCTCAATTCTCTCCACTCTTCCCCCGCCCCCCGCCTGTCATTTCGTATCGAATTTATTCTTTCATGTCCCTCCCCGTAAGAAAGGTCGCATCCTATAAATAGTCCCGCGAGCGCTAAATTTAGCTCAGAATCAGCGACTGGCAGGTCCCTGGTGGACGGGTCTGTCCACGCGGCGCCAGCAGCGAAGGGGTGGCGGGTTTACGAACGGACTGGAAGACAAGCGACGGTAGGTTTGTTTTCAGCTGCTAGCAGGCCTGTTCTCCCCGTGTTGTTGTTATTATTGGAAGTGCCTGGATTAGTGTGTCCAAACATTGAGTGTGGTCGGGCATCTTCAATAGTTTGTTCACGTCGCAGGTTGGTAACTTATCATGGCCATTGTGTTCTTTCTTGTTGATTGTCATCTCCACTTCATGCTGCCCACTTTTTTCCCGGTGTAACTATTGGTTGTATGTCGCTGTTGATCACTTCTACCTCCTTGACATCATGCATTTACTTGCTGGTACAGAATGTTATCCAAGACCAGTGCTCATAATGTTAATTCTGCATGAATTGTTCAATGTGTTCAGTCAGATTAGTGATTATCTAAGTCATGTTTATATTTCTATAATCTAAGTCATGTTTGTTTTGTTGTGAGGTGATTATCTAAGTCATGTTTGTGTTCTTGTAAGGTGATTATCTAAGTCATGTTTATATTTCTATAAGGTGATTATCTAAGTCATGTTTGTGGTGCTGTAAGGTGATTATCTAAGTCATGTTTGTGTTGCTATAAAGTGATTATCTGAGTCAGGTTTGTGTTGCTGTAAGGTGATTACCCGAGTCAGGTTTGTTTTGATATAACCACTTAAGCCAGGTTTGTATTGCTGTAAAGTTAACAAGCCACACTTGATTGATGTTGCTATAAAGTTATCTAGCTACACCTGATTAATATTGCTATAAGGCTAACTAGCTAAACTTGATTGGTGTTCCTATAAGACTAACTTTCTACACCTGATTGATGTTGCTATAATTCTAACTAGCTACACCTGATTGGTGTTGCTGTACGGCTGTCTACACCTGATCGATGTTGCTATAAGGCTAATTAGCTACACGTGATTGGTATTGCTATAAATAAGGTAGACAGAGGTGTATGGTGCAGTTTTACAAAGTGAGGGAAGGAGTGAGTAAGGTGAGAAAAAAACGAATAGAAAGTATGAGAATGTATAAATGACAAACATGCAACATCCGATATTTCGGCGTGAGCCTTATTCGAGGATACATACACAACGAGACAAAAACACGAAGAACTTATCTGAATGTGTCTTCCTCCAAGTAGAAAACAGAAATGTGTGTAGTAGAAGGGAGAAGGAAAGACCACGCTGCCTCCAACAAAAGATGCCCGATATTGGTATTGCTATAAGGCTAACTATCAACATCTGATTTATGTTGCTATAAAGCTAACTAGCTACATTTGATTAGTGTTGCTATAAGGCTAACCAGCTACACTTGATTGGTCTTGTTGTAAGGCTAACTAGCTACACTTGATTGATTCTGCTATAAGGCTAACTAGCTACACCTGATTGATGTTGCTATAACGCTAACTAGCTACACATGATTGATATTGCTATGATGTTGCAAGCTAAGCCATGTTTGTGATACAATAAAGTAGTTAGCGAATCAGATTTGTGTTGCAATAACACAGGTTGTAACTCATCCAGAGTATATAGAGTTATAATAACTTAGCAAGTTATATTCTGAGTATATAGAGTTATAATAACTGATACAGTATATAAAGTTATTATAACTGAGCCAGTACACAGAGTTATAATACCTGAGCAGTGTATTGAGTTATAATAACTGAGCCAGGGTATAGAGTTATAATACCTGTGGCAAGTATGATTGTACAAGTGATGAGATAAATCTATGTAAACTGCAGTAAATGAAATAGGTAAGTGTTCTGGCAAGTTACACCGTGTTTTTCACCAGACTCACTCTAAACATGCAAGCACACGTTGAGCTGTGATTTTCTGGAAATATTTGCTTGCTACATACTTAACTATTGTGCGACGGCCAGGTGGTAGCTAGCTTGTCTTGCTGACAAGAACATCTGTATTATTTTAACCGTACTTTGTGCTGGCTACATCCAATATTGTGTAGTTATTTCTACGCCTCGTTCGGAAGCTGCAGCGGCGTGTAAGATCATATTCCTGGGTGACAGGGCCGACATCTCCAAGGAAAAGAAGACGGCGACAAACCTGCAGCGGTGTGTAAGATCATATTCCTGGGTGACAGGGCCGACATCTCCAAGGAAAAGAAGACGGCGACAAACCTGCAGCGGTGTGTAAGATCATATTCCTGGGTGACAAGGCCGACATCTCCAAGGAAAAGAAGACGGCGACAAACTTGCAGCGGCGTGTAAGATCATATTCCTGGGTGACAAGGCCGACATCTCCAAGGAAAAGAAGACAGCGACAAACCTGCAGCGGCCTGTAAGATCATATTCCTGGGTGACAGGGCCGACATCTCCAAGGAAAAGAAGACAGCGACAAAAGATAGTGTTGGCTGGTCAGTTGTCTTGTTGTATTATTATGTGCCGTGCTGGATAACGTTAACGACAGTGCCTCTCCATCGTGTACGATCCTGTGTATCAGCTCACATGCTTTTCTTTTTTTCATGTCACTTCCTCATTCCACTGACATACTCTTCTCATGATCTCCATATTTTTCTTTTCCCATTGAATTTTCCAGTGACTGCCAAGTTCTCTGTAAAACTTTTGTCTTCTAATGTCCAAGAAATTTTTCCTTACCAGTTTAACTAGTTTTCATTGTTATGAAACTTCTTTGAGGACCAATTCATTCCTTCTCTCTGTCCAGGCTCTTTGTTGCATCCTGCTCTAAAATCACATCTCTGTTGCTTTCAGTTTCTTTGTCATCTTTTTGTTAATTGTCCATGTTTAACAAGCATATAGTAATATTGGTTCCGCATAACACTGTAATACTATTTTCCCTGCTTTTAGGGACATCTCGCAAGCATGATTTTATAAGGGAATGACAGTATGGGGCTGGTTTCCTGTTGTCTTTCCTTTCGGTTTGTATACGTTTTGCTCATCAGCCTTTGTTCATAGAAACGCGCAAGACAGCTGTTCTGGTCTGCTTCTGTTTATTCAGGTATCCACAGCTGACTATCCACCACCCTAGAGCCAGAACAAGGACAGACTGCCCCTTCCTACAGTAGCTGTATATAACGTTACTTCTGGTTTTGTTTGGATAGTGCTGGTTCACCAGTCGTGTGTGATGTTTTTTTTTTTTAGTAAACTCATACAAACAGTGTTGACATTACTAATGTGTGACCTTATTCACAAGCGTTAATCCGGTCAATATCCAGGAACAGGGTGTGCCGGAATATCAGTGGTGGACGTGTGCTTTAAAAGTGTCTGCTGTTTGTGGCCTTATGATGAGACTGACGAGAATGATGGGTCAGACATTAGCTATATTTAATGCGTAGTTGTTTGTGCAGTGCTTCCTCGAGCAGGCACAGGAATCTAGTATTTATGTTGTGGGAGATGTGTGCTTCAATTGTACAGAAGATTAAAAAAATGATTAAAATGCTCAGAAACAAGAATGGCATATAGTAAGATGAGCATACGAAGCTTTCCTACAGTAAAGTAACAGAGGACAGTGGTGTATGATTAGATATGGAAATAATCGTAGACAAAGCATTTTATACGTGAGAGAAAGAAAAGTCACAAGAGAAATATCAGCAATTTGAACCACGGGCTCAGTCAATCATTTGCATCTCTTCCCTAGTGGAACTTTGCCTCCCTAACAGCTCTCCTGTGGGCCTCTCGATTGTAAGCAAGATAGCCTGCTGCTGATGCGTCCATTTGCAGATCATCAACAGTGTCTTGCAGCCATCTTCGCCTTGGTCTTCCTCTCTTTCTTTTTCCCATTATGTCCCCTTCCAAGACGGTCTTCTCTAGATTATTATGACGTTTAATGTGTCCAAAATATTTAAGTTTTCTCTGTTTAATCTTATTTGCTAGCCAACCTTCTTTAGTATTAAGTTTTTGTAGTATGGGTATCTTGGCCCAGCTCCCAGGTAATTCTCTTGTGCTATTTCTTTCTCTCTCGTCTAAAAGTGCCTTTTTTTAAAATGAAGAACATATAAAAGTCCAGTTTTTAGATAGAAGCCATTTTCACGGATCTCTCTCTCTCTCTCTCTCCTCTCTCTCTCTCTCTCTCTCACAGCAGATAAAAACACAATAGAGGGAAAATTAACACTCTGCTTTTGCTGGGCCTTTTTTTTGTTTTTTGTTTTTGTTTTTTTTTGTTTGTTGTTATTATTGGTGTCCTCCTTATAAGAAAGACGGAGAGAAAATGCGCCCAAATAGATGTAGGTAAACACAGGCGATGAAGGAAGAAATCAGCTAAAAGGAAGATGGCAGGCAGCCTAATAGCGCTGCAAGTTATGCTGTATGTGAGGCCAGCTTGTTCCCGGCAGATAGTATGATCTCAACAAAAGCCGCCCAGATGGTGCAGATAATACAAGTGAGAAAACAGTATAGGGGGGGGGGATGGGTCAGTGAAGGAAGGATCAGAGTGAGGACACTAATAGGACAAGATTGCTCACTTAGGATGTCTTGGTAAGGAAGCTGTTAAAGCTTTTTGGCGGCTGGCGACGGATAGAAAGTGCTGGAAAATTAACCTTCAGTTGCCAGTGGCGAGAATGAGAAACTGCCGCAGGGTGACAAGGAAGGTGGCCATGAATAAGAGAAACAGAAAGAGGGACCAGCTACTTGAAAATGTAAAGTAGTTTAAAGAAAGCTCAGTTTATTGTTCATTCCAGCTGTGAGAATACAGCCAGTCTGGAAAATATGGCGCTGTTCCAGAGCTTTCCGAGATCGTTCATCGGAAGAAGAAGAGCAGAGTGCAGTGACAGAAATTTCCCATTTTCCTTGGTGGCGTTCTTGAAAGAAGTGCTTGGCGAGCGATGTCAGTGCCATCTTGTATACATTGTTCAGATGCTGGCCAAACCGGTTTACTAAAGTGTAGGCCAGTCTCCCGTATATGCTTCACGTCGCATCGCCTGCATAGAATGACATATTTGATGTTGCGAGAAATGCAGATAAAAGCCCTCCTGAATTGATAGCTTGGACTTTGAGAAGGAAACCTGACTTTTCTCAACAACAAATTGACAAGTATTCCATTTTCGGCGGCCGCAACGTTTGGTGCAAGAGAGGGCGGTGTCTGCTGACTTGAGACGACTTCTAACTAGTAGATGCTTGAGGTTCTTGCCTTCTCCGTAGGCCACTAGTTGGGTTTCCACAAAGAGTTTGTGTTTCAGGCTCGATCTGGAGGAGATGGAGATGACGAAACAAAATGTTATTAACTGCCAAACTGTGGGAGTGGTGCGTGAGTACCAGTTTCATTCTGTCCGAGCTCCAAGATGGTTTAGGAGTGATAGCTTCTTGTCGCGAGATATGACTGACGCGGTTCCAGAATGAAATGAGAGCATGTTTCGTGTGGCTGCGATGGTGGACAGCGTCCTGTTGGCTTGCTCACGAAAGTCAAGATCCTCAGTACAAAAACGTCACAACCTAAGCAGCTGCGAATAAAGAAATAAACTCTTCACACAAGCGCTGTGTTATGTCCAGCAGTTGTCTTTCGTATCGGTGTCCTATTTGCTGACAGTTGCAGGCTTATTTGTTCCAGAACTGATAAGATAATGCTTGATCTAGATCAAGGCCCACATTTGAGGAGGGGGGGGGGGGAAGAGTAGGCCGTGAACAAAAGTGCATACAAGCATTTCTTTTTCTTTTTAAACCAGCATTCGGCGCCTTTGTGAATATCAGTAGAACAACAACTAATACAGATTTGATACAATACACGGCTGCGTACAGTATGATCATCACAGCTGATTGTGCAGATACTTGTGCTGCTTTCATATTGTGCACTTGTAGCAGGGCTTGTCAAGTAGCCTGGCACAGGACTAGGAGAAGCCGTTTTAGACGGGCGCAAGTTTCTCCTTTTTTTTCCTGGCTTTGTAGTAGCCGGCATCAGGTGAGAAGAGAAGGGTTGACAGTCCCGATGTCCAGGCCACCAAAGACAGTGCAGCAAGTACTCGGACAAACAGCCTTCATCTGTGACAGCACAGAATCATTGCCGTAGATACAACATTAATAACCCATCAGCAGACAAGAAGCAACAATTATCTGGAAACCATGACCATCTCACTAATATACATTCTCATTAATATACCATCTTACTGATATATAATCTCATTATATACAATCTCACTAATACACCATCTTACTAATATATAATAAAGTTTGTTTATGTATTTTTGTGTATTTTTGTATTATATAAGATGTTCTTTTATATATATATATATATATATATATATTGATGACTGCTCTGAATTATACAGTCCATTATAATGTTTAGATGTTCGTATTGGATAATACTATAATTTTATTGTTTCTGTTTGAATTTCACACACATCACGAATGGCCTCACCGATATTACGTGTTTTATTAAATCAAAGTCTCAGCATAAGTTGTAGATTCCATTTAATTCGGTCTAGTAATAGTTCAGATGCAATAGTTGATAACATCACGTGGGTTGAATAAGTTAATCATTTGTGCACAAAATCAAACTCTGTCATATTCAACGTGCAGTGTTTCAGCAGTGTTCTCAACTTCAGAATATTCTACACTTGATACGAGAACATTTCCTAACTCAGTTCTATATCAGATCAACTAATTCCTTGACTAAATCATTGTACTCGAAGTTTCAAAAGTAAAAAATCTTCAAAATCACTTGAAACACATCTTCAGTCTAACACTACTTCTCGTTCTCTTTCTTGTTCTTCTACTTGTCTGCATGTGTTCTCCCTTCTTGTCCCCCTGGTGCACTACTCTTCCTTCTCTCGCTATCTCTCTAAAACTAGCCCCACCCCCGACTTGTATGTGGTCAGTCAGTTGTCCAACAGGCCACGCCTCTAAATATTTAATTGTTCAGCGGGCCTAGTCAGTCTAGTCCCTTATCTCAAAATCCTGTGCACATTCATTCATTTGCATGTCCCTTGCGGAACTTTGCCTCCCTAATAGCACTCCTGTAGACCTCTCGGTTGTAAGCAAGATGGCCTGCTGCTGATGCATCCATTTTCAGATCATCAGTGATGTCTTGTAACCATCTTCGCTTTGTTCTTCCTCTCTTTCATTCCAAGACGGTCTTCTCTAGATTATCATGACGTTTAATGTGTCCAAAATATTTAAGTTTTCTCTGTTTATCCTCTTTACTAGCCAGCCTTCTTCAGTATTAAGTTCTTGCAGTATGGATATATTTGTTCTTTTTAGTGTCCATGATATTTAAATAATTCTTCTGTAGCATTTACATTCAAAGGCAATTATATGTTTCTCAGCTGTTTTGTTAAGTGTCCAGGTCTCACTGCATACGTGTGCAAATAGTGTCCTAAAATTAGCAACCATGCCATACCTGTTAGTCGCGTCAATTCCGTCTATCTAATTGTTATTTTTAATTAAGTCCACTATCTCTTTCATTGGTATGCTTCATGGAGTAATCTGTTCTCTGTTTTTATTTGTCTTGCCATTTCTAGACTATCTGTCGTCAGCAAGACCCTTGACCCTTCCTACATCCATCTAGTGTCAATGTCTATTTTTCTACCTTGTTAGTTGTTTTCGAGTGTTTGAGTTGTTAGTACTGGACTAATTTACTTCCGAGCGTCCTTCCTTACTATTTTGTGGGGAGAGTTTACTTCTGCCACTTTTGTCAGCGTTCTGCATTTCTAAATGTCTACTTTTCTGTTACTATTTGATGTTACTATTTTGCGTATAATATATTCATAATTATAATCATAGTCATAAATAATAATAATACTATAATCATTACTTATAAGGCCATGCTACAAATGCACCATCTCACTTATATACCATCTCACTAATACACTATCTCACGAATACACCACCTCACCATTACACCATCTCACTAATACACCATATCACTAATAAATCATCTCACTATACATCATCTCACCAGTACACCATCTCACCAATACACCATTTCACAAATACACCATCTCACTAATACATCATCTCACCGGTACATCATCCTACTAATACACCATCGCACTAATACATCATCTCACTAATATATCATCTTACCAATACACTATCTTACCAATACATCATCTTACCAATACACCATCTCACTAATACACCATCTCAATAATACATCATCTCACTAATACACTATCTCACTAATACGTCATTTCACCAGTATATCATTACATCAATACATCATCACACTAATACATCATCTTACTGATACACTAGCTCACTGATACAGCATCTCACTGATACACTAGCTCACTGATACAACACCTCACTGATACACCAGATCACTGATACAACATATAACTGATACACCATCTCACTGATACAACATGTAACTGATAAACCAGATCACTGATACACTATCTCACTGATACAACATCTCACTGATGCAACATCTCACTGATGCAACATCTCACTGCTACACTAGTTCACTGATTCACTAGCTAGCTCAGTAACAAAGTAATGCATCATCTGTTTAGTGAACTAATTCAGTAGCCATTCGTTCACAATACTTTTCACAATTAGAGATATTTCCTGTTTTTTTTTAAAGTATGTTTTCTATACATTTGACATTTCTACCTGTTTATCAAGAATTTTCCTGCATACTACACACATTTTGCTGGACATGAGCAGTTATTTTGCTTGCTGAGTATGGGTATTCTTGTACATGCTAAACGTAAATTTTATTCTAATCAGACATTCACCTATTTGTCAGATCTAAGTTTTGTGTACAGCAAACATTCACCTATTTGTCAGATCTAAGTTTTGATTATTCACATATTTGTCAGATCTAAGTTTTGATTATTCACATATTTGTCAGATCTAAGTTTTGATTATTCACATATTTGTCAGATCTAAGTTTTGATTATTCACATATTTGTCAGATCTAAGTTTTGATTATTCACATATTTGTCAGATCTAAGTTTTGCATACAGCAGACATTCACCCATTTGTCAGATCTGACATTATTGTGTAGTTCTGGAATCTCTGGGGTATGATGCTGATGTTCGTATGTCTCCTCAGATCCTGTAGCACCTCATGAGACTGTGATGGAGGTGAACAGCTACCAGCAGCAGATGGCCAGGAAAGGTGAGTGACTGTTATATTCCATTTATGTTAAGTACAGTATCACACCTACAGGTTAGATTATGACTGCTTGAAGAACAGAGCTCTCTCTCTCCTCACACACACACACACTCTCTTTCCTCATACACCCTCTCCTTTCACTCACATTCTCTCTCTCTCTCACACGCTCTATCTCTCTCTCTCTTGCTCTCTCTCTCTCTTGCTCTCTCTCTCTTGCTCTCTCTCTCTCTCGCTCACATCTCTCCCTCACTCGCTTACCCAGTACAGACTGTAGATCAGCACAGACAACTCAGAATTCTACCCCTCAAATATAGAATCATTTTTAACAAAGTTAAGTTTGTTCACAGAATTCTGTCGCACAATGCTCCGCCTTACTTGTGGTCACTGTTTACATATAACACTAAAGATAGCCAGCGTTTAAAAAACTGCCTTCTTAAACCCAGGATTGATCTGTACAAGAAAAGCCTTGCATACTCTGCAGTACAGCTCTGGAACACCCTCCCCTACCGTTTAAAATCCATTAGTAATACTTCATCCTTTAACTCAGTCCTGTTTCATTATTTGCTTGCTTGTAATTATGTCTCCATAGAATAACTAGCACTCTCTCAACCCATGACTCGCCGGCCATCAAACACAAAAATGACATAGTTCGAAAAGTAACGTGTTAGATATTGTTAGAAGTTATTTTAGTGTTTGTTAAAAAACATATGTTGGAAGATCTGTGCTGACAATGTATTTTTGATTATATCAAAATACATTGAGGATTATTATCTCTGTGTGTGTGTGCGTGAGTGCTATTTTATTAGGTTAATTACTTCTTCTCTTTTACTTTGAATGTAATAGTTAAATCTTACACTCTTTTGATATGTTTTTTCCCAGTGTAATTTGTATACTTGTATTAAATTGAGTGTGTGGGAAGAATGAAAGTTGGAGTAATGAAGGGCAGAATGTAAGACGGGCCTGCGTGCCCAATTCTTTACCCGTTAAAAATAAAGATTATTCATTCATTCATTCATTCTCTCTCTCTCTCTGTCTCTCTCTCTCTCTCTCTCTCTCTGTCTCTCTCTCTTTCTCTCTCTCTCTGTTATTCCCACAAAACCATTCTCTGCCCTGTTGTGTTGCTGTGCTTGTACATCATCACGGCATCGTCAGTTTGACAAAGATAAAGAGAACAAGTTATTTGTGCTGCTTGTAGTGTAAGGTTTTCACGTCTTCCAGAAATACTGAACTACAACGTGAACAGTGCTAAGGTGCGCTTATATACTGTAGATGTCATGTCCACTTGCTAGTCAGATAATATACTGTAGATGTCATCCAGGAGAGTCCACTTGCTAGTCAGATAATATACTGTAGATGTCATCCAGGAGAGTCCACTTGCTAGTCAGATAATATACTGTAGATGTCATCCAGGAGAGTCCACTTGCTAGTCAGATAGTATACTGTAGATGTCATCCAGGAGAGTCCACTTGCTAGTCAGATAATATACTGTAGATGTCATCCAGGAGAGTCCACTTGCTAGTCAGATAATACTGTAGATGTAATCATGGGCGTCTGATGTCGTTAGTTGGAGAATTTCTTCTCATCTCCTGTTTGTTTGGCCGTGTGGGATGGATGGATGGATGGATGGGTGGGTGGGTGGGTGGTTGGGTGTCGGGCGGGCGGGTGAGACTCTGAAGTTAAGAGAAGCCAGTTTAGTGGGCGGAACATTCCCTTGATGAAGTTAAAAGACTCTGCGAGAACAGGAAAACTTGGCAAACAACTATGCAAGCCCATGTGACGTTTAACAGCACAGGAAGGATTTAAGATGTATAAAGTCCGTCCAGATTTTAATATTTTTGGGCCTATACATGTCAGAATCAAACTATATTCATTCATTCATTTGCATGTCTCTTGCGGAACTTTGGCTCCCTAACAGCACTCCTGTAGGCCTCTCAGTTGTACGCAAGATTACCTGCTACTGATGCATCCATTCGCAGATCATCAACGATGTCTTGCAGCCATCATCGCCTTGGTCATCCTCTCTTTCTTTTCCCCATTATATACCCTTCCAAGACGGTCTTCTCTAGATTATCATGTTTAATGTGTCCAGAATATTTAAGTTTTCTCTATTTAATCCTCTTTACTAGTCAGCCTTCTTCAATATTAAGTTCTTGTAGTATGGATATATATGTTCTTTTTTTGTGTTCATGTTATTTGAAGTACTCTTCTGCAGCATTTACATTCAAAGGCATTTATGTGTTTCTCAGCTGTTTTGATGCATGCCCTTAAAAATCTTATTTTTGTGATTCTCTCTGTTCCTCTCCACAGATTCTTTATTTGTTTTACTTTCTGAAGAGCGATAGATGTCCTCCTTTTAATTTCCCTCATTGTATCTCAATTATTAGTTAGTAGTGATCCAAGATATTCAAAACTCTCCACTTCTTCCAGTTTTTCATCATTGATACATATTTCAGCTGCCTTGTTTGTTTTGTCAGTTGTCATCAATTTAGTTTTCTTCGCATTAAGATAGAGGTTCTGCTCTTCACTGTTCTTACGGACTGACATGATTAGTTTTTCTATTCCATTTTGTGTTGTGGACAGTAATACTATAAGAAACATTTATAAGCTTGATATGTGTAGTTTTGTGTGTGTGTATTATTATTATAATATTCCTTTTGTAAATTTATTTCTTTTATTAAAAATTTGAAAAATGAATATATATTTCCGAGTTGATATTGAGCTATGGCTTGACATGATGAGAAAGTAAACTGTTCTTTGGCTGGATGTTTGAACAAAAAGAGAAGTATTTACATGTGCACTTGAAAGTCATTTCACTGGAGTCAGATATGCTTATCTTGGTCCAGCTCTTCCAGCGGTTGGAGAATTGTTCGTGTAGAAAATGTCTGAGAGCGCAGAATAAGAAAGTCATTTCTCTGTACTTCATCTGTATTGTAATGGTTTCATAGAGCTTCCTTGGACAGCACTGGCAGCACTGACAGCACTCACCTAATACAGCCTGTCACTAGACAGTTTTAACTCTAGCCATGCCTCAACAACAACAAGGCCGGCAACAACGCTCATTTCATGTTTTCTTTACGTTTTACTTACTCTATATTCATTACAATAATAATAATAATAATAATTTTTTTCTGAAGACGACAAAAAGAAACTAAACACACCAGGCGTATAAATGTATTTTATGACAGGTTGATAAATATTTACAATGTGCACGGACTTATAATACCATCCGGGTTTGCGCACACACACACACAGAGAGAGAGAGAGAGAGAGAGAGAGAGAGAGAGAGGGTGGACGAGAAAAAGAGTGCCACCACTGATAGTAGGTTGGGAGAAAGTAAAGAAAGGAAAGATAAATCATTACAAGAAATATTTCGCCCTGTAAGGCGGCAGACTGGTGATAAAAAGTGCCCCTTTCTGAGCGTCCCAACAGTCTGTTTTCTTATACAACAGTCTCTCTCTCTCTCTCTCTCTCTCTCTCTCTCTCTCTGCAGTACAGCTCTGGAACACCCTCCCCTACAATTTAAAATCCATTGGTAATACTTCATCCTTTAACTCAAACCTGTTTCATTATTTACTTGCTTGTAATTATATGCCTCCATAAAATAGCCAGCACTCTCTCAACACATGGCTCGTAAACCATCAAGTACTTCAGTGACATAGTTAGAAAAGCAACTTGTTAGATATTGTTAGAAATTATTTTAATGTTTGTTAAAAAAAAACATATGTTAGAAGATGATTTACAATGTATTTTTATTTATGCATATGTCTGCGGGTGTATGTGTGCGTGAGTGCTATTTTATTAGGTTAATGACTTCTTCTCTTTCACCTTGAATGTAATAGTTAATTCTTACACTCTTTTGATATGTTTTTCCTAATTTAATTTGTATTTTTTTACTAAATCAAGTGTGTGGGAAGAATGAAAGATGGAGTGATGAAGGGCAGAATGTGCCCAGTTCTTTACCCTTGAAAAATAAAGATTATTCATTCATTCATTCACTTTCTCTCTCTGTCTCTCTCTTTCTCTCACTTGAACATTCACATGATGATTTCAACACATAACACATACTCTCTCTTTCTTTCTCTGTCTCTATCTCTATTTCTCTCTCTTTCTCTCTCTGTCTCTCTCCTATCTCTCTCTGTCTCTGTCTCTGTCTCTCTACTACATGCCTCCATGAATTATAAAACTTAATAGTTATCTTAAGCTGCTCTTACAGACACTGAATACAATTAACTGTTTTCTGAATAGTCCCGAAAATTTTGTTTAGTAGATAGTCATTTATAATGTATGTAGTTACTTCTGTACTGAGTGAATGTTTAAGAGCGAAACGTAAATGTTATATTTTATTTTATGTCTCTCAGCTTCAAAGTTAGTTATGTTTGTTATATGAACAGCATATTTGTAGAATGTCTGGAATAGAGTGAAAGATGTATGATAAAGGGCAGAATGTCAGACGGGCCTGCGTGCCCAATTCTTAACCCTTTTGAAATAAAGATCAATCAATCAATCAATCAATCTCTCTCTCCGTTTGATATGGACTATATGCCTCCCTAAACATAGTCTAAAGTAGTTTACAGTATGGCTTGATTTTTGTAATTTTTTAAAACCGCTTTTCTATAAATTTGTTGGTTTTGAATGAATGTAAGAATACACGTTTATTTTGTATAAACTAGGAAAAAAAAAAGGTAGGAACAGCTTTATTATTTAGCGATTACAAAGTTGTGATATCCAAAGCAAGTTTATTTTATGCTGTTGCATAAATCAGAATGTGGAGTGTGTGGACAAGAGACAGTTTATTATTTATTTATGTGATCATTTGACTGGTTCTTCATGCTTATTATGCTCATTAACAAATGCTGAATGACTGTGACTGAGTGAAAGCTACATGATGAAGGGCAGAATGTTAGACGGGGCCGCGTGCCAAATTCTTAACCTTTTGAAAATAAAGTATGTTCGTTCGTTCATTTTCTCTCCACGGTAAACAGCAGGTAGTAACATTTGGAGTCAGGTGGTCGCCCTTTCCAAGCATCACAGATAAGAAGTAGACCAGCGACGATTGAAAACTATCTCACATGTTGTTAGTCTAGACCAAAGAGTGAAAACTATCTCAAGTGTTCTTAGCTTAGACCAAAGAGTGAAAACTATCTCACGTGTTGTTAGTCTAGAGCCTAGACCAAAGAGTGAAAACTATCTCACGTGTTATTAGTCTAGAGCCTAGACCAAAGAGTGAAAACTATCTCACGTGTTGTTAGTCTAGAGCCTAGACCAAAGAGTGAAAACTATCTCACGTGTTATTAGTCTAGAGCCTAGACCAAAGAGTGAAAACTATCTCACGTGTTATTAGTCTAGAGCCTAGACCAAAGAGTGAAAA
This sequence comes from Achatina immaculata, assembly GCA_009760885.1. Classification (NCBI taxonomy): domain Eukaryota; kingdom Metazoa; phylum Mollusca; class Gastropoda; order Stylommatophora; family Achatinidae; genus Lissachatina; species Lissachatina immaculata. The sequence continues at coordinate 37,635,592 of CM019717.1, read as the reverse complement.
CTATCTCACGTGTTATTAGTCTAGAGCCTAGACCAAAGAGTGAAAACTATCTCACGTGTTATTAGTCTAGAGCCTAGACCAAAGAGTGAAAACTATCTCACGTGTTATTAGTCTAGAGCCTAGACCAAAGAGTGAAAACTATCTCACGTGTTATTAGTCTAGAGCCTAGACCAAAGAGTGAAAACTATCTCACGTGTTATTAGTCTAGAGTCTAGACCAAAGAGTGAAAACTATCTCACGTATTGTTAGTCTAGAGTCTAGACCAAAGAGTGAAAACTATATCACGTGTTATTAGTCTAGACCCTAGACCAAAGAGTGAAAACTATCTCACGTGTTATTAGCCTAGACCAAATGAATGTTAAGAGATGAAGGGAGAATATCAGATGACCCCATTTGTCCAAATCGTCACCGTTTGAAAAAAATTTCTCTCGTTCATTTGGTTCGTTCACTGCAGCCATGAAAGAAATTTGTAATTGATTTTGGCTGTATGCCCATAGTCTGCTCTGAACTGTAGTTAGGTCAGTTGTTACTATAGCTACAGAGCCCCGACTGTAGTTAAGTAAGTTGTTACTATGTATACAGAGTCGCGATTGTAGTTTGGTCAGTTGTTACTATAGCTACAGAGTATCGACTGTAGTTAAGTAAGTTGTTACTATGTACACAGAGTCGCGATTGTAGTTTGGTCAGTTGTTACTATAGCTACAGAGTATCGACTGTAGTTAGTTGTTACTATAACTACAGAGTATCGACTGTAGTTAAGTCAGTTGTTACTGTAGCTACAGAGCCGCGACTGTAGTTAAGACAATTGTTACTATATCTACAGAGTATCGACTATAGTTAAGTCAGTTGTTACTATGTATACTGAATTGGGATTGTATTTTGGTCAGATAGATGGGAAATGCAGAATATAAATTAGGAACAGAATAGACCAAGCAAAGACTGCATTTCAGAGAATGAGAAACATATTAACCAACACATCCTTATCAATGAATGTTAGAAAACGAGTCCTAAAATTCTATATTGAACCTATGTTGTTATATGGAAGTGAATCATGGACAATAGGGGTTCTAAGGACTGCAAACGCGCCACAAACAGCCTCTGGCAGTCAAGTCCAGCTCCTGGCCTTCCCGTGGCAGAACTGTTTAAACTGACAGGAGAAGGGGCGAGGGCGAATATCTGGCGCCTGAAAACCAGTTACTTAGGGTAGATGAGTGTCACGTTTGGTAGCTCATCTGCCGCTGTTGGCGAGATCTTCAGCTGCCGTGCGTGGAGCGGTGCTCTTCCCGGCCAATGAAGAAATTTGCAAATGAGGTTGCCGCGCAGCATCACTGCGGAAAAGGTGGTTGAAAGAATAAAGCGAAGCAAACAGTCAAATCACGGCACCTCTGGTCTGGAGGTCGGCCACGTCCTGAGTGCAGTCATATCGTGTGAAATGCATGAACCGGTTTGTCCCAGAGGTTAAGTCACTGCTGGCTTGACTTTTCAAATGCCGCGCGTGGAGTGAAGCTCCTCCCGGTTAAGGAAGTAAATGCGGAAATAAAGGTTGCTGTGCGGCGCCGATGGGAAAAGGTGGTGGAAAGTGAAGTTTAACCTGGTATGTCCAGTAGTATCGCTACGAGAGCTATACCACGGCACCTCTGCTCTAGAGGCCGCCTACGTCCGAAATACACCTACACTGGTGAAATATGCCTAAACCGGCACACACCAGGGGTGGAACTCGATGGCTAGACATGTCATGCCACCTCCGCTCTAGAGGTCGGTAACGCCTGATAAACACCCATACTGGTGAATTTTGCCTAAACCGGCTCATACCAGGGGTGAATCTTGAAGGCTATGAATGTCACAGTACCTCTGCCCTAGAGGTCGGTCCCGTCCCAAACATGCCCATACTGGGAAATGCCTAAACCGGCTCAACCCAGGGGTAGAAGTCACTAGTGGCGAGGATTCGTCCTCCTGGACAAAAGCTCCATCCTGGTCACAACTAGGAAGGGTAGCGGCCACGACCGCAAAATGCTGAAGTCGGAGACACTGGACCAGGGAAGTCTAGATAGGCAACCACCTCTCACCCGGCGGGGATGTCTGCGTATCCTAATCACGCTGAGGTTTTCCGGTGAGAAAGTCCAACCCTGGACTGGATGGGCAACCACCTCTCACCCGGCGGTGATACACGGGTATCTCATAACACGTCGAGGTTTTCCGGTGAGAAAGTCCAACTCTGTCCTGGGTGGGCTAACGCCTCTCACCCAGCGGGGATGCACTGATATTCCAAACACGTCGAGGTCTTCCGGTGAGAAAGTCCAACCCTAGACCAAACTGGTGCAATGAAAACCACGGTGTCACGCAATCCCGCTTCCGAGACCCACCAAGAATACAGGCTAAAGCACTGTGATACTCTGAACCCCTTGTGGTCCTTCGTGGAACTCATGTGGTCTATTTTGGACCACACAGGGGACCACCGGACCTAACGAGGACCACATGTGTGAATTCAGTAGGTTCACAGTGCGGTTTTTGGTGGTAGAAGTGAACGAAGAAGAAGAAGAAGAAGAATGGACAATAGGCAAGTCTGCACAAAAATCACTGGAAGCAGCAGAAATGTGGTTTATTAGAAGAATGTTGCGAATCCCCTGGACAGCAAAAATAGCTAATGAAGAATGTATGAGAAGAGCTGGAGAGGCAAAAAACCTTGTCAAAAAGATAAGAGAAAGACAGTGTACTTTCATAGGACATGCAATGAGAAGAGGGGGCATTGAAAATATTATAACAACAGGAAAAATAAGAGGAAGAAGATCAAGAGGAAGACCAAGAGAAATGATACCTATGTTGTTATATGGAAGTGAATCATGGACAATAGGGGTTCTAAGGACTGCAAACGCGCCACAAACAGCCTCTGGCAGTCAAGTCCAGCTCCTGGCCTTCCCGTGGCAGAACTGTTTAAACTGACAGGAGAAGGGGCGAGGGCGAATATCTGGCGCCTGAAAACCAGTTACTTAGGGTAGATGAGTGTCACGTTTGGTAGCTCATCTGCCGCTGTTGGCGAGATCTTCAGCTGCCGTGCGTGGAGCGGTGCTCTTCCCGGCCAATGAAGAAATTTGCAAATGAGGTTGCCGCGCAGCATCACTGCGGAAAAGGTGGTTGAAAGAATAAAGCGAAGCAAACAGTCAAATCACGGCACCTCTGGTCTGGAGGTCGGCCACGTCCTGAGTGCAGTCATATCGTGTGAAATGCATGAACCGGTTTGTCCCAGAGGTTAAGTCACTGCTGGCTTGACTTTTCAAATGCCGCGCGTGGAGTGAAGCTCCTCCCGGTTAAGGAAGTAAATGCGGAAATAAAGGTTGCTGTGCGGCGCCGATGGGAAAAGGTGGTGGAAAGTGAAGTTTAACCTGGTATGTCCAGTAGTATCGCTACGAGAGCTATACCACGGCACCTCTGCTCTAGAGGCCGCCTACGTCCGAAATACACCTACACTGGTGAAATATGCCTAAACCGGCACACACCAGGGGTGGAACTCGATGGCTAGACATGTCATGCCACCTCCGCTCTAGAGGTCGGTAACGCCTGATAAACACCCATACTGGTGAATTTTGCCTAAACCGGCTCATACCAGGGGTGAATCTTGAAGGCTATGAATGTCACAGTACCTCTGCCCTAGAGGTCGGTCCCGTCCCAAACATGCCCATACTGGGAAATGCCTAAACCGGCTCAACCCAGGGGTAGAAGTCACTAGTGGCGAGGATTCGTCCTCCTGGACAAAAGCTCCATCCTGGTCACAACTAGGAAGGGTAGCGGCCACGACCGCAAAATGCTGAAGTCGGAGACACTGGACCAGGGAAGTCTAGATAGGCAACCACCTCTCACCCGGCGGGGATGTCTGCGTATCCTAATCACGCTGAGGTTTTCCGGTGAGAAAGTCCAACCCTGGACTGGATGGGCAACCACCTCTCACCCGGCGGTGATACACGGGTATCTCATAACACGTCGAGGTTTTCCGGTGAGAAAGTCCAACTCTGTCCTGGGTGGGCTAACGCCTCTCACCCAGCGGGGATGCACTGATATTCCAAACACGTCGAGGTCTTCCGGTGAGAAAGTCCAACCCTAGACCAAACTGGTGCAATGAAAACCACGGTGTCACGCAATCCCGCTTCCGAGACCCACCAAGAATACAGGCTAAAGCACTGTGATACTCTGAACCCCTTGTGGTCCTTCGTGGAACTCATGTGGTCTATTTTGGACCACACAGGGGACCACCGGACCTAACGAGGACCACATGTGTGAATTCAGTAGGTTCACAGTGCGGTTTTTGGTGGTAGAAGTGAACGAAGAAGAAGAAGAAGAAGAATGGACAATAGGCAAGTCTGCACAAAAATCACTGGAAGCAGCAGAAATGTGGTTTATTAGAAGAATGTTGCGAATCCCCTGGACAGCAAAAATAACTAATGAAGAATGTATGAGAAGAGCTGGAGAGGCAAAAAACCTTGTCAAAAAGATAAGAGAAAGACAATGTACTTTCATAGGACATGCAATGAGAAGAGGGGGCATTGAAAATATTATAACAACAGGAAAAATAAGAGGAAGAAGATCAAGAGGAAGACCAAGAGAAATGATACTGGACAGTCTGACGGGATGGTGTGAGAGGAGATCACCAACTGAGCTGATGGCCTGCATGAAGGATCGGATACTCTGGAGAAGCATAATAGCCAACGCCAGTCGGCACGGCACATGATGATGATGATGATGTTACTATAGCTACAGAGTATCGACTGTAAAGTCAGTTGTTACTATAGCTACAGAGTATCGACTGTAGTTGAGTCAGTTGTTACTTTAGCTACAGAGTATCTATTCTAGTTAACTCAGGTGTTACTATAGCTACAGAGTATCGATTGTAGTTTAGGTCAGTTGTTAGTGACCCATTGTTATTATAACATTTCCCCAGTAGTAAATAGATAATAGTGTTATTACATTTACCTAGCTATAATTTACTGTAGGAGGAGCGGATACGACAGTTACCTAGCTATAATTTACTGACAACTCTCTACCAAAAATAGCACTAAGATGGACACCACAGGGGAACAGAAGTAAGGGTAGACCAAAAGAGACATGGAGAAGAACAACAGAAAGGATGTTGAGCAATAGAGGGCTCACCTGGGCAAGAGCAGAAAAAAAAGGCAAAGGACAGGCATTTGTGGAAACCCTTGCGGAAGCCCCATGTGCCCTAGGCACTTAAGGTTCAGAGAATTTACAGGAGGAGGATCCTGTACGACAAGTATCTACTGTATTAGGAGCCGGTAGGAGAATTACCTAGCTGTAATTTACTGTAAGAGGAGTCGGTACCACAATTACCTAGGTATAATTTACTGTAGGAGGAGCCAGTACGACAATTATCTAGCTATAATTTACTGTATTAGGAGCCGGTAGGAGAATTACCTAGCTTTACTGTAGGAGGAGTCGGTACCATAATTACCTAGGTATAATTTACTGTAGGAGGAGCCGGTACGACAATTACATAGGTGTAATTTACTGTAGGATGAGGCGGTACACAAATACCTAGGTATAATTTACTGTAGGATGAGTTGGTAATACAATTACCTAGCTATAACTGACTATAGGAAGAATATATTTTTTGTATCATTTCAAATCGTAAGGGAACCAACCCACAGCCGTTTTGACTGGCTTGACTAAGTGTGCGTAATATTTTTATGAAGCAAGAAGCCAAGAAATACGTCACAACATAAAGCATATTTAGGTGTATATGACGTCAGTGACAACTAGGATGCACAGAACAGTGAGTCAAGTGTGCACTATTATTAGCTTTGTGGTCGTAGGTTAATGAGAGAGTTTGGGAGTCCGCTACCAAAGCTGACAGCTTTTCCATTGACGTCAATCCGCGGTCACGTGACGTCTAAACATAGCTGAGAGGTTGAAGACGAGTTTCTAATATGACGCCAACTTCACAGTACAGAAAGATATGGACGAGTGGCAGTTTGCTGGGCGGGTTTGGGAGGAGGGGAGAAACACATTGACAGTCGGAATAGAATGGTACGGATAGGTTGCAGACACACTTCATATATCTGTATTACGTGGATGGTGAACATAGGATAAAGGGTGTGAAGTTGAATATATCAAGATACACAAGTGCTCGTGTACATCTTGTACCTGTCATCATACAAAGCAGCCACGTGGTTATGTATGCTTACATCTGGCACAAGTGGTTATGTACATCTGGCACAAATGGTTATGTACGTCTGGCACAAGTGGTTATACAAATCTTGCGCAAGTGGTGTATGTCTCCTACATGTGGGTGTATAAATCACTTAAAATTTTGTGTGTAAATCTCCCATAGCTGGGTGTACACATCTCCCACAATAAAACTGGCAGAAGTGGTCACATAGATCCCCGGTGTAGTTATGTTACTTTCAGTCCAGCAGTCACCAGATATGGGTGGTAGGTTTGTACACAAGAATTGACATCAGCTGACCTTTACATGCTGTACTAAAATGGAAATGTGTAGACATTTCACATAGAAATATTTATTTAAAGAAAAAATTTTCCCAAGAATTTCTTCCATGTGTTTTGATAGAATTGTATCATTTATGTTGTAAATCTGCTGACATGTAATGTTTAGGTAGAATGTTGAATATCTTAAATCTGTGAACATGTAAATTGTGGGTAAAATGTCATTACATTTACCTAGCTATAATTTACTGTAGGAGGAGCGGATACGACAGTTACCTAGCTATAATTTACTGACAACTCTCTACCAAAAATAGCACTAAGATGGACACCACAGGGGAACAGAAGTAAGGGTAGACCAAAAGAGACATGGAGAAGAACAACAGAAAAGATGTTGAGCAATAGAGGGCTCACCTGGGCAAGAGCAGAAAAAAAGGCAAAGGACAGGCATTTGTGGAAACCCTTGCGGAAGCCCCATGTGCCCTAGGCACTTAAGGTTCAGAGAATTTACAGGAGGAGGATCCTGTACGACAAGTATCTACTGTATTAGGAGCCGGTAGGAGAATTACCTAGCTATAATTTACTGTAAGAGGAGTCGGTACCACAATTACCTAGGTATAATTTACTGTAGGAGGAGCCAGTACGACAATTAGCTATAATTTACTGTATTAGGAGCCGGTAGGAGAATTACCTAGCTTTACTGTAGGAGGAGTCGGTACCATAATTACCTAGGTATAATTTACTGTAGGAGGAGCCGGTACGACAATTACATAGGTGTAATTTACTGTAGGATGAGGCGGTACACAAATACCTAGGTATAATTTACTGTAGGATGAGTTGGTAATACAATTACCTAGCTATAACTGACTATAGGAAGAATATATTTTTTGTATCATTTCAAATCGTAAGGGAACCAACTCACAGCCGTTTTGACTGGCTTGACTAAGTGTGCGTAATATTTTTATGAAGCAAGAAGCCAAGAAATACGTCACAACATAAAGCATATTTACGTGTATATGACGTCAGTGACAACTAGGATGCACAGAACAGTGAGTCAAGTGTGCACTATTATTAGCTTTGTGGTCGTAGGTTAATGAGAGAGTTTGGGAGTCCGCTACCAAAGCTGACAGCTTTTCCATTGACGTCAATCCGCGGTCACGTGACGTCTAAACATAGCTGAGAGGTTGAAGACGAGTTTCTAATATGACGCCAACTTCACAGTACAGAAAGATACGGACGAGTGGCAGTTTGCTGGGCGGGTTTGGGAGGAGGGGAGAAACACATTGACAGTCGGAATAGAATGGTACGGATAGGTTGCAGACACACTTCATATATCTGTATTACGTGGATGGTGAACATAGGATAAAGGGTGTGAAGTTGAATATATCAAGATACACAAGTGCTCGTGTACATCTTGTACCTGTCATCATACAAAGCAGCCACGTGGTTATGTATGCTTACATCTGGCACAAGTGGTTATGTACATCTGGCACAAATGGTTATGTACGTCTGGCACAAGTGGTTATACAAATCTTGCGCAAGTGGTGTATGTCTCCTACATGTGGGTGTATAAATCACTTAAAATTTTGTGTGTAAATCTCCCATAGCTGGGTGTACACATCTCCCACAATAAAACTGGCAGAAGTGGTCACATAGATCCCCGGTGTAGTTATGTTACTTTCAGTCCAGCAGTCACCAGATATGGGTGGTAGGTTTGTACACAAGAATTGACATCAGCTGACCTTTACATGCTGTACTAAAATGGAAATGTGTAGACATTTCACATAGAAATATTTATTTAAAGAAAAAATTTTCCCAAGAATTTCTTCCATGTGTTTTGATAGAATTGTATCATTTATGTTGTAAATCTGCTGACATGTAATGTTTAGGTAGAATGTTGAATATCTTAAATCTGTGAACATGTAAATTGTGGGTAAAATGTCATGTATGCTTTAAATCTGCTGAGTGTGATATCTGGGTAAAATGTTATACAGAACTTAAATGTGCTGTTTTAAGTATACTGTCATTCATACTTTACATCTGCTGATGTGTACTGTTTCAAACATAATATCATTGATATCTTAAAATCTCACTGTCATCTACTCTGTCCTGCCCTAAGACTTGCACACTAAGATCTTTTGTTCCAACCACTTCCTTAATATATTCTGTCCAGATTGTCATATACTCTGTCCTGCCCCCTTCCTCCATTCCTTCTTCACTGCCAACCAGTCAGATAAGCATGGTAGTTTCCAGGTCTGTATATAAGAAGTTAAAATGTTCATATACATGCTGTGTGAAATGGCATCATTCAAGCCACAAGATAGTTTTTTTTTCCCCCTTCCATTGTTATTTGTTATGCAAGTTTAGACTTTCTCTTCTTGCCCTATGTCTTCATGCTATATGTGTTTTGTATGTCAACTGTGTGTTCCTTTATTGAATAAAGCAGCTCCCGTGTTAGAAAAAAATAATCTTATTATTTCATATCTCACTTCTGTGGCTTTGTATTTAAATATCTAGTTCGTATACTTACACACCACTGTTGTGTAAGTGCTAGACTTCGTTTTTTTTATTCCCTGATTTTGTGTAAGCATTAGACTGTGTGTTTTGTTCCCTGATTTTGTGTAAGCGTTAGACTGTGTGTTTTGTTCCCTGATTTTGTGTAAGCGTTAGACTTTGTGTTTTGTTCCCTGATTTTGTGTAAGTGTTAGACTTTGTTTTCTGATTTTGTGTAAGTGTTAGACTTTGTTTTGTTCCCTGATTTTGTGTAGACTTTGTTTTCTGATTTTGTGTAAGTGTTAGACTTTGTTTTGTTCCCTGATTTTGTGTAAGTGTTAGACTTTGTTTTGTTCTCTGATTTTATGTAAGTGTTAGACTTTGTGTTTTATTCCCTGATTTTGTGTAAGTGTTAGACTTTGTTTTGTTCTCTGATTTTGTGTAAGTGTTAAACTTTGTGTTTTGTTCCCTGATTTTGTGTAAGTGTTAGACTTTGTTTTGTTCTCTGATTTTGTGTAAGTGTTAAACTTTGTGTTTTGTTCTCTGATTTTGTGTAAGTGTTAAACTTTGTTTTGTTCTCTGATTTTGTGTAAGTGTTAGACTTTGTGTTTTGTTCTCTGATTTTGTGTAAGTGTTAAACTTTGTTTTGTTCTCTGATTTTGTGTAAGTGTTAAACTTTGTGTTTTGTTCTCTGATTTTGTGTAAGTGTTAAACTTTGTTTTGTTCTCTGATTTTGTGTAAGTGTTAAACTTTGTGTTTTGTTCCCTGATTTTGTGTAAGTGTTAGACTTTGTTTTGTTCCCTGATTCTGTGTAAGTGTTAAACTTTGTGTTTTGTTCTCTGATATTGTGTAAGTGTTAGACTTTGTTTTGTTCTCTGATTTTGTGTAAGTGTTAAACTTTGTGTTTTGTTCCCTGATTTTGTGTAAGTGTTAAACTTTGTGTTTTGTTCCCTGATTTTGTGTAAGTGTTAGACTTTGTTTTGTTCTCTGATTTTGTGTAAGTGTTAGACTTTGTTTTCTGATTTTGTGTAAGTGTTAGACTTTGTTTTGTTCCCTGATTTTGTGTAAGTGTTAAACTTTGTGTTTTGTTCCTGATTTTGTGTAAGTGTTAGACTTTGTTTTGTTCTCTGATTTTGTGTAAGTGTTAAACTTTGTTTTGTTCCCTGATTTTGTGTAAGTGTTAAACTTGTGTTTTGTTCCCTGATTTTTGTGTTAAGTGTTAAACTTTGTGTTTTGTTCCCTGATTTTGTGTAAGTGTTAGACTATGTATCTTCAACTCTTGATCTGTTCATTACAGGTAGCATTGTTTTGTTATTGATATCGAGATTGTTATTTGTTGTCACAATATGTGGAGGATGTTTTCTTGTGGAGAATTATGTTACATACATCTATGATGACATGCCAAGGATATCTTCTTGTAGAGAATTCTGCAGGAAAACACCCTCAACAACTTTGAGGACCTCTTCATTTGTTTTTTTGTCTGTCCAGAGTTTTTGTTACATCTTTCTCTAAAACTACGTCTCTGTTGCTTCCAGTTTCTTTGTCATCTTCCTGTTGACCGTCCAAGTTTCACAACCTTTTAGCAACATTGACTTTGTATACAACTCTAGGACTCTTTTTCACACCTGTAAGGACATCTTATTTCTTACTATCTTCTTTATGTCATTTAAAAAACTGCCTTTACCTGTTCATGATTTTTTCTTTCATATGTGCACTTGCTCATATGCCATCTTCCGTTGTTGTTTTGGAGGTAATTGAATTTATTTATCTGCATCAGTGTTTTCCCACTTAAAAAAGATGTTGCACTATGGCATGTTCAGTCTTTTTTATGTTGCAGTTGTTTCTGCCTTGTTGGTATTTAGCTCTAGCTCTCTTTTATTTGCTCTCTTCACTAATATTATTCCTTTTCTGCTCTTAGAACCCGTCACCCACATATCTCAGGTTATTGATATTATGGCCTCCTAGTTTAATTTCACGTTCTAATGCTCTCATAATCTTTTCACTGTATAATAAGAAATAGATCAGGTGACAGCATGCACCGTTGTCTTATGTCTCATTTTGTATCCTGAAATGCACCCATGTCATTGTTCAGTCAGCAGACATTGAACATTTGTGAGTTATATGTTGTCTATGATGATATGATGAGGGTGTCTTATTGTAGTGAATAGTGAGTTACTTATGTCTATGATGATATGATGAGGGTGTCTTCTTGTAGTGAATAGTGAGTTACTTATGTCTATGATGATATGATGAGGGTGTCTTCTCGTAGAGGATAGTGAGTTACATATTTCTGTATACTTAGGAATGATTATAACAGCTGAATGGAAATGTCACAACAAAATAAAAAGCAGACGTGCTCAGGCCAAGTCAGCATTCCAGAAAATGAGAAACGTCTTGTGCAACAGATCCATATCAATGGAAGCAAGATTCCAAGTACTTAAAAGTTACATCAAGCAAGTTTTGTTTTATGGATAAGAAGCATAGTCCATGAATAAGAGAGTACAGCGAGAAATGGAGGCCATGGAGATGTGTTTTATAAGAAAGATGTTGAAGGTACCATGGACAGCCAAGAAAACCATTGAAGAAATCTTAAGAGAGGCTGGAGTTAAAGGCAAATTACAACAAAGATCAGAGGCAGACAAGCAAGATTTGTAGGACATTTTCTAAGAAGAGGAAAATTGGAACACATTGTGACAACTGGAAAAATTGAGGGAAGAAGAGACAGAGGAAGACAGAGAGAAGTTACTGGATGAGCTGAAAGTATGGCTATGAAGAAAGTCACCAGCCAATCTCATAATCAGGTCTAAAGACAGGGAATTGTGGATAGAAATGATCGCCTACGCCATGCGGCACGGCACTTGATTGATTGAGTGATGATGATATGCTGAGAAGTTCACCCCGTGAGACTGATAATTGGATGAGCTAGTAATTGTATGGGCAAGGTAGTTGGTAGTTGGCATGGACAATAGTCAGTTTTCATAGTGATGGTTTGTATGGACACAATAATCAGTTTTGTTCTCTGATATTGTGTAAGTGTTAGACTTTGTTTTGTTCTCTGATTTTGTGTAAGTGTTAAACTTTGTGTTTTGTTCCCTGATTTTGTGTAAGTGTTAAACTTTGTGTTTTGTTCCCTGATTTTGTGTAAGTGTTAGACTTTGTTTTGTTCTCTGATTTTGTGTAAGTGTTAGACTTTGTTTTGTTCGCTGATTTTGTGTAAGTGTTAGACTTTGTTTTGTTCCCTGATTTTGTGTAAGTGTTAAACTTTGTGTTTTGTTCCCTGATTTTGTGTAAGTGTTAGACTTTGTTTTGTTCTCTGATTTTGTGTAAGTGTTAAACTTTGTGTTTTGTTCCCTGATTTTGTGTAAGTGTTAAACTTTGTGTTTTGTTCCCTGATTTTTGTGTTAAGTGTTAAACTTTGTGTTTTGTTCCCTGATTTTGTGTAAGTGTTAGACTATGTATCTTCAACTCTTGATCTGTTCATTACAGGTAGCATTGTTTTGTTATTGATATCGAGATTGTTATTTGTTGTCACAATATGTGGAGGATGTTTTCTTGTGGAGAATTATGTTACATACATCTATGATGACATGCCAAGGATATCTTCTTGTAGAGAATTCTGCAGGAAAACACCCTCAACAACTTTGAGGACCTCTTCATTTGTTTTTTTGTCTGTCCAGAGTTTTTGTTACATCTTTCTCTAAAACTACGTCTCTGTTGCTTCCAGTTTCTTTGTCATCTTCCTGTTGACCGTCCAAGTTTCACAACCTTTTAGCAACATTGACTTTGTATACAACTCTAGGACTCTTTTTCACACCTGTAAGGACATCTTATTTCTTACTATCTTCTTTATGTCATTTAAAAAACTGCCTTTACCTGTTCATGATTTTTTCTTTCATATGTGCACTTGCTCATATGCCATCTTCCGTTGTTGTTTTGGAGGTAATTGAATTTATTTATCTGCATCAGTGTTTTCCCACTTAAAAAAGATGTTGCACTATGGCATGTTCAGTCTTTTTTATGTTGCAGTTGTTTCTGCCTTGTTGGTATTTAGCTCTAGCTCTCTTTTATTTGCTCTCTTCACTAATATTATTCCTTTTCTGCTCTTAGAACCCGTCACCCACATATCTCAGGTTATTGATATTATGGCCTCCTAGTTTAATTTCACGTTCTAATGCTCTCATAATCTTTTCACTGTATAATAAGAAATAGATCAGGTGACAGCATGCACCGTTGTCTTATGTCTCATTTTGTATCCTGAAATGCACCTATGTCATTGTTCAGTCAGCAGACATTGAACATTTGTGAGTTATATGTTGTCTATGATGATATGATGAGGGTGTCTTATTGTAGTGAATAGTGAGTTACTTATGTCTATGATGATATGATGAGGGTGTCTTCTTGTAGTGAATAGTGAGTTACTTATGTCTATGATGATATGATGAGGGTGTCTTATTGTAGTGAATAGTGAGTTACTTATGTCTATGATGATATGATGAGGGTGTCTTCTCGTAGAGGATAGTGAGTTACATATTTCTGTATACTTAGGAATGATTATAACAGCTGAATGGAAATGTCACAACAAAATAAAAAGCAGACGTGCTCAGGCCAAGTCAGCATTCCAGAAAATGAGAAACGTCTTGTGCAACAGATCCATATCAATGGAAGCAAGATTCCAAGTACTTAAAAGTTACATCAAGCAAGTTTTGTTTTATGGATAAGAAGCATAGTCCATGAATAAGAGAGTACAGCGAGAAATGGAGGCCATGGAGATGTGTTTTATAAGAAAGATGTTGAAGGTACCATGGACAGCCAAGAAAACCATTGAAGAAATCTTAAGAGAGGCTGGAGTTAAAGGCAAATTACAACAAAGATCAGAGGCAGACAAGCAAGATTTGTAGGACATTTTCTAAGAAGAGGAAAATTGGAACACATTGTGACAACTGGAAAAATTGAGGGAAGAAGAGACAGAGGAAGACAGAGAGAAGTTACTGGATGGGCTATCAGTATGGCTAGGAAGAAAGTCACCAGCCAATCTCATAATCAGGTCTAAAGACAGGGAATTGTGGATAGAAATGATCGCCTACGCCATGCGGCACAGCACTTGATTGATTGATTGATGATGATATGCTGAGAAGTTCACCCCGTGAGACTGATAATTGGATGAGCTAGTAATTGTATGGGCAAGGTAGTTGGTAGTTGGCATGGACAATAGTCAGTTTTCATAGTGATGGTTTGTATGGACACAATAGTCAGTTTTGTTTAGATAGTGATGGTTTGTATGGACACAATAGTCAGTTTTGTTTAGATAGTGATGGTTTGTATGGACACAATAATCAATTTTGTTTAGATAGTGATGGTTTCTGTGGACACAATAATCAGTTTTGTTTAGATAGTGATGGTTTGTATGGACACAATAGTCAGTTTTGTTTAGATAGTGATGGTTTGTATGGACACATTAGTCAGTTTTGTTTAGATAGTGTTGGTTTGTATACAACTCTAGGACTCTTTTTCACACCTGTAAGGACATCTTATTTCTTACTATCTTCTTTATGTCATTTAAAAAACTGCCTTTACCTGTTCATGATTTTTTCTTTCATATGTGCACTTGCTCATATGCCATCTTCCGTTGTTGTTTTGGAGGTAATTGAATTTATTTATCTGCATCAGTGTTTTCCCACTTAAAAAAGATGTTGCACTATGGCATGTTCAGTCTTTTTTATGTTGCAGTTGTTTCTGCCTTGTTGGTATTTAGCTCTAGCTCTCTTTTATTTGCTCTCTTCACTAATATTATTCCTTTTCTGCTCTTAGAACCCGTCACCCACATATCTCAGGTTATTGATATTATGGCCTCCTAGTTTAATTTCACGTTCTAATGCTCTCATAATCTTTTCACTGTATAATAAGAAATAGATCAGGTGACAGCATGCACCGTTGTCTTATGTCTCATTTTGTATCCTGAAATGCACCTATGTCATTGTTCAGTCAGCAGACATTGAACATTTGTGAGTTATATGTTGTCTATGATGATATGATGAGGGTGTCTTATTGTAGTGAATAGTGAGTTACTTATGTCTATGATGATATGATGAGGGTGTCTTCTTGTAGTGAATAGTGAGTTACTTATGTCTATGATGATATGATGAGGGTGTCTTATTGTAGTGAATAGTGAGTTACTTATGTCTATGATGATATGATGAGGGTGTCTTCTCGTAGAGGATAGTGAGTTACATATTTCTGTATACTTAGGAATGATTATAACAGCTGAATGGAAATGTCACAACAAAATAAAAAGCAGACGTGCTCAGGCCAAGTCAGCATTCCAGAAAATGAGAAACGTCTTGTGCAACAGATCCATATCAATGGAAGCAAGATTCCAAGTACTTAAAAGTTACATCAAGCAAGTTTTGTTTTATGGATAAGAAGCATAGTCCATGAATAAGAGAGTACAGCGAGAAATGGAGGCCATGGAGATGTGTTTTATAAGAAAGATGTTGAAGGTACCATGGACAGCCAAGAAAACCATTGAAGAAATCTTAAGAGAGGCTGGAGTTAAAGGCAAATTACAACAAAGATCAGAGGCAGACAAGCAAGATTTGTAGGACATTTTCTAAGAAGAGGAAAATTGGAACACATTGTGACAACTGGAAAAATTGAGGGAAGAAGAGACAGAGGAAGACAGAGAGAAGTTACTGGATGGGCTATCAGTATGGCTAGGAAGAAAGTCACCAGCCAATCTCATAATCAGGTCTAAAGACAGGGAATTGTGGATAGAAATGATCGCCTACGCCATGCGGCACAGCACTTGATTGATTGATTGATGATGATATGCTGAGAAGTTCACCCCGTGAGACTGATAATTGGATGAGCTAGTAATTGTATGGGCAAGGTAGTTGGTAGTTGGCATGGACAATAGTCAGTTTTCATAGTGATGGTTTGTATGGACACAATAATCAGTTTTGTTTAGATAGTGATGGTTTGTATGGACACAATAGTCAGTTTTGTTTAGATAGTGATGGTTTGTATGGACACAATAATCAATTTTGTTTAGATAGTGATGGTTTCTGTGGACACAATAATCAGTTTTGTTTAGATAGTGATGGTTTGTATGGACACAATAGTCAGTTTTGTTTAGATAGTGATGGTTTGTATGGACACATTAGTCAGTTTTGTTTAGATAGTGTTGGTTTGTATGGACATAGTCAGTTTTGTTTAGATAATGATGGTTTGTATGGACACAGTAATCAGTTTTGTTTAGATAGTGATGGTTTGTATGGACACAATAGCCAATTTTGTTTAGATAGTGATGGTTTGTATGGACACAATAGTCAGTTTTGTTTAGATAGTGATGGTTTGTATGGACACAATAGTCAGTTTTGTTTAGATAATGATGGTTTGTATGGACACAATAGTCAGTTTTGTTTAGATAGTGATGGTTTGTATGGACACAATAGTCAGTTTTGTTTAGATAGTGATGGTTTGTATGGACACAATAGTCAGTTTTGTTTAGATAGTGATGGTTTGTATGGACACAATAATCAGTTTTGTTTAGATAGTGATGGTTTGTATGGACACAATAGTCAGTTTTGTTTAGATAATGATGGTTTGTATGGACACAATAGTCAGTTTTGTTTAGATAGTGATGGTTTGTATGGACACAATAGTCAGTTTTGTTTAGATAGTGATGGTTTGTATGGACACAATAGCCAATTTTGTTTAGATAGTGATGGTTTGTATGGACATAATAGTCAGTTTTGTTTAGATAGTGATGGTTTGTATGGACACAATAATCAGTTTTGTTTAGATGATGAGAGTTTGTGTGGACACAATAGTCAGTTTTGTTTAGATAGTGATGGTTTGTATGGACACAATAATCAATTTTGTTTAGATAGTGATGGTTTCTGTGGACACAATAATCAGTTTTGTTTAGATGGTGATGGTTTGTATGGACACAAAAGTCAGTTTTGTTTAGATAGTGATGGTTTGTATGGACACAATAGTCAATTTTGTTTAGATAGTGATGGTTTGTATGGACAGAATAGTCAGTTTTGTTTAGATAGTGTTGGTTTGTATGGACATAGTCAGTTTTGTTTAGATAATGATGGTTTGTATGGACACAGTAATCAGTTTTGTTTAGATAGTGATGGTTTGTATGGACACAATAGCCAATTTTGTTTAGATAGTGATAGTTTGTATGGACACAATAGTCAATTTTGTTTAGATAGTGATGGTTTGTATGGACACAATAGTCAATTTTGTTTAGATAGTGATGGTTTGTATGGACACAATAGTCAATTTTGTTTAGATAGTAAGAGTTTGTGTAGACACAATAGTGAGTTTTGTTAGATAGTGATGGTTTGTATGGACACAATAGTCAGTTTTGTTAGATAGTGATGGTTTGTATGGACACAATAGTCAGTTTTGTTAGATAGTGATGGTTTGTATGGACACAATAATCAGTTTTGTTAGATAGTGATGGTTTGTATGGACACAATAGTCAGTTTTGTTTAGATAATGATGGTTTGTATGGACACAATAGTCAGTTTTGTTAGATAGTGATGGTTTGTATGGACACAATAGTCAGTTTTGTTAGATAGTGATGGTTTGTATGGACACAATAGCCAATTTTGTTAGATAGTGATGGTTTGTATGGACATAATAGTCAGTTTTGTTTAGGTAGTGATGGTTTGTATGGACATAGTCAGTTTTGTTTAGATAGTGATGGTTTGTATGGACACAATAGCCAGTTTTGTTTAGATAGTGATGGTTTGTATGGACACATTAGTCAATTTTGTTTAGATAATGATGGTTTGTATGGACATAGTCAGTTTTGTTTAGATAGTGATGGTTTGTATGGACACAATAGTCAGTTTTGTTTAGATAGTGATGGTTTGTATGGACACAATAGTCAATTTTGTTTAAATAGTGAGTTTTATATGGATACAATAGCCAGTTGTATTTAGATAGTAAGAGTTTTTATGGACATAATAGTTAATTTTGTTTAGATAGTGAGTTTGTATGGACATAATAATTGTGTTTATATTTTGAGAGTTTATATGGACATAATAATCAATTTTGTTTAGATGATGAGAGTTTGTGTGGACATAATAATTAATTTTGTTTAGATAGTGAGAGTTTGTATGGACATGATAGTTAATTTTGTTAGATAGCCAGAGCTGTGTTACTTCTGCAGATGAAACAAACTCATTTCACTATAAATGATTTTGAGGTGAATCCATATGATTCTGTTGGCTCATCACAGTGCAGTTGCATATTTCTGTGCTTTCATGAATCAGGAACTAACTTATTTGGAGCCGTACAAGAATTACTCCAAGGTTTTTTTTTCTAAGTTTAGCTCCAGGTGTCCAAAATAATCCTAAATAGATGTTAATATTAGACAAGCTAGGTATCTGATAAGAAGGTATTCATAATCATGTTTTTGTGGGCCAAACTGGCATGCCTACTCCAAAAATAGCAACAACTGACAGTGGCCAGGTTTGTGGTTAAGTATAGATCTCCCAGTAATGGAAATGAGAAGCCAAAGAGAGTGGAAAAGAGAAGAAACTTTATTGATTTGTGTGTCAGATTCTCTCCCTGCTGTCAGTGTTGATGTATGAAGCTGTAGTGGAGAATGTGGGGGCGAGTCAGGAAAAAGTAGTCGGCCCTTTAATGTTGAGTGTTTTCTGGTTGGTGGTTGGTACACAGTTGGTTTGTGCTAGCGCTTTTACCCACTTTCATACTGGCAGAGTTGATGATGTCACATGCTCATACTGACTGGGCATACCTTCATACTGGCAGAGCTGATGATGTCACATGCTCATACTTGTGACTGGGCATACCTTCATACTGGCAGAGCTGATGATGTCACATGCTCATACTTGTGACTGGGCATACCTTCATACTGGCAGAGTTGATGATGTCACATGCTCATACTTGTGACTGGGTATACCTTCATACTGGCAGAGCTGATGATGTCACATGCTCATACTTGTGACTGGGCATACCTTCATACTGGCAGAGCTGATGATGTCACATGCTCATACTTGTGACTGGGCATACCTTCATACTGGCAGAGCTGATGATGTCACATGCTCATACTTGTGACTGGGTATACCTTCATACTGGCAGAGCTGATGATGTCACATGCTCATACTTGTGACTGGGTATACCTTCATACTGGCAGAGCTGATGATGTCACATGCTCATACTTGTGACTGGGCATACCTTCATACTGGCAGAGCTGATGATGTCACATGCTCATACTTGTGACTGGGTATACCTTCATACTGGCAGAGTTGATGATGTCACATGCTCATACTTGTGACTGGGCATACCTTCATACTGGCAGAGTTGATGATGTCACATGCTCATACTTGTGACTGGGCATACCTTCATACTGGCAGAGTTGATGATGTCACATGCTCATACTTTTGACTGGGTATAGCTTCATGTTGACAGAGTTGATGATGCCACATTCTCCTACTTGTGACTGGGCATACCTTCATACTGGCAGAGCTGATGATGTCACATGCTCATACTGACTGGGCATACCTTCATGCTGACAGAGTTGATGATGTCACATGCTCATACTTGTGACTGGGCATACCTTCATGCTGACAGAGTTGATGATGTCACATGCTCATACTGACTGGGCATACCTTCATACTGGCAGAGTTGATGATGTCACATGCTCATACTTGTGACTGGGTATACCTTCATACTGGCAGAGTTGATGATGTCACATGCTCATACTTGTGACTGGGCATACCTTCATACTGGCAGAGTTGATGATGTCACATGCTCATACTTGTGACTGGGCATACCTTCATACTGGCAGAGTTGATGATGTCACATGCTCATACTGACTGGGCATACCTTCATGCTGACAGAGTTGATGATGTCACATGCTCATACTTGTGACTGGGCATACCTTCATGCTGACAGCTGATGATGTCACATGCTCATACTGACTGGGCATAGCTTCATGCTGACAGCTGATGATGTCACATGCTCATACTGACTGGGCATACCTTCATACTGGCAGAGCTGATGATGTCACATGCTCATACTGACTGGGCATACCTTCATACTGGCAGAGCTGATGATGTCACATGCTCATACTTGTGACTGGGTATAGCTTCATGCTGGCAGTCTCCTACTTGTGACTGGGCATAGCTTCATGCTGACAGAGTTGATGATGTCACATGCTCATACTTGTGACTGGGTATAGCTTCATGTTGACAGAGTTGATGATGCCACATTCTCCTACTTGTGATGGGCATAGCTTCATACTGGCAGAGTTGATGATGTCACATGCTCATACTTGTGACTGGGCATACCTTCATACTGGCAGAGTTGATGATGTCACATTCTCCTACTTGTGATGGGCATAGCTTCATACTGGCAGAGTTGATGATGTCACATGCTCATACTTGTGACTGGGCATACCTTCATACTGGCAGAGTTGATGATGTCACATGCTCATACTTGTGACTGGCCATACCTTCATACTGGCAGAGTTGATGATGTCACATGCTCATACTTTTGACTGGGTATAGCTTCATACTGGCAGAGTTGATGATGTCACATGCTCATACTTGTGACTGGGCATAGCTTCATGCTGGCAGAGTTGATGATGTCACATGCTCATACTTGTGACTGGGCATAGCTTCATGCTGGCAGAGTTGATGATGTCACATGCTCATACTTTTGACTGGGTATAGCTTCATGTTGACAGAGTTGATGATGCCACATTCTCCTACTTGTGATGGGCATAGCTTCATACTGGCAGAGTTGATGATGTCACATTCTCCTACTTGTGATGGGCATAGCTTCATACTGGCAGAGTTGATGATGTCACATGCTCATACTTGTGACTGGGTATAGCTTCATGTTGACAGAGTTGATGATGTCACATTCTCCTACTTGTGATGGGCATAGCTTCATACTGGCAGAGTTGATGATGTCACATGCTCATACTTTTGACTGGGTATAGCTTCATGTTGACAGAGTTGATGATGCCACATTCTTCTACTTGTGATGGGCATAGCTTCATACTGGCAGAGTTGATGATGTCACATTCTCCTACTTGTGATGGGCATAGCTTCATACTGGCAGAGTTGATGATGTCACATGCTCATACTTTTGACTGGGTATAGCTTCATGTTGACAGAGTTGATGATGCCACATTCTCCTACTTGTGATGGGCATAGCTTCATACTGGCAGAGTTGATGATGTCACATGCTCATACTTGTGATGGGCATAGCTTCATACTGGCAGAGTTGATGATGTCACATTCTCCTACTTGTGATGGGCATAGCTTCATACTGGCAGAGTTGATGATGTCACATTCTCCTACTTCTGATGGGCATAGCTTCATACTGGCAGAGTTGATGATGTCATATTCTCCTACTTGTGACTGGGCATACCTTCATACTGGCAGAGTTGATGATGTCACATGCTCATACTTGTGATGGGCATACCTTCATACTGGCAGAGTTGATGATGTCACATGCTCATACTTATGACTGGGCATACCTTCATACTGGCAGAGTTGATGATGTCACATTCTCCTACTTGTGACTGGGTATAGCTTCATGTTGACAGAGTTGATGATGCCACATTCTCCTACTTGTGATGGGCATACCTTCATACTGGCAGAGTTGATGATGTCACATTCTCCTACTTGTGACTGGGCATACCTTCATACTGGCAGAGTTGATGATGTCACATGCTCATACTTGTGATGGGCATACCTTCATACTGGCAGAGTTGATGATGTCACATGCTCATACTTATGACTGGGCATACCTTCATACTGGCAGAGTTGATGATGTCACATTCTCCTACTTGTGACTGGGTATAGCTTCATGTTGACAAAGTTGATGATGCCACATTCTCCTACTTGTGATGGGCATAGCTTCATACTGACAGAGTTGATGATGTCACATGCTCATACTTGTGACTGGGTATAGCTTCATGCTGGCAGAGTTCATGATGCTACATGCTCATACTTGTGACTAGGTATACCTTTGCTGTTCTCACCTTTAAGTTAGTGCTCTTTACATACTACTGCTGCTGTCAGATGTAAAGTGTTCTCTATGTACTAATGCTGATGTGAATATTAAGATGTATAAATGTTACTATCATAGATAAGATGGTATTTACATACCATTAGTGCTATCAGATATAAAGTGTTCTCTATATACCCTTGCTGGTGTCAGCAGTACAATTTTCTGAATATAGCCTTGCTGGTGTCAACAGTAAAATGTTGATGTATCCTCCTACTGCTGTGAATAATAACATGTTGTCTTACAAACCATTGCTCTCAGCAGTAAAGTGCTTTATATGTGGCATAGTATTGTTGTTCCATGTATGTATATATGAAATGTGGTCCTTGCAGTCCATTATTTGTAGAGGTGGTTTTCTTGCATTTTATTCTGATCACTGAAATATAAACATGCAGCAGATTCTTGTCTGATGTCATCTTGTTGCCTCCACTCTGACTGTCTCAGTATGTTTCTTGTTGTCTCCACTCTGACTGTCACAGTATGTTTCTTGTTGTCTCCACTCTGACTGTCTCAGTATGTTTCTTGTTGTCTCCACTCTGACTGTCTCAGTATGTTTCTTGTTGTCTCCACTCTGACTGTCACAGTATGTTTCTTGTTGTCTCCACTCTGACTGTCACAGTATGTTTCTTGTTGTCTCCACTCTGACTGTCACAGTATGTTTCTTGTTGTCTCCACTTTGACTGTCACAGTATGTTTCTTGTTGTCTTCACTCTGACTGTCAAAATGTTTCTTGTTGTCTTAGTATGTTTCTTGTTGTCTTCACTCTGACTGTCAAAATATGTTTCTTGTTGTCTTAGTATGTTTCTTGTTGTCTTCACTCTGACTGTCAAAATATGTTTCTTGTTGTCTTAGTATGTTTCTTGTTGTCTCCACTCTGACTGCCACAGTATGTTTCTTGTTGTCTTAGTATGTTTCTTGTTGTCTTCACTCTGACTGTCACAGTATGTTTCTTGTTGTCTTAGTTTGTTTCTTGTTGCCTCCACTCTGACTGTCACAGTATGTTTCTTGTTGTCTTAGTATGTTTCTTGTTGTCTTCCCTCTGTCTTAGTATGTTTCTTGTTGTCTTCACTCTGTCTTAGTATGTTTCTTGTTGTCTCCACTCTGTCTTAGTATGTTTCTTGTTGTCTCCACTCTGTCTTAGTATGTTTCTTGTTGTCTCCACTCTGTCTTAGTATGTTTTTTGTTGTCTCCACTCTGTCTTAGTATGTTTCTTGTTGTCTTCACTCTGTCTTAGTATGTTTCTTGTTGTCTTCACTCTGTCTTAGTATGTTTTTTGTTGTCTCCACTCTGTCTTAGTATGTTTCTTGTTGTCTTCACTCTGTCTTAGTATGTTTCTTGTTGTCTTAGTATGTTTCTTGTTGTCTCCACTCTGTCTTAGTATGTTTTTTGTTGTCTCCACTCTGTCTTAGTATGTTTCTTGTTGTCTTCACTCTGTCTTAGTATGTTTCTTGTTGTCTTCACTCTGTCTTAGTATGTTTCTTGTTGTCCTCACTCTGACTTAGTATGTTTCTCATTGTCTTCACTCTGTCTTAGTATGTTTCTCATTGTCTTCACTCTAACTTAGTATGTTTCGTGTTGTCTTCACTCTAACTTAGTATGTTTCTTGTTGTCTTCACTCTGACTTAATATGTTTCTTGTTGTCTTCACTCTAATTGTCTTAGTATGTTTCCTGTTGTCTCCACTCTGTCTTAGTATGTTTCTTGTTGTCTCTACTCTGACTGTCACAGTATGTTTCTTGTTGTCTCCACTCTGACTGTCAAAATGTTTCTTGTTGTCTTAGTTGTTTCTTGTTGTCTTCACTCTGACTGTCAAAATATGTTTCTTGTTGTCTTAGTATGTTTCTTGTTGTCTTCACTCTGACTGTCAAAATATGTTTCTTGTTGTCTTAGTATGTTTCTTGTTGTCTTCACTCTGACTGTCAAAATATGTTTCTTGTTGTCTTAGTATGTTTCTAACTAATGAAGATGTTCCTGATTAATACTGACTTTATCTTCACAAGTTTCAAAAAATGTTACCACATTCACTATATCAGAGCAGAGCAAGTATGATGAAAAGTTCTCTACATTATTTATTTAATTCTGATAAATAAGTTCAAGATGTATTTTTGACAACATCACTTGGATGGAATCACTTAATCATTTGTTCACAATATCAGACTGTCATATTCTACATGCAGCATTTCTCAATGTTCTCAACTTCACAATATTCTACTCTTGACACGAGAACATTTCCTAACTCGGTATATATTAGATCTGTAACACGTGGTCAACTAGTTTCTCATCTGAAATCTCTTTAATCAAAGTTTCAAAAGTAACATATCTTCTTAATCACTTGTAACACATCTTCAGTCTAACACTACTTCTGATTCTATATCGTCTCGTTCTCTTTCTTGTTCGTCTGTGTTTCGGTCCCCTCCGTGTCTCCTAGTGGGTGTTCTCTACTTCTCCTTCTGCTGCTCTTCTCTGATTGTCTGGACCGGTCTCTATTCACTGAACGTCCTTGTTCCTCCGTCTTCAGGCTCCCTCCTCTGTCTTCTCTCTCCTGTACTTCCGTACTTCTTCGTCCTCTCCTGTACTTCCATACTTCTCCCTTTTTATCTTCAAGTCCAGCTTGACGGATTAACCAAAAAGTATTTTGGCTCCACCCTTCAGATGTCCACTGGTTCCCATGAGCGTTCTGATTGTCCGTCATTCAAACTGTCCCGTGACTTACCTCTCATAAGTCAATTGTCCAATAGGCCACTTCTCTAAATATTTAATTGGTCAGCTGGCCGAGTCATCATCTTCTTTATTTAAAAACCATGTGCAATAGCGTCATAACGCTAATAGTTGCCATGCGTGTCAGTCTGCATCACTTCAGTCTATACAGTTGTTATTTACCTAAGTCATTATCTTGCTCTTCCATGTTGGAGGTTTTGTTGTGTCCTCACCTTTCATTGTGTCTGCCTTTTCTGTTCATCTTTTCTATTTTGTTTACATGTGTTAATGTCCAGTCACTGCTTTGTTATCACTAGACCATCCTACTTTATGGCGTCCTTCCTTTGTATTACCTTTATCTCAGAGTCACAGAGTCTCGTCTTTTTCTATTCACCGTTTCCACTGTTTACCTTTGTCCACGTCTTGTTCTAGTGTCATGGAAGTTTTATACCTTTCTCTTCCTTTACCTACCTACTTTTATCTGTCGCTATTCAATGTTACTATTTTGTTTACAGTATTTTTTTCATAATCATATTCATTAATAATAATAGTAACAACAGCTGTAATCATTACTTACATGGCCATGCTATAAGTACTGCCTATTTTAGTCTGTGCTATGTTCTTGGTACTGTCTATTTTAGTCTCACAAGGTCCTGTGCTGTGTTCTTGGTACTGCCTATTTTAGTCTGGCAAAATCCTGTGCTGTGTTCTTGGTACTGCCTATTTTAGTCTGGCAAAATCCTGGGCTGTGTTCTTGGTACTACCTATTTTAGTCTGACAAAGTCCTGGGCTGTGTTCTTGGTACTGCCTATTTTAGTCTGACAAGATCTAGGGCTGTGTTCTTGGTACTGCCTATTTTAGTCTGACAAGATCTAGGGCTGTGTTCTTGGTACTGCCTATTTTAGTCTGACAAGATCTAGGGCTGTGTTCTTGGTACTGCCTATTTTAGTCGTGTAATGTGAGATCAAGAGCGGAAGACTATGGCAAAGATGGCTGCAAGAGATTATTGATAATCTGCAAATGGATGCATCAGCAGCAGAACATCTTGCACAAGTGAGAGGCCTACAGAAGAGCTGTTAGGGAGGCAGAGTTCTGCAAGGGACATACAAATGACTAACTGATGTGTGGTCGTGGACGTCCATTAAGCAAGACCAATCTTTCATAATTTCTTTCACCCAGTGTTTCTCATAATTTTTTATCAGCTAGTGACTGGGATTTTTTTTTTTTTTTTTCAGTTTTAAAAATGTAAGAGTTGTGTAAGAGTTGCGTGAGTTGTAGAGTAGTTGTGTTTCTTTTGTTAGTGTGTGTTGGATTTGATTACTTTGTTCTTATATCATGTCAGTCTTTGTTTTATGGAAATAATACATTCAGCATATTTTGCTGATCTAGCCATCTGATGTTTCCAGATATAATTACAGACCAGCATCTGCAGCAGCAGATCAACTGCCTGAAACAGCATCAGCAGATACAGCAACACATGCTGTTACAACAGTATCAGCAACAACGACAACAGCTGGAACAGGAACATGAGAAACAGTTACAGGAACATACTAAGGTTAGATTGTATGTGAATGTTGGTCACTTCACAGGCTCCCTCCTCTGTCTTCTCTCTCCTGTACTTCCGTACTTCTTCGTCCTCTCCTGTACTTCCATACTTCTCCCTTTTTATCTTCAAGTCCAGCTTGACGGATTAACCAAAAAGTATTTTGGCTCCACCCTTCAGATGTCCACTGGTTCCCATGAGCGTTCTGATTGTCCGTCATTCAAACTGTCCCGTGACTTACCTCTCATAAGTCAATTGTCCAACAGGCCACTTCTCTAAATATTTAATTGGTCAGCTGGCCGAGTCATCATCTTCTTTATTTAAAAACCATGTGCAATAGCGTCATAACGTTAATAGTTGCCATGCGTGTCAGTCTGCATCACTTCAGTCTATACAGTTGTTATTTACCTAAGTCATTATCTTGCTCTTCCATGTTGGAGGTTTTATTGTGTCCTCACCTTTCATTGTGTCTGCCTTTTCTGTTCATCTTTTCTATTTTGTTTACATGTGTTAATGTCCAGTCACTGCTTTGTTATCACTAGACCATCCTACTTTATGGCGTCCTTCCTTTGTATTACCTTTATCTCAGAGTCTCGTCTTTTTCTATTCACCGTTTCCACTGTTTACCTTTGTCCATGTCTTGTTCTAGTGTCATGGAAGTTTTATACCTTTCTCTTCCTTTACCTACCTAGTTTTATCTGTCGCTATTCAATGTTACTATTTTGTTTACAGTATTTTTTTCATAATCATATTCATTAATAATAATAGTAACAACAGCTGTAATCATTACTTACATGGCCATGCTATAAGTACTGCCTATTTTAGTCTGACAAGTTCCTGTGCTATGTTCTTGGTACTGTCTATTTTAGTCTCACAAGGTCCTGTGCTGTGTTCTTGGTACTGCCTATTTTAGTCTGGCAAAATCCTGTGCTGTGTTCTTGGTACTGCCTATTTTAGTCTGGCAAAATCCTGGGCTGTGTTCTTGGTACTACCTATTTTAGTCTGACAAAGTCCTGGGCTGTGTTCTTGGTTCTGCCTATTTTAGTCTGACAAGATCTAGGGCTGTGTTCTTGGTACTGCCTATTTTAGTCTGACAAGATCTAGGGCTGTGTTCTTGGTACTGCCTATTTTAGTCTGACAAGATCTAGGGCTGTGTTCTTGGTACTGCCTATTTTAGTCGTGTAATGTGAGATCAAGAGCGGAAGACTATGGCAAAGATGGCTGCAAGAGATTATTGATAATCTGCAAATGGATGCATCAGCAGCAGAACATCTTGCACAAGTGAGAGGCCTACAGAAGAGCTGTTAGGGAGGCAGAGTTCTGCAAGGGACATACAAATGACTAACTGATGTGTGGTCGTGGACGTCCATTAAGCAAGACCAATCTTTCATAATTTCTTTCACCCAGTGTTTCTCATAATTTTTTATCAGCTAGTGACTGGGATTTTTTTTTTTTTTTTTCAGTTTTAAAAATGTAAGAGTTGTGTAAGAGTTGCGTGAGTTGTAGAGTAGTTGTGTTTCTTTTGTTAGTGTGTGTTGGATTTGATTACTTTGTTCTTATATCATGTCAGTCTTTGTTTTATGGAAATAATACATTCAGCATATTTTGCTGATCTAGCCATCTGATGTTTCCAGATATAATTACAGACCAGCATCTGCAGCAGCAGATCAACTGCCTGAAACAGCATCAGCAGATACAGCAACACATGCTGTTACAACAGTATCAGCAACAACGACAACAGCTGGAACAGGAACATGAGAAACAGTTACAGGAACATACTAAGGTTAGATTGTATGTGAATGTTGGTCACTTCACATCCCACATCACATACACAATACAAGATGAAATATCTACACTGGTTCATGTGTTGTTGTGAAAGATGAAAGCTTCTTACTTCCACTTTTAGGCATCTTTGTCACAGAAATAGTTAAATAATAGTGGTACAACTGACTATCTTGTAAATAATAAGTGTTAATGATCAGATCAGGAATATAAGGCCTTGGTGTGATAACTTGCTGCAGATTTGCTTTTTTATTTTTTTTTAGTTTTGTCTCATTGGCTTTTTTATATGAAGTATCTTAACTTGTGGGGGTGGGGGTGAGCCAGAATTAGAACTATGGTCCGAGCTAGTGCTCCTTGTTCTTCTAGTTTGTCATAAGGGACCCACAACTACAGCATTGTTCCATTACACTGTTCTGTCCTAGTGCTAACAGAATATAACTGAGCTTATGCTGTACTACTGGGTATGTGATGTGTACATAGTTGATACAAGTATACTAAGTTCATATTATGGTAGTCTGGTTATATTTTGATACTGATTTGATAGTGCAGTAACTGGTTTATAACATAATAGTGAATTGAATGTATAATATATGGTTTTTTTAGTATGGTAACTAGGCTAAGTGTGTGATATTTGGACTGATAGTGTAGTAATAAGACTGGTTTTATGATACTTCATAGTTTAATAACTAGACTGATTGTATGATACTGTTGCTGATAGTGTGATAACTACATTGAGAATATAAGATAGTGTGATGACTACATTGAGAATATGATAAGATAGTGTGATGACTACACTGAGAATATGATAAGATAGTGTGATGACTACACTGAGAATATGGTAAGATAGTGTGATGACTACATTGAGAATATGATAAGATAAAGTGATGACTACATTGAGAATATGATAAGACAGAGTGATGACCATGTTGAGGATATGATAAGATAGAGTGATGACTACATTGAGAATATGATAAGATAGTGTGATGACTACTTTGAGAATATGGTAAGATAATGTGATGACATCATGGAGAATATGATAAGATAAAGTGATTACTACATTGAGAATATGATAAATTAGAGTGATGGCTACGTTGAGAATATGGTAAGATAGAGTGGTGACTACATTGAGAATATGGTAAGATAGTGTGATAACTAGAATTAGAGTGTGAGAAGGATTGATGGTGTTTTGCTGTGTTGATTGCATTTCGCAGAAGTAAATTTGTATAAATTCCAAATTGTCATTGTCTAGTGTTGTACAAGATTGGTGCTAGTAGTTGGCAGCACTGTATGTGGCAGATAGAGGGTACAGTTACATTATTACACTTTGACTTTCTCCAGTTGTGACTGTTGTCTAGCCAGTACACACTTTGATACATTTACTTCATTCTGTAATAAGGAACAATGCTGTCTCTGAAATGAATTTTTAACACAGAACACAGTCCCATATGTGAGCTGCGGCCCTGTTTGCCATGCTGATAATTATATGCATGTACCTGTGTTTGACAAGTAGGACCTGTCATGTATGGAAATAAATGGCTTTAGTCAGCCTTTATTTGTCCTGGTCATAAGAGTAGGAGAGATTTGTTTGTTACGTGGCATGAGGGCGGTCTCAGGGCAAGTTACAAGAGAAGCTGACAGTAGAGGTAATGAAGGGGCAGTGGCTAATAATAGAGGAGATCTAACAGCTTAATGTTCAGTCAGAAACATCTTGCATAAACTTACACACTCAACTTTTTGTAGATATTTCCTTAAAACAGGTTTAGCACTCATAATTTTGACATTTCTGTCTAGGAGAGTTCTCACAGTTGACTGACAGGGATCACCTGATACTCTATGAACATACCACTGAAGACTTATAGTTTTCCTCTCACTGAAAGGGATGTGGCATATTACTAGTGTTTTTAATCTTCTTATTATCACAGTGAGCTGCCAGCATGGTTTTTTTTTTTTTTTTTACCATATTGTGATCCATTGACAGTGCTCACTATCTACTAAGTGTAGAGTTGTGAATATCGCTTATTTGTGAATAGTGGTTTCTCTATGTACTTGTTTTGTATAAACTATGATTTCTGGTTTCAGTACTTACGTCATAAGCAACTACTACAGCAGGAGCATGAGAAACAAGTGCAGGAACACATTCAGGTACAGAATCATCCTCCTGCATCATTAGCACATCATCTTCTACATCTTGTTACTGTATGTGTTCTTGCCCATCCTTCAGCTCACAAACTTTGTACTCACCTATGTTATCAATGTCATTAACATTTATACTGGAAATGTATGAGCTGCCTCATGAAACCCATACTTTCATTGATCTTCAGAGATGGTACCCACATTAAGTTGTACATATCCTGTCTCTCACAACTTGCGTATCTGAGTCATGGTTTAAAAGTCTCCTGTTATTTCATCTAACTGTGATCATGTTTTAATTTTTTTGTGCAGAGTTTTTTGTGTTATTTTCACATGTGTGATCCTAGTTGTGGCCAGATCTAGTCTAGCAGTGTTCCATATTTCATCCAGACCAACAGATCAGAGATTGATATATTGCCTGTATTGGTGCAGCTGTAGAAATGTGCTTCTAAACTTGCACAAATAATTCATGAAAGCCACCATACCTACTCTCAATGCAACTAATTACCCGTGTTACAGAATCTTCACTCAAGCACCATTAGCTGCAAAGATTTCTAGCATATGCATCAGCTAACCACTTCATCAACCAGCCAGTCAGTTCATCAGCTTACCAACAACAGATTCATTAAGCAACCACTACAAATTAATTAACTAACTTACAAATTAATCAACTAACCAAGCTGCAAATTAATCAACTAACCAACCTGCAAATTAATCAACTAACCAACCTGCAAATTCATCAGCTAAACAAGGCAATCAATTCATCAAGCAACCTTTTATCTTAGTGATCATTGTTTTTCACTTTTGCATGTTATTTTGTTCCGTTGTTCATGTCATGTTCCTGTTGTATCAAGTGAAGCTCTTTACTCCTGTGACTGATGATGATGATGATGATAGTCTTTGTTCCAAGAAGATAGAAGGATAACCTAGTGGACTGTTATGTTGGGCTCGTGATAGAGCTCATCATGACAAAGGACTACAATTATGATGATGATGATGATGATAGTCTTTGTTCCAAGAAGATAGAAGAATAACCTAGTGGACTGTTGTGTTGGGCTCATGATAGAGCTGATCATGACAAAGGACTACATCTGTTCCTATCACATTTGCCAGGATGTTGCAGTGGTCTTGCCCTGTTGGGTGAGAAAAGCTAACAGCTGTTCGCTGGCAATGTTTGCCATGCCTGTGACAGGAGAAAGAAAACTTTGCTTGTGATATCAAGGCTAGATACTTAAGCTTCTCTGTGCCTTGTATATCTTGCTTCAGTCCTATGTGTATGTCGGTTTGTTCAATCTTGTGCTTGTGTGTTCGTTGAGAGTATGTGTGTATTCTGGTTTGTATGTTGTTGGTTGTGTTGTGCTTACTGTGAGCAGTGTCATGGGGAAAGATGTGTTTCTTCTTTCTCTTTGTGTGTGTGTGAGAGAGAGAGAGATCTAACGTGGCACTTTATTTTGTCAGGCTTTCCTGGAACAGCAGCAGCAGCAGAAGAAGCTGGAGCAGCAGAGGCTGGAGAAGGAGATGTTTGAGCAAGAGAGGCTACAGCAAATCAAGAACAAAACCAAAGAGGAAGAAAGTGAGATTTAAAACATGTTCTCTTATATCTTTCAGTGTCTTTGCTGCTCTTGCTTTTCTTCTCTGCAGGTTTGAGGGTCTTGTTTCTTGTGTACAAGCTCAGACTATTATTCTAGTTTTAGCTCAGCTACCCTTTTAAGCTGGTGTAGTTTGCTGACATTGGCCTTCCATAGAAAAGAATATACAGAAAGAACATTTCTCAACTTTTCTATCATGTGTAGTGCTTTCCTTATTCAGCTTACAGATGTCATCATCTCTTGTAGTTCTTCCACCTGGCAGTGTCTTGATCTCATATAGCATTCTCCATCAGTGCATGTGTATATATTTATATAAACATATATTTCTTTTCACAAAGAAATACATAAAACAACATAGATATCTGCAGATGATAGAACCAGAAACCAGATCAATCAATTTTGTATTAGAAAAAAATTCAGAACATCTCAAATAGATGTAAGAGCATATAGGGGTGTAGATGTCAGCAGTGATCACAACCTGTGTATAGGGAGGATAAGACTTAAACTGAAAAGCCAACACAAGAAATCAATACACAGAAAGATAAACAGTCATAGCCTACAAGAAGAAAATATCAACAGCGATTTCAAACCAGAACTTACCAAACATTTCGCAGCACTCAGTGAGGTAAACGAGACAGATATAGATGAATTATGGAATTCATACAGTACAGCCATAATCACGGCCGCAAAAACAAATGCTGGACTGCAAACAACAAGTAGAAAAGCATGGATATCAGATAACACATGGAAATAAATACATGAGGGATGAGCGGCTGAATTAGCCATGTTGAATGTAAAGACAGATCTCGGAAAAGTTTTGGCAAAAGCAACATACAAAGAACTAGACAATAAAGTAAAAAGTTCAGTTAGATGAGACAAAATAGAACATATGGACATTATGACAAAAGAAGCAGAAAATGCAGCAAAAACAGAAGATATCAAAGCTCTATATAACATACAAAAGAAGCTTTCACCTCCAGAGAAAGACCAGTCTTTAGCAAACTAGGCCAAGTTAACATCAGATAAAGACCAAAAGCAGAGATGAGCAGAACACTTCCAAGAAGTACTTAATCGACCACACCCAAATGAATTAATAATCTTGAAACCAATTTACCAGTTCCACAACTAAATGTCAACCTAGATGAAGTTATACTAAATAAAATTGAAACTAACCAAATTGAATCTAATAGCTAACAACAAAGCTGCAGGTGAAGATGAAATAACAGTCGAAATGTTAAAAGCTATTAACAGTGACAATATGATTCAACTATAGAGAATGTTTAATAGAATTTGGAAAGAAGAAAAGGTCTCTTCTAAATGGAATCAAGGAATCATTATTAAAATACCCAAAAAAGGCAACCTCAGTGACTGCAATAATTGGAGGGGTGTAACCTTACTATCAGTTGTGTCAAAGGTGTTTTGTAAAATGATTCTGAATAGAATTAAGGATGTAGTGGATACTGCAATGAGAGAAGAACAGCAGGATTTCGAAATGGGAGAAGCTGTCTCAACCAGATCTTTACTCTAAGAATAATACTTGAAGAACATATTGAAAAGCAGAAACCATTAATCCTGAACTTTATAGGCTTTAAAAAGGCATTTGATAGCATACACAGAGATTCATTGTGGAGAGAAATTTAAGACTATATAGAATACCATCTAAAATTGTCAACATCATTAGAGATCTCTACAGTGGATATGTTTGTGCAGTCAAGACAGGAGGAATGAATGAATGGTTTCAGATTGAAACAAGCGTGAAACAAGGATGTATATTATCTCCATTGCTTTTTGGAATTGCCATAGACTTTATAACGAAAAGATGGTGTACAGGTAAAACAGGCATTGATTGGGTACTTGGGACCCAAATAGAAGATCTTGATTTTGCAGATGACGTAACTGTTATCAGTGACAATGTGAAATCGATGCAGGAAAAACAAGATTCCCTGTCTTAATTGACTAGCAAAATAGGTCTTGAAATTAACAAAGACAAAACAAAAATAATGACATTTCTCAATAATCAAGAAAGAAAAATATACGTAGAAGGAACAGTTGTTGATAAAGTAAAACAGTTTGCATACCTTGGCAGTTACATAGACCAGGATGGTGATGCCAGGAAGGAATTTAGAATTAGAATTGCAAAAGCACCTCGATGAGGTACCTGGGATCTGCACAGAATAGGACCACTGTACCCTACCATGCATGATCGTAAAAGGCGACTAAGGAGGGTTTGGCATAGGACCAGCAACCCTATCTGGTAAAAAAAAACTATCAGACTGCTACAGAAACAGAAGCAAGGGAAAAAACAAATGCAGGTGGAAGGAGAAATGCTTATCAGGAAACTGAGCCCATGAAGGTTGTGGATGAAAGCCAGCCACTGGAAGTCCCCAGCCCGACTGCAGACCTCCTGGAACCTAAACACAAGATGTAAATAGGCAGCTGGAATGTGAGAACACTTAACCAGACTGGAAAACTAGCACAAACCATCAAGGAAATGCACCGATACAAACTAGACATACTAGGAATACAAGAAGCAAGATGGACAGGACAAGGCAGAAGGAAATTAACAACACAGCACACAGAAGATACAATAATATGGTCAGGTAAAGAAGATCTTCATGAAGGAGGAGTAGCATTGATTATAACAAAAGAAGCATCAAGAGCATTGCTGAAATGGACCCCAATAAATGAGAGATTATTATATGCACGGTTCAACTCAAGATTCACGAAGCTGTCTATTATAGTTTGTTATGCACCAACAGAAGCAGCTGAAGAGGAATTAAAAGAAGATTTTTACAACAGCCTCCAAGCAACAGTAGAAACAATACCCAAGCATGATATGCTACTCATCTTGAGCGACTTCAGTACAAAAGTAGGTGAAGGAAGTGATGATAGAAGAAGAATGATGGAAAGAGAAGAAATCGGAGAAATAAATGAAAATGGAGAAAGAATGTGCAGTTTCTGTGAAGAAAACATGATGACCATCGGAGGGACAATTTTCCAACATAAAAACATCCATAAGGTGACTTGGAGGTCACCAGATAAAACCACAGAAAACCAAATCAATCACATACTAATAAACAACAAGTGGAAACAGTCACTACAAGATGTGCGAGCAAGGAAAGGAGCAGATGTAGGAAGTGATCACAACTTTCTGGTAGCAAAAATAAAACTAAAATTAAGGAAAGCCAAAATCAGAGAACACAGAAAGATACATTTTGATACAAGAAAACTGAAAGACCAGCAAACAAGAAATGAATTCTCAATAGTACTTAAGAACCGCTTCAGTGTCCTACAAGATGAAGCAGAAATGTCCATACTAGAGTTCAATAAAACACTATAGGAAGCAGCAAAACAGGTGCTGGGATGTCTGAAACAGAGAAAAGAGGAATGGATAAGCAAGACCACATGGGAAAAGATAGAGCAAAGAAAAGAAATCAAGAAAAAATTACTGAACACCAAATCACAACAGCTAAAAGAACAAGTTTTTAGTAATTATTCACAAAAAGACACAGAAGTGAAGGAATCATGCCGTCAGGATAAACATCAATACTATGACAACTTAGCAGAAGCAGCAGAGAAAGCAGCATATGAAAATGACATGAAAACCATATATAAAATCACAAAGCAGATGACAGGTAACTTCAGCACAAGATGTGAAAGTGCAGTACAGACACATAAGGGACAACTGGTCAGTGGAGAAAGAGAAAAAATTGAAAGATGGAGGGAACACTTTAACACCCTACTAAACAGAACACAAGCAGCACAAACAATAGACATACCTGAAGCAAAAACAGAACTAAATATCAATACAGGACCAATAGCAGTAAGTGAAGTAAAGGAGGTAATAAAGAAGCTAAAATTAGACAGGGCATCAGGTGAAGATGAAGTGACTGCTGAGATGTTGAAAGCAGAAGAAATAGAAACACCAAAACAACTCTGCCAGATACTACAACAAATTTGGGATCTAGAAAAAGCTCCAGAGGAGTGGAAAACTGGCCTTATAGTAAAACTACCAAAGAAGGGTGACCTCAGAGATTGCGGGAACTGGAGAGGCATTACCCTCCTGCAACTCACCAGTAAAGTATTTTGCAGAATAATCATCAACAGAATTGTACCAGCATTTGAGGGAAAACTTCAGAAAGAGCAGGCAGGATTTAGGAAAAGAAGATCATGCCTAGTCCACATATTTGTACTTAGACAAATAGTGAAACAGGCAAATGAGTGGCATAGCACAACATATGCATTGTTTATAGATTTTGAGAAAGCCTTTGACAGTGTCAACAGAGATGCACTGTGGAAAATCCTAAGATGGCATGACCTCCCCCATAAGAAAGTGAATGTAATCAGAGCCCTATATGAGGGTTTTCAGTGCAAAGTGATCTGTGGAGAATATACCTCAAGCAGCTTTAGGGTATAAACAGGAGTGAAGCAGGGATGTGTACTATCACCAACATTATTTATCTTGGCACTAGACTGGTTAATGAAGGAGGCAACATCAGACAAACGCAGAGGATTATAATGGACCCTTGACACAGGCATTTGTGGAAAACCCTTGCAGAAGCCCCATGTGCGGGGATACATGGGTATCTCAAAATACGTTAAGGTTTTCTGGTGAGAAAGTCCAACTCCAGACTAAAACCATGGTGTCACGCAGTCCCGCTTCTGAGACCCACCAAGAATACAGGTTCAAGCTCTTCGATACTCTGAACGTCTTGTGATCTTCTTGGGGATCTTGTGTGGTCCTTTTGGGGACCATGGGACCTAGTGAGGACCACGAGAGTAAATTCAGTAGGATCACGAGGTGGTCTTGGTGGTAGAAGCGAACAAAGAAGAAGTATGTATGTGAAAGCTGGTAATCAGCTAAAGAAATAGACAAGAAATTAAACTCTTTTGAAAACAAATGCCTCAGGAAAATACTTGGTATAAAGTGGAATGAATTTAAGAACAGTGCAGAGATAAGACAGATGAGCAAACAACAACCTGTCTCATGGGTTATCAGAAAAAGAAGATGGACATACGTAGGCCATGTGAAACAATCAGAGAATACCAAAAGAAGCTATCAAGTGGAGCACAACAGAGGTTGACCACTCGAAGCTCTAAAGAGGACATTGTTAAGAGAAGCCAGTTTAGTGGGCATAACATCCCTTGATGAAGTTGAAAGACTCTCTGTGAACAGGAAAACTTGGCAAATAACTATGCAAGCCCTATGTGACATTTAACGGCACGGGACGGATTGTTCATTAAAATTATCTCCCTCATTGCTATCCATACAAATATTATCTCCCATGTTGTTCCTTTTAAGCCTGTTTTCATCATCAGCAGCCATCATCATCATTCGTAATTGTCAACTGTCAGGATTATCTTCAGCTTGTTAGTGACTGAAGTTTTTTTCTTGTAGCTCCTCATCTGTTTATACCCTGTCACCTACTCTCAGCATAATCTCCATTCATCCATCACTGGTTGTTGAAATTGTTTCTTGTAGAAAATAGTATCTTTTCTTTCATTTTCAAGCATTCTGCAGTGTTGTTTGTGTTATAAGTGTGAGTCCAGTCTGAGATTGTCTTACTTTGATCACCAGGTGCCATAGTGTCACGTCTTACCTTGACCAGTAGGTGCCATAATGTCATGTCTTACCTTGACCAGTAGGTGCCATAGTGTCATGTCTTACCTTGACTAGGTGCTATAGTGTCATGTCTTACCTTGACCAATAGGTGCCATAGTGTCATGTCTTACCTTGACCACCAGGTGCCATAGTGTAATGTCTTACCTTGACCACCAGGTGCCATAGTATCATGTCTTACATTGACCACTAGGTGCTATAGTGTCATGTCTTACATTGACCACTAGGTGCCATAGTGTCATGTCTTACCTTGACCACCAGGTGCCATAGTGTCATGTCTTACCTTGACCACTAGGTGCCATAGTGTCATGTCTTACCTTGACCAGTAGGTGCATAGTGTTATCTGTTGTGCTATATGTATGTTAATCTGAGTGTTGTCTTCACAACCAGGTGCCATAGTGTTATTTGTTGTGTTATATGTATGTTAATCTGAGTGTTGTCTTCACAACCAGGTGCCATAGTGTTATCTGTTGTGTTATATGTATGTTAATCTGAGTGTTGTCTTCACAACCAGGTGCCATAGTGTTATTGTGTTGTATGTATGTTAATCTGAGTGTTGTCTTCACAACCAGGTGCCATAGTGTTATTTGTTGTGTTATATGTATGTTAATCTGAGTGTTGTCTTCACAACCAGGTGCCATAGTGTTATTGTGTTGTATGTATGTTAATCTGAGTGTTGTCTTCACCACCAGGTGCCATAGTGTTATTTGTTGTGTTATATGTATGTTAATCTGAGTGTTGTCTTCACAACCAGGTGCCATAGTGTTATTTGTTGTGTTATATGTATGTTAATCTGAGTGTTGTCTTCACCACCAGGTGCCATAGCATCATCTGCTGTGAAGTTGAAGCTCCAGGAGTTTGTTTTAACGAAGAAGCAAAGAGAGGCTGTCAGAGACCTCAACAACTCACCACCACAGTTCAGACCTCACTGGTCAGTCAGAATACAGTCATCGGTTACTAACATCAGATCATCTCTCCCTATTATTTAACACTGAATCATTTCTCACCATTGTTTAACACTGAATCATCTCTCCCCAATGTTTAGCACTGAATCATCTCTCTATTTAACACTGAATCATCTCTCCCCATTGTTTAGCACTGAATCATCTCTCTATTTAACACTGAATCATCTCTCCCCAATGTTTAGCACTGAATCATCTCTCTATTTAACACTGAATCATCTCTCCCCAATGTTTAGCACTGAATCATCTCTCTATTTAACACTGAATCATCTCTCCCCAATGTTTAGCACTGAATCATCTCTCTATTTAACACTGAATCATCTCTCCCCAATGTTTAGCACTGAATCATCTCTCTATTTAACACTGAATCATCTCTCCCCATTGTTTAGCACTGAATCATCTCTCTATTTATCACTGAATCATCTCTCCCCAATGTTTAGCACTGAATCATCTCTCTATTTATCACTGAATCATCTCTCCCCATTGTTTAGCACTGAATCATCTATCTGTTTAACACTGAATCATCTCTCTATTTAACACTGAATAATCTCTCCCCATAGTTTAACACTGAATCATCTCTCCTCAATGTTTAGCACTGAATCATCTATCTGTTTAACACTGAATCATCTCTCTATTTAACACTGAATAATCTCTCCCCATAGTTTAGCACTGAATCATCTCTCCAACACTGAATCATCTCTCCCCATTATTTAACACTGAATCATCTCTCATGAGACTGCAGGAATAGAGGAACTGACACCATATTCTAGTGCAGTACATTGCACAAAGAGGCCAATAACTTGTTAACACAGGCATAAAATCCTTTGTTGAGGTTGAAAGACTCGCCGAAGACAGGAAAAATTGGCGAACTACTTTGCGAGCCCTATGTGACGTCTAACGGCACGGGAAGGATATAAGATATAAGATATAAGAGACATTGCACAAAACTGTCTTCTAGCATTGAGCTACACTTATCTTATTGTTCAGCATTCTCTTATGCTCCTTGCTGTCATGTATGCTACACTTCTCATTTTGTTAAGCCTGTCTAAAACAAAACTAGGAACAGCTTAATTAACTAATGGGCACACAGTTGTAATGATTAGGTTTATACCTTAATCATACAAAAACATAAAAGAAATAGGAAAAGAGAAAATACCAAATCCTGTCATTGATATATAACAAATAAGAGTGGAAAAAATATTAGAGAGAAAAAAAAAAGGTAGCACTTACCTGCTACTTGCAAGAAGCTATGTATGAGAATGCATGTGATGAAGTATTGTGAATGTTTAGATGAAGACTTCTGAAGTATAATGCTAATCTACCCTTATGACTGTGTTGGTGGTGCACTTAACAGTGCCTCAGAAAGGATGACTTGGTGATGCTGACAGATGCCATGCTACAGTTCCAAAAAGGTGTGCCAACGCGGGAGATTGCAGTCACCCACTCAGTCATTCAAAGACCGCAAGATTGTTCTGTCAACACCAGAACTGTGGAAGAAGCCAGAAGGTCTGGGCATCCAAGAATAACAAATGTGCAACAAGATCAATACATTGTCCTAATGGTAATGAGAGACAGAACAACCACTGCCAATGCAATCAGAGCACATATGCAAACAACAAGCAAAATCACTGTCAGTGACCAAATGATTCGCAACAGAATTCATGAGGCAGATCTTCACTGAAGACATGCAGTACACTCCCACCTTACACAGGTCCAATGTGCTGTTTGTCTTGCTTGATCTTGACTTCGTCTGCCATGGACCCGCTAACACGGCTTCCTGCTACTCTTTACAAACGAGTGAAGGTTCACAATCTCGTTTAACAGTAGCAGAATTCGTGTGTGGAAACAGCCTAGGGAATGCTTCCAAGACAGCACAGTTAAGTCTGGTCATTTGTGTTCACAGTTCACATACATTTAGAGCAGGTTGTATTCATATCAGTAACCTGAAATTATGCACAAACTACAGAACTGTTTGCCCTGATTAGTCAACTTGCTTTGATATAAAACAAGGGGTCCGTCAGGGGGTGCATATTGTCGCTTTACTTATTTAACTTGTATACTGAACATATAATGAGGAATGTTAGAGAAGATATAGACAAAGAATATTACGATGCCGTAACAACTGGAGGTTATGAAATACCAGAGATTAGATATAAGAGACATTGCACAAAACTGTCTTCTAGCATTGAGCTACACTTATTGTTCAGCATTCTCTTATGCTCCTTGCTGTCATGTATGCTACACTTCTCATTTTGTTAAGCCTGTCTAAAACAAAACTAGGAACAGCTTAATTAACTAATGGGCACACAGTTGTAATGATTAGGTTTATACCTTAATCATACAAAAACATAAAAGAAATAGGAAAAGAGAAAATACCAAATCCTGTCAT
Organism: Achatina immaculata; assembly: GCA_009760885.1. NCBI lineage: Eukaryota > Metazoa > Mollusca > Gastropoda > Stylommatophora > Achatinidae > Lissachatina > Lissachatina immaculata. The sequence goes on along the minus strand of CM019717.1, from coordinate 37,594,873 downwards.
TGATATATAACAAATAAGAGTGGAAAAAATATTAGAGAGAAAAAAAAAGGTAGCACTTACCTGCTACTTGCAAGAAGCTATGTATGAGAATGCATGTGATGAAGTATTGTGAATGTTTAGATGAAGACTTCTGAAGTATAATGCTAATCTACCCTTATGACTGTGTTGGTGGTGCACTTAACAGTGCCTCAGAAAGGATGACTTGGTGATGCTGACAGATGCCATGCTACAGTTCCAAAAAGGTGTGCCAACGCGGGAGATTGCAGTCACCCACTCAGTCATTCAAAGACCGCAAGATTGTTCTGTCAACACCAGAACTGTGGAAGAAGCCAGAAGGTCAGGGCATCCAAGAATAACAAATGTGCAACAAGATCAATACATTGTCCTAATGGTAATGAGAGACAGAACAACCACTGCCAATGCAATCAGAGCACATATGCAAACAACAAGCAAAATCACTGTCAGTGACCAAATGATTCGCAACAGAATTCATGAGGCAGATCTTCACTGAAGACATGCAGTACACTCCCACCTTACACAGGTCCAATGTGCTGTTTGTCTTGCTTGATCTTGACTTCGTCTGCCATGGACCCGCTAACACGGCTTCCTGCTACTCTTTACAAACGAGTGAAGGTTCACAATCTCGTTTAACAGTAGCAGAATTCGTGTGTGGAAACAGCCTAGGGAATGCTTCCAAGACAGCACAGTTAAGTCTGGTCATTTGTGTTCACAGTTCACATACATTTAGAGCAGGTTGTATTCATATCAGTAACCTGAAATTATGCACAAACTACAGAACTGTTTGCCCTGATTAGTCAACTTGCTTTGATATAAAACAAGGGGTCCGTCAGGGGGTGCATATTGTCGCTTTACTTATTTAACTTGTATACTGAACATATAATGAGGAATGTTAGAGAAGATATAGACAAAGAATATTACGATGCCGTAACAACTGGAGGTTATGAAATACCAGAGATTAGATATGCTGATGACACAGTTTTACTGTCCACAACAGAAAAAGGAATAGAAAAACTAATTATGTCAGTTCGTAAGAACAGCAAAAAGCAGAACCTCTATCTTAATGCAAAGAAAACTAAATTGATGACAACTAACAAAACAAACAAGGCAGCTGAAATATGTATCAATGGGAAAAAAATGGAAAGAAGCAGGGAGTTTTGAATATCTCGGATCACTTCTAACTAATAATGGAGATACAATGAGGGAAATTAAAAGGAAAACATCTGTCACTCTTCATAAAGTAAAATAACTAAAGAATCTGTGGAGAGGAGCAGACAGAACCACAAAAATAAGATTTTTAAGGGCATGCATCTTTCCCATCGCAACATATGCCTGTGAGACCTGGACACTTAACAAACCAACTGAGAAACACATAAATGCCTTTGAATGTAAATGCTACAGAAGAGTTCTACAAATATCATGAACACAAAAAAGAACAAATGTATCCATACTGCAAGAGCTTCATATTGAAGAAGGCTGGCTAGTAAAGAGGATTAAAGAGAGAAAACTTAAATATTTTGAGCACATTAAATGTCATGATAATCTAGAGAAAACCATCTTGGAAGTGTACATAATGGGAAAAAGAAAGAGAGGAAGACCAAGGCGAAGATGGCTGCAAGACATGGTTGAGGATCTGCAAATGGATGCATCAGCGGCAGGCCATCTTGCTCACAACCGAGAGGCTTACAGGAGTGCTGCTAGGGAGGCAAAGTTCTGCAAGGGACATGCAAATGAATGAATGAATGTATTCATATCCAGGAGACTGACAGTTTACATACATTTAGAGAAGGTTATATTCATATTCTCAGGAGACTGACAGTTCATATACATTTAGAGAAGGTTATATTCATAGTCTCAGGAGACTGACAGTTCACATACATTTAGAGCAGGTTATATTCATATTCTCAGGAGACTGACAGTTCACATACATTTAGAGCAGGTTATATTCATATTCTCAGGAGACTGACACTTCACATACATTTAGAGCAGGTTATATTCATATCCACGAGACTGACAGTTCACATACATTTAGAGAAGGTTATATTCATATTTAGGAGACTGACAGTTCACATACATTTAGAGAAGGTTATATTCATATTTAGGAGACTGACAGTTCACATACATTTAGAGAAGGTTATATTCATATTTAGGAGACTGACAGTTCACATACATTTAGAGAAGGTTATATTCATATTCAGGAGACTGACAGTTCACATACATTTAGAGAAGGTTATATTCATAATAAGGAGAGTTTTTTTTTGTAAACTGAAGATTGACAGTTTATGTCTTTCAGTTGTTGACGTAAGATTTTGGTTAAAACAAGAAATTTACTGTGGAGGATGAGAAGATAGTGATAGACTGCTTTCATCTAGGGACATGGTTGCTAGTTTTAGTATTTATTTTCCTTCATAATTATCATAAACATTTCATGCTTTCTTACATTTTCAGCTTCACTGGTGTTTATCTAGCATTCAATAAAAACAATAGAAGTTATAGAATTAGTGAAAGTTTGCTGAAAAATTGAATGATTACATTGATAGTTCCTTGAAGTGTTTTTCCTTGTGTTGGCAGAGAGGATTGCTTTAAAAAAATTGAATGTTTAGATTGATAGATCATTGAAGAAATGTTGCTCTTATGACAAGGTTGACAAAGCCATAAGCTTACTAATGGTAGTGAAATATGGATACAATGTAATGTTGTCCTTTCAGTGAGTCAAGATTGGAAGTGCTCGTTTCTGATGATGATTGCAGTGTGAAATAAGTGTGAATCATTTCTAAGTGAATTATCTGTTCTAACAGGGCACCTAGTCAACCATCACTTGACCATGTTCTGAGTTCCATTTGAATGTCTTTTTTTTTTTTTAACCAGGATACCTAATCAAGGATCACTTGATCAAGGTTCCCCACCGCTGAACCTCTCACCACCATATGCTCACCACCTCATGGCCAAGTACGAAGATGACTTTCCTTTACGCAAAACAGGTATGAAGGATCAACTCCAGCTTTGTTAGGTCTTTTGTTTGTGTGTGTGACGGAGACCTTTGTGCGTGCATCTTTCTTCACATTAATATGAGGCTCAAGCATGGTGTGTATAGCAGCTTAATGAGAGAACTTTATTCTTTTCTGTTGTTGCACATTTGATAGAATGTTTGCTCTAACATTGTTACTAATGCATTTATTTTGTGATACAACTCTTGTCTCATATTGTCTTTCTCCTTTCTCATATGCCTTTCAGTGTTGAGGAGACAAAGTAGTTCAGACTCATAGACTGAAGACATTTGCTCTGTGGTCCCTTAGTAAGGGAAATGGAGAAATCTGTGATATTGGATAAGTTGCAAATAGCATTGCCTGTCCAGCTAAAATGCGCATTGATGAACAAAATATCAAGGCTGCTTTCTGCCTGTGCGCTGTAGTCTCATTCACATCTCATATTTTGCTTGCTTTCCTCTTATGTTACATCTGTCAGCAAACAGTGATTTTTTTGTTTTGTTTCTTCTGTTTGTTTTGTATGTAAATTACAGAGTTCAGAATTAACATTCAAGTTTTCTTTGTTCAATTAATGAACCAAAAATTGCTATGACTTTTTGTGTTTGCAGTGAGGTGCGGTTTTGTTTATATGATTTTTGTTAGACAGCATGCAGGAAAGTTGTCTTAGCCACACATGCCACGGTGTTCTGGTATTTCTTGTATAATGCTGGTACGGTGTGGAGTATAATGTTGTCTGTGTCTGTCCTGTTTCCATGTCAGTGTTTTACAATTTATTACCCCAGTTTCTTCTTTTATCACTTTACTACAGGTTGTCATTTTACTTGAGCTATTTAGTGTTCTGTCATTTTACTTGAGCTATTTAGTGTTCTGTCATTGTACTTGAGCTATTTAGTGTTCTGTCATTGTACTTGAGCTATTTAATGTTCTGTCATTTTACTTGAGCTATTTAGTGTTCTGTCATTTTACTTGAGCTATTTAGTGTTCTGTCATTTTACTTGAGCCGTTTAGTGTTCTGTCATTTTACTTGAGCTGTTTAGTGTTCTGTCATTTTACTTGAGCTATTCATTTTAATGTTCTGTCATTTTACTTGAGCTGTTTAGTGTTCTGTCATTTTACTTGAGCTGTTTAGTGTTCTGTCATTTTACTTGAGCTATTTAGTGTTCTGTCATTTTACTTGAGCTATTTAGTGTTCTGTCATTTTACTTGAGCTGTTTAGTGTTCTGTCATTTTACTTGAGCTATTCATTTTAATGTTCTGTCATTTTACTTGAGGTATTCAGTGTTCTGTCATTTTACTTGAGCTATTTAGTGTTCTGTCATTTTACTTGAGGTATTTATTTTAATGTTCTGTCATTTTACTTGAGGTATTCAGTGTTCTTCATTTTACTTGAGCTATTTATTTTAATGTTCTGTCATTTTACTTGAGGTATTCAGTGTTCTTCATTTTACTTGAGCTATTTAGTGTTCTGTCATTTTACTTGAGCTATTTATTTTAATGTTCTGTCATTTTACTTGAGGTATTCAGTGTTCTTCATTTTACTTGAGCTATTTATTTTAATGTTCTGTCATTTTACTTGAGGTATTCAGTGTTCTGTCATTTTACTCTGAAGATTGCATTTGTTGCCATATTCACTTCAGCTGTTTGTTAGGTTCATGATACAGAAGAGAATAAAGCCATGATCATCCATTTGATGTGTATGAATTTGATTCATTCATATTTCAGCCATGATGATCCATGTTATGTGTGAATTTGATTCATTTATATTTCAGCCATGATCATCCATGTTATGTGTGTGAATTGATTCATTCATATTTCACCCATGATCACACATTTGATGTGTGTGATCATACAGATCACGTGTTTAGCTTGGTGTTAGCTGTTGGATAATGTGGCAGGTTTATTTATTGATTTGTAAGAGCTTTGTGTGTGACAGAAGACTGCTTCATTTGTGTGTGTGACAGAAGACTGCTTCATTTGTGTGTGTGACAGAAGACTGCTTCATTTGTGTGTGACAGAGTGATTTCTGGAGCTGTAATTTTTCTGTGTATCAAAGGAGAAGTTTTTGCTTCAGGTCAAAGTAATTACGAGATATCAGTGTTTGTTTCCCCCCCCCCCCGTGTGATACCCGGGATCTGCAAAGAATAGGACCACTGTACCCTACCACGCATGATCGTAAAAGGCGACTAAGGAGGGTTCGACATAGGGCCAGCAACCCTATCTGGTAAAAAAACTATCAGAATGCTACAGAAACGGAAGCAAGGGAAAAAACAAATGCAGGTTAAAGGAGAAATGCATATCAGGAAACTGAGCCCATGAAGGTTGTGGATGAAAGCCAGCCATTGGAAGTCCCCAGCCCGACTGCAGACCTCCTGGAACCTAAACACAAGATGCAAATAGGCAGCTGGAATATGAGAACACTTAACCAGACTGGAAAACTAGCACAAACCATCAAGGAAATGCACCGATACAAACTAGACATACTAGGAATACAAGAAGCAAGATGGATAGACAAGGCAGAAGGAAATTAACAACACAGCACACAGAAGATACAATAATATGGTCAGGTAAAGAAGATCATCATGAAGGAGGAGTAGCATTGATTATAACAAAAGAAGCATCAAGAGCATTGCTGAAATGGACCCCTATAAATGAGAGATTATTATATGCACGCTTCAACTCAAGATTCACGAAGCTGTCTATTATTGTTTGTTATGCACCAACAGAAGCAGCAGAAGAGGAATTAAAAGAAGATTTTTACAACAGCCTCCAAGCCACAGTAGAAACAATACCCAAGCATGATATGCTACTCATCTTGAGCGACTTCAGTACAAAAGTAGGTGAAGGAAGTGATGATAGAAGAAGAATGATGGGAAGAGAAGAAATCGGAGAAATAAATGAAAATGGAGAAAGAATGTGCAGTTTCTGTGAAGAAAACATGATGACCATCGGAGGGACAATTTTCCAACATAAAAACATCCATAAGGTGACTTGGAGGTCACCAGATAAAACCACAGAAAACCAAATCAATCACATATTAATAAACAACAAGTGGAAACAGTCACTACAAGATGTGCGAGCAAGGAAAGGAGCAGATGTAGGAAGTGATCACAACCTTCTGGTAGCAAAAATAAAACTAAAATTAAGGAAAGCCAAAATCAGAGAACACAGAAAGATACATTTTGATACAAGAAAACTGAAAGACCAGCAAACAAGAAATGAATTCTCAATAGTACTTAAGAACCGCTTCAGTGTCCTACAAGATGAAGCAGAAATGTCCATACTAGAGTTCAATAAAACACTACAGGAAGCAGCAAAACAGGTGCTGGGATATCGGAAACAGAGAAAAGAGGAATGGATAAGCAAGACCACATGGGAAAAGATAGAGCAAAGAAAAGAAATCAAGAAAAAATTACTGAACACCAAATCACAACAGCTAAAAGAACAAGTTTTTAGTAATTATTCACAAAAAGACACAGAAGTGAAGGAATCATGCCATCAAGATAAACATCAATACTATGACAACTTAGCAGAAGCAGCAGAGAAAGCAGCATATGAAAATGACATGAAAACCATATATAAAATCACAAAGCAGATGACAGGTAACTTCAGCACAAGATGTGAAAGTACAGTAAGAACACAAAATGGATTACTTGAGGTATTCAGTGTTCTTCATTTTACTTGAGCTATTTATTTTAATGTTCTGTCATTTTACTTGAGGTATTCAGTGTTCTGTCATTTTACTCTGAAGATTGCATTTGTTGCCATATTCACTTCAGCTGTTTGTTAGGTTCATGATACAGAAGAGAATAAAGCCATGATCATCCATTTGATGTGTATGAATTTGATTCATTCATATTTCAGCCATGATGATCCATGTTATGTGTGAATTTGATTCATTTATATTTCAGCCATGATCATCCATGTTATGTGTGTGAATTGATTCATTCATATTTCACCCATGATCACACATTTGATGTGTGTGATCATACAGATCACGTGTTTAGCTTGGTGTTAGCTGTTGGATAATGTGGCAGGTTTATTTATTGATTTGTAAGAGCTTTGTGTGTGACAGAAGACTGCTTCATTTGTGTGTGTGACAGAAGACTGCTTCATTTGTGTGTGTGACAGAAGACTGCTTCATTTGTGTGTGACAGAGTGATTTCTGGAGCTGTAATTTTTCTGTGTATCAAAGGAGAAGTTTTTGCTTCAGGTCAAAGTAATTACGAGATATCAGTGTTTGTTTCCCCCCCCCCCCGTGTGATACCCGGGATCTGCAAAGAATAGGACCACTGTACCCTACCACGCATGATCGTAAAAGGCGACTAAGGAGGGTTCGACATAGGGCCAGCAACCCTATCTGGTAAAAAAACTATCAGAATGCTACAGAAACGGAAGCAAGGGAAAAAACAAATGCAGGTTAAAGGAGAAATGCATATCAGGAAACTGAGCCCATGAAGGTTGTGGATGAAAGCCAGCCATTGGAAGTCCCCAGCCCGACTGCAGACCTCCTGGAACCTAAACACAAGATGCAAATAGGCAGCTGGAATATGAGAACACTTAACCAGACTGGAAAACTAGCACAAACCATCAAGGAAATGCACCGATACAAACTAGACATACTAGGAATACAAGAAGCAAGATGGATAGACAAGGCAGAAGGAAATTAACAACACAGCACACAGAAGATACAATAATATGGTCAGGTAAAGAAGATCATCATGAAGGAGGAGTAGCATTGATTATAACAAAAGAAGCATCAAGAGCATTGCTGAAATGGACCCCTATAAATGAGAGATTATTATATGCACGCTTCAACTCAAGATTCACGAAGCTGTCTATTATTGTTTGTTATGCACCAACAGAAGCAGCAGAAGAGGAATTAAAAGAAGATTTTTACAACAGCCTCCAAGCCACAGTAGAAACAATACCCAAGCATGATATGCTACTCATCTTGAGCGACTTCAGTACAAAAGTAGGTGAAGGAAGTGATGATAGAAGAAGAATGATGGGAAGAGAAGAAATCGGAGAATAAATGAAAATGGAGAAAGAATGTGCAGTTTCTGTGAAGAAAACATGATGACCATCGGAGGGACAATTTTCCAACATAAAAACATCCATAAGGTGACTTGGAGGTCACCAGATAAAACCACAGAAAACCAAATCAATCACATATTAATAAACAACAAGTGGAAACAGTCACTACAAGATGTGCGAGCAAGGAAAGGAGCAGATGTAGGAAGTGATCACAACCTTCTGGTAGCAAAAATAAAACTAAAATTAAGGAAAGCCAAAATCAGAGAACACAGAAAGATACATTTTGATACAAGAAAACTGAAAGACCAGCAAACAAGAAATGAATTCTCAATAGTACTTAAGAACCGCTTCAGTGTCCTACAAGATGAAGCAGAAATGTCCATACTAAGTTCAATAAAACACTACAGGAAGCAGCAAAACAGGTGCTGGGATATCGGAAACAGAGAAAAGAGGAATGGATAAGCAAGACCACATGGGAAAAGATAGAGCAAAGAAAAGAAATCAAGAAAAAATTACTGAACACCAAATCACAACAGCTAAAAGAACAAGTTTTTAGTAATTATTCACAAAAAGACACAGAAGTGAAGGAATCATGCCATCAAGATAAACATCAATACTATGACAACTTAGCAGAAGCAGCAGAGAAAGCAGCATATGAAAATGACATGAAAACCATATATAAAATCACAAAGCAGATGACAGGTAACTTCAGCACAAGATTCACGAAGCTGTCTATTATTGTTTGTTATGCACCAACAGAAGCAGCAGAAGAGGAATTAAAAGAAGATTTTTACAACAGCCTCCAAGCCACAGTAGAAACAATACCCAAGCATGATATGCTACTCATCTTGAGCGACTTCAGTACAAAAGTAGGTGAAGGAAGTGATGATAGAAGAAGAATGATGGGAAGAGAAGAAATCGGAGAAATAATGAAAATGGAGAAAGAATGTGCAGTTTCTGTGAAGAAAACATGATGACCATCGGAGGGACAATTTTCCAACATAAAAACATCCATAAGGTGACTTGGAGGTCACCAGATAAAACCACAGAAAACCAAATCAATCACATATTAATAAACAACAAGTGGAAACAGTCACTACAAGATGTGCGAGCAAGGAAAGGAGCAGATGTAGGAAGTGATCACAACCTTCTGGTAGCAAAAATAAAACTAAAATTAAGGAAAGCCAAAATCAGAGAACACAGAAAGATACATTTTGATACAAGAAAACTGAAAGACCAGCAAACAAGAAATGAATTCTCAATAGTACTTAAGAACCGCTTCAGTGTCCTACAAGATGAAGCAGAAATGTCCATACTAGAGTTCAATAAAACACTACAGGAAGCAGCAAAACAGGTGCTGGGATATCGGAAACAGAGAAAAGAGGAATGGATAAGCAAGACCACATGGGAAAAGATAGAGCAAAGAAAAGAAATCAAGAAAAAATTACTGAACACCAAATCACAACAGCTAAAAGAACAAGTTTTTAGTAATTATTCACAAAAAGACACAGAAGTGAAGGAATCATGCCATCAAGATAAACATCAATACTATGACAACTTAGCAGAAGCAGCAGAGAAAGCAGCATATGAAAATGACATGAAAACCATATATAAAATCACAAAGCAGATGACAGGTAACTTCAGCACAAGATGTGAAAGTACAGTAAGAACACAAAATGGACAACTGGTCAGTGGAGAAAGAGAAAAAAATTGAAAGATGGAGGGAACACTTTAACACCCTACTAAACAAAACACAAGCACCACAAATGGAATAATCATCAACAGAATTGTACCAGCATTTGATGGAAAACTTCGGAAAGAGCAGACAGGATTTAAGAAAGGAAAATCATGCATAGACCACATATTTGTACTTTATTAGAATATTAGAACAGGCAAATGAGTGGCATAGCACAACATATGCATTGTTTATAGATTTTGAGAAAGCCTTTGACAGTGTCAACAGAGATGCACTGTGAAAAATCCTAAGATGGCATGGCCTCCCCCATAAGATAGTGAATGTAATCAAAGCTCTGTACAAGGGTTTTCAGTGCAAAGTGATCTGTGGAGAACATACCTCCAGCAGCTTCAGGGTACAAACAGGAGTGAAGCAGGGATGTGTACTATCACCAACATTATTTATCTTAGCAGTGGACTGGTTAATGAAGGAGGCAACATGAGACACATGCAAAGGATTACATGGACCCTTGACACAGTGCTGGAGGACCTTGACTTTGCAGACTACATTTGTCTACTATCAAGCAGCCACAAAGATATGCAAGATAAAATAAACAAGCTAACTCAGAATGCAAACAGCATAGGACTAAAGATCAGCGTAGGAAAGACAAAGTTAATGAAGCAAAATGTGAACAACAGAAATGTACTCAGAGTAGATAGCAAGTTAGTGGAGGTCAGTGAATTTGTATACCTTGGCAGTAGAGTAGTAGAAAATGGAGACAGCACAGAGGACTTACTAGAGTAAACCAGGCTTTTGCAATGCTGCAGACTATATGGAAATAAAAAAAAAAAAACTGAGCATAAATATGAAAATCAGGATATTTAAGAGTAATGTTCTAAGTGTACTACTCTATGGAAGTGAATGCTGGAAAATCATAAAAACCATAGAAAACAAGTTGAATTCTTTTCAGACTAAATGTTTACGAAGAATTAGAAGAATATTTTGGCCAAACACCATAAGAAATAACATCTTATTGGCAGAAATGAGATGAAGCCACTGACAGCAATTATTGAGGAAAGACACTGGAGATGGTTGGGACATGTGCTCCGAATGACTGACAACTCACTACCAAAAATAGCACTAAGATGGGCACCACAGGGGAACAGAAGTAAGGGTAGACCAAAAGAGACATGGAGAAGAACAACAGAAAGGATGTTGAGCAGTAGAGGGCTCACCTGGGCAAGAGAATAAAAAAAGGCAGTGTACAGGCATTTGTGGAAAACCCTTGCAGAAGCCCCATGTGCCCTAGGCACTTAAAGTTCAGAGAGAGAGAGAGCGAGTTTGTTTGTTTGAGCCAGTGAAAGTTATGATTTGTCAGTGTTGTGTCTGTTTGAGGCAGTGAAAGTTATGATTTGTCTTACAAACACTGAAGCTAGATTGTATGTCAGTACTAAGTCTGTCAGGTAGAGTGACCAGTTCACACAGTTTCTCGTGGTCTCCCAGAAACCTGTAAGGTTATTATTTATGTGTTTGTCCCCAGAAGCCTGTAAGGTTAATATTTATGTGTTTTTCTCCAGAAGCCTGTACGGTTAATATTTATGTGTTTGTCCCCAGAAGCCTGTAAGGTTATTATTTATGTGTTTGTCCCCAGAAGCCTGTACGGTTAATATTTATGTGTTTGTCCCCAGAAGCCTGTAAGGTTATTATTTATGTGTTTGTCCCCAGAAGCCTGTACGGTTAATATTTATGTGTTTGTCCCCAGAAGCCTGTAAGGTTATTATTTATGTGTTTTTCTCCAGAAGCCTGTACGGTTATTATTTATGTGTTTGTCCCCAGAAGCCTGTACGGTTATTATTTATGTGTTTGTCCCCAGAAGCCTGTTCGGTTATTATTTATGTGTTTGTCCCCAGAAGCCTGTATGGTTATTATTTATGTGTTTGTCCCTAGAAGCCTATATGGTTATTATTTATGTTTGTCCCTGTACGGTTATTATTTATGTGTTTGTCCCCTAAAGTATGTAAGGTTAGGGTTATTATTTATCAGTGTTTATCCCTAAAATCTCTATGGTCAGATTTATTTATCAGTATTGTCCTCTAAAGTCCGTAAAGTCATGGTTATTATTTATCAGTGTTTATCCCTAAAGTCTCTATGGTCAAATTTGTTATGTATCAGTGTCTGTCCCCTAAAGCATGTACGGTCAAGGTTATTATTTATCACTGTTTGTCCTCCAAAGTTATGATTTATCATTGTTTTTCCCCTAAAGTATGTGTGCTGTCAGTGTTTGTGACTTGTTTTCATGAGTTACAAGATATTAGATTTTGACTAGATGATTGTGTGCGTATAACATCATCAGCTTATTCCAGTGTTGATTTGTTTCAAATTTGCTGACATTGAAAATTGTGCTTGTTTTTCATTTTCTTATATTTGCTTTAGTTTTGCTGAGTTTTTCTGTTGGCAGTGCTTGTTAGTAATGTTTGTGTATGTGTGTCAATCTGGTCACGCTAGGGTGGGCGCTTCATTTAAGATCCAGCCCTGACCTCTAGGTGTAGATATATGGCTTCATTAAGTGCATGTTGTTGCTGGGTTAGATTTTTTAAAAATTATATTTTGTTTGTCTGTAGTATTTTGTTATATGTATATGTGAGGTCCCATTATAACATCTTATGTAATGTGCCCAAGTATGTGTGTTTGTGGTTGTACTCTGTGTAAGAAAGGCAACATAAGGGTCAGAATTTCTTGAGTGAACTTCATCAGCAGGACATAGAGATTCGCTTCAGAACATGTAGATTGAACATGAGGGAAACTGAAAAAAGCCAGAATTATGGACTGAAAATTGGTAACTAGAACTTGGTTAATTCATTGTGAACAAGCAGTTGTCTCTCACACAACAACTGTGATGCTTATGCTCGTATTTATATTAACATTTACTAGTCTGTATCATGAAACAAGGTTGAACACATGTTCAAAGACTAGCAGTGTCTGAGTACATGTTAGAGGTTCAAAGACTAGTAGTGTCTGAGTACATGTTAGAGGTTCAAAGACTAGCAGTGTCTGAGTACATGTTAGAGGTTCAAAGACTAGTAGTGTCTAAGTACATGTTAGAGGTTCAAAGACTAGTAGTGTCTAAGTACATGTTAGAGGTTCAAAGACTAGCAGTGTCTGAGTACATGTTAGAGGTTCAAAGATTAGCAGTGTCTGAGTACATGTTAGAGGTTCAAAGACTAGCAGTGTCTAAGTACATGTTAGAGGTTCAAAGACTAGCAGTGTCTGAGTACATGTTAGAGGTTCAAAGACTAGCAGTGTCTGAATACATGTTAGAGGTTCAAAGACTAGCAGTGCCTGAGTACATGTTAGAGGTTCAAAGACTAGCAGTGTCTGAATACATGTTAGAGGTTCAAAGACTAGCAGTGCCTGAATACATGTTAGAGGTTCAAAGACTAGCAGTGTCTGAGTACATGTTAGAGTTTCAAAGACTAGTAGGTCTGAGTATATGTTAGGGTTCAAAGACTAGTAGTGTCTGAATACATGTTAGAGGTTCAAAGACTAGCAGTGCCTGAATACATGTTAGAGGTTCAAAGACTAGCAGTGTCTGAATACATGTTAGAGGTTCAAAGACTAGCAGTGCCTGAGTACATGTTAGAGGTTCAAAGACTAGCAGTGTCTGAATACATGTTAGAGGTTCAAAGACTAGCAGTGCCTGAATACATGTTAGAGGTTCAAAGACTAGCAGTGTCTGAGTACATGTTAGAGTTTCAAAGACTAGTAGATCTGAGTATATGTTAGGAGTTCAAAGACTAGCAGTGTCTGAATACATGTTAGAGGTTCAAAGACTAGCAGTGCCTGAGGACATGTTAGGGTTCAAAGACTAGTAGTGTCTGAATACATGTTAGAGGTTCAAAGACTAGTAGTGTCTGAATACATGTTAGAGGTTCAAAGACTAGTAGTGTCTGAATACATGTTAGAGGTTCAAAGACTAGTAGTGTCTGAATACATGTTAGAGGTTCAAAGACTAGCAGTGTCTGAATACATGTTAGAGGTTCAAAGACTAGCAGTGTCTGAGTACATGTTAGGAGTTCAAAGACTATTAGTGTCTGAATACATGTTAGAGGTTCAAAGACTAGCAGTGTCTGAATACATGTTAGAGGTTCAAAGACCAGCAGTGTCTGAATACATGTTAGAGGTTCAAAGACTAGTAGTGTCTGAATACATGTTAGAGGTTCAAAGACTAGTAGTGTCTGAATACATGTTAGAGGTTCAAAGACTAGCAGCGCCTGAGTACATGTTAGGAGTTCAAAGACTAGCAGTGTCTGAATACATGTTAGAGGTTCAAAGACTAGCAGTGCCTGAGTACATGTTCAGAGACCAGCAGTGTCTTAGTACATGTTCAGAGACCAGCAGTGTTTGTCAGAGTACATGTTCAGAGACCAGCAGTGTTTGTCAGAGTACATGTTCAGAGACCAGCAGTGTTTGTCAGAGTACATGTTCAGAGACCAGCAGTGTTTGTCAGAGTACATGTTCAGAGACCAGCAGTGTTTGTCAGAGTACATGTTCAGAGACCAGCAGTGTTTGTCAGAGTACATGTTCAGAGACCAGCAGTGTTTGTCAGAGTACATGTTCAGAGACCAGCAGTGTTTGTCAGAGTACATGTTCAGAGACCAGCAGTGTTTGTTAGAGTACATGTTCAGAGACCAGCAGTGTCTTAATACATGTTCAGAGACCAGCAGTGTCTTAATACATGTTCAGAGACCAGCAGTGTCTTAATACATGTTCAGAGACCAGCAGTGTCTTAGTACATGTTCAGAGACCAGCAGTGTCTTAATACATGTTCAGAGACCAGCAATGTCTTAGTACATGTTCAGAGACCAGCAGTGTCTGTCAGACTACATGTTTAGACACCCAACAGCCTGTTTCCTGTAAAACAGTCGGGGAAAGACGGTAGATTTTCAGAAATCAAAACCTCTTATCACTGTAATAGTTTGCCATAAAACAGGATCCAACTTCCACCTCGTATGCAGCAGTCAGCCTGGCTGCCTGACGTAGACAGATTGACCAGATTTTGAGAGAGAGAGAGAGAGAGAGAGAGAGAGAGAGAGAGAGAGGATTGGTGTGAGGCTAAGACCTGAAGTAGAGATTCACTTGATTCTCCTGTAAAACGGGGAAAGATGAGCTCATGATGGCTGCGTTTAGAAGAGCGATGAGTTTTGATCATTAATGTAGGAGATTAGTTTGCAAATTGCGCTGTCATAGTCTTCGTGTATGCATGTGTGCTTGGATGGCTGGGAGATGGCAATTGTGTTTTCTGGCAAAGATAAGAAGTTTGTAGAAGAAAACATTACATTTTTGGTTTTTCAGCATCGGAGTCCAATATTCTAAAGCTGCGGTCTGCTCTGAAGCAGAAAAAGGAGGTCCGGCGGGCCATGATTACCCACAGTCCTCTGGTGGGCCGCCGTGACAAGGGACCAGCAGGCCTGAAACGCAAAACGCCGCTGTCAAGTACGTATGTGATGTTGTCACTGTGTGCCCGTCTCGCAGGCCTACACGCGACTTGTGTCTGGCTTCTGTGTCTGCAGGAGATAGGCAACAGGCGGACGGTGCGCGCGTTCTTCTTACAAGCAGCACTCTGTACTCTGCTTTCTTGCTGCTGCTGCTGTTGTTGTTGTTGTTGTTTTGTTTATGCTAACCTACAGCTACACCTCACACCCACCCCAGTCTGTAAACAAGGAGTGCGTTCATATCCTGCATACACACACACATACACAGACGTTGTTTACCCTACGTTGTATGTGAAAGAATAGTTACAACTGGACCAGTCAGATCAGACATATACACACACATTGTCTTGTGCATGATGAAGTGAGCATGACAAGAATTGCTAATAAGAGGATTGTGAGGCTGTGAGTAATACACATCGCTTCTTCTGCATTCACGGTTCTCATACTGTACATTGGAAGAGGGGGCAGTTCACATGCGTCATCATTTTCCCTAAGTTAAGTAGGCACAGCCAGGGTCACACCTTGACCTACAAGATGGAAACAGTTTCTGGCTTTTGCTGCTGGCTAGCAGTGCTTTTCACGTACGTGTCCCGAGAAAACGTGAGCCTATTTAGTCACCGCTCATGTGTAGGGGGGATGCAGGATTGTTCACTGCGGCTTCCCCCATCAATGATGGCACTCAACGCCAGACAGTCAAGTTGTGTACAGAGAGAACTTCACTACACCTTAGCGAGACCAGTCAGCCATGACAAATAATGGCAAACTAGACACAAGAAACAAAGATATGTCCTACACTGGATGCCAGGGAATAATGAAAACATTGCAGCCCTGGAGAGATTTGTTTCGCTGCTATGACTGCCGTCAGAATCCGAGCAGAACTTGCACAGAAGACAAGAAACTTGTATTTGACAGTAGTTTGTGAGTTGGCAACATATCTGTGGTGGTAACTGAGCAAGCATGATGTCTAAGGCAACATCAGCTCTCTGGTACAGTGTTCTCGGGGCTTTTCCTGGCTCAACTTTTATATGTAATGTCCGTTTCTCAGAGACTGCTTTCCTCGTCCTACATAATCCATACGGCATTCATCTTCATTTTCTCTTACATCTTGTATATTGTCTGGCCAATATGGTTTTTGTTCTTGTTTCTGCCCACTTTCCTTACTCTATCTTTTTTGTTTGTTTGTTTGTAAAAGTGTACCATATCCCATCTGATTTCATTAAATTGTTGATAAGATAGGAAGTCTTCTTACAGAAACTACCGGGATTCCATTGTTTGATCTTAGTATGTGTAGGTTGTGCAGGACCCAAGCACTGAGTTGCACTAACACAGTGGGTGTAGCATGTCTAACCAAAGCATGAGAAGCAGAATGTTTGTGGACTAATAATAAGTTTATCTTGTTTCAGTGTTCTTACTAGTGTGTGCTCCTCATTGTCAGCGTTAGTCATGTCACACTTTGCTACATTGATTGATGACACACTTTACTACACTGATTTATGACACACTTTACTCCACTGATTGATGACACATTTTACTCCACTGATTTATGACACACTTTACTACACTGATTGATGACACACTTTACTACACTGATTGATGACACACTTTACTCCACTGATTGATGACACACTTTACTCCACTGATTGATGACACACTTTACTACACTGATTGATGACACACTTTACTACACTGATTGATGACACACTTTACTACATGTTCAGAGACCAGCAGTGTCTGTCAGACTACATGTTTAGACACCCAACAGCCTGTTTCCTGTAAAACAGTCGGGGAAAGACGGTAGATTTTCAGAAATCAAAACCTCTTATCACTGTAATAGTTTGCCATAAAACAGGATCCAACTTCCACCTCGTATGCAGCAGTCAGCCTGGCTGCCTGACGTAGACAGATTGACCAGATTTTGAGAGAGAGAGAGAGAGAGAGAGAGAGAGAGAGAGAGAGAGGATTGGTGTGAGGCTAAGACCTGAAGTAGAGATTCACTTGATTCTCCTGTAAAACGGGGAAAGATGAGCTCATGATGGCTGCGTTTAGAAGAGCGATGAGTTTTGATCATTAATGTAGGAGATTAGTTTGCAAATTGCGCTGTCATAGTCTTCGTGTATGCATGTGTGCTTGGATGGCTGGGAGATGGCAATTGTGTTTTCTGGCAAAGATAAGAAGTTTGTAGAAGAAAACATTACATTTTTGGTTTTTCAGCATCGGAGTCCAATATTCTAAAGCTGCGGTCTGCTCTGAAGCAGAAAAAGGAGGTCCGGCGGGCCATGATTACCCACAGTCCTCTGGTGGGCCGCCGTGACAAGGGACCAGCAGGCCTGAAACGCAAAACGCCGCTGTCAAGTACGTATGTGATGTTGTCACTGTGTGCCCGTCTCGCAGGCCTACACGCGACTTGTGTCTGGCTTCTGTGTCTGCAGGAGATAGGCAACAGGCGGACGGTGCGCGCGTTCTTCTTACAAGCAGCACTCTGTACTCTGCTTTCTTGCTGCTGCTGCTGTTGTTGTTGTTGTTTTGTTTATGCTAACCTACAGCTACACCTCACACCCACCCCAGTCTGTAAACAAGGAGTGCGTTCATATCCTGCATACACACACACATACACAGACGTTGTTTACCCTACGTTGTATGTGAAAGAATAGTTACAACTGGACCAGTCAGATCAGACATATACACACACATTGTCTTGTGCATGATGAAGTGAGCATGACAAGAATTGCTAATAAGAGGATTGTGAGGCTGTGAGTAATACACATCGCTTCTTCTGCATTCACGGTTCTCATACTGTACATTGGAAGAGGGGGCAGTTCACATGCGTCATCATTTTCCCTAAGTTAAGTAGGCACAGCCAGGGTCACACCTTGACCTACAAGATGGAAACAGTTTCTGGCTTTTGCTGCTGGCTAGCAGTGCTTTTCACGTACGTGTCCCGAGAAAACGTGAGCCTATTTAGTCACCGCTCATGTGTAGGGGGGATGCAGGATTGTTCACTGCGGCTTCCCCCATCAATGATGGCACTCAACGCCAGACAGTCAAGTTGTGTACAGAGAGAACTTCACTACACCTTAGCGAGACCAGTCAGCCATGACAAATAATGGCAAACTAGACACAAGAAACAAAGATATGTCCTACACTGGATGCCAGGGAATAATGAAAACATTGCAGCCCTGGAGAGATTTGTTTCGCTGCTATGACTGCCGTCAGAATCCGAGCAGAACTTGCACAGAAGACAAGAAACTTGTATTTGACAGTAGTTTGTGAGTTGGCAAAATATCTGTGGTGGTAACTGAGCAAGCATGATGTCTGAGTTTGTGAGGAGCTTTGGACAGAAGGCAACATCAGCTCTCTGGTACAGTGTTGTCGGGGCTTTTCCTGGCTCAACTTTTATGTGTAATGTCCGTTTCTCAGAGACTGCTTTCCTCGTCCTACATAATCCATACGGCATTCATCTTCATTTTCTCTTACATCTTGTATATTGTCTGGCCAATATGGTTTTTGTTCTTGTTTCTGCCCACTTTCCTTACTCTATCTTTTTTGTTTGTTTGTTTGTAAAAGTGTACCATATCTAACCAAAGCATGAGAAGCAGAATGTTTGTGGACTAATAATAAGTTTATCTTGTTTCAGTGTTCTTACTAGTGTGTGCTCCTCATTGTCAGCGTTAGTCATGTCACACTTTGCTACATTGATTGATGACACACTTTACTACACTGATTTATGACACACATTACTCCACTGATTGATGACACATTTTACTCCACTGATTTATGACACACTTTACTACACTGATTGATGACACATTTTACTACACTGATTGATGACACACTTCACTCCACTGATTGATGACACACTTCACTCCACTGATTGATGACACACTTTACTACACTGATTGATGACACACTTTGCTACACTGATTGATAACACACTTTACTACACTGATTGATGACACATTTTACTCCACTGATTTATGACACACTTTACTCCAGTGATTGATGACACACCTTACTCCACTGGTTTATGACACACCTTACTCCACTGATTGATGACACATTTTACTCCACTGATTGATGACACACTTTACTCCACAGATTGATGACACACTTTACTACACTGATTGATGACACACTTTACTCCACTGATTGATGACACACTTTACTCCACTGATTGATAACACACTTTACTACACTGATTGATGACACACTTTACTACACTGATTGATGACACACTTTACTACACTGATTGATGACACACTTTACTACACTGATTGATGACACACTTTACTCCACTGATTGATGACACACTTTACTCCACTGATTGATGACACATTTTACTCCACTGATTTATGACACACTTTACTCCAGTGATTGATGACACACCTTACTCCACTGGTTTATGACACACTTTACTCCACTGATTGATGACACATTTTACTCCACTGATTGATGACACACTTTGCTACACTGATTGATGACACATTTTACTCCACTGATTGATGACACACTTTACTACACTGATTGATGACACACTTTGCTACACTGATTTATGACACATTTTACTCCACTGATTGATGACACATTTTACTCCACTGATTTATGACACTTTACTACACTGATTGATGACACACTTTACTCCACTGATTGATGACACACTTTACTACACTGATTTATGACACACTTTACTACACTGATTGATGACACATTTTACTACACTGATTGATGACACACTTTACTACACTGATTGATGACACACTTTACTACACTGATTGATGACACACTTTACTACACTGATTGATGACACACTTTACTACACTGATTGATGACACACTTTACTACACTGATTGATGACACACTTTACTCCACTGATTGATGACACACTTTACTACACTGATTGATGACACACTTTACTACACTGATTGATGACACACTTTGCTACACTGATTGATGACACACTTTACTCCACTGATTGATGACACATTTTACTCCACTGATTTATGACACACTTTACTCCAGTGATTGATGACACACCTTACTCCACTGGTTTATGACACACTTTACTCCACTGATTGATGACACATTTTACTCCACTGATTGATGACACACTTTACTACACTGATTGATGACACACTTTACTCCAGTGATTGATGACACACCTTACTCCACTGGTTTATGACACACTTTACTCCACTGATTGATGACACATTTTACTCCACTGATTGATGACACACTTTGCTACACTGATTGATGACACACTTTACTACACTGATTGATGACACATTTTACTACACTGATTGATGACACACTTCACTCCACTGATTGATGACACACTTCACTCCACTGGTTGATGACACACTTTACTACACTGATTGATGACACACTTTGCTACACTGATTGATGACACACTTTACTACACTGATTGATGACACATTTTACTCCACTGATTTATGACACACTTTACTCCAGTGATTGAAGACACACCTTACTCCACTGGTTTATGACACACTTTACTCCACTGATTGATGACACATTTTACTCCACTGATTGATGACACACTTTACTCCACTGATTGATGACACACTTTACTACACTGATTGATGACACACTTTACTACACTGATTGATGACACACTTTGCTACACTGATTGATGACACACTTTACTCCACTGATTGATGACACATTTTACTCCACTGATTTATGACACACTTTACTCCAGTGATTGATGACACACCTTACTCCACTGGTTTATGACACACTTTACTCCACTGATTGATGACACATTTTACTCCACTGATTGATGACACACTTTACTACACTGATTGATGACACACTTTACTCCAGTGATTGATGACACACCTTACTCCACTGGTTTATGACACACTTTACTCCACTGATTGATGACACATTTTACTCCACTGATTGATGACACACTTTGCTACACTGATTGATGACACACTTTACTACACTGATTGATGACACATTTTACTCCACTGATTGATGACACACTTTACTCCACTGATTGATGACACACTTTGCTACACTGATTGATGACACATTTTACTCCACTGATTGATGACACATTTTACTCCACTGATTTATGACACTTTACTACACTGATTGATGACACACTTTGCTACACTGATTGATGACACACTTTACTCCACTGATGTATGACACACTTTACTCCAGTGATTGATGACACATTTTACTCCACTGATTGATGACACACTTTACTACACTGATTGATGACACACTTTACTCCACTGATTTATGACACACTTTACTCCACTGATTGATGACACACTTTACTCCACTGATTTATGACACATTTTACTCCACTGATTTATGACACACTCTGCTACACTGATTGATGACACACTTTACTCCACTGATTTATGACACACTTTACTCCACTGATTGATGACACACTTTACTCCACTGATTTATGACACATTTTACTCCACTGATTTATGACACACTCTGCTACACTGATTGATGACACACTTTACTTCACTGATTGATGACACACTTTACTACACTGATTGATGACACACTTTACTCCACTGATGTATGACACACTTTACTCCAGTGATTGATGACACATTTTACTCCACTGATTGATGACACACTTTACTACACTGATTGATGACACACTTCACTCCACTGATTTATGACACACTTTACTCCACTGATTTATGACACACTTTACTCCACTGATTTATGACACACTTTACTACACTGATTGATGACACACTTTACTCCACTGATTGATGACACACTTTACTCCACTGTTACTTTACTCCACTGATTGATGACACACTTTACTCCACTGATTGATGACACACTTTACTACACTGATTGATGACACACTTTACTCCACTGATTGATGACACACTTTACTACACTGATTTATGACACACTTTACTCCACTGATTGATGACACACTTTACTACACTGATTTATGACACACTTTACTTCACTGATTGATGACACACACTAGAGATGATTTACTTTACATCAGCAATGATGCTAGTAAAGATTAGTATTATTTATAAAAGTAATTCATGAAGATCACACCAGTAACATAAACCACCATCATTATCATCATCACATGCTTCATTCCAACAACAACATTTTAACAATTATCACTGTAGTTATCAGCATCATTGAGCATAGCTCAAAATTGATAAGTTTCAGTCAGTCATTATCAGTATGGTGAGAAGCTGCTAATCTAACTTCACCTCCAAACCTGGAAACACACAAAAAAGACAAAAAACAAAATCTGTTGTATTTCCTTCAGTAGACACTGGTGTGTGCAGCAGCAACCCAGACTCTGGACCTAACTCACCTCCTGGGACAGCCTCTGTGGCTAATGGAAGCTTGACGTCTCTGCCTTCTAAAGAGGTGAGCCCACATCTGTCACCTACTATCATCATCATCATCATCATCATCATAACACAGGTCTCTGTGTGTGTGCGTGCATGCATGCACATCTTCTTCATCAGCTTTCTATGCCATTAAGGCTCGTTGCTGTAGATAAACTTCACCTCCATTCCTCTCTATTCCTCATCTTCTCTCTCCAGTTGGTGACACCAATTTCTTTTATATCCTCTTCTATGTTGTCTTTCTATCTTGGTCTACCCCTTGATCTTGTTTCTCTCATCTCTTGTGCATATATAATTTTCATTTGTCTGTTCTCTTCCGTTCTTTCTACATGCCCCAGTCAGCATATATATATATAGTGTATATATATATAAAGAGATAATGACAGGATTAAATATTGTAGAAAACTGGCTTGTAAAGACCATCAAAGTTAGAAAGATAAATATGAGGGGTGATTGATAAGTTCTTGGCATAAGGTACAAATACTTGAAACACACAATTGATATTAGGTGCATTTGTAGATCAGGTTAGTGTAAGATTAAACACCAAGTTTCAAGAAATTAACTGCAACCAATTTTTTTTTTTTGGACAGGCTACTGAAGTGGTAAGGGGTGACAGAAATTGGGAAAATGGATAAAATTTCTCATCAAGCTGTCATTTGCTACCTCTGCATCAAGGGCTTATCATCAGAGGAGATCCATAGGATATGGTAGAGACTAAGGAGGAGTGCCCCTTTGTACAGCACAGTTAAGAAATGGGCAGCTCAATTCAAACATGGAAGGGAAAGTCTGGAAGATGTTCCCTGTCCAGGAAGACCAAGAATGATAACTACCGATGAAACCACCGGCAGAATCCATGACATGATAATGGAGGATTGACGACTAACTGAGTGGTACATTGCTACTGAATTTGAGCATCTCCCAGGAACGTGTTCATGTCATTATTCACAATGATCTTCAGATGACAAACTTTACTACACTGATTTATGACACACTTTACTTCACTGATTGATGACACACACTAGAGATGATTTACTTTACATCAGCAATGATGCTAGTAAAGATTAGTATTATTTATAAAAGTAATTCATGAAGATCACACCAGTAACATAAACCACCATCATTATCATCATCACATGCTTCATTCCAACAACAACATTTTAACAATTATCACTGTAGTTATCAGCATCATTGAGCATAGCTCAAAATTGATAAGTTTCAGTCAGTCATTATCAGTATGGTGAGAAGCTGCTAATCTAACTTCACCTCCAAACCTGGAAACACACAAAAAAGACAAAAAACAAAATCTGTTGTATTTCCTTCAGTAGACACTGGTGTGTGCAGCAGCAACCCAGACTCTGGACCTAACTCACCTCCTGGGACAGCCTCTGTGGCTAATGGAAGCTTGACGTCTCTGCCTTCTAAAGAGGTGAGCCCACATCTGTCACCTACTATCATCATCATCATAACACAGGTCTCTGTGTGTGTGCGTGCATGCATGCACATCTTCTTCATCAGCTTTCTATGCCATTAAGGCTCGTTGCTGTAGATAAACTTCACCTCCATTCCTCTCTATTCCTCATCTTCTCTCTCCAGTTGGTGACACCAATTTCTTTTATATCCTCTTCTATGTTGTCTTTCTATCTTGGTCTACCCCTTGATCTTGTTTCTCTCATCTCTTGTGCATATATAATTTTCATTTGTCTGTTCTCTTCCGTTCTTTCTACATGCCCCAGTCAGCATATATATATAGTGTATATATATATAAAGAGATAATGACAGGATTAAATATTGTAGAAAACTGGCTTGTAAAGACCATCAAAGTTAGAAAGATAAATATGAGGGGTGATTGATAAGTTCTTGGCATAAGGTACAAATACTTGAAACACACAATTGATATTAGGTGCATTTGTAGATCAGGTTAGTGTAAGATTAAACACCAAGTTTCAAGAAATTAACTGCAACCAATTTTTTTTTTTTGGACAGGCTACTGAAGTGGTAAGGGGTGACAGAAATTGGGAAAATGGATAAAATTTCTCATCAAGCTGTCATTTGCTACCTCTGCATCAAGGGCTTATCATCAGAGGAGATCCATAGGATATGGTAGAGACTAAGGAGGAGTGCCCCTTTGTACAGCACAGTTAAGAAATGGGCAGCTCAATTCAAACATGGAAGGGAAAGTCTGGAAGATGTTCCCTGTCCAGGAAGACCAAGAATGATAACTACCGATGAAACCACCGGCAGAATCCATGACATGATAATGGAGGATTGACGACTAACTGAGTGGTACATTGCTACTGAATTTGAGCATCTCCCAGGAACGTGTTCATGTCATTATTCACAATGATCTTCAGATGACAAAGGTCTCTGCTTGATGGGTCCTGAAACTTCTTGGAGCTGATCACAGACGACAGCATCTCAACATGTCAAGAGACAATCATGGCCATTTTTCTGCACATCCTGAAAAGTTTCTTGGATTAAACTTTGGCTCATCATTTTCAACCAGAAACCAAAGAACAGTCAAACCAGTGGAAACATCATGGATCCCCGCCTCTAAAGAAAGCAAGGGTGGTTCTGTCTGCAGACAAAGTGATGGCTTCCATCTTTTGGGATTCAGAAGGTGTGCTATTGGTAGACTATCTTCAAAAGGGCAGAACGGTCACTGGGGCCTACTATGCTAATCTTGTGAAGCAACTGCGGGTCAAATTGAAGGAAAAGCGTCGAGGGAAATTGATGAGAAAAGTCATCTTTCAGCAAGGACTATGCTCCAGTTCACAAGTCAGCGGTGGTAATGGCTGCCATTCATGAGTGTGGCTTCCAGCTTCTTGAACATCCTCATTATTCCCCAGATTTGGCCCCTTTGAACTATTACCTGTTTACCAAACTCAAAAAAAGGAGCTCAGTGGTCGCAAATTTGCTTCAGATGATGATGTCATTCATGCTGTAGACCACTTTCTATTGGCACAAGATGCTGACTTTTACAAAGAAGGGATCCGTATGCTCCAGGATCGCTGGACTAAGTGCATAAACTTGCAAGGGGACTATGTTGAGAAATAACCCCAAAATGTTGTCCACAAGTAATCCGTTGTACCTTATGCAGAGAACTTATCAATGACCCCTCTTAGCAGAAGACAAAAGGGAAAAAGGATGACCTCACCATAAGTGGACCTCAGGACATGGTCGAAAGTCTGAATATGTCATTGTGAGATGTTGGTCAACTTAAGACGACATTGCCATCAGAGAGTCAGTGGGAGGGAGATATCACATGACAGTATATGTGTATATATAGAGAGAGTCAGTGGGAGGGAGACATCACATGACAGTATATGTGTATATATAGAGAGAGTCAGTCTTGCACTTTGAAGTTCCACCCTAAAAAGTTCATCTCCATTTTAAAAAAATTTTTATTTTGTCTCCATTGGCTATCTGTTTTCTCCTAGTACTATGCCATTAAGGCTCGTTGCTGTAGATAAACTTCACCTCCATTCCTCTCTATTCCTCATCTTCTCTCTCCAGTTGGTGACACCAATTTCTTTTATATCCTCTTCTATGTTGTCTTTCTATCTTGGTCTACCCCTTGATCTTGTTTCTCTCATCTCTTGTGCATATATAATTTTCATTTGTCTGTTCTCTTCTATTCTTTCTACATGCCCCAGTCAGCATATATATATAGTGTATATATATATAAAGAGATAATGACAGGATTAAATATTGTAGAAAACTGGCTTGTAAAGACCATCAAAGTTAGAAAGATAAATATGAGGGGTGATTGATAAGTTCTTGGCATAAGGTACAAATACTTGAAACACACAGTTGATATTAGGTGCATTTGTAGATCAGGTTAGTGTAAGATTAAACACCAAGTTTCAAGAAATTAACTGCAACCAATTTTTTTTTTTTGGACAGGCTACTGAAGTGGTAAGGGGTGACAGAAATTGGGAAAATGGATAAAATTTCTCATCAAGCTGTCATTTGCTACCTCTGCATCAAGGGCTTATCATCAGAGGACATCCATAGGATATAGTAGAGACTAAGGAGGAGTGCCCCTTTGTACAGCACAGTTAAGAAATGGGCAGCTCAATTCAAACATGGAAGGGAAAGTCTGGAAGATGTTCCCTGTCCAGGAAGACCAAGAATGATAACTACCGATGAAACCACCGGCAGAATCCATGACATGATAATGGAGGATTGACGACTAACTGAGTGGTACATTGCTACTGAATTTGAGCATCTCCCAGGAACG
This sequence comes from Achatina immaculata, assembly GCA_009760885.1. Lineage (NCBI taxonomy): Eukaryota > Metazoa > Mollusca > Gastropoda > Stylommatophora > Achatinidae > Lissachatina > Lissachatina immaculata. Next base: position 37,568,042 of record CM019717.1, on the reverse strand, counting down.
TGTTCATGTCATTATTCACAATGATCTTCAGATGACAAAGGTCTCTGCTTGATGGGTCCTGAAACTTCTTGGAGCTGATCACAGACGACAGCATCTCAACATGTCAAGAGACAATCATGGCCATTTTTCTGCATATCCTGAAAAGTTTCTTGGATTAAACTTTGGCTCATCATTTTCAACCAGAAACCAAAGAACAGTCAAACCAGTGGAAACATCATGGATCCCCGCCTCCAAAGAAAGCAAGGGTGGTTCTGTCTGCAGACAAAGTGATGGCTTCCATCTTTTGGGATTCAGAAGGTGTGCTATTGGTAGACTATCTTCAAAAGGGCAGAACGGTCCCTGGGGCCTACTATGCTAATCTTGTGAAGCAACTGCGGGTCAAATTGAAGGAAAAGCGTTGAGGGAAATTGATGAGAAAAGTCATCTTTCAGCAAGGACTATGCTCCAGTTCACAAGTCAGCGGTGGTAATGGCTGCCATTCATGAGTGTGGCTTCCAGCTTCTTGAACATCCTCATTATTCCCCAGATTTGGCCCCTTTGAACTATTACCTGTTTACCAAACTCAAAAAAAGGAGCTCAGTGGTCGCAAATTTGCTTCAGATGATGATGTCATTCATGCTGTAGACCACTTTCTATTGGCACAAGATGCTGACTTTTACAAAGAAGGGATCCGTATGCTCCAGGATCGCTGGACTAAGTGCATAAACTTGCAAGGGGACTATGTTGAGAAATAACCCCAAAATGTTGTCCACAAGTAATCCGTTGTACCTTATGCAGAAAACTTATCAGTGACCCCTCTTAGCAGAAGACAAAAGGGAAAAAGGATGACCTCACCATAAGTGGACCTCAGGACATGGTCGAAAGTCTGAATATGTCATTGTGAGATGTTGGTCAACTTAAGACGACATTGCCATCAGAGAGTCAGTGGGAGGGAGATATCACATGACAGTATATGTGTATATATAGAGAGAGTCAGTGGGAGGGAGACATCACATGACAGTATATGTGTATATATAGAGAGAGTCAGTCTTGTACTTTGAAGTTCCACCCTAAAAAGTTCATCTCCGTTTTAAAAAAATTTTTATTTTGTCTCCATTGGTTATCTGTTTTCTCCTAGTACTATGACCTGTCTCTGTCATCTAGTTTTTCCTTGCTGTGGTTAGTCTGTGACTTGTCTCTGTTATATATGTGTGTGTGTGTGTGTGCATGTGCGTGTACTGGACAGTACTACCAACTTCTTGTCCTGTATGTGATCTCTAGGTGATCTCTATTCACAGAGTACATTATTGGATGGTGAAGATTCTTACAGTCAAGATTCTTATTAAAGCACATATTCTTGCCTTATTCCCACTTTATTAAATGCAAACATTTGTGTGGAACATCAGTTGCTTTTTTTTTCCCCTAATGTCAAAAACCATACAAGTATATATTTATATAATGTTTTGTATGTTACAACATTTTGTATCTTGTTTGTTTGAAGTTTGCAGGTCATCTCATGATGAGTTTTGTTGTATTAGAATTTTTCAGGTAATCTTATGAATATAATCTCCTATGTGATGGAAAAATATAGACTTTCTCATGATGAGTTTTGTTGTGTTGGAGATCTTACAAGTGTTACTATGCTTACTTTCAGCTGCACAGAAACCCTAGCTGTTACTTGATGTTAATAGTTTTAGTTCTCTAACAAGCCATCTTTGTACCTTTTTTTTGGTTCCTCTTTCTTTTTTTAAGAAAACTGCATTATAGATGGGCAGAAGAAGGCTGATGTTCATACCTGACTTTTGTTACTGGTCACTGTCCTCACATCTCTCACATCAGAATACATTTTCTGTCACATTACAAGTTACTCTGAGTTTGTTTAATAGCATTATCCTTATACCTTATTTATCATATTGTTTCTTATCACATCAGAATCTGTACATAATTTCTGCAAGATAAACTTTATCACATGACATCAGAAAGATAAAGTTCATCACATGATGTCTGCAAGATAAACTTTATCACATAACATCAGAAAGATAAACTTTATCACATGACATCAGAAAGATAAACTTTATCACATGACATCAGAAAGATAAAATTGACCACACATTCCTGAGACACACTTTTTAATTTGACAGTTTATCTGTTTTTATTTACTTCAGGAGAGCTTGGGTTATGTTTTCAGTCCGTTCCAACCAAATTTAGCATACCCGAGTGCGGATCTTCTGTACACATCTCCCTCCATGCCGAACATCTCTCTAGGCCGCCCCCCAACATCAGCATCGGTTGGTGCATTTTCTCTATTTTCTTCATCATATGTACATGCTACCTGGTGATGATGATGATGTACTTTTATGTTGACAGTCATAATAGCAGCAAGGAAATAAATATTATAGTTTTGTATTGCTAGATGACTTTCAGTCAAGATTTTCTTTTTTTTTTTTAACAATAAGGAGTATTTATTGTGTTTATTTATTTATGTTGTGCCATAGAAAGGAATATTTGTGCAAAATCCAGTGATGATTGCTAGATATATGAGCTGTTCTCTCTCAGATAAATAAACCACTTTCTGTAATGATTGGTAGATATATGAGCTGCTTTCTCTCAGACAAATATAGCTACTTGCTGTAATGATTGGTAGATATATGAGCTGTTCTCTCTCAGACATAACTACTTGTTGTAATGATTGGTAGATGTATGAGCTGTTCTCTCTCAGACAAATATAGCTACTTTCTATAATGATTGATAGATATATGAGCTGTTCTCTCTCAGACAAATATAGCTACTTGCTGTAATGATTGGTAGATATATGAGCTGCTTGCTGTAATGATTGGTAGATATATGAGCTGCTTGCTGTAATGATTGGTAGATATATGAGCTGCTTTCTCTCAGACAAATATAGCTACTTGCTGTAATGATTGGTAGATATATGAGCCACTTGCTGTAATGATTGGTAGATATATGAGCTACTTGCTGTAATGATTGGTAGATATATGAGCCACTTGCTGTAATGATTGGTAGATATATGAGCCACTTGCTGTAATGATTGGTAGATATATGAGCCACTTGCTGTAATGATTGGTAGATATATGAGCCACTTGCTGTAATGATTGGTAGATATATGAGCCACTTGCTGTAATGATTGGTAGATATATGAACCACTTGGTGTAATGATTGGTAGATATATGAGCCACTTGGTGTAATTATTACTGGATATATGAGTCACTTGGTGTAATGATTACTGGATATATGAGTCACCCTCTGAAATAAATATAGCCATTTGTTGTAATGATTACTGCATGTATGACCCACTCTCTCAGATGAATATATAGCCACTTGCTGTAATGATTACTGGATGTATGACTCACTCTCTCAGATGAATATATAGCCACTTGCTGTAATGATTACTGGATGTATGACCCACTCTCTCCGATGAATATATAGCCACTTGCTGTAATGATTACTGGATGTATGACCCACTCTCTCAGATGAATAAATAGCCACTTGCTGTAATGATTACTGGATATATAAACCACCTTCTGAAATAAATATAGCCACCTGCAGGAATGATCAGTGGATATATGAGCCACTCTGACAGATAAAATAGCCACATGCTGTAATGATTACTAGATATATGAGCCACTCTGACAGATAAAATAGCCACATGCTGTAATGATTACTAGATATATGAGCCACTCTGACAGATAAAATAGCCACATGCTGTAATGATTACTAGATATATGAGCCACTCTGACAGATAAAATAGCCACATGCTGTAATGATTACTAGATATATGAGCCACTCTCTCAGATAAATATAGCCAGTAGTAGTTACAGCATACAAGAATGAGGGAGATTGATTTGGTATAGTTGACCTTCAAGATATTGTAGACAGAGAACTTCAGACATGAGATTTTTTTAAAAAAAAAAAGATGAGATTGACTATGACTCAAACAACAGATTCCAGTAGGACAAATGGCTATCTAGTCATGAGAGGACATATACACACAGCTGTCTCATATCTCCAGATATATGTAAGATGGCTGAGTGAACAGTGTGTTAGGCAGCTGCTAGCCATACAGCACTGTACTCTGTTACTTTACTGTGCGAAGGTCAAACTTTTTATGTGAAAAAACTCTACTTGCATATATGAGATGTTTTCTTAAATAAATTTAACCATCTGCTGGGTTGTGTTAGGTGGAAGCAAAAGGTAACTAATATATAAATGTAACCATCTGCTGGGTTGTGTTAGGTGGAAGCAAAAGGTAACTAATATATAAATGTAACCATCTGCTGGGTTGTGTTAGGTGGAAACAAAAGGTAACTAATATATAAATGTAACCATCTGCTGGGTTGTGTTAGGTGGAAACAAAAGGTAACTAATATATAAATGTAACCATCTGCTGGGTTGTGTTAGGTGGAAGCAAAAGGTAACTAATATATAAATGTAACCATCTGCTGGGTTGTGTTAGGTGGAAGCAAAAGGTAACTAATATATAAATGTAACCATCTGCTGGGTTGTGTTAGGTGGAAACAAAAGGTAACTAATATATAAATGTAGCCATCTGCTGGGTTGTGTTAGGTGGAAGCAAAAGGTAACTAATATATAAATGTAACCATCTGCTGGGTTGTGTTAGGTGGAAGCAAAAGGTAACTATATAAATGTAACCATCTGCTGGGTTGTGTTAGGTGGAAGCAAAAGGTAACTAATATATAAATGTAACCATCTGCTGGGTTGTGTTAGGTGGAAACAAAAGGTAACTAATATAAATGTAACCATCTGCTGGGTTGTGTTAGGTGGAAGCAAAAGGTAACTAATATAAATGTAGCCATCTGCTGGGTTGTGTTAGGTGGAAGCAAAAGGTAACTAATATATAAATGTAACCATCTGCTGGGTTGTGTTAGGTGGAAGCAAAAGGTAACTAATATATAAATGTAACCATCTGCTGGGTTGTGTTAGGTGGAAGCAAAAGGTAACTAATATATAAATGTAACCATCTGCTGGGTTGTGTTAGGTGGAAGCAAAAGGTAACTATAATAGGGAAAGCGCAGTCCTACAAATGAGAGCTAATCAAGACCCTGTCCCATTTAGTTGTGAATATCCTTGTTACAGTCTTATATGCTCATCATCATCATCCTGCCACTGCTGAAATAGGACTCATGAGTGTGTCACATATTCATTCATTCATTCATTCATTCATTCATTTGCATGTCCCTTGCGGGACTTTGCCTCCCAAACAGCACTCCTGTGTAGGCCTCTCGGTTGTGAGCAAGATGGCCTGCCACTGATGCATCCAATATGTGTCACATATATGTCTGAAATTTTGAAACCTGTATCAAATTTCAACACAGAGACAAGATTTATCAGATATTGTATGAAGCTGATTTACAGCATAAGAGCTTTCTTACTGTCATCACATGTATGAAGTTGATTTACAGCATAAGAACTTTCTTGGCTAGGATCACATATATGAAGTTGATTACAGGATAAGAGCTTTCTTGCTGGGATCACGTGTATGAAGTTGATTACAGCGTAAGAACATTCTTGCAGGGATCACATGTGTGAAGTTAATGCAGTATACAAACTTTCTTGCAGGGATCACCTGTAAGCACAGAAGAAGAACTGAGGGCAGCTATGTCTGCCAGGCTAGGCATTGCTTTACCTGGGGCTCCCCATATCATGACTGGTACATTGCCTGGATATTTTTCTGCCCTACCTGGTAACTTTGTACTTGTATATGAAAACATTTTGTTTTCTAACTTTATCTCTGTGGTAATTGTTGTATCATAGTAAATTTGTTCTGTCAAGGATGTTCACTAGCTTGTAAGCTTTCCTTGGAAGATATAACTTTGTGTTTTCTTGTCCATAATAATTAAAACTTGTTAATTCATGAAGTCATACACACATTGGTGGTAGTATGATTAGCATGTGTGATATTATAGCAAAACTATCATCTCCCAATCAGCTGTTGTAAGATGAGCAAAACTATCATCTCCCAATCAGCTGTTGTAAGATGAGCAAAACTGTCATCTCCCAATCAGCTGTTGTAAGATGAGCAAAACTATCATCTCCCAATCAGCTGTTGTAAGATGAGCAAAACTATCATCACCCAATCAGCTGTTGTAAGATGAGCAAAACTATCATCTCCCAATCAGCTGTTGTAAGATGAGCAAAACCATCATCTCCCAATCAGCTGTTGTAAGATGAGCAAAACCATCATCTCCCAATCAGCTGTTGTAAGATGAGCAAAACTATCATCTCCCAATCAGCTGTTGTAAGATGAGCAAAACCATCATCTCCCAATCAGCTGTTGTAGATGAGCAAAACTATCATCTCCCAGTCAGCTGTTGTAAGATGAGCAAAACTATCATCTCCCAATCAGCTGTTGTAAGATGAGCAAAACTATCATCTCCCAATCAGCTGTTGTAAGATGAGCAAAACTATCATCTCCCAGTCAGCTGTTGTAAGATGAGCAAAACTATCATCTCCCAATCAGCTGTTGTAAGATGAGCAAAACTATCATCACCCAATCAGCTGTTGTAAGATGAGCAAAACTATCATCTCCCAATCAGCTGTTGTAAGATGAGCAAAACTATCATCTCCCAATCAGCTGTTGTAAGATGAGCAAAACTATCATCACCCAATCAGCTGTTGTAAGATGAGCAAAACTATCATCACCCAATCAGCTGTTGTAAGATGAGCAAAACTATCATCTCCCAGTCAGCTGTTGTAAGATGAGCAAAACTATCATCTCCCAATCAGCTGTTGTAAGATGAGCAAAACTATCATCTCCCAATCAGCTGTTGTAAGATGAGCAAAACTATCATCTCCCAGTCAGCTGTTGTAAGATGAGCAAAACTATCATCTCCCAATCAGCTGTTGTAAGATGAGCAAAACTATCATCACCCAATCAGCTGTTGTAAGATGAGCAAAACTATCATCTCCCAATCAGCTGTTGTAAGATGAGCAAAACTATCATCTCCCAATCAGCTGTTGTAAGATGAGCAAAACTATCATCACCCAATCAGCTGTTGTAAGATGAGCAAAACTCATCTCCCAGTCAGCTATTGTAAGATTAGCAAAACTATCATCTCCCAATCAGCTGTTGTAAGATGAGCAAAACTCATCTCCCAATCAGCTGTTGTAAGATGAGCAAAACTATCATCACCCAATCAGCTGTTGTAAGATGAGCAAAAAAGATCTTCTGGTGTGACCTGGTCTGAGTAAAAGCAACTCTGTTACCACTGGCTAAAGCATACTGTTGATGTCTCTGTGTATCTGTTTCTCTTCTGTGTATCTGTTTCTCTTCTGTGTATCTGTTTCTCTTCTGTGTATCTGTTTCTCTTCTGTGTATCTGTTTCTCTTCTGTGTATCTGTTTCTCTTCTGTGTATCTGTTTCTCTTCTGTGTATCTGTTTCTCTTCTGTGTATCTGTTTCTCTGTGTATCAGTTTCTCTTCTGTGTATCTGTTTCTCTTCTGTGTATCTGTTTCTCTTCTGTGTATGTTTTTCTTCTGTGTATCTGTTTCTCTTCTTTGTATCTGTTTCTCTTCTGTGTATATGTTTTTCTTCTGTGTATCTGTTTCTCTGTGTATCAGTTTCTCTTCTGTGTATCTGTTTCTCTGTGTATTAGTTTCTCTTCTGTGTATCTGTTTCTCTGTGTATACGTTTCTCTTCTATCTGTTTCTCTTCTTTGTATCTGTTTCTCTTCTGTGTTTCTGTTTTTCTTCTGTGTTTCTATTTCTCTTGTGTATCAGTTTCTCTTCTGTGTATCTGTTTCTCTTCTATGTATCTTTTTCTCTGTGTATCTGTTTCTCTTCTGTGTATCTGTTTCTCTGTGTATTTGTTTCTCTTCTGTGTATCTTTATCTCAGTGTAACTGTTTCTCTTCTGTGTATTTGTTTATCTGTGTGTTTGTTTTCTTCTGTGTATATATTTATATTCTGTGTATCTGTTTTTATTCTGTGTATCTGTCTCTCTTCAGTGTATCTGTTTCTCATGTGTATCTGTTTCTCTTCTGTGACTGTCTCTCATTCGCCATTGATGAAATCAGTGTTTCCCTCATCAAAGTGAGATATGTCCCTACATCTTTTCTCGCACATCTCTAAAATTCTTTGATGTTTCTTCATGTACAATCAAGAAAAGTAATGTGATCAAGAACTTATCAGTCAGTGAACACTGCCATCAAGTCTTACTTGTACAATTATGCTTAGCAGGTGACAAAAACAAATGTAATAACTTAATAGCACACATCATATGGAAGAATGTATGCAGAAATGAAGCACAAGGAAGCATTGAACAGAGACGGTCCATTTCCAGTGCTTGTACATAAAACTATTAGTTTGTTGCGGTGCTTGTATCATTGGTTTGCTGTGGTGCATGTATCATTAGTTTGTTGTGGCGTTGTATCATTGGTTTGTTGTAGTGCTTGTATTATTAGTTTGTTGTAGTGCTTGTAGCATTAGTTTGTTGTGGTGTTTGTTTCATTGGTTTGTTGTGGTGCTTGTATTATTAGTTTGTTGTGGTGCCTGTATCATTAGTTTGTTGTGGTGCCTGTATCATTAGTTTGTTGTGGTGTTTGTATTGTTAGCTTGTTATGGTGCCTATATCATTAGTTTGTTGTATTGCTTGTATTGTTAGTTTGTTGTGGTGCTTATATCATTAGTTTATGCTGCTTGTATTGTTAGTTTGTTGTGGTGCTTCTATCATTAGTTTGTGGTGCTTGTATTGTTAGTTTGTTGTGGTTCTTATATCATTAGTCAGTGGTGCTTGTATTTTTACTTTGTTGTGGTGCCTGTATCATTAGTTTGTTGTGGTACCTGTATCATTAGTTTGTTGTTGTACTTAAATTGTTAATTTGTTGTGGTGCTTATATCATTAGTTTGTGGTGCTTATATTGTTAGTTTGTTGTGGTGCTTATATCATTAGTTTGTGGTGCTGCCTGTGTAATTAGTTTGTTGTGGTGTTGTATCATTGGTTTGTTGTGGTGTTGTATCACTGGTTTGTTATAGTGCTTGTATCATTATTTTGTTGTGATGCCTGTATCATTAGTTTGTTGTGGTGCCTGTATCATTAGTTTATTGTGGTGTTTGTATTGTTAGTTTGTTGTGGTGCCTGTATCATTAGTTTATTGTGGTGTTATGTATTGTTAGTTAGTTGTGGTGCCTATATCATTAGTTTATTGTGGTGTTTGTATTGTTAGTTTGTTGTGGTGCTTTTATCATTAGTTTGTGGTGCCTGTATCATTAGTTTGTTGTGGTGCTTGTAATGTTAGTTTGTTGTGGTGCCTATATTGTTAGTTTGTTGTGGTGTTTGTATTGTTAGTTTGTTGTGGTGCTTATATCATTAGTTTGTTGTGGTGCCTGTATCATTAGTTTGTTGTGGTGTTTGTATTGTTAGTTTGTTGTGGTGCCTGTATCATTAGTTTGTTGTAGTGCTTGTATTGTTAGTTTGTTGTGGTGCTTATATCATTAGTTTGTGGTGCTTGTATCATTAGTCAGTGGTGCTTGTATTTTTACTTTGTTGTGGTGCTTGTATTGTTAGTTTGTTGTGGTGCTTATATCATTATTTGGTGGTGCTTGTATTTTTACTTTGTTGTGGTGCTTGTATTGTTAGTTTGTTGTGGTACCTGTATCATTAGTTTATTGTTGTGCTTGTATTGTTAATTTGTTGTGGTGCTTATATCATTAGTTTGTGGTGCTTGTATCATTCGTTTGTTGTCGTGCCTGTATCGTTAGTTTGTTGTGGTGCTTGTATCATTAGTTTGTTGTGGTGCTTGTATCATTAGTTTGGTGTGGTGCTTATAATGTGAAGATCTCCCATATGTACTTTTGACATATCTAGTTCTAGATGGGGAATTCCCTCCTGGTACAGCCCCAGCAGCTTATCTGGTGTCCCAGAGCAAGTTGTCACCTACAGTGACTGGAGCCAGTTCACCTCTAGCCAGTCCCTTCATTCCAGTCGGTGCAACAGTAGCTCCTGCAGCTCCTCATCCAGCACATAGGATACAAAGGTCAGTATGACAGTCCTTGTTATTCTGTCACACACAATAATTAGTGTGTGAGTATATAACTGTACAGGAACTACTGCAGTAAAGCTGTGATACCAAAATGTATGAACTAGGAAATAAAAAGTAAGAACAGCTTTATTACTTAATGAGTACACATGTTGTGACATTTTGGCGTGAGCCTTAATCATACATAAACATACAGGATGAAGAAATAGAGAGTGGAGATAAAATATAAATTCTCATGAATGCTATGTTAAAAAGAAAAATCAAATAAAATGAATAGAGCACTTATCTGTAACTTGTAGTTGTTAGCTTACTTGATTGTATGTTGTGTGTTATTGTATTAGCTTACTTGATTGTATGTTTGTTGTGCATTATTCTGTTAGCATACTTGATTGTATGTTGTGTGTTATTGTATTAGCTTACTTGATTGTATGTTTGTTGTGCATTATTCTGTTAGCATACTTGATTGTATGTTGTGTGTTATTGTATTAGCTTACTTGATTGTATGTTTGTTGTGCATTATTCTGTTAGCATACTTGATTGTATGTTTTTTGTGTTATTCTGTTAGCTTACTTGATTGTATGTTTGTTGTGCATTATTCTGTTAGCTTACTTGATTGTATGTTTGTTGTGCATTATTCTGTTAGCTAGCTTGATTGTGTGTTTGTTGTGCATTATTCTGTTAGCTTACTTGATTATATGTTTATTGTGTATTATTCTGTTAGCTTACTTGATTGTTTATTGTGTATTATTCTGTTAGCTTACTTGATTATATGTTTGTTGTGTATTATTCTGTTAGCTTACTTGATTGTATGTTTATTGTGTATTATTCTGTTAGCTTACTTGATTATTTATTGTGTATTATTCTGTTAGCTTACTTGATTGTATGTTTGTTGTGTATTATTGTGTTAGCTTATTTGATTGTATGTTTATTGTGTATTATTCTGTTAGCTTACTTGATTGTATGTTTATTGTGTGTTATACCGTTAGCTTGCTTGATTGTATGTTATTGTGTTATCTCACTTGATTTAACTTATGTGCTGTTCTATTACATTTGATTGTATTTATATTGTATGTTACTTTGCTAGTTTTCATTGACTATATGTGTTGAATGTATCAAGCAATTTCTAGGATTTATAAAATGTTGAAATGTTTTCTGCATAATTTCCTTGCTCTGTTACAATAACGTCCATGTTCCATGTGCTGCAGACACAGGCCTCTAGGACGCACTCACTCTGCTCCCCTCCCCCTGGGATTTTTCCAGCAACAACAGAACCTTCTTCTGCAGCAGCAGCATGAACAGTACATCAAAGATCAGAAGCTTTATGTCAAACAGGTGAGTACATCAAAGTTTTATGTCAAACAGGTGAGTACATCAAAGCTTTATGTCAGACATGTGAGTACATAAAAGCTTTATGTCAGACAGGTGAGTACATCAAAGCGTTATGTCAAACATGTGAGTACATCAAAGCTTTATGTCAGACATGTGAGTACATCAAAGCTTTATGTCAAACATGTGAGTACATCAAAGCGTTATGTCAAACATGTGAGTACATCAAAGCTTTATGTCAAACGGGTGAGTACATCAAAGCGTTATGTCAAACGGGTGAGTACATCAAAGATCAGAAGCTATATGTCAAACATGTGAGTACATCAAAGATCAGAAGCTATATGTCAAACAGGTGAGTTCATCAACCATGTCAGTGTGTTAAGCAGGCTGGCATACTAAAACGAGGCAGAATGTCAGACATGTTTGCTACAGACCAAGGCTAGTGGCTGCTGGCAGTTAGTTCTTGTATTTCTGATACATACAGTTCCTTAACACTTTTACACACACCATTAGTTTGTTTGTTTAGCTTTTTGTGTGCCTCTACAAGTGACATTTGGAATTCTTGCCAGTACAGCAGATTTGAAAATGAAGCATTTGTCTGCTAAATTTGTGCTGCATGTGTGTCTGCAGTGATATGAATGAGCAAATTCTTTGTGACCTGAATTTTCTTTCAAAGATAGTGACTGTGGATGAGACTTGGTGCTGCGGATATGTTCCAGAAACAAAACAGGCATAAAGCCAGTAGAAACATTCAAATTCACCAAGACCCAAAAAGGCATGTCAAGTTTGATCCAATGTTAAGACAATACTGGTTGGTTTGTTTGACATGAATGAGATTGTTCATAAAGGACAGACATTACTGTCTCAAGGTTCTGAAAATGCCTGCGTTAAAGTGTGCAATGAAAACAGCTGAATTTGTGGAGAAGTGGAAAGTTACTGTACCACAGTAGTGGTCCCACCCACATGGCCTTGTCTATCCAACATTTCTTGGCTAAAATCAACATGGTGCTTCCTCCTCATCTTCCATACTCACCAGATCATGCATCATGTGACATTTTTTTTTTTAATTCCATGGATGAACAACAATATAAAAGGGAACTTGATTCGCTGATATAGGTGAAGTGAAAGAAAAAATCACTGCAGACAATAAACAGTACTGCTCTTTGAGAGTTCCAGCAATGGATAAAACGTTTTGTAGGTGTACTGAATCAGGCGGAGAGTATGCTGAAGGAGACTAGAAGGCGAATTTGTTATGTTTACTATATCTAGTACTTTTTATTTTTTAAAATAAATTCATTACTTTTGGGTCCCCCCATATATATTGACTTTTGGGTCCCCCCATATATATTGACTTTTGGGTCCCCCCATGTATATTAACTGCATTATTTCACAACCATTTACAGTCATTTTTCATTGATTTGAGAAACTTTCTAACTATTGTACTACACTGTAATGTCTGTGTTCAGTTTTGAGACAAACACATTTATGAATATTCTTTCATACTTCTTGTCTGTGTGTTTGAAAATGTTTAGGTAAAAATCTGTTTAGGCTTTATAGTATTGATACAGAGTGTTATGTTTTGACTTGGAAGTTTGTATTAATGTTTTAATACAGGGTGTTATGTTTTGACTTGGAAGTTTGTATTAATGTTTTAATACAGGGTGTTATGTTTTGACTTGGAAGTTTGTATTAATGTTTTAATACAAGGTGTTGTTATACATCACTTGGAACTTGATATTGTGTATTGATACAGTGTTTACATTTGACATGAGCTTTGGTGCAAAGAAGAACATATTACATTTGGTCATGTTACAGCACATCAGACAGGCTGTGTTACAGCGGTCAGGAAGCAAGAGTCACATGGAGAATGTTGATGAGGAAACTGAAGTGAAGCTTGCACAGGTCAGTCTGTCTTTATGCTGATACACAGGCATCTTCTCAGTTTTCTTTGTACTAAACAGCTCTTAGTAGCCCAAGCTTGTCAGCCAACAGTAGTATGTAAGCATTTACATTATGTGGTGGCAGCTGACAATAGTCTATAAGCAGTTACATTGTGTGGTAGCAGCCAACAGTAGCCTGTAAGTAATTACATTATGTAGTGGCAGCTGACAGTAGTCTATAAGGAGTTACATTCTGTGGTAGCAGCCAACAGTAGCCTGTAAGTAATTACATTATGTGGTGGGAGCTGACAGTAGTCTATAACTCTTTCCGTGCGTATGGTCAAATTTTCGACACTTCCGGTGGTCCCAAGCTACTGTATGGTCGAAAATTCGACAATCATTGTTCCATTAAAACAGGCGGTGTAACATTTATATTGTCCGGATTTCGTCCGCGATTCCGGTGACACTTTCAAAATGGAGAATGCGTGCCTAGTTACGAGCGATGCCGAGCGAGAACAAGGACGTGAAGCATGGAAATTTTTCAATTTTTGACCATGTAGATAGGGGTATGGACATAGCCTATGGCCACCCCGCTGCTCGTGAATGTTTTCTAAGTAGATTTAGACATATTTAGACGACTGGAGAAGTAGTTAGGAGTAGTTAGGAGGTTATTTCAGACATTCAGCATGCGAAAATGCCATACGGAGTCACAATACGAGATCGATAAGTAGATCTACACATCTTAGATGGTAAATAGGGGTAAGAAGCGCGAATCTAGACCTAGCCGATGGTGAGCTGGCCACATTCAGTGTCTAAAAACATCACATTACTTCTTTTTTTCCTAAAAAAACTCTGCATTTATGAAATTTTCATTCATTTAGCTACACTTTGACACATATTACATATACGGAAGTACATGGAAACACTGTTTTCCATTCCATTTTACAACTAGACCCCCTTACAGTCAAGACCCGCGTTTTACTCCCGCACGCAACGACACGTCCATGTTTCTTCCTCCCGCACGGGAAGAGATAAGGAGTTACATTCTGTGGTAGCAGCCAACAGTAGCCTGTAAGTAATTACATTATATGGTGGGAGCTGACAGTAGTCTATGAGGAGTAAGATTCTGTGGTAGCAGCCAACAGTAGCCTGTAAGTAATTACATTATATGGTGGGAGCTGACAGTAGTCTATGAGGAGTTACATTCTGTGGTAGCAGCCAGCAATAGCCTGTAAGTAATTACATTATATGGTGGGAGCTGACAGTAGTCTATGAGGAGTAAGATTCTGTGGTAGCAGCCAACAGTAGCCTGTAAGTAATTACATTATATGGTGGGAGCTGACAGTAGTCTATGAGGAGTTACATTCTGTGGTAGCAGCCAACAGTCTTATATCTTATATCTTTCCCGTGCCGTTAAATGTCACATAGGGCTCGCAAAGTAGTTCGACAATTTTTCCTGTCTTCGGTGAGTCTTTCAACCTCATCAAAGGATTTTATGCCTGTTAATTTGGCCTCTCTTAACAGTGTCCTCTTCAGAGTTTCACGCGGTCTGCCTCTTTTTCTTCGGCCTGTTGTGTTCCACTTGATAGCTTGTTTTGGGATTCTCTAATCATTTCTTCTCATCAAGTGACCAACATATGTCCATCTCCTTTTCCTGATCACCCATGAGACTGGTTGTTGTTCAGTCATCTGTCTTATCTCTGCATTGTTCTTGAATTCGTTCCACCTGATGCCGAGTATTTTCCTTAGGCATTTGTTTTCAAAAGAGTCTAATTTCTTGTCTATTTCTTTAGTTGTTTTCCAGCTTTCGCATGCATAAATGAGGGTGGATATTACATTTGATTTGAATAGTCTTAACTTGGTTTTTGTGCTTATAACTTTTGAATTCCATATGTTCTCAAGGTTCTTGAAGATTGATGCTGCTTTTGCAATTCTGATCCTAACTTCCTTTCTAGTGTCACCATCCTGGTCTATGTAGCTGCCAAGGTATGCAAATTGATTGACTTCTTCAATATCTGTCCCTTCTATGTGTATTTTTCCATTTTGATTGAGAGGAATTTTCATTATTTTTGTTTTGTCCTTGTTAATTTCAAGTCCTATTTTGCTAGCCAGTGAAGACAGGCTATCTGTTTTTTCTTGCATGGAATTCACATTGTTACTGATAAGAGTTATGTCATCAGCAAAATCAAGATCTTCTAGTTGGGTCCCATGTATCCAGTCAATACCTGTGTTACCTGTGCAGCATTTTTTCATTATGAAGTCTATTGTAATCCCAAAAAGTAAAGGAGACAGTATACATCCTTTTTTCACACCTGTTTCAATCTGGAACCATTCACTCATCCCTTCTTCTGTCTTGACTGCACAAACATATCCATTGTATAAGTCCTTAATGATGTTGACAGTTTTTTATGGTATTCCATATAGACATAAAATTCTCCATAATGAATCTCTGTGTATGCTATCAACTGCCTTTTTAAAATCTATGAAGTTCAGTATTAATGGTTTCTGCTTTTCAATATGTTCTTCAAGTATTATTCTTAGAGTAAAGATCTGGTCGAGTCAGCTTCTGCCTTTTCGAAATCCTACTTGTTCTTCTCTCATTGCAGTATCCACTATATCTTTGAGTCTATTCAAAATGACCTTGCAAAATACTTTTGACACAACTGATATTAAGGTTACTCCTCTCCAATTGTTACAGTCACTAAGGTTGCCCTTTTTTGGTATTTTAACAATGATTCCTTTCTTCCAATTAGAAGGGACCTTTTCTTCTTTCCAAATCTTGTTAAACATTCTCTGTAGTTGTCTCATGTTGTCACTATTGATAGCTTTTAGCATTTCGGATGTTATTTCATCTTCACCTGCAGCTTCGTTGTTAGCCATTAAATTCACTGCTGTTTTAATTTCATGCAATTTAATTTCATCTAGGTTGACATTTAGTTGTGGGGCTGGTAAGTCAGTTTCAAGGTTTAACAATTCTTTTGGGTGTGGTCGATTATTTCTTGGAAGTGTTCAGCCCATCTTTGCTTTTGGTCTTTGATGTTAATAGTGTTTCAGTTTTGCTAAGGATTGGTCTTTCTTTAGATGTAATAGTACCTGTTAGCCTCTTTTGTATGTTATATAAAGTTTTGCTGTCTCCTGTTTTTGATTCTTTTTCTGCCTCTTTCGCCATATTGTCTATGTATTCTCTTTTATCCCTTCTAGCTGAACTTTTTACTTTCTTGTCTATTTCTTTGTGTGTTGCTTTCGCCAGATCTTTTCTAAGATCTGTTTTTGCATTCAGCATGTCTAATTTGACTGCTCATCTTTCATGTATATACTTCCATGTTTTATCTGATATCCATGCTTTTCTATTTGGTTTTTTCAGTCCAGCGCTTACTTTTGCTGCTGTGATTATGGCTGTGCTGTAAGAATTTCATAACTCATCTATACCTATCTCCTCAACTTCACTGGGTGTTTTGGAATGATTGGCAAGTTCCTGATTGAAATTAATGTTAGTATTTTCTTCTTGTAGGCTGTGGCTGTTTATCCTTCTGTGTACTGATTTCTTGTGTTGGCTTTTCAATTTTAGTTTTATTTTCCCTATGCACAGTTTGTGATCACTGTTGACATCTGCATCCCTATAAGCCCTTACATCTATGAGAGATGTTCTGTATTGCTTTCTAATACAAAAATGATCTATCTGGTTTCTAGTTCTATCATCTGGAGATATCCACATTGTTTTATGTATCTGTTTGTGTGGGAATTTGTGCCTCCAATGACCATGCCCTCTGTTAGACATATTTCAACAGTAGCCTGTAAGTAATTACATTATGTAGTGGCAGCTGACAGTAGTCTATAAGGAGTTACATTCTGTGGTAACAGTAGCCTGCAAATAGTTGCACTTTGTGATAGGAGCCAGTAATAGTGTGTAATCAGTTACACATTGTGATTGCAGCCAGTAGATGATCTTGCATGTGACTGCAGTTATGAATAATAAGTTGAGTTTGTTGCGTGTGTCTTTGAAACTGCTGACTTGTGCATGATTTGACAGGAAATGAAAGAGTGCAGAGAGGCAGAAAGTCTGGAGGGTAAAATGGAGGACACACCCACACAAGCTCTCTTGATACCAGCCAGTGTTGGTGGATCACTTCAGCACAGCAAGGAACGGGACACCCATGTCCTGCTAAGTCCACATCGTGACATACAGAGAGCCAGACATAAAGGTCCTTCTCATCACAGACCTCTGTCTCGAACACAGTCCAGTCCATTGGTTGCTTTCTCAGTTCCTCCACAGACAGCACAGGAGTCAGGGCCAGTCACATATACTTTCACAACAGGTTAGTGGACAGCCAAGTCACATATACTTTCACAACAGGTTAGTGGACAGCCAAGTCACATATACTTTCACAACAGGTTAGTGGACAGCCAAGTCACATATACTTTCACAACAGGTTAGTGGACAGTCAAGTCACATGTACTTTCACAACAGGTTAGTAGACAGTCAAGTCACATGTACTTTCACAACAGGTTAGTGGACAGTCAAGTCACATGTATTTTCACAACAAGTTAGTGGACAGTCAAGTCACATGTACTTTCACAACAAGTTAGTGGACAGTCACATCACATGTACTTTCACAACAAGTTAGTGGACAGTCAAGTCACATGTACTTTCACAACAGGTTAGTGGACAGTCAAGTCACATGTACTTTCACAACAAGTTAGTGGACAGTCAAGTCACATATACTTTCACAACAAGTTAGTGGACAGTCAAGTCACATGTACTTTCACAACAAGTTAGTGGACAGTCACATCACATGTACTTTCACAACAAGTTAGTGGACAGTCAAGTCACATGTACTTTCACAACAAGTTAGTGGACAGTCACATCACATGTACTTTCACAACAAGTTAGTGGACAGTCAAGCCACATGTACTTTCACAACAAGTTAGTGGACAGTCAGGTCACATGTACTTTCACAACAAGTTAGTGGACAGTCACATCACATGTACTTTCACAACAAGTTAGTGGACAGTCAAGTCACATGTACTTTCACAACAAGTTAGTGGACAGTCACATCACATGTACTTTCACAACAAGTTAGTGGACAGTCAAGTCACATGTACTTTCACAACAAGTTAGTGGACAGTCACATCACATGAACTTTCACAACAAGTTAGTGGACAGTCACATCACATGTACTGTCACAGTAGGTTAATGAACTGTCAGGGCACATGTATTTTCACAATTTACTGAAATTTTACACGTTGTGGGATATAAAAGGAAATTTCTCAGAGTAAACATGTGCACACAAAACCTAATCTGGGGTATTAGAGTGAAATCTCTTGAGAGTAAGAAATGGTTAATATCCATATTTTATATCAGAGTTTGATGTGTTTGATATGAGTGAAAGTTATGTAGAGTTTGCACAATTTATGTTTACCAGGCCTTGCATATGACACAGCCATGCTGAAACATAGGTGTACATGCAATGATCATCAGAACCACCTAGAACATGCTGGCCGTATACACAGTATATGGAACAGGCTGACAGAAACAGGACTAGAAGAAAGATGTGAGGTAAGCATTCTGAAAGAGTGTAACTGATCACCAGTTTTGGGGTAGAAGACTGAATATAAAAATATGCACACGTCAGTAAAGCTGTCCTAACAAAAATGTTAAAGCGATAACAGGAACAGCTTTATTAGTTCATGAGCACACAGTTGTAACATTTCAGTTTGTATCACAGGTCTTCATTTAAACATTCACAATACTCCACCATGCACAATATCACACACAGCTTCTAGCAAGTCACAGCTAAGCATTTTCTTTTTTTTTTTTCCTTTCATTCTTATTTGTTGCTATCATTCATGTGAATTTATATGTTGTCTTCTTTCCCAATCTCTTTGTTCTTTATATTTGCTTATGATTAAGGTGTACAGCAAAACATTGCAGCTGTATCATTATTAGCTGATAAAGATGTTCCTACGTCTAGGTTTTTAACATTCAGCTGCATAATACTTCAGCACTTTACATCTCATTTGGCATTAAGGACAGAACTCAGGGTGTGGTAGTCTGTGCTGAGCATCTACAAATCTTGACATAGAAGCTTCTATGACAGTTCTCGTTACTTAGTATCACTGGTTGCCTCTTTTTTGTTTCTCCCCACTCACCTGCTGGGGACAAGAAAGTAGTTCCATGTTCACATATTTAGCTTACCTGGTCTCTTCTTGGTCATCTGAATGTTCTTCTTACAGTCAGTTGTACTGCTTGTGTTCCCAGCAGTTCTTCTAATCTTTTATTTTCTTTGTTTTTCCTTTAGCATTTGTGTTATAGATCTGTCTTGTCAGGTATCAGCTGTTTGTGTTATATAGCTGGCTTGTCAGGTATCAGCTGTTTGTGTTATATAGCTGGCTTGTCAGGTATCAGCTGTTTGTGTTATATAGCTGGCTTGTCAGGTATCAGCTGTTTGTGTTATATAGCTGGCTTGTCAGGTATCAGCTGTTCGTGTTATATAGCTGGCTGAAAGTTTGTTTACTTTCTCATCATGTCCCCACTGCAGTTCCTGAGACTGTAATCTTCTCCTGAGTGTAGCTCTATCTAAGAGGTCAGCTATGACACTGGCAAACAAAGTAACATTGCTTTGACAACAAGTTAGTGGACAGTCACATCACATGAACTTTCACAACAAGTTAGTGGACAGTCACATCACATGTACTGTCACAGTAGGTTAATGAACTGTCAGGGCACATGTATTTTCACAATTTACTGAAATTTTACACGTTGTGGGATATAAAAGGAAATTTCTCAGAGTAAACATGTGCACACAAAACCTAATCTGGGGTATTAGAGTGAAATCTCTTGAGAGTAAGAAATGGTTAATATCCATATTTTATATCAGAGTGTGATGTGTTTGATATGAGTGAAAGTTATGTAGAGTTTGCACAATTTATGTTTACCAGGCCTTGCATATGACACAGCCATGCTGAAACATAGGTGTACATGCAATGATCATCAGAACCACCTAGAACATGCTGGCCGTATACACAGTATATGGAACAGGCTGACAGAAACAGGACTAGAAGAAAGATGTGAGGTAAGCATTCTGAAAGAGTGTAACTGATCACCAGTTTTGGGGTAGAAGACTGAATATAAAAATATACACACGTCAGTAAAGCTGTCCTAACAAAAATGTTAAAGCGAGAACAGGAACAGCTTTATTAGTTCATGAGCACACAGTTGTAACATTTCAGTTTGTATCACAGGTCTTCATTTAAACATTCACAATACTCCACCATGCACAATATCACACACAGCTTCTAGCAAGTCACAGCTAAGCATTTTCTTTTTTTTTTTTCCTTTCATTCTTATTTGTTGCTATCATTCATGTGAATTTATATGTTGTCTTCTTTCCCAATCTCTTTGTTCTTTATATTTGCTTATGATTAAGGTGTACAGCAAAACATTGCAGCTGTATCATTATTAGCTGATAAAGATGTTCCTACGTCTAGGTTTTTAACATTCAGCTGCATAATACTTCAGCACTTTACATCTCATTTGGCATTAAGGACAGAACTCAGGGTGTGGTAGTCTGTGCTGAGCATCTACAAATCTTGACATAGAAGCTTCTATGACAGTTCTCGTTACTTAGTATCACTGGTTGCCTCTTTTTTGTTTCTCCCCACTCACCTGCTGGGGACAAGAAGTAGTTCCATGTTCACATATTTAGCTTACCTGGTCTCTTCTTGGTCATCTGAATGTTCTTCTTACAGTCAGTTGTACTGCTTGTGTTCCCAGCAGTTCTTCTAATCTTTTATTTTCTTTGTTTTTCCTTTAGCATTTGTGTTATAGATCTGTCTTGTCAGGTATCAGCTGTTTGTGTTATATAGCTGGCTTGTCAGGTATCAGCTGTTTGTGTTATATAGCTGGCTTGTCAGGTATCAGCTGTTTGTGTTATATAGCTGGCTGAAAGTTTGTTTACTTTCTCATCATGTCCCCACTGCAGTTCCTGAGACTGTAATCTTCTCCTGAGTGTAGCTCTATCTAAGAGGTCAGCTATGACACTGGCAAACAAAGTAACATTGCTTTGACAAGATCCTTACACTTAAGTGCGTCAGATATAATTAAGTTGTCTGTGCTTCACAAATATACTGCTAGTGCAGGCTTATATTTTCATAAGAGACTGATTATTTATTCTTGCATATGCAGAGGTACTTAATTTTGTTATGATAGATAATTTTTTTCTTGTATCTGTAGAGGTACTTGATTTTGTTATGATAGATAATTTTTTCTTATATCTGCTGAGGTAGTTGATTTTGTTGTGATAGATTATTTATTCTTGTATCTGCTGAGGTACTTGATTTTGTTATGATAGAGAATTTATTCTTGTATGTGCAGAGAGTCAGGAGCAGAAAAGCCACCATTGAGGAGCTGCAGAGCTGCCACACAGAAACATACTCACTTATCTTTGGAGGCAATCCATACAATAGACAGAAGTTATATGGTAAGGCTTACCATATACTTACTGTTTGTCTCGTTCTACTTTACAATATAGCAGTAGCATAAGAAGTAGCAGACATGACTCATGAGTTTGATTGTGACCTGTGACAGACAATCACCTTTTCTTTGGCAGAGAGTTCCTGTAAAAAGTTCTGTCTCTTGTACTGTGGTGGTGTAGGAGTTGACTCTGACACAGTCTGGAATGAGGTCTACACATCCACTGCAGCAAGAATGGTAAGTTCTGTTGTAAACGAGAACAAATCTTCATTTGTAACTATGAAAATAGTGCAATAACTTCCACAATGCATAAGTTTTACCAGCACAGAGGGTCTACAAAACAGAGGACTGATACTGTGATCTGTCATGCAAATTCAGTATTTGTAGAATCAGCTTACACCAGACACCTGACTCTTGACAGCTTACACCAGACACCCGACTCTTGACAACTTACACCAGACACCCGACTCTTGACAGCTTGCACCAGACACCCGACTCTTGACAGCTTACACCAAACAGACTCTTGACAGCTTACACCAGACACCCGACTCTTGACAGCTTACACCAGACACCTGACTCTTGACAGCTTACACCAGACACCCGACTCTTGACAGCTTACACCAAACATAGACTCTTGACAGCTTAAACCAGACACCCGACTCTTGACAACTTACACCAGACACCCGACTCTTGGCAGCTTGCACCAGACACCCGACTCTTGACAGCGTGCACCAAACATCCTACTCTTGACAGCTTACACCAAACATCTGACTCCTGACAGCTTACACCACAGCTAACATCAGTCTTGATAGCTTACATCATGGTTGTGTCAGAGTAAAGTAATGAAGATTTATGAGATTGTAATAATTAAGGTCATGATCACTTTGTCATGCATAAAAGTTAGCAAGTCTTACAGGCTGCAGGTTGTGTTATAGAGCTGGCTTGTCGGGTAGCAGCAGGAGATCTGAAGGTTTGTTTACTTTTTCTTCTTCTTCTCACTTGAATCATGTTTTTCCTGTTTTTCAATCACTTTAGACAACTGGTCATTTTTCACATTGTCAAGTAATTTTGGCAACTTTTTGTCAGATTTTTCTCAATTTAAAAGTGAAAGTAATAATAATTTATTTTGATAACATGACTGGTCAGTTTTACTGATATTTCCTCTTTTTTTTAAAGTAGGAATAGTTTAAAATTTAGAAACAAAAAATAACATTTTAAGAACTTGCACAATGCTTTCAGAATGGCTTTGCTGTGGTACGACCTCCTGGCCATCATGCAGAACAAGACACACCCATGTAAGAACTTAACATGTACAACGTTGTTGGGGAATTCTCACAAATTTACTGTGTTCATAGCTGATGGATAATAGTAAATATAGTATGGGGGTAGTTGAGGAATTCTTGCAAATATGGTATAGACTCCAGGTTAGAGGCTTGTAATAAATGTTGCATTTGAATAGTTGGAGGACCCATGAAATATGCTGTGAGCGTGGATTGTGACAAATACAATGTGTAATAGATGGAAGATTCCAGTGAACATGATATGGCAGTGGCTGAATAAATCTTAAAATGATGACATGCTAGTTGCTGGAGGATTGTCATAAATATAGTATGGGAGTGGCTGAAACAGTAGAGAACTGGTTTCTCATGTGTCCTACTTTTTATAAGTAGAAATCTCACTACGTTTGTACAAGTCCTCATCATCTCCAAAACTTGCATGTTTACTGCAGCCAGCCATTGTTCTAAAAGTGTGTGGCGTAACACAATAACACTGCTATATTTAGCTTGACCAACATATTGAATTTGCTGTTCCGGCAGCCTCCAGTGATACCTGATAACTAGGTCAGCCACTGTATTATGATGGAGCAAGAATACTCTGAAATAGCACAGTGAACTTGCTTCTGTATATAACCAGCAAGTTCACTCAGGAAGAGGCTTGTATGAGCAACAGAGCATGCTGGGATATCTAGGAGAGAACATTAAGGGGATTACAAACAGGATAACTGGCGCACTGTTGGGAAAAGTTGCTCCAGAAGTTTTTAAATAGAAAGAGGAAAAAATCCATCAGAAAAGTAAAATATACCACAACATGTCACACAAACAGATGTTAGTGCATGAAGGATGTAAGGTGATATTTACATGTTTATCTGTTCTGTATAAACAAGAATAAAGGATGTAAGATGATATTTACATGTTTATCTGTTCTATCTAAATGAGAATAAAGGATGTAAGGTGATATTTACATGTTTATCTGTTCTATCTAAATGAGAATAAAGGATGTAAGGTGATATTTACATGTTTATCTGTTCTGTCTAAATAAGAATAAAGGATGTAATGTGATATTTAATGTGAATGAATGCAAAATCATAAACACTTTCAAGCTCTATCTCTCTCTCCAGTTGTCATCTGTGTTGAGTTCTTGTGCTGTGTTGTCTATAACTTGTCAGTCATCTTGTCATCTGTATCAAAGTTTGTGTAGTGTGTCCACTTGTCATTTGTATCAAGGCTTGTGTGGTGTTATTGTTATAATTGTCTACTTGTCATTTGTATCAAGTGCTTGTGCAGCGTGCCTGTAAGCTGTCTACTTGTCATTTGTATCAAGTGCTTGTGCAGCGTGCCTGTAAGCTGTCTACTTGTCATTTGTATCAAGTGCTTGTGCGGCAAAGCTGTCTACTTGTCATTTGTATCAAGTGCTTGTGTGGCTTGCCTGTAAGCTGTCTACTTGTCATTTGCATCAAGTGCTTGTGCGGCGTGCCTATAAGCTGTCTACTTGTCATTTGTATCAAGGTTTGTGCTGTGTATATATAATAACACAAAATGTCATCTCATGTTTGTTACTTTTGGTTATTTTTTTCAGGGGTTTTTGTTATTTTAACTCCGTTGCCATCGCAGCCAAACAGCTGAAAGAGAAAATTCTTCTACAGAAAATTCTTATTGTCGACTGGGTGAGATTATTTCTCTTTTCTATATGAGTTGTAGTAGCTGTTAGATTCTGATGTAGGGAGATAGTTTTTGTTGTAGAGCTGGCCTGTGTCATCATGTTATTTGTATTTCTGTGATCTTTGCTGTTGTAGCCATGAATCTGTGACTTTAATGTGCTATGAATTTATTTTCTTTAACAGGATGTGCATCATGGCAATGGTACACAAAAAATGCTGTATGATGATCCCAACATCCTGTATATATCAGTCCATCGTCATGACAATGGCAACTTCTTCCCAGGCACCGGTGGCCCTGAGGAGTGCGGAGAAGGAGCGGGTCTGGGTTTTAATGTAAACATTGCTTTTGGGGGCGGCCTGAACCCCCCGATGGGCGATGCGGAATACTTAGCAGCTTTCAGGTATGATGCTCTCATCTGCAACACTCTACATGCTTAGTTCTTGCCTTCCCCAAGTCTCCAACTCTTTTTTTATTGAGAATGTTTGTAGAAAATTCAGTATGAAGGCATTCACAAATCTCAAATGTTATTTGAGCTTTTTTTTTTTTAAATGTTAAATGGGGTTCACGTAGTTAGATCAGATGTGAACAGATAACTTTCTTCTTCACCAGCAGACAATTATTTCTCCACATAATTTTCTTGATGGTATACCAACTTGTGCTAGGGCTCTGTGTAACACACGATTAATTAGTGTGCAAGTATATGACTATATGTGAAGCCACTGCAGTAATGCTGTGATAACAAAATGTATAAACTAGGAAAAAAAGTGAGAACAGCTTTATTACTTAACAAGTACACAGTTGTGACGTTTCACTGTGTCTTAACTCTTCCCGTGCCATAGTCGCTGTAGTGAGGATTTCCGATTACTGAGTTGCGTGCCATAGTTGTTATAGTGACAATTCATTTGTTTCAATAAAACCAACGGATGTAACATATAGATTGTACATATTTCGTTCGCGTTTCTGGTGACACTTTTCAAAATGGTGGATGAGTCCTTAGTTACGAGCGATGCCGAGCGAGAAAAAGGAAGAGAAACATCGAAATTTTTCAATTTTTGATGATGTAGATAGGGGTCTGGACATGGCCTGTGACCACCCCACTGCTCTTGAATGTATCCTAAGTAGATTTAGACATATTAGATGACTGGAGAAATAGTTAGTAGGTTATTTCAGACATTAATGTAGCGAGAATGCAACATAGAATCACAATACGAGATCGACAAGTATATCTAGACATCTCAGATGGTAAGTAGTGTATATCTAGGCCTAGCCGATGGTGAGCTGGGCACAATCATTGTCTAAAAACACCACATTACTTCCTTTTTTCCTAAAAAAACTCTGCATTTATGAAGTTTTCATACATTTAGTTATACTTTGAAACATAATAAGTACGTGGAAGTACATGTAAATACTGTTTTCCATTCATTTTACAACTATGCCCACTATACAGATCAGGACCCGCGCTTTTTGTGTGGCACGAATGGGAACGTCCGCATTTTTTTCTTGGGCACGGGAAGAGTTAATCACGCAGAAGCACACAGGACGAAGAAGAGAGAGAATATAAAGTATAAATTCTCACAAATGCTATGGAAAAAATTAGAATAAAATGAATGGCGCACTTAGCTGTGACTTGTAAGAAGCCGCTTGTAAGTATCTTACAATGCTTGACCAACAGTCATCTAGTAATAGTATCTTACAAGCCACAGCTTGTTAAGTGCTCCATCTATTTTATATTATTTTATTCTAATTTTTTCCATTCCTATTTTTTTTTACATAGCATTCATGTGAATTTATACTTTTATCTTCCGTCTCTACTTCTTCGTCCTGTGTGTTTTTGTATAATTAAAGCTCACACCGAAATGTCACAACTGTGTACTTATTAAGTAATAAAGATGTTCCTACTTTTGTCCTAGTTTATACATTATGTCAGTTGTGCAGCAGTACTCTGAGTGAGTGAGTAGAGAGAGAGAGAAAGAATGAGTGAGAAAATAATTGCATGTATTTAGTATTTTTATATGTTTTGAAGGTGTGAACAAAGGTAAAAAGTCATGATTCATAAACTTTCCATGACAGTAGGTGGAGGTGTGTATGGTGGACAGAAAGCAAGATGACTACATACAAACGAAGAACATACATCAATCCAGTATTTCAGCAAAAACTTTTTTTTTCAAGGATGACATACAGAAAGAACACAACAGATAAAAACATGAAAAAAGATGAAAAATATGGACTTTGCTTTATTTTGCTCTCCTCCTAGGAGGAAAGATCATTCATTTGCATGTCCCTTGCAGAACTTTGCCTCCCTAACAGCTCTCCTGTAGGCCTCTCGGTTGTGAGCAAGATACCCTGCTGCTGATGTATTCATTTGCAGATCATCAACGATATCTTGCAGCCATCTTTGCCTTAGTCTTCCTCTCTTTCTTTTTCCCATTATGTACCCTTCCAAGACGGTCTTCTCTAGATTATCATGACGTTTAATGTGTCCAGAATATTTAAGTTTTCTCTCTTTAATCCTCTACTAGCCAGCCTTCTTCAATATTAAGTTATTGTAGTATGGATATATTTGTTCTTTTTTGTGTCCACGATATTTGAAGAACTCTTCTGTAGCATTTACATTCAAAGGCATTTATGTGTTTCTCAGCTGTTTTGTTAAGTGTCCAGGTCTCACAGGCATATGTTGCGATGGGAAAGATGCATGCCCTTAAAAATCTTATTTTTTTATTTCTGTCTGTTCCTCTCCACAGATTCTTTATTTGTTTTACTTTCTGAAGAGCGATAGATGTCCTCCTTTTAATTTCCCTCATTGTATCTCCATTATTAGTTAGTAATGATCCAAGATATTCAACTCTCCACTTCTTCCAGTTTTTCCTCATTGATACATATTTCAACTGCCTTATTTGTTTATCAGTTGTCATCAATTTAGTTTTCTGTGCATTAAGATAGAGGTTTTGCTCTTCATTGTTCTTGTGGACTGACATAGTTTTTCCATTCCTTTTTATGTTGTGGACAGTAATACTGTGTCATCAGCTTATGTAATCTCTGGTGTTTCATAATCTCCAGTTGTTACGGCATCGTAATATTCTTTGTCTATATCTTCTCTAACATTCCTCATTATATTTTCAGTACACATGTTAAATAAGTAAGGCCACAATATGCATCCCTAACAGACCCCTTGTTTTATCTAAAACCAAGTTGTTGTTTCACCATTTACTCTTACTGCTGCCTGTTAGTCTAAATACAATAGTGATGTTAATATCAAATGTGTTGGAAATCTCTTTTTTTCTCTATTATTTCCCAAAGTTTCTGGTGTTGTACACAGTCAAATGCCTTTGAGTAGTCTATAAAAGATAAATGTAGATTCACATTAAACTCTCTGCATTTCTCTATTATTAATCTTATATTGAAAATATAATCTCTTGATCCTCTTCCTTGCCTGAAACCAGCGTGGACCATATTGACTTCTTCTTCTATTTCCTTATGAAGTCTACCCATTATGATTTTTAACAGAATTTTACTGGCATGACTAATCAGGGCAACAATTCTGTAGTTTGTGCATAATTTTAGTTTACCCTTTTTTAGCAGTGGTATGAACACAGTTCTTTTCCATTCTTTTGGCCAAATACCTGAATGCCATATCTTTTTACATAGTGCATGATATATTGTTGCTAGCATACACTTCCATCTATTACTGCTAGCATACACTTCCATCTATTATTGCTAGCATACACTTCCATCTATTATTGCTAGCATACACTTCCATCTATTATTGCTTGCATACACTTCCATCTATTATTGCTAGCATTCAATTCCATCTCTTATTGCTTGCATACACTTCCATCTATTATTGCTTGCATACACTTCCATCTATTATTGCTGGCATACACTTCCATCTATTATTGCTTGCATACACTTCCATCTATTATTGCTTGCATACACTTCCATCTATTATTGCTAGCATTCAATTCCATCTCTTATTGCTTGCATACACTTCCATCTATTATTGCTTGCATACACTTCCATCTATTATTGCTGGCATACACTTCCATCTATTATTGCTGGCATACACTTCCATCTATTATTGCTTGCATACACTTCCATCTATTATTTCTACTAGGGGTGATTGATAAGTTCTTGGCATAAGCTACAAATACTTGAAGCGCACAGTTGATATTAGGTGCATTTGTAGTTAGGTTAATGTAAGATTAAACACCAAGTTTTAAGAAATTAACTGCAACCAATGTTTTTTTTTTTACAGACTACTAAAGTGGTAAGGGGTGACAGAAAGTGAGAAAATGGATAAAATTTCTCATTGAGCAGTCATTTGCTACCTCTGCATCAAAGGCTTATCATCGAAGGAGCTCCATGAGGATATGGTAGAGACTCTAGGGGAGAGTGTTCCTTCTTACAGCACAGTGAAGAAATGGGCAGCTCAATTCAAACATGGAAGGGAGAGTCTGGAAGATGATCCCCATCCAGGAAGACCAAGAATGGTAACTACCGATAGAATCCATGACATGATAATGGAGGATTGATGACTAACTGAGCAGTACATTGCTACTGAGTTGGGCGTCTCCCAGGAACGTGTTCATGACATTATTCATAATGATCTTCAAATGACAAAGGTCTCTGCTCCATGGATCCCGAAATTTCTTGGAGCTGATCACAAATGACAGCGTCTCAACATGTCAAGAGACAATCTTGGCCATTTTTCTGCTGATCCTGAAAGGTTTCTTCAGCAATTTCTGACTATGGATGAGACTTGGGTTCATCATTTTCAACCAGAAACCAAAGAACAGTCAAAGCAGTGGAAACATCATGAATCCCCCACCTTCAAAGAAAGCAAGGGTGGTTCTGTCTGCAGGCAAAGTGATGACTTCCATCTTTTGAGAAGGTGTGATAATGCTAGACTATCTTCAGAAGGGCAGAACGGTTACTGGGGCCTATTACGCAAATCTTATGAAGCAACTGTGGGTCAAATTGAAGGAAAAACGTCGAAGGAAACTGATGAGAGGAGTCATCTTTCAGCAAGGCAGTGCTCCAGTTCACAAGTTATTGGTAGCAATGGCTGCCATTCATGAATGTGGCTTCCAGCTTCTTGAACATCCTCCTTATTCCCCAGATTTGGCCCCTTCGGACTATTACTTATTTACCAAACTCAAAAAAGGAGCTCAGTGGTCGCAAATTTGCTTCAGATGATGATGTCATTCATGCTGTAGACCACTTTCTATTGGCACAAGATGCTGACTTTTACAAAGAAGGGATCCATATGCTCCAGGATCGCTGGACTAAGTTCATAAACTTGCAAGGGGACTATGTTGAGAAATAACCCAAAAAAGTTGTCCACAAATAATCCATTGTACCTTATTCTGAGAACTTATCAATCACCCCTCATAGCATACATTTCCATCTCTTATTGTTGGCATACACTTCCATCTCTTATTGCTAGCATACACTTCCATCTCTTATTGCTAGCATACACTTCCATCTATTATTGCTAGCATACACTTCCATCTCTTATTGCTAGCATACACTTCCATCTCTTATTGCTAGCATACATTTCCATCTCTTATTGCTAGCATACACTTCCATCTCTTATTGCTAGCATACACTTCCATCTCTTATTGCTTGCATACACTTCCATCTATTATTGCTTGCATACACTTCCATCTATTATTGCTGGCATACACTTCCATCTATTATTGCTGGCATACACTTCCATCTATTATTGCTTGCATACACTTCCATCTATTATTGCTACTAGGGGTGATTGATAAGTTCTTGGCATAAGCTACAAATACTTGAAGCGCACAGTTGATATTAGGTGCATTTGTAGTTAGGTTAATGTAAGATTAAACACCAAGTTTTAAGAAATTAACTGCAACCAATGTTTTTTTTTTTACAGACTACTAAAGTGGTAAGGGGTGACAGAAAGTGAGAAAATGGATAAAATTTCTCATTGAGCAGTCATTTGCTACCTCTGCATCAAAGGCTTATCATCGAAGGAGCTCCATGAGGATATGGTAGAGACTCTAGGGGAGAGTGTTCCTTCTTACAGCACAGTGAAGAAATGGGCAGCTCAATTCAAACATGGAAGGGAGAGTCTGGAAGATGATCCCCATCCAGGAAGACCAAGAATGGTAACTACCGATAGAATCCATGACATGATAATGGAGGATTGATGACTAACTGAGCAGTACATTGCTACCGAGTTGGGCGTCTCCCAGGAACGTGTTCATGACATTATTCATAATGATCTTCAAATGACAAAGGTCTCAGCTCGATGGGTCCCGAAATTTCTTGGAGCTGATCACAAATGACAGCGTCTCAACATGTCAAGAGACAATCTTGGCCATTTTTCTGCTGATCCTGAAAGGTTTCTTCAGCAATTTCTGACTATGGATGAGACTTGGGTTCATCATTTTCAACCAGAAACTAAAGAACAGTCAAAGCAGTGGAAACATCATGAATCCTTCACCTTCAAAGAAAGCAAGGGTGTTTCTGTCTGCAGGCAAAGTGATGACTTCCATCTTTTGAGAAGGTGTGATAATGCTAGACTATCTTCAGAAGGGCAGAACAGTTACTGGGGCCTATTACGCAAATCTTATGAAGCAACTGTGAGTCAAATTGAAGGAAAAACGTCGAAGGAAACTGATGAGAGGAGTCATCTTTCAGCAAGGCAGTGCTCCAGTTCACAAGTTATTGGTAGCAATGGCTGCCATTCATGAATGTGGCTTCCAGCTTCTTGAACATCCTCCTTATTCCCCAGATTTGGCCCCTTCGGACTATTACTTATTTACCAAACTCAAAAAAGGAGCTCAGTGGTCGCAAATTTGCTTCAGATGATGATGTCATTCATGCTGTAGACCACTTTCTATTGGCACAAGATGCTGACTTTTACAAAGAAGGGATCCATATGCTCCAGGATCGCTGGACTAAGTTCATAAACTTGCAAGGGGACTATGTTGAGAAATAACCCAAAAAAGTTGTCCACAAATAATCCATTGTACCTTATTCTGAGAACTTATCAATCACCCCTCATAGCATACATTTCCATCTCTTATTGCTAGCATACACTTCCATCTCTTATTGCTAGCATACACTTCCATCTCTTATTGCTAGCATACACTTCCATCTCTTATTGCTAGCATAAACTTCCATCTCTTATTGCTAGCATACACTTCCATCTCTTATTGCTAGCATACATTTCCATCTCTTATTGCTAGCATACACTTCCATCTCTTATTGCTAGCATACATTTCCATCTCTTATTGTTGGCATACATTTCCATCTCTTATTGCTGGCATACATTTCCATCTCTTATTGTTGGCATACATTTCCATCTCTTATTGCTGGCATACACTTCCATCTCTTATTGTTGGCATACACTTCCATCTCTTATTGCTAGCATACATTTCCATCTCTTACTGCTGGCATACATTTCCATCTCTTATTGTTGGCATACACTTCCAACTCTTATTGCTAGCATACATTTCCATCTCTTACTGCTGGCATACATTTCCATCTCTTATTGTTGGCATACACTTCCATCTCTTATTGCTAGCATACATTTCCATCTCTTACTGCTGGCATACACTTCCATCTCTTATTGTTGGCATACACTTCCATCTCTTATTGCTAGCATACATTTCCATCTCTTACTGCTGGCATACATTTCCATCTCTTATTGTTGGCATACACTTCCATCTCTTATTGCTAGCATACATTTCCATCTCTTACTGCTGGCATACATTTCCATCTCTTATTGTTGGCATACACTTCCATCTCTTATTGTTGGCATACACTTCCGTCTCTTACTGCTGGCATACACTTCCATCTCTTATTGCTAGCATACATTTCCACCTCTTATTGCTAGCATACACTTCCATCTCTTATTAGTAGCAGTGAATGTGAATAGAATGCTCTTACTCACAATAATTTAATAGATATTTATGAATGTGCAAGAGTGTGAGAATAAATTTGTTACATGCATGTATCTGAGAATAAATTTGTTACATGCATGTAATTACCTCCTATATTGAGTACTTGGGTAAGAGTGTAACATAATAGGTATGTTATGTTAATTTTAATTGTTTTTTTTTTTAATATCCATAGCATATTTGTATTGACTGATGTAGAATACACAAAGATATGCCAGATAAAATAAACAAGTTAACCCAGAATGCAAACAACATAGGACTAAAGATCAACGTAGGAAAGACAAAATTAATGAAGCAAAATGTGAACAACAGAAATGTACTCAGAGTAGATAACAAGTTAGTGGAGGAGGTCAACGAATTTGTATACCTTGGCAGCAGAGTAGTAGAAAATGGAGACAGCACAGAGGACATCAACAGCAGACTTACTAGAGCAAACCAGGCTTTTGCAATGCTACAGAATATATGGAAATCAAATAAACTAAGCATAAATATGAAAATCAGGATATTTAAGAGTAATGTTCTAAGTGTACTACTCTATGGTAGTGAATGCTGGAAAATCACCAAAACCATAGAAAACAAGTTGAATTCTTTCCAGACTAAATGTTTACGTAGAATTAAAAAAATATTTTGGCCAAACACCATAAGAAATAACATCTTATTGGCAGAAATGCAGATGAAACCACTGACAACAATTATTGAGGAAAGACGCTGGCGATGGTTGGGACATGTGCTCAGAATGACTGACAACTCACTACCAAAAATAGCACTAAGATGGACACCACAGGGGAACAGAAGTAAGGGTAGACCAAAAGAGACATGGAGAAGAACAACAGAAAGGATGTTGAGCAATAGAGGGCTCACCTGGGCAAGAGCAGAAAAAAAAGGCGAAAGACAGGCATTTGTGGAAAACCCTTGCGGAAGCCCCATGTGCCCTGGGCACTTAAGGTTCAGAGAGAGAGAGAGAGATGTAGAATAGAGTAGGAAGAAAGTTATATAATAAAGAGCAGAATGTTAAACCAGTCTGCGTGCACTATTGTTATCTTCTGCAAATACAAGTCATTCATTTGTTGACTCCCACAAGCGTGTCCCTCCCCCCTCCAACTTAAGCTAACCACCCAGCCAGACATCCAACTAGAAAGCACATTCGCATTATAAGATAGAAGCTAACCACCCAGCCAGACATCCAACTTGAAAGCACAATCACATTAAAAGATAGAGGCTAACCACCCAGCCAGACATCCAACTATATTGTTTAAAAAAAAAAGAAATGCAACAAATACAATGTTGCGATTTAAACTGATTGTTTGCTGATCAGACAACGGCAAATTGCCTGAAACGTTCACTTGGACATCAACTTCACGTGCTGACCTGAATTGTACTCAGCAGATGATTCATGAGCATAGAAAAGCGACACTAGTCAAAACAGCATTTTTGACAATAACTCATGACAGGTTCACAAGAATCCCGTGAAACTTACTGAACACAAAACTCACTGACCATGTTATTGAATGCTTATAAAAGATTGACGCTCCTCTAATCAATTCATTTGAAAATTCAATGCGCAAGTATGGCTCAGCTTACTACAGAACAACGACTCATCATTATTGGATGTTTACAGACTGGACAGTCACAAAGTGTAGTGGTTAGACAATTTAATGTGGTTAGAAGCACCATTAGTTGCCGTTGGAGACGATTTCAAGAAACTGGCTCAGTTGCAGACCAGTCACGCAGTGGAAGACCTATAGTCACAATCCTGCCGAAGACCGCTTCATACGGCTGTGTCACCTCAGGAGTTGATTTCCATCTGCGTCCTCAACAGTCCAGTCAATAACAGTAGCTCATCGAATTTCAGATCAAACAGTCGGGAACCAGCTGCACGACACTGTTCTTTGGGCTAGAAGACCCTTCAGAGATCCTGTTCTTACGGACCAGCATCGCCAGAACAGACTGCAGTGGGCGAACCAGCATCGTCACTGGACCGTTGCGAATGACTGGAGAAGGTTTTGGTTTAGTGATGAATCATTCTTTCTACTCCAGTGACACAATAGATGGAGAAGAGTTTACCTCAGAGAGAAGGTTTTGGTTTAGTGATGAATCATTCTTTCTACTCCAGTGACACAATAGATGGAGAAGAGTTTACCGCAGAGTCCATGAGCACTACGCCCATAGCTGTGTGGATGATGCTCCTCTACATGGTGGTGGAGATGTACTGGTGTGGGGGGATGATCATCTTCATGGGAAGAAGTGACCTGGTGCAAATTGAAGGACGCCTGAATGCCCAACGATATGTCGCAGAAATTCTTCATCCTCGCATCCTTCCACTTCTGGCTGCGCCAGGGTCAATTTTTCAGCAAGATAACGCTCGACCTCACGTGGCACAACTCACCACCAGTTCCTCGCTGACAACAACGTCCAGACCATTCCGTGGCCGTCCATGTCATCAGATATGAACACAATAGACAAGTGCACCAGCAAGACATGGCTCCAACCAATCTCCGACATTTGTCTCTTGCACTGCGGGAAGAGTGGGCAGCCATCCCACAACAACAGATCTAATGGCTAATTGGATCCATGTCAAGGAGATGTCATTCATCTAATACAGGCCAGAGGAGGCCATACACCTTACTGAAACGGAGGCCTCAGTCACAGATCCGAAAAAAAATCAAAAATAAATTTAATAAATATCATTTCATTGTTAATGTCTTAAAGTTTCTTCATGCCAAGATTAATTCCATAAAATAAAATAAAATTTTGATACATGTTTGAAATTTGGTGTCCATTTTTTTGAAAAGTATAGAAAGCACTTTCACATTCTAAGATAGAGGCTAACTACTCAGCAAGTCATAACTTCCCAGCCAGTCATCCAACTAGTAAGCACTTTCACATTCTAAGATAGAGGCTAACCACCCAGCCAGTCATCCAACTAGAAAGCACATTTACATTCTAAGATAGAGGCTAACCACCCAGCCAGTCATCCAACTAGAAAGCACATTTACATTCTAAGATAGAGGCTAACCACCCAGCCAGTCATCCAACTAGAAAGCACATTTACATTCTAAGATAGAGGCTAACCACCCAGCCAGTCATCCAACTAGAAAGCACATTTACATTCTAAGATAGAGGCTAACCACCCAGCCAGTCATCCAACTAGAAAGCACATTTACATTCTAAGATAGAGGCTAACCACCCAGCCAGTCATCCAACTAGAAAGCACATTTACATTCTAAGATAGAGGCTAACCACCCAGCCAGTCATCCAACTAGAAAGCACATTTACATTCTAAGATAGAGGCTAACCACCCAGCCAGTCATCCAACTAGAAAGCACATTTACATTCTAAAATAGAGGCTAACCACCCAGCCAGTCATCCAACTAGAAGCACATTTACATTCTAAGATAGAGGCTAACCACCCAGCCAGTCATCCAACTAGAAAGCACATTTACATTCTAAGATAGAGGCTAACCACCCAGCCAGTCATCCAACTAGAAAGCACATTTACATTCTAAGATAGAGGCTAACCACCCAGCCAGTCATCCAACTAGAAAGCACATTTACATTCTAAGATAGAGGCTAACCACCCAGCCAGTCATCCAACTAGAAAGTACATTCACATTCTAAAACAGAGTTGCCATCTACTTACAGAAGCTTAGTGATGCCTATAGCTCGTGAGTTCAAGCCTGAGTGTGTTCTTGTATCTGCTGGCTACGATGCAGCCAAAGGCCATGCTGCTGCACTTGGTGGCTACCAGCTGTCACCAGAATGTAAGTCTTTTCTCTGTAATTTTAATGTAAATGGCCTTTTTTGTGTTATAGTAACAAAATTCTGTACTGTTTTTTTTTTATTTGCATAATTGACTGTTGTGACAGCACACAATATTTTTATTTGTAAGATCCAGCTTCATCGCTCTTACATCTTTTGTTTTCATATTGGTCCTGATTTTCTCCCCACATATTGGCCCTGATTTTCTCCCCACATATTGGCCCTGATTTTCTCCCCACATATTGGTCCTGATTTTCTCCCCACATATTGGTCCTGATTTTCTCCCCATGTATTGGTCCTGATTTTCTCCCCACATATTGGTCTTGATTTTCTCCCCACATATTAGTCCTGATTTTCTCCCCACATATTGGTCTTGATTTTCTCCCCACATATTGGTCCTGATTTTCTCCCCACATATTGGTCCTGATTTTCTCCCCACATATTAGTCCTGATTTTCTCCCCACATATTGGTCCTGATTTTCTCCCCACATGACGCAACACACATGAACAGAATTGCTGACCATGTGCGGATTCACTTGCTCCTAGTGTTGATCATAACATTTCTTCTGGCAGCAAAGGTTGAGGTCATTGACTGCCTCCATGCTACACTACATATTCTCTTTACATTCTGCTACACTAAAACTTTATTCTTCCATGTAGAAACTATTTCTAGCAGACAAAGCAGTACAGCAAATCATGTAAGGATGTACAACTTGTACTGTACATGTAATAGAAAGACAACAGTTCGACAGGATTAGCAAGTTCTGTGGATAGGCACTGTTCTCATAACTAGATGATTGTTACAGGCACTGTTCTCATGACTGAATGATTGTTACAGGCATTGTTCTCATAACTAGATGATTGTTACAGGCACTGTTCTCATGACTGAATGATTGTTACAGGCATTGTTCTCATAACTAGATGATTTTTACAGGCACTGTTCTCATGACTGAATGATTGTTACAGGCATTGTTCTCATGACTGAATGATTGTTACAGGCACTGTTCTCATGACTGAATGATTGTTACAGGCACTGTTCTCATGACTGAATGATTGTTACAGAAGTTGTTCTATGACTGAATAGTTGTTCTTCTACATGAAAGTTGTGCATCATCAGAGTCAGTCCACTACTACAGTTCAGCTGTACTGTCTTTTTTTTCCCTTGCGATAAATCTGAAACACTTGTCCTTCACTTCCAGGAATGTAATGATAGTGGCACATAGGTTTAAGTGTTCCTAGCTTTTCAGCAGCTCGCTCTGTTCACCGCTGTCTAGCATAATCAGAACCTGCACATTCGACGGCATGGTCTGTTATTTTCAACTATCTCCCACCAGGTTCTGCTAGCATCGTCAGATTACAATTTGAAAAAAAAAAACCAGATGCTTTTATTTATATAGTCGCATCGCATGAAAAGCCAGTCGGGCAACAAGTTTATTCAGTGCATCAATTTCTTTTCTGAATGGATCTTATAATGGGTATATAATTTTATATTTGTGTTTATGTTTATATTTGCAGTAATGCATTTTAAATGTGGTAGTCATCATACCTTGAAAATATTTCTGATTTGTGCACAAAATTTGAATTTATTTTCACAAGACAAGAAGAAAAAAAAAGAAAGAAAGTAGTATCATATTGTGAAATCAGGTGCAAAATTTAAAGTTATCGTAGGAAAAAAAAAGAAAGTAAAACCCAAAGAAATCAGGAAAACAGACTCATGTAATGCATTCATACATACAGATAAAAACAAAAAAAATAAATGAAAGATTAATCAGATGAATCACTTTGCTTTTTTTTTTTTTGGTCTTCTTGTAAGAAAGACAGGCACATTTTTTTTGTCTGTTGTGTTGTTTGTGTATGTGATCCTTGATTTTGATGTTTGCCAGAATATTGAATTGTTGTATGTTCTTCACTTACATGTGCTCGTCTTACTTCCTGCCATTCTAGTTTCTGCCTACTTTCCTCACTCTCTCTTTATAAAACTCAACCATACACCTCCATCTAGCTCACATACCTAGGGTGATTGATAAGTTCTCAGCATAAGTTACAACGGATTATTTGTGGACAGCTTTTTTGGGGTATTTCTCAGTATGCAAGTTTATGTACTTAGTCCAGCAAATCTTGCAGCCACTGAGCTCCTTTTTGGAGTTTGGTTAACAGGTAATAGTCCTAAGGGGCCAAATCTGGGGAATAAGAAGGATGTTCAAGACGCTGGAAGCCGCATTCATGAATGGCAGCCATTGCTACCACTGACTTGTGAACTGGAGCACTGCTTTGCTGAAAGATGACTCCTCTCGTCAGTTTCCTTCGACGCTTTTCCTTCAATTTGACCCACAGTTGCTTCACAAGATTAAGCGCAAAAGGCCCCGGTTTGACCGTTCTGCCCTTTTGAAGATAGTCTACCAATAGCACATCTTTTGAATTACAAAAGATGGAAGTCATCACTTTGCCTGCAGACAGAACCACCCTTGCTTTCTTTGGAGGTGGGGATCCACTGCTTTGACTGTTCTTTGGTTTCTGGTTGAAAATGATGTACCCAAGTTTCACCCAAAGTCAGAAATTGCTGAAGAAACTTTTCAAGATCTGCAGAAAAATGGCCAAGATTGTCTCTTGACATGTTGATACGCTGTCATTTGTGATCAACTCCAAGATGTTTCAGGTCCCATCAAGCAGAGACCTTTGTCATTTGAAGAACATTATGAATAATGGCATGAACATGTTCCTGGGAGATGCCCAACTCAGTAGCAATGTACTTCTCAGTTAGTCATCGATCCTCAATTATCATGTCATGGATTTTGCTGGTGCTTTCATCGGTGGTTACCATTCTTGGTCTTCCTGGATGGAGATCATCTTCCAGACTCTCTCTTCCATGTTTGAATTGAGCTGCCCATTTCTTCACTGTGCTGGAGCTCTATCCCCTAGAGTCTCTACCATATCCTCATGGATCTCTTTTGAAGATAAGCCCTTGATGCAGAGGTAGCGAATGACTGCTCGGTGAGAAATTTTATCCATTTTCTCAATTTCTGTCACCCCTTACCATTTCAGTAGCCTTGGTGTTTAATCTTACATTAACCTATCTACAAATGCACCTAATATCAACTGTGGGTTTCAAGTATTTATACCGTATGCTGAGAACTTATCAATCACTCCTTGTAATAAGGATATATGGTGCATAATAAGGACTTAGCATAATACGAGGGGAAGTCACTAAGTAACTCGCAGATTGAAATATTTTATCAGTGGCAGTTATCAGGTAGTATTTAAATATATCCTTAGATAGTACCATCATCCAACTTTCTAATAGTTGTATGTAGGGGGTCCTGGCAGGTACGTGCGCATGTGCAAAGCAATAACAAAATGGCTACCCAACTGTTAGCGTGTACCAAAGAAGAACAGAGAAGTATAATGGGCTAAAGGACATTCAGTTGAGAACATTCATAAGGAAATGATTACAGTTTATGCTGAAAAGTGTTTATTACGTAAAGCGGTTTGTAACTGGGTAAAAGAGTTTTCTCAGGGACGCACGAAGTTGACAAAATCCGACTTGGCCTTCCAGTTCAGATTGCAGTAGAAGCGACTGTGCAACGTGTGAATGAGATTATCAGAGCTGATAGACAAGTAATGATAGACAGTGTAGCAAATGCAATCGGATGTTCACATGGCTTGGCCTACAGAATAATGCATGAGCAGTTGAATTTTCGGAAAGTTTTCTCACGTTTGGTACCCAGAGATCTGAATGATGAACACAAAATGAACCGATTTGGTTTGTCATTGCAGCATCTCTGTCATTACGCATATGAAGGTGAAGATATGCTCCAAAGGATTATTACTGGAGACGAATCTTGGGTGCACCATTACCAACCCAAATCAAAACGTGCCTCAGTGCAGTGGAAACACCCGTCATCGCAATGCACAAAAAAATTGAAGATTACGCCTTCTGCGGGGAAGGTTATGCTGACAGTGTTCTGGGATTATCAAGGAGTGTTGTTAATCAAGTTCCACAGATATGGTGACAGTGTGAATTCTGTATTGTACTGTGAAGTTCTGTCGATGGTATGGGATGCAATTTGGAGAAAACGTCCTGGTCTGCTGACTAGAGGTGTGCTTCTCCTTCATGACAATGCCAGACCACATACTGCTCGGTTAACCCAAGAGGAAATAAGCCGTTTAGGTTAAAAGTTCTTGAACATCCACCCTATAGTCCTGACTTAGCTCCCAAGTGATTTTCACTTGTTTGGTCCATTGAAAAAC
Organism: Achatina immaculata; assembly: GCA_009760885.1. Lineage (NCBI taxonomy): Eukaryota > Metazoa > Mollusca > Gastropoda > Stylommatophora > Achatinidae > Lissachatina > Lissachatina immaculata. The sequence goes on along the minus strand of CM019717.1, from coordinate 37,527,489 downwards.
CACTTTGACTGGAGAAGATTCTTGAGTGACGAAGACGTGGAAACAGAAGTAAAAAAGTGATTCAGAAATCGGACTCCCGATTTTTATGCTATGGGTATTGCATCACTGATTACACAATGGGACAAATGTATAAGTGTTGGTGGCGATTACATTGAGAAATAGGGGAATAATGTAGGTTCAAAAATTAAATTTTCAAATTACTGTCACATTTAGTTTTTTTGTAACGGGCATTTGTGAATTACTTAGTGACTTCCCCTTGTAGCATCACTAAAGACAGCACATAAAAACAGAACAATAATTGGGACACAGTTTGGCAAAAGGGACTACATAGAACATGCTTGGACATGTATGAGAAGATCATAGTCAAAGAACCTAATAACTACTAGAAAACTATCATAGTCAAAGAATCTGATAACTACCAGAAAACTATCATAGTCAAAGAATCTAATAACTACCAGAAAACTATCACAGTCAAAGAACCTGATAACTACTAGAAAACTATCATAGTCAAAGAATCTAATAACTACCAGAAAACTATCACACTCAAAGAACCTGATAACTACTAGAAAACTATCATTGTCAAAGAACCTGATAACTACTAGAAAACTATCACGATCAAAGAACCTGATAACTACCAGAAAACTATCATAGTCAAAGAACCTGATAACTATCATAGTCAAAGAACCTGATAACTACTAGAAAACTATCATAGTCAAAGAACCTGATAACTACTAGAAAACTATCATAATCAAAGAACCTGATAACTACTAGAAAACTATCATTGTCAAAGAACCTGATAACTACTAGAAAAATATCACGGTCAAAGAACCTGATAACTACCAGAAAACTATCATAGTCAAAGAACCTGATAACTACCAGAAAACTATCATAGTCAAAGAACCTGATAACTACCAGAAAACTATCACAGTCAAAGAACCTGTTAACTACTAGAAAACTATCATAGTCAAAGAACCTGATAACTACTAGAAAACTATCATAGTCAAAGAACCTGATAACTACTAGAAAATTCAAGAGAAAAAAAAACAACATGAAGCAAAAATATGCCTCAAGGCTGATCAAATAATGAGAAAAAAAGAAACAATTTAAATTTTTAAAAACCAAGACCCTTTGTAAGTAGGAGTTGCAGCAGCTTGCATGAAGTGGCCCTAACGTCAGCATGCAAAGTCCTATTACTATATTACTAGGAACATGGTGAAAAAGTGACAGGTTTTGGCCAGGTGTGGTTTGATAACATCATTCTAGCTTAGTTGTTCTTACTGTTTTCTGTATGCTGAAGCTTTACAGGTAAATTCATTGATAGAATACGTGAATCTGGTATAGTTTTACAGGTAAATGATTGATGAGAGAATACGTGAATGTGGAGTGTAAAATGTAGTGTTTTGACTAAATGTGAATTTGTACATTGGTTGTCCAGGTTTTGGACACATGACACGGGAGTTGATGTCACTGGCCAATGGAAAAGTTGTGCTTGCATTAGAAGGAGGCTATGACATCCCTAGTATTTGTGACTGTGTCGAGCTGTCCGTGAGAGCTTTACTCGGAGAGGATGTAAGTACCATAAGGGCTGCCTCTTATTTCTCTGTGCTGTTTTATGTGTGGGCTACACTCTTATTTCTCTGTGCTGTATTATATGTGGTTTCCACTCTTATTTCTCTGTGCTGTTTTATATGTGGCCTCCACTCTTATTTCTCTGTGCTGTTTTATATGTGGGCTCCACTCTTATTTCTCTGTAGTGTGTTATATGTAGGCTGCACTCTTATTTTTCAGTGCTGTTTTATATGTTGGCTACAATCTTATTTCTCAGTGCTCTTTTTATATGTGGGCTACACTTATTTTTCTGTGCTGTTTTGTACTCTTCATTTATTTATATATTAATATGTATAAAATACTTCTCAGTTTTGTCTTGTATAGTTTTTAGTGTGTTTTCCTTACATCTTCTTACATCTTTCCTGTCCCATTAAATGTCACATAGGGCTGGCATTGTAGTTTGCCATGTTTTTCTGCTTTCAAGTTTGAAAACCATGTTTTATTCCCACTAATTTAGCCTTTCTCAGCAGTGTTCTCTTTAGAGTTTCATGTGATCCACCTCTTGTTTCTCTATCATGTTGTGTCCCATTTGATAGCTTGTTTTGGGACTCTGATTATTTCTTCTCATCATGTGGTCGATATATCCATCTAATTTTTTTGATGACTGATGAGACAGTTTGTTGTTTTGCTCATCTTCCTTAGCTCAGTGCCAGTCTTGAATTCGTTCCATTATATACAGAGTAACTTCCTCAGACATTTGTTTTCAGATGTGCCAAGAATAAGGCTGGATACTAGATCTGAGTTAAATAATCTTAACTTGGTTTTTGTGCTTATACGCTTGCCATATTTTCTCATGGTTTTTAAAAGATCAGTGCAGCCTTTGCAATTCTGATTTTAACTTCTTTTCTTGTGTCACCACCCTGGTCTATGTAGCTACTGAGGTATGCAAATTGGTTGACTTCTTCAACACCTGTCCCTTCTAAGACATTATTTTCCTTAGCATGTGTTGTGTTGTACAGAGAGTGTTGAGGGGTTTGTAGGTTTGTCAAACTGTCAGATGTACTGTGGAGAGTGTTGAGGGGTTTGTAGGTTTGTCAAACTGTCAGATGTACTGTGAAGAGTGTTGAAGGATTTTTTTGATTTGTCTGTCTGACAGAGATAAATCTTTTGTCGAGTTTTTTTGTGAAACTGAATTTTATCATTTGACAGTGTTGTTCATTGAAGCTGTGTGTCCAGTTGACTGTCACATCTGTGTAGTTGTGTTTGCTGAGGTTGTGTGTGTTTAGTTGACTGTCACATCTGTGTAGTTGTGTTTGCTGAGGTTGTGTGTGTTTAGTTGACTGTCACATCTGTGTAGTTGTGTTTGCTGAGGTTGTGTGTGTTTAGTTGACTGTCACATCTGTGTAGTTGTGTTTGCTGAGGTTGTTTGTGTTTAGTTGACTGTCACATCTGTGTAGTTGTGTTTGCTGAGGTTGTTTGTTTAGTTGACTGTCACATCTGTGTAGTTGTGTTTGCTGAGGTTGTTTGTGTTTAGTTGACTGTCACATCTGTGTAGTTGTGTTTGCTGAGGTTGTGTGTGTTTAGTTGACTGTCACATCTGTGTAGTTGTGTTTGCTGAGGTTGTTTGTGTTTAGTTGACTGTCACATCTGTGTAGTTGTGTTTGCTGAGGTTGTTTGTGTTTAGTTGACTGTCACATCTGTGTGGTTGTTGTTATAGCTGAGGTTGTGTGTGTCTAGTTGATTTTCACATCTGTGGTTGTTTTAGCTTAAGATACTTGTGTCTAGTTGATTGTCACATCATTGGTTGTTTTAGCTGAGGTTGTGTGTGTCTAGTTGATTGTCATATCAGTGGTTGTTTTAGCTGAGGTTGTGTGTTTATAGTTGATTGTCATATCAGTAGTTGTTTTAACTGAGGTTGTGTGTTTATAGTTGATTGTCATATCAGTAGTTGTTTTAACTGAGGTTGTGTGTTTATAGTTGATTGTCAGATCTGTGTAGTTGTTTTAACTGAGGTTGTGTTTTTATAGTTGATTGTCATATCAGTAGTTGTTTTAACTGAGGTTGTGTGTTTATAGTTGATTGTCATATCAGTAGTTGTTTTAACTGAGGTTGTGTGTTTATAGTTGATTGTCATATCAGTAGTTGTTTTAACTGAGGTTGTGTGTTTATAGTTGATTGTCATATCAGTAGTTGTTTTAACTGAGGTTGTGTGTTTATAGTTGATTGTCATATCAGTAGTTGTTTTAACTGAGGTTGTGTGTTTATAGTTGATTGTCAGATCTGTGTAGTTGTTTTAGCTGAGGTTGTGTGTTTATAGTTGATTGTCAGATCTGTGTAGTTGTTTTAGCTGAGGTTGTTTGTGTCTAGTTCTCAAATCTGTGTGGTTGTGTTAGCTGAGGTTGTGTCCAGATTATGTGTGATATGTGTCATTCCAGGTTATATGTAATACTTGTTATTCCAGGTTATATGTGATGCTTGTTAGTCCAGGTTATATGTGATATATGTTAGTTGAAGTTGTATATGATGTATGTTAGTTGAAGTTGTATGTGATGTAGATGTTTAACTTTTCAGCTTCCTCCAATTAGAGAGGATGAAATGAGCAGGCCCCCATGTAAACCAGCTGTTGAGACTTTGACGGCAGCCATACATATACAAGGTAGATACTGTTGTCTGATAGCAGCTGTGTGGGTATAAAGTAGGTACTGTTGTCTGATAGCAGCTGTGTGGGTATAAAGTAGGTACTGTTGTCTGATAGCAGCTGTGTGGGTATAAAGTAGGTACTGTTGTCTGATAGCAGCTGTGTGGGTATAAAGTAGGTACTGTTGTCTGATAGCAGCTGTGTGGGTATAAAGTAGGTACCGTTGTCTGATAGCAGCTGTGTGGGTATAAAGTAGGTACTGTTGTCTTATAGCAGCTGTGTAAGTATAAAGTAGGTACTGTTGTCTGATAGCAGCTGTGTGAGTATAAAGTGGATACTGTTGTCTGATAGCAGCTGTCTGGGTATAAAGTAGGTACTGTTGTCTGATAGCAGCTGTGTGGGTATAAAGTAGGTACTGTTGTCTGATAGCAGCTGTGTGAGTATAAAGTAGGTACTGTTGTCTGATAACAACTGTGTGAGTATAAAGTAGGTACTGTTGTCTGATAGCAGCTGTGTGGGTATAAAGTAGGTACTGTTGTCTGATAGCAGCTGTGTGAGTATAAAGTAGGTACTGTTGTCTGATAACAACTGTGTGAGTATAAAGTAGGTACTGTTGTCTGATAGCAGCTGTATGGATACAGTGCAGTTATTGTCAGATAACAGCTATACAAATAGAAGGTAGATATTGTTGTCTGACATCAACCATACAGGTATGAAGTAAATACAAGGTCTGTCCGAAGGAAACTTAAGCTTTTAACACACATCCTCCCCCCCCCCCAGTAGATATTGTTGACAGCAGCAGCTGTAAGGAAATAAAGTAGTTATTGTCTGACAACAGCTATAAGGAAATAAAGTAGTTATTGTCTGACAACAGCTATAAGGAAATAAAGTAGTTATTGTCTGACAACAGCTATAAGGAAATAAAGTAGTTATTGTCTGACAACGGCTATAAGGAAATAAAGTAGTTATTGTCTGACAACAGCTATAAGGAAATAAAGTAGTTATTGTCTGACAACAGCTATAAGGAAATAAAGTAGTTATTGTCTGACAACAGCTATAAGGAATTAAAGTAGATATTGTTGACAGCAACTGTAAGGAAAAAAATAAAGTAGATATTGTTATCTGACACCAGCAACACAAAGTAAATGTTGTTATCCTGCTCATTTTATGAACACAAAGAAACCAGAAACTATATAAAGTCACACAGAAGCCCATTTAGTGAATAGCATATATATAGTTTCTGTGTTGCAGAAAAGTGTTTTCATGAACATTTCATCAGAGTGAGTGCTGAACATTTTCTGGCCATTATGTTGGCTTTTCTAACCATATGTATCTATAAACTGTAACTGTGTGCACAGTTACTGATCATATCTTTAGGCTGATAACTGAGTTCATAATTACTAGTTATATGTGTCTGTAGACTGATAGCTGAATTCACAGTTTCTAACCATATGAACAGGTGAACACTGGCCCAGTGTGAAGAAATATGCTGGAAGTGTGCATCATTCACTCTTGGAGTTTCAGAAAGTGGACATGGAAGAAGCTGACACAGTCTCAGCCTTGGCATCTCTGTCAATGGTTGCAGGGAAAAGGAGGTCAGCAAGTTGTACTCTCTGTCTCTCTCTGTCTCTCTCTGTCTGTCTGTCTCTCTGTCTGTCTGTCTGTCTGTGAACGGTAGCACGTAAGACAGGCCTGTGTGCCTAATTCTTCACCCTTTGAAAATAAAGATCATTCATTCTCTGTCTGTCTGTCTGTCTGTGAATGGTAGCACGTAAGACAGGCCTGTGTGCCTAATTCTTCATCCTTTGAAAATAAAGATCATTCATTCTCTGTCTGTCTGTCTGTCTGTCTGTGAATGGTAGCATGTAAGACAGGCCTGTGTGCCTAATTCTTCACCCTTTGAAAATAAAGATCATTCATTCTCTGTCTGTCTGTCTGTCTGTGAATGGTAGCATGTAAGACAGGCCTGTGTGCCTAATTCTTCACCCTTTGAAAATAAAGATCATTCATTCTCTGTCTGTCTGTCTGTCTGTCTGTGAATGGTAGCACGTAAGACAGGCCTGTGTGCCTAATTCTTCATCCTTTGAAAATAAAGATCATTCATTCTCTGTCTGTCTGTCTGTCTGTCTGTGAATGGTAGCATGTAAGACAGGCCTGTGTGCCTAATTCTTCATCCTTTGAAAATAAAGATCATTCATTCTCTGTCTGTCTGTCTGTGAATGGTAGCATGTAAGACAGGCCTGTGTGCCTAATTCTTCACCTTTTGAAAATAAAGATCATTCATTCTCTCTCTCACATGCACACGCACACAGTTTGTCAGCCTTACAAGATTACTGGACAGTCATTCTCTTCTTCTTCGTTCGCTTCTACCACCAAGACCACCCCATGATCCTCCTGAATTTACTCCTGTGGTCCCCAATAGGTCCCGTGGTCCACGAAAGGACCACAAGAGGTTCAGAGTATCGCAGGGCTTGAGCCTGTATTCTTGGTGGGTCACAGAAGCAGGAATGCGTGACACTGTGGTTTTCGTTGCACCAGTTTAGTCTAGAGTTTGACTTTCTCACAGGAAAACCTCAACATGTTTTGGACATCAGTATATCCCCACTGGGTGAGAGGTGGTTGCCCATCTAGCCTAGAGTTGAACTTTCTCACCGGAAAACCTTGACATGTTTTGGATATCAGTATATCCCCACTGGGTGAGAGGTGGTTGCCTAACTAGACTGCACTGGTCCAGTGTCTCCAGCTTCAGCATTTTGTGATCGTAGCCGCTACCCTTCCTGGTTGTGACCAAGACGGAGCTTTTGTCCAGGAGGACAGATCCTCGCCACCATTAAGTTTCACCCCTTGGTTGAGCCAGTTTAAGCATATCCCAGCGTGGGCGTGTTTAGGACATGACCGACCTCTAGAGTGGAGGTACCATGGCATGCGTAGCCATCAAGTTTCACCCCTGGTGTAAGCCGGTTTAGGCATATTTCACCAGTATGGGTGTATATCGGATGTGGCCGGCCTCTAGAGCAGAGGTGCCATGGTATGAGTAGCTCTCGCCGCCAGATCACTGGACATACCGACTAGGCTTCACTTTATCCTTTCCGTCACCTTTTCACATTGGTGCCGCATGGCAACCCTGATTTCTTTTTTGCATTTTCTTCATTGGCCGGGAGGAGTTTCACTCCATGCGCGGCAGCCGAAGAATCTCACCAGTAGTGTCCGAAAGCCAGCAGAATAGAACCGAGGTCCTATTCCATTATTCCATGCACCATTATTCAGGCAGCTGGGGCCCGCTTTGAACACTCGAATTTTTTCAAAGTAAACGCGCCTGCCACCCGGGACGCTCGGCGAAGAGCACCCGCGGGAGAGCCTGCAGACGGTAGTGCAGGAGGCAACGGGCAGTGAACCAGCGCGAGCCAGACTGCCCGCCTGCGCCTGAGATCCAACTACGAGTTTTTTAACTGCAACACCTTTAATATACACTATTGGAGCTGGAATTAGCACGGCTGCTGGCACCAGACTTGCCCTCCAATAGATCCTCGTTAAAGGGTTTAAAGTGTACTCAATTCCATTTACCCGGACTCTTATGTTATTTTTTCATTACTGTCTCCCCGTGCCGGGAGTGGGTAAGTTGTGCGCCTGCTGCCTTCTTTGAATGTGCTAGCCGTTTCTCATGCTCCCTCTCCGGAATTGAACCCTGATTCCCCGTTACCCGTTACAAACATGGTAGGCATGTCACGTACCATCGACATTTGATAGGGCAGACATTTTAAAGATGCATCGCCGGCACAGAAGGCCATGCGATCAGCACAGAGTTATCCAGAGTCACCAGTTGGGATGCCAGGCACGGTGAAGGGCAACGACGATTGGTTTTGAACTAATAAAAGTGCTCTTCCCACAAGGGTCGGAGCTTGGTAAGCATGTATTAGCTCTAGAATTGCCACAGTTATCCAAGTAGGATCGTGTCATCTAAGGAACCTCGACTGATTTAATGAGCCATTCGCGGTTTCACCGTGAGACAGTGTGAACTTAGACATGCCTGGCTTAATCTTTGAGACAAGCATATGACTACTGGCAGGATCAACCAGATAGCTTTCTTCACCGAACCTTAGTCAGATATCTGCCAACAGACTGACATGGGGGAAGGGAGACAGTGCTATGCTCAGAGCGGATCCCTTTTCGACCCCGGCGGCATTTCACTTCCTTTAACTGCCGGCGGCCGGCTCTCTCTGCTCTAACGAACGAGAAGAACGCGCGGCTCCGACAACCAATGCACATTACATACTGCAGACCTAATACTCTTTGCGAGAGATGGGCCAATTTCAAGACCATCGGTTGATAAAACCATAGTACACTGTTAGCACGAACCTGGCTGGCTAGCCATTTATAGGCTTCGCTCAACAGACAAACCACTCACTTCTGCATCGAATCCCCACTGGGTGAGAGGTGGTTGCCCATCTAGCCTAGAGTTGGACTTTCTCACTGGAAAACATTGACATGTTTTGGATATCAGTATATCCCCACTGGGTGAGAGGTGGTTGCCCATCTAGCCTAGAGTTGAACTTTCTCACCGGAAAACCTCGGCGTGATTAGGATACGCATACATCCCCGCCGGGTGAGAGGTGGTTACCTAACTAGACTGCACTGGTCCAGTGTCTCCAGCTTCAGCATTTTGTGATCGTAGCCGCTACCCTTCCTGGTTGTGACCAAGACGGAGCTTTTGTCCAGGAGGACAGATCCTCGCCACCATTAAGTTTCACCCCTTGGTTGAGCCAGTTTAAGCATATCCCAGCGTGGGCGTGTTTAGGACATGACCGACCTCTAGAGTGGAGGTACCATGGCATGCGTAGCCATCAAGTTTCACCCCTGGTGTAAGCCGGTTTAGGCATATTTCACCAGTATGGGTGTATATCGGATGTGGCCGGCCTCTAGAGCAGAGGTGCCATGGTATGAGTAGCTCTCGCCGCCAGATCACTGGACATACCGACTAGGCTTCACTTTATCCTTTCCGTCACCTTTTCACATTGGTGCCGCATGGCAACCCTGATTTCTTTTTTGCATTTTCTTCATTGGCCGGGAGGAGTTTCACTCCATGCGCGGCAGCCGAAGAATCTCACCAGTAGTGTCCGAAAGCCAGCAGAATAGAACCGAGGTCCTATTCCATTATTCCATGCACCATTATTCAGGCAGCTGGGGCCCGCTTTGAACACTCGAATTTTTTCAAAGTAAACGCGCCTGCCACCCGGGACGCTCGGCGAAGAGCACCCGCGGGAGAGCCTGCAGACGGTAGTGCAGGAGGCAACGGGCAGTGAACCAGCGCGAGCCAGACTGCCCGCCTGCGCCTGAGATCCAACTACGAGTTTTTTAACTGCAACACCTTTAATATACACTATTGGAGCTGGAATTAGCACGGCTGCTGGCACCAGACTTGCCCTCCAATAGATCCTCGTTAAAGGGTTTAAAGTGTACTCAATTCCATTTACCCGGACTCTTATGTTATTTTTTCATTACTGTCTCCCCGTGCCGGGAGTGGGTAAGTTGTGCGCCTGCTGCCTTCTTTGAATGTGCTAGCCGTTTCTCATGCTCCCTCTCCGGAATTGAACCCTGATTCCCCGTTACCCGTTACAAACATGGTAGGCATGTCACGTACCATCGACATTTGATAGGGCAGACATTTTAAAGATGCATCGCCGGCACAGAAGGCCATGCGATCAGCACAGAGTTATCCAGAGTCACCAGTTGGGATGCCAGGCACGGTGAAGGGCAACGACGATTGGTTTTGAACTAATAAAAGTGCTCTTCCCACAAGGGTCGGAGCTTGGTAAGCATGTATTAGCTCTAGAATTGCCACAGTTATCCAAGTAGGATCGTGTCATCTAAGGAACCTCGACTGATTTAATGAGCCATTCGCGGTTTCACCGTGAGACAGTGTGAACTTAGACATGCCTGGCTTAATCTTTGAGACAAGCATATGACTACTGGCAGGATCAACCAGATAGCTTTCTTCACCGAACCTTAGTCAGATATCTGCCAACAGACTGACATGGGGGAAGGGAGACAGTGCTATGCTCAGAGCGGATCCCTTTTCGACCCCGGCGGCATTTCACTTCCTTTAACTGCCGGCGGCCGGCTCTCTCTGCTCTAACGAACGAGAAGAACGCGCGGCTCCGACAACCAATGCACATTACATACTGCAGACCTAATACTCTTTGCGAGAGATGGGCCAATTTCAAGACCATCGGTTGATAAAACCGTAGTACACTGTTAGCACGAACCTGGCTGGCTAGCCATTTATAGGCTTCGCTCAACAGACAAACCACTCACTTCTGCATCGAAACACCTTAACTCTCGCTGTCCGATAAGGGAGAGAAAGCCTTTCTCCGCAAGCACGGAACTTGAGAACGCTTTTTCACCAAAAGAATGGTTGGCCTGTGCAACAGCAGCCCATGCTGTGCGGCTCTGCGCGGCTGACATAGTCATTGTTTAATCTGTCAGCTTTCATGTGGTTGGTTGTATAGGTGTACATTCATGGAAGAGAATCTCTGTATACATGTGTGTGTTTGTGTGATGTGAGAGAGAGAGAGAGAGACACAAACTATGTGTATGCACATGCATGCATATTTTGTGTGTGTGTGTGTGAGCGAGAGAGAGATAAGTATTGGCCAGAGATGATGTTCAGTCAAGCATACATCTAGCATAATGCTGATAAAAACATAATACATGTATCTTAATGCTGATAAAAACATAATACATGTATCTTAATGCTGATAAAAACATAATACATGTATCTTAATGCTGATAAAAACATAATACATGTATCTTAATGTTGATAAAAACATAATACATGTATCTTAATGCTGATAAAAACATAATACATGTATCTTAATGCTGATAAAAACATAATACATGTATCTTAATGCTGATAAAAACATAATACATGTATCTTAATGCTGATAAAAACATAATACATGTATCTTAATGCTGATAAAAACATAATACATGTATCTTAATGCTGATAAAAACATAATACATGTATCTTAATGCTGATAAAAACATAATACATGTATCTTAATGCTGATAAAAACATAATACATGTATCTTAATGCTGAAAAACATAATACATGTATCTTAATGCTGATAAAAACATAATACATGTATCTTAATGCTGATAAAAACATAATACATGTATCTTAATGCTGATAAAAACATAATACATGTATCTTAATGCTGATAAAAACATAATACATGTATCTTAATGCTGATAAAAACATAATACATGTATCTTAATGCTGATAAAAACATAATACATGTATCTTAATGCTGATAAAAACATAATACATGTATCTTAATGCTGATAAAAACATAATACATGTATCATAATGCTGATAAAAACATAATACATGTATCTTAATGCTGATAAAAACATAATACATGTATCTTAATGCTGATAAAAACATAATACATGTATCATAATGCTGATAAAAACATAATACATGTATCTTAATGCTGATAAAAACATAATACATGTATCATAATGCTGATAAAAACATAATACATGTATCTTAATGCTGATAAAAACATAATACATGTATCTTAATGCTGATAAAAACATAATACACGTATCTTAATGCTGATAAAAACATAATACATGTATCTTAATGTGATAAAAACATAATACATGTATCTTAATGCTGATAAAAACATAATACATGTATCTTAATGCTGATAAAAACATAATACATGTATCTTAATGCTGATAAAAACATAATACATGTATCTTAATGCTGATAAAAACATAATACATGTATCTTAATGCTGATAAAAACATAATACATGTATCTTAATGCTGATAAAAACATAATACATGTATCTTAATGCTGATAAAAACATAATACATGTATCTTAATGCTGATAAAAACATAATACATGTATCTTAATGCTGATAAAAACATAATACATGTATCATAATGCTGATAAAAACATAATACATGTATCTTAATGCTGATAAAAACATAATACATGTATCTTAATGCTGATAAAAACATAATACATGTATCATAATGCTGATAAAAACATAATACATGTATCTTAATGCTGATAAAAACATAATACATGTATCATAATGCTGATAAAAACATAATACATGTATCTTAATGCTGATAAAAACATAATACATGTATCTTAATGCTGATAAAAACATAATACACGTATCTTAATGCTGATAAAAACATATTACACATATCTTAATGCTGATCTTCTCTCACTACATGTTATAAAGTTTATTCTGTGTGAAAACAGAGGCCACTAATAAAGAGAACTGAAAGAAATTGTAACAATCGTTAGAACCAATAGATGAAGTGTTTTGAGAAACAACAATCATCATATAACTGGCCACTTGGACAAAACCAGGAGACATGTGGCAGTAAGATGACTTTACAGCAGTGAGACACAGGATGTTGATTTTATGACTTGACTGATCTGATCCAAGTCACATGCCCCCTGTGGATGCGAGGACAATGTCTGTGTACTGTGAGAGACACACTACACTGTGTGTAGACACACACATGCAGCTGTCACTCAAGTGAGTGGACACACATGCAGCAGCTGTCACTCAAGTGAGTGGACACACATGCAGCAGCTGTCACTCAAGTGAGTGGACACACATGCAGCAGCTGTCACTCAAGTGAGTGGACACACATGCAGCAGCTGTCAGTGAATGAAAGGAAAGTAGTATATCAGCAAGTGCCATGAGTGTGAGCCTCCGACTCAGAAGAGAAACTTGTCCTGACCCCATCTTCTGCCAGTCGGAAACAGCTCAATACAGTTATCATGTTGCTGGCAGCTGGTGCTGTATGCTTGTCTTCAGCTGGTGGTGTATGGTGGTCTCTTGTGCTTGTCTTCAGCTGGTGGTGTATGGTGGTCTCTTGTGCTTGTCTTCAACTGATGGTGGTCTCTGATGCTTGTCTTCAGCTGGTGGTGTATGGTGGTCTCTTGTGCTTGTCTTCAGCTGATGGTGGTCTCTGATGCTTGTCTTCAGCTGGTGGTGGTCTCTGATGCTTGTCTTCAGCTGATGGTATATAGTGGTCTCTTGTGCTTGTCTTCAGCTGATGGTGGTCTCTGATGCTTGTCTTCAGCTGGTGGTGGTCTCTGATGCTTGTCTTCAGCTGATGGTGGTCTCTGATGCTTGTCTTCAGCTGGTGGTGGTCTCTGATGCTTGTCTTCAGCTGGTGGTGTATGGTGGTCTCTTGTGCTTGTCTTCAGCTGGTGGTATATGGTGGTATCTTGTGCTTGTCTTCAGCTGATGGTGGTCTCTGATGCTTGTCTTCAGCTGGTGGTGGTCTCTGATGCTTGTCTTCAGCTGGTGGTGTATGGTGGTCTCTTGTGCTTGTCTTCAGCTGGTGGTATATGGTGGTATCTTGTGCTTGTCTTCAGCTGATGGTGGTCTCTGATGCTTGTCTTCAGCTGGTGGTATATGGTGGTATCTTGTGCTTGTCTTCAGCTGATGGTGGTCTCTGATGCTTGTCTTCAGCTGATGGTGGTCTCTGATGCTTGTCTTCAGCTGATGGTGGTCTCTGATGCTTGTCTTCAGCTGGTGGTGGTCTCTGATGCTTGTCTTCAGCTGATGGTATATGGTGGTCTCTTGTGCTTGTCTTCAGCTGATGGTGTATGGTGGTCTCTTGTGCTTGTCTTCAGCTGATGGTGGTCTCTGATGCTTGTCTTCAGCTGATGGTGGTCTCAGATGCTTGTCTTCAGCTGGTGGTGGTCTCTGATGCCTGTCTTCAGCAGATGGTGTATGGTGGTCTCTTGTGCTTGTCTTCAGCTGATGGTGGTCTCTGATGCTTGTCCTCAGCTAGTTGTGTATGGTGGTCTCTGGTGCTTGTCTTCAGCTGGTGGTGTATGGTGTTCTCTGATACTTGTCTTCAGCTAGTGATGTTTGGGGGTCTGTAGGGGATTGTGAGATCATAATGGTTGCTGTGTAATATTTTTTTTTTCTCTTTCTGCAGAAACTCTCTGGAACACCAGTCAGAGCCCATGGAAGAAGGGACATAATACAGCATGACCGACCTTGAGTAAACAGATTTTGGCCCCTGTTGCCTTAGTAACTAGCACAAACCTTGCTGGCTTTGTCGTTGTTACCTTGGTTGTTGTCATGGTAATTTGTCGTTGTAAATGATTGTTGTGATCATAATGTGATAGCTGATGCCTCCCCTAATCCCACAAACCTTGTATAACTCTGTGCCTGCCAGTGTGGGCTGTGGACATCAGAGCACCAGGTCATCAGGGCAGATCTGCCTGCATCTCTCCCTCTACCCACCCCACAAACTTTGTTTAACTGTGCCTGCCAGTGTGGGCTGTGAACATTAGATCTCCAGGGCAGAGATGCCTGGAGGAGTGTAGCACCATGAGTGGGAGAGGGAAGGATATATCAATGCTTCTAGGCTGTGTTCTTATACAACTCTATATACAGGGTACAAGCATCACTTCCTGTGAACTTATTGGTGATACAAAATCTTCATGACCTGCAACAGGTGATGTTCTGCTTGACGTTGTATGGCCATAACAAGGAGACCATATTGTTTGTGCACTGACAATATAGCTCAAATATAGTGTTTGTGTTCACATTTAGTGTACCATCCTGATACAGAAGCAGTCCATACATCACATATTTGGTCATTTTTCCTGTTGATGTATTTGTGACATCAAGAAACTCAAGTTTTGGCTGAAACATTTGGAAACTGACGTGAACATGCGCTTAGATTACACAGATGTCAGGAAGTTTTCACGGATCACATCGTCTCTACAGCTGGTTTGTAGTAGGTGAACACATGTGACATTTGTGTCTTTCCTAGCATAAGATAAAGACATGTGACACCAGTTTCTTGTTTGTGAAGGTGAGAACAATATTTTATCACACCTGGTGTAAGGTGAAATCATATGACATTTTATATCGCACCTGGTGTAAGGTGAAATCGTATGATATCTGTGTTTTGTTTTAACTATAAATATCTGACATTGGTATTTCATTTGCATAAGATAAAAACATGTGACATCTTTGCATAAAATGGATGTTTGTGACATAAAAATATTTGTGTGTTTGGTGAAAACACTTGATAGCATTTTATATATCATTTTTGTTAGAGCCATCCCATTTGTGTACAATGAAATCATCTGACATTTATAGTATTTTTGGTAGCATATAAATCTTCTTGTAATTTTTGACTTGTTTATGTAAGGTAGAAACATTGATATTTGTATCTTGCCCATGTAAGATAAAACATCTGACATCTTGTTTGCATAGGATAAAAACTTCAGCCATTTCTATCTTACCAAGTGTAAAGCATTTGCAATGTTTCTGTAAGAGAGAAGTATTACAGTATAAGATATCACACTCAACATGTCATTTGACTGTGTGCCATTTGTACAGGCAAAATCTGACATTCATGATCCATATGGATGTAGATTGTTCTATATCTGGTACAGTGTCATATAGCATATAGAGCTCCATTTAACCAGAACAGTGGAAGAGTCATTTATATCATGCACTTTATAAGATTTGGTATCAAGGTATTATGTGTCCAAGGAGATGGCCATTTCTTATTTTGTTTTGATTTCGGTCTGTCCAGTTGTCAATAACCTGCCTCATCTTGGAATTTGGATATAACAATACCTGCCTCATTTTGGAATTTGGATATATCAGTACCTGCCTCATCGTGGAATTTGGATATATCAGTATCTGCTTCACCTAGTACATGGTCCCTCTTGGGGTTTGGATACATCAGTACATAGCTCCCTCTTTAGGTTTGGATACATCAGTACATAGCTCCCTCTTTAGGTTTGGATACATCAGTACATAGCTCCCTCTTGGGGTTTGGATACATCAGTACATAGCTCCCTCTTGGGGTTTGGATACATCAGTACATAGCTCCCTCTTGGGGTTTGGATACATCAGTACATAGCTCCCTCTTGAGGCTTGGTTAAGTCAGTTCCATCTTGGTCAAAAAATATATCTGTGGCCCCCCCCCCGGCAAAGGCACTAAATCCGTGATTTAAATATTGAAAAATGGCAGCTTTGTTCTGGGTACATAAGAATCTGAGCATGTCCCAGGCCAGGCTTTAGAAGCACCTCATCAGAAATGTCAACAAAGAATTTTGGTGAAGTTTTTTTTTTTTACTTGTGTGGCTGCCAGTACTAGCAGCACCACCACTTTGTCACTAATCACAAAGAAAACACAATCTTTGAGTGTTTTTTAACATTTTTTAAATTGTGTATAAATAATGCTAAATATGGTGCCATGTATTCGTTATAATTTTGGTGCCATGTTTGTTTTCTTCGCATGAGTAATGCAGTGATTATGTTCTCAAATTGTTGACATCGTACCATCTATCAAACTTGACAGTTATGTTGGTAAAACTTGTGTGTGTATGTGTAGGGGTGAGGAGAAGAGAGAACATGTAGCAGGCACACTTGTATTTTATGTCAGGTCTTGGTGGAAGTAGACAGACTCTTGATATTTTGTTTCTAGTGCCAGGTGTGTTACATTTATGGAATCTGCTCATGTTTTTAGTGCTTGATAGCAGCTACAGAGAACTTTCACAGGTTTCTCAGACTGTCACACACAACATTCACAGGTTTCTCAGACTGATGCACAACATTCACAGGTTTGTGAGACTGTCACACACAACATTCACAGGTTTCTCTGACTGTCACACACAACATTCACAGGTTTCTCTGTCACACACAACATTCACAGGTTTGTGAGACTGTCACACACAACTTTCACAGGTTTCTCAGAGTGACACACAATATTCACAGGTTTGTGAGACTGTCACACACAACATTCACAGGTTTCTCAGACTGTCACACACAACATTCACAGGTTTGTGAGATTGTCACACACAACATTCACAGGTTTGTGAGATTGTCACAGAAATGCATGTAGTTGCCTCTGCACAAAGCTGGTTAGTGGACTTCATAGAAATAAAGAAAAAAATGAATATAGACATTTTTTAAAAATTTGTCATATGAGGAACTAAACTCTCTACATCTGATACTTGTTTCTATTTATATGAGAGACTAAACTTGACTTTCTCAAAATCTGAAACTTTTTTTTTTAAACATGAGGAACTAAACTTGACTTTCTGTACATCTAAAACTTGTTTTTAATCTATGGAAAAAAAAGTGTAAAACAATTTCTTGATTTTTACCAGAAAACCTTTTGAAAGAAGTGAACAAAAATTTGCCTCCTTCTTGGAGTGGTAGATATGAGACATATTTTGTGCATTTCTGAAATCTGACAAGCACTAGATTACTCATTCTCTGAACTCTGTCACTTGTGACACAACACAGAGAAGGGTGGAGCTGTGCAGTCATCTTGATAGCACTAGCCATCACCAAAGAGAAGGATGGAGCTGTGCAGTCATCTTGATAGCACTAGCCATCACCAAAGAGAAGGATGGAGCTGTGCAGTCATCTTGATAGCACTAGCCATCCTGAAACAAAAGCAGTAGCTGCTGGCAGAAAACACCAGCAGCAGCAAGGCTTATCATGCTGAAAGTGTCATTACTTGCTAGCGCCATACAGAAGGAAATGTTGAGCATGACAGTTGGAGTTTGTTGCTGCCCTCCAAGATCACACCATACATAGATCAGCAAGGATTTGGATGAGTGAATGGGAGAAACTAATTTTGAAAATCTTTTTAATCTTGATCGAACGTTAAACAAAAGCAGAAACCAGGACTCTCAAAGCAGCTGTTAGAGAACTAGGTCATCACTGCATCTGTTACCTGTATGGACAAGTATCTGTACAACTTCTGCCTGACCTGTATTATATGTTACCTGTATGGACAAGTATCTGTACAATTTCTGCCTGACATGTATTATCTGTTACATGTAATTTGTGTGCCTGTAAACTTGCTTCTCTTGCAGAAAGCATGCAACAGTTGCTGTGTCTGTGATCAGTTTGTTTTTGTGTTTGATAAGGATGATTTGATATTATTGTTGGATACAGGTGAAAGGTTTGTTACAGATTAAAAATGTCTGTCAGTTCTGCTATAATTGTTTGATGCAGGTGAAAGGTATATACAATTATATTTGACACCTTGTGTGTGAGAACACTGACAGGATTCACCTGGATATTAGATATATAGACATAGACCTGGCATAGACGTCTGTATCTGCCTGTCATGCTGAGTGACATATACAACCATAACTGTTCAGACAAATCTGAGCAGTTTGTAACAAGCAGTACTGTCACATCTAGTCTCTCCATTCTTAAGCAGATTGTAAGCTTGTTGGTTCCTGTATATGCATACAAGTACATGAGGAAATGTTTTTGGGTATAAAACTAAATAAATCTACACAGTGCCACTGCCATCATCAAGCTGTCAACTTGACTGTTTGTGTTTGTTTTTTTTAAATAATGTAGGAAGAGGTTTGTTCATGAATGACACACCCAGCTAATGTGTTGGCTTTAGCTTATTCACAGTAATGCAGCTCAAACTGAAATATGACAGCTATGTGCTGCATTATTTGTGATGGAAGCTGCTCCGGTCTCGTCTGTACTCAAGTGTTTGTGAAAAGAGCAGACGTTGTAAGAAGTAAAATCTGTCTTTATAAGTTGACCTTTTTTTGTTTTGAACATAAGAACATTTGTCTGTGAATTTCTGCCTCAAAACTAACACCAGATCCTCGATGCATGGCAGCACACCATCCAAGCCAGTCTCCCTGCTGACCTTCATGTAGCAAAACAACATTTCTAACCTGTGACTTGTACACATCTGTCAGCTGTTTCTGTTGCCTGTAGTAGCAGAACTGTCATTCTTTGAGAACTTGAAACATTGGGAAAAGATTTTGTTTTACAAGAGGTTCTTATCATCAGGATTACTGTAACAGATTGTGTAAAATGAGAAACAAGAATAGGTGGACACTGATCTAGAGCTAATAAAAATTACAGCAGAATATATACAGAGCTAGTCCACTGTTATACAGAAAGAACAAGTTTGTTATGCATGAAAAGGTTCAAATTTGTTTTGTGGTAATCTAAAACAGTGTAGCCTTCACCATGGGTGCGCTGTCTTTGTGCTGAATTTCTAGGGGCCATAAGTTATCAGTAACCAGGTTTTCTGCAGTACCAGTGCCACAAGCAGAGGATAGTGAAACACTCATTTAGAACAGTAGTTGTAAAACATTTGTGTTTGAGATGATTGGGGTCACATGTTGGAGCAAATAAGTGATTGATTAACTAATTTTGTCCAGTCAACATTTTTGTGCTATTTTGAATGTTGTTATTACATACATACAACAAAATATTAGCCAGCACATTTTCATGTTGATGTAATTCATGTGCTTTTTCTTTCTCTTGTGTCTGATGTTAATTTGTTGAGCAGTTTCTGCAAGATGAACTCACAGACTGTGGTGGATGTGTAATGTCAGGCTGAAACATGAGAAATGGATATCCTAACTCTTCTAATAAATGATTTCTTGTGGTAACTAGCTGTAGGCAGACAATAGTTCCTGTTAACCCATACACACCAGACAATAGGTCAGCTCATGGAGATAGTTCCTGTTAACCCATACACACCAGACAATAGGTCAGCTAATGGAGATAGTTCCTGTTAACCCATACACACCAGACAATAGGTCAGCTCATGGAGATAGTTCCTGTTAACCCATACACACACAAACAGTTCATTTGAGATTAGTCTTTTATTACAAATAATCAAATTTTAAAAAGTAGCTGCTACATGAAGCTAAAATCTAGGTCAGCTACAAAACAAACATGTAAACAGAACATTCACTTTAGTTCAATGTCTTACATGTAAACAGCACTTCTAACTCCGTATCACAGTTTAACGAAAATATTTCTGTTCACTTTAGATAAATTTTTCCAATGCTTAAAACAAAAACCAAAAAAGGCTATCTTTTTTTTTAAAAATTCCCTGTTTGGACCAAACTCTTATTATTTTGGATGAGATGAAATGTGGTGATGATGATATACTGTTGTTGTTGTTGCTCATATAACTGGTCCCTGTGAACATTGAAATATTTTGTCATGATCTTGCTTGTGTTGGTATTCAGTAACCTGCTACATCCAGCTAAACTTGTCATGCCTGGTATTTCTCTTATCTATTTATGAATGACATTGCTTGTACAAGAGTTGAGACAACATGGACAAAGTTACAAATTTGTCCATGTTTGCATTGTATAAATAGCCATTTATTGTGAGTAAACTTTTGTTGTCAAAATAATAATTGTACATTCTTTTAAATCTTTGTTCAACATACAGACCCACACAACAAGGTACACTTGGCAGACACTACACACAGCAAGGTGCACTTACTGATGGCAGACACTACACACAACAAGGTGCACTTACTGATGGCAGACACTACACACAAGGTACACTTACTGATGGCAGACACTACACACAACAAGGTACACTCAGCAGACACTACACACAATAAGGTACACTTACTGATGGCAGACACTACACACAACAAGGTACACTTACTGATGGCAGACACTACACACAATAAGGTACACTTACTGATGGCAGACACTACACACAAGGTACACTTACTGATGGCAGACACTACACACAACAAGGTACACTCAGCAGACACTACACACAATAAGGTACACTTACTGATGGCAGACACTACACACAACATTATTATCAAACAGAATAACCCTTTAGCTCTCCCCCCCCCCCCCTTCATATGCTGAAGGTTATTAATAACAGTTTAATGTGAATCTATATTTATCCTTTATAGACTACTCAAAGGCATTTGATTGTGTACAACACCAGAAACTTTGGGAAATAATGAAAAAATGGGATTTCCAACATATTTGATACAATTAACATCACTGCTGTATCTAGACCAACAAGCAGCAGTAAGAATAAATGGTGAAACAACAACTTGGTTTGACATAAAACAAGGGGTGCATATTGTTACCCTACTTATTTAACTTGTATACTGAAAATATAATGAGGAATGTTAGAGAAGATGTAGACAGAGAATATTATGATGCCATAACAATTGGAGATTATGAAATACCAGAGATTAGATATGCTGATGACACAGTATTACTGTCCACAACACAAAAAGGAATGGAAAAACTAATCATGTCAGTCCGTAAGAACAGCTAAGAGCAGAACCTCTATCTTAATGCAAAGAAAACTAAATTGATGACAACTGACAAAACAAACAAGGCCGCTGAAATATGTATCAATGAGGAAAAACTGGAAGAAGTGGAGAGTTTTGAATATCTTGGATCACTACTAACTAATAATGGAGATACAATGAGGGAAATTAAAAGGAGGACATCTATCGCTCTTCAGAAAGTAAAACAACTAAAGAAGAGGAACAGAGAGAACCACAAAAATAAGATTTTTAAGGGCATGCATCTTTCCCATCGCAACATATGCCTCTGAGACCTGGATAGTAAAGAGGATTAAAGAGAGAAAACTTAAATATTTTGGACACATTAAACGCCATGATAATCTAGAAGACCGTCTTGGAAGTGTACATAATGGGAAAAAGAAAGATAGAAAGACCAAGGCGAAGATGGCTGTAAGACATCGTTGATGATCTGCAAATGGATAGGGACACTGAAATGACTGACTGCCACTTCTTCCCCACTTCCTCAAAACCAGATCTAAATTTGAGCCCTTATTAAGACAGATAATGCCAGGACGTGTGGAGATTTCTTGCTATTTTGCCGACAATACTAAACATTCCTAAAGTAACATTTTTTACCTGGTGGTGGTTACAGTGATTTTAACACTTTTACCTGTCGTTATGGTGATTATAACAGTGTGGGGAAGAAATGTGGAACTTTTTACTGGAAAATAATTCTGATGTAGATTTGTTGGGGGGGGAGACATGCAGACCCACACAACAAGGTACACTTACTGATGGCAGACACTACACACAACAAGGTGCACTTACTGATGGCAGACACTACACACAACAAGGTGCACTTACTGATGGCAGACACTACACACAAGGTACACTTACTGATGGCAGACACTACACACAACAAGGTACACTCAGCAGACACTACACACAATAAGGTACACTTACTGATGGCAGACACTACACACAACAAGGTACACTTACTGATGGCAGACACTACACACAATAAGGTACACTTACTGATGGCAGACACTACACACAATAAGGTACACTTACTGATGGCAGACACTACACACAACAAGGTACACTCAGCAGACACTACACACAATAAGGTACACTTACTGATGGCAGACACTACACACAACATTATTATCAAACAGAATAACCCTTTAGCTCTCCCCCCCCCCCCCTTCATATGCTGAAGGTTATTAATAACAGTTTAATGTGAATCTATATTTATCCTTTATAGACTACTCAAAGGCATTTGATTGTGTACAACACCAGAAACTTTGGGAAATAATGAAAAAATGGGATTTCCAACACATTTGATACAATTAACATCACTGCTGTATCTAGACCAACAAGCAGCAGTAAGAATAAATGGTGAAACAACAACTTGGTTTGACATAAAACAAGGGGTGCATATTGTTACCCTACTTATTTAACTTGTATACTGAAAATATAATGAGGAATGTTAGAGAAGATGTAGACAGAGAATATTATGATGCCATAACAATTGGAGATTATGAAATACCAGAGATTAGATATGCTGATGACACAGTATTACTGTCCACAACACAAAAAGGAATGGAAAAACTAATCATGTCAGTCCGTAAGAACAGCTAAGAGCAGAACCTCTATCTTAATGCAAAGAAAACTAAATTGATGACAACTGACAAAACAAACAAGGCCGCTGAAATATGTATCAATGAGGAAAAACTGGAAGAAGTGGAGAGTTTTGAATATCTTGGATCACTACTAACTAATAATGGAGATACAATGAGGGAAATTAAAAGGAGGACATCTATCGCTCTTCAGAAAGTAAAACAACTAAAGAAGCTGTGAAGAGGAACAGAGAGAACCACAAAAATAAGATTTTTAAGGGCATGCATCTTTCCCATCGCAACATATGCCTCTGAGACCTGGATAGTAAAGAGGATTAAAGAGAGAAAACTTAAATATTTTGGACACATTAAACGCCATGATAATCTAGAAGACCGTCTTGGAAGTGTACATAATGGGAAAAAGAAAGATAGAAAGACCAAGGCGAAGATGGCTGTAAGACATCGTTGATGATCTGCAAATGGATAGGGACACTGAAATGACTGACTGCCACTTCTTCCCCACTTCCTCAAAACCAGATCTAAATTTGAGCCCTTATTAAGACAGATAATGCCAGGACGTGTGGAGATTTCTTGCTATTTTGCCGACAATACTAAACATTCCTAAAGTAACATTTTTTACCTGGTGGTGGTTACAGTGATTTTAACACTTTTACCTGTCGTTATGGTGATTATAACAGTGTGGGGAAGAAATGTGGAACTTTTTACTGGAAAATAATTCTGATGTAGATTTGTTGGGGGGGGAGACATGCAGAGGGAGGTATGTTCATTCATTCTTGCTGACATTCACTGTTTGTGTTGACAGTGTTTCTAACATGCATGCACCCAACACTAAGACTGGAACAATGTTACCCCCAACACTAAGACTGGAACAATGTTACCCCCAACACTAAGACTGAAACAATGTTACCCCCAACACTAAGACTGAAACAATGTTACCCCCAACACTAAGACTGGAACAATGTTACCCCCAACACTAAGACTGAAACAATGTTACCCCCAA
This sequence comes from Achatina immaculata, assembly GCA_009760885.1. Classification (NCBI taxonomy): domain Eukaryota; kingdom Metazoa; phylum Mollusca; class Gastropoda; order Stylommatophora; family Achatinidae; genus Lissachatina; species Lissachatina immaculata. Next base: position 37,503,552 of record CM019717.1, on the reverse strand, counting down.
CACTAAGACTGGAACAATGTTACCCCCAACACTAAGACTGAAACAATGTTACCCCCAACACTAAGACTGGAACAGTGTTACCCCCAACACTAAGACTGGAACAATGTTACCCCCAACACTAAGACTGGAACAGTGTTACCCCCAACACTAAGACTGAAACAGTGTTACACCCAACACTAAGACTGGAACAATGTTACCCCCAACACTAAGACTGGAACAGTGTTACCCCCAACACTAAGACTGGAACAGTGTTACCCCCACTAAGACTGGAACAGTGTTACCCCCAACACTAAGACTGAAACAATGTTACACCCAACACTAAGACTGAAACAATGTTACACCCAACACTAAGACTGAAACAATGTTACACCCAACACTAAGACTGAAACAATGTTACCCCCAACACTAGACTGGAACAGTGTTACACCCAACACTAAGACTGGAACAGTGTTACCCCCAACACTAAGACTGAAACAGTGTTACCCCCAACACTAAGACTGAAACAATGTTACACCCAACACTAAGACTGAACAATGTTACCCCCAACACTAAGACTGAAACAATGTTACCCCCAACACTAAGACTGGAACAATGTTACACCCAACACTAAGACTGAAACAATGTTACCCCCAACACTAAGACTGGAACAGTGTTACCCCCAACACTAAGACTGGAACAGTGTTACACCCAACACTAAGACTGAAACAATGTTACCCCCAACACTAAGACTGGAACAATGTTACACCCAACACTAAGACTGAAACAATGTTACACCCAACACTAAGACTGAAACAATGTTACACCCAACACTAAGACTGAAACAATGTTACCCCCAACACTAAGACTGGAACAGTGTTACCCCCAACACTAAGACTGAAACAATGTTACACCCAACACTAAGACTGAAACATGTTACCCCCAACCTAAGACTGAAACAATGTTACCCCCAACACTAAGACTGAAACAATGTTACCCCCAACACTAACTGAAACAATGTTACCCCCAACACTAAGACTGAAACAATGTTACCCCCAACACTAAGACTGAAACAATGTTACACCCAACACTAAGACTGAAACAATGTTACCCCCAACACTAAGACTGAAACAATGTTACACCCAACACTAAGACTGAAACAATGTTACCCCCAACACTAAGACTGGAACAGTGTTACCCCCAACACTAAGACTGAACAATGTTACCCCCAACACTAAGACTGAACAATGTTACCCCCAACACTAAGACTGAAACAATGTTACCCCCAACACTAAGACTGAAACAATGTTACCCCCAACACTAAGACTGAAACAATGTTACCCCCAACACTAAGACTGAAACAATGTTACCCCCAACACTAAGACTGAAACAATGTTACCCCCAACACTAAGACTGAAACAATGTTACCCCCAACACTAAGACTGAAACAATGTTACACCCAACACTAAGACTGAAACAATGTTACCCCCAACACTAAGACTGGAACAGTGTTACCCCCAACACTAAGACTGGAACAGTGTTACCCCCAACACTAAGACTGGAACAGTGTTACCCCCAACACTAAGACTGGAACAGTGTTACCCCCAACACTAAGACTGGAACAGTGTTACCCCCAACACTAAGACTGGAACAGTGTTACCCCCAACACTAAGACTGGAACAGTGTTACACCCAACACTAAGACTGAAACAATGTTACACCCAACACTAAGACTGAAACAATGTTACACCCAACACTAAGACTGAAACAATGTTACACCCAACACTAAGACTGAAACAATGTTACACCCAACACTAAGACTGGAACAGTGTTACACCCAACACTAAGACTGGAACAGTGTTACCCCCAACACTAAGACTGAAACAGTGTTACACCCAACACTAAGACTGAAACAATGTTACACCCAACACTAAGACTGAAACAATGTTACCCCCAACACTAAGACTGAAACAATGTTACACCCAACACTAAGACTGGAACAATGTTACACCCAACACTAAGACTGAAACAATGTTACCCCCAACACTAAGACTGGAACAGTGTTACACCCAACACTAAGACTGGAACAGTGTTACACCCAACACTAAGACTGAAACAATGTTACCCCCAACACTAAGACTGGAACAATGTTACACCCAACACTAAGACTGAAACAATGTTACACCCAACACTAAGACTGAAACAATGTTACACCCAACACTAAGACTGAAACAATGTTACCCCCAACACTAAGACTGGAACAGTGTTACCCCCAACACTAAGACTGAAACAATGTTACACCCAACACTAAGACTGAAACAATGTTACCCCCAACACTAAGACTGAAACAATGTTACCCCCAACACTAAGACTGAAACAATGTTACCCCCAACACTAAGACTGAAACAATGTTACCCCCAACACTAAGACTGAAACAATGTTACCCCCAACACTAAGACTGAAACAATGTTACACCCAACACTAACTGAAACAATGTTACCCCCAACACTAAGACTGAAACAATGTTACACCCAACACTAAGACTGAAACAATGTTACCCCCAACACTAAGACTGGAACAGTGTTACCCCCAACACTAAGACTGAAACAATGTTACACCCAACACTAAGACTGGAACAGTGTTACCCCCAACACTAAGACTGAAACAATGTTACACCCAACACTAAGACTGAAACAATGTTACCCCCAACACTAAGACTGAAACAATGTTACACCCAACACTAAGACTGAAACAATGTTACACCCAACACTAAGACTGGAACAATGTTATCTGTACTGAGCCATGCTGACACACTCTCTACAGCAGCATTATGGGTCCAGGTTTTGCCACGGCCAAAGATAATGTTCACTTCTCTAAATTTCCTTTGCATTTCAAGTCTGGAGTGTGCTAGTGTATATACTAGAGTCTGCAAAAGTCCACTGGTCAGTTACATATACATCACAAGATGACAGACCATTGTTATATACATTGGAATATTTATAAGCACTGATAAAGATATATATATATACATATTAAGTTGATGAGTGTCCTCAGTTGACAACAGGAGAAGTAAAAAATCTGCTTGGCTTGCTGGACTCATGATTCCTGTAAGCATACCTGAAACAAGTACAAGAAGAAAAAAAAGGTCAGCATTTATAGAAATAGACATCAACACTTTCATATTTCTAATCACTGGAGACATGTTATAGCAGTATGTTCACTTTGTCCTCTAATTCCATTTCTTCTTACACTTCCAGTTTAAAACTACAGAATGACTGGAGCAGTTTCTCACATGAAGATCCTTTATATAGAAAGATATGAAGCTTGTACTGCTTAGCTGAAGTAGATGGGCAAGCAAACATGTATCAGGTGAATATCACAGCTAAAGATCCCAAGATAAGAGGAAACATTAGGAAACTCACATGTACTACAGACTATAGCAGGAAACATTAGGAAACTCACATGTACTACAGACTATAGCAGAAAACATTAAGAAACTCACATGTTATACAGAGTATAGCAGAAAATATTAAGAAACTCACATGTACTATAGACTATAGCAGAAAACAAGAAACTCACATGTTCTACAGAGTATAGCAGAAAACATTTAAGAAACACATAACAGAGTAGCAGAATTTTACACTAGAAAACTCATTTGTGTCACAGAATGTAGCAGGGAAACACAAAAAAATTTTTTTTACTGACCTCACCATCAATAACATCCTTCTCTGTGTAAGGATTGTAAAGTACAAAGAACTGAATCAGTTTTTTTTAAATTAGAAGAGACTAGAATGTCAAAGAATAGCTATCATGTCCAACAGTTAGATGAAGACGCCAAGTGCGTGGCAAGATCAAAGAAAGAAGACTGGAGTTGGTACCTGCAGATCCACAGCTCAGATAGCGCTGGCAGGTAACTCTGGGTACAGTGGTGGCATCAGTTTTGTTCTAGCAACAAGAAAAGTGATTACAACATTCAGAGTCAGCTGGTCTGATGATGATGAAATTAAAGAACCAAAGAGTGAGTTGATTTCATATATTATACACAGCCAGGATTAAAAGATGACTGTTAGAAGATAAGCCAGTCTCCTGTATATGAGTAGTTAACAGTGACAAAGCTGTCAAAAGCTGTGCAATTATTTTCTTATCTACAAATGTTAGTTCAGTTGTTTAAAAAATGCAGAAAATTTCCTGATAATACAAGTGAAAAAGCACAGCTGATATTTACAAGCAAAACATCAGACAAGATTGGCTCAGTTTATGAGTTATGTACTATCTATGTAGAACACCAACTTCAGAATCTAGCCCTGGAAAGTCTAAAACTGATTAATGCAAGCAAGACAGCTGATAACGATGTGCCAAAATGCAAGGAAGAATTTTTTAAAAACCAAAATGCAAGGAAGATGATTTTTAAAAAAGTGCTCCAATGCAAGACTGAAACAAAAAAAAAGTGACAAAATGCAAGTAAGGTAATATATAAAAAAAAAAAAAGTGCCACATGTAAGATTTGCCTCCTGTGTGACATGCAAGATGGCGGATGTTTTTTTAACGCTCTCGCCGGCATGCAGAAATCAGCGGAATTCTGCTTGATCTGTCACAGATCCTGTATCGAGAGTTGGGCATAACAACCTTATCCTGGGACCTATGTAGAGGCTACTCCAGATGGAGAAAAAAAGAACTTGTTATGGAAACTCGCACAGAAACCAACCGAGCATCAGGGATGCCAACACCGAAGACCTCGAAGAATTCATTCGTCAACCCTAAACATGTGACAAAGATTGGATTCCAGAATGTAAGAACGATGGCAGCACCGACAAAAACTACTCAGGTCATCAGAGAAATGGAGATTTACCACCCAGACATACTGGGCATCAGTGAAATGGAGATTTACCACCCAGACATACTGGGCATCAGTGAAATGGAGATTTACCACCCAGACATACTGGGCATCAGAGAAATGGAGATTTACCACCCAGACATACTGGGCATCAGTGAAATGGAGATTTACCACCCAGACATACTGGGCATCAGAGAAATGGAGATTTACCACCCAGACATACTGGGCATCAGAGAAATGGAGATTTACCACCCAGACATACTGGGCATCAGTGAAATGGAGATTTACCACCCAGACATACTGGGCATCAGTGAAATGGAGATTTACCACCCAGACATACTGGGCATCAGAGAAATGGAGATTTACCACCCAGACATACTGGGCATCAGAGAAATGGAGATTTACCACCCAGACATACTGGGCATCAGAGAAATGGAGATTTACCACCCAGACATACTGGGCATCAGTGAAATGGAGATTTACCACCCAGACATACTGGGCATCAGTGAAATGGAGATTACCACCCAGACATACTGGGCATCAGAGAAATGGAGATTTACCACCCAGACATACTGGGCATCAGTGAAATGGAGATTTACCACCCAGACATACTGGGCATCAGTGAAATGGAGATTTACCACCCAGACATACTGGGCATCAGAGAAATGCGATGACCAGGTAAAAGATTGTAGGAAAACTGTAGTAAATTAATGCATTCAGGCAGAGACGATGGGAAACATCAAGGGGAGGTAGGTATAATTTTGTCAAATGTAGCAGCAAAGAGCCTTGTAGAATGGGAACCTGTGAACAGTCGTATAATAAGAGCACCATACAACCTAAGACACAGAAGAAGGACAATAATACAGTGTTATGCACCCACGAACGATGCAGATGATGAAGTTGAAAGACGATTTCTATCACCAATTACAACAAATCATTAACAAAGTCCCCCCTAAACACAACAGGGGGATTTTCAATGCTAAGGTAAGAAAAGATAACACCTATGTCGAAAAAGTAATGAAAAAAGGAGGAACTGACACGGTAAATCAGAGAAATATTAATTAAAATAAGAGTAACACAGGGCATAGTCGTTGGAGGCACAATATTTCCACACAGAGAGATGCATAAAACAACGTGGATATCTCGATGATAGAACTAGAAACCAGATAGATCATTTTTGTATTAGAAAGCAATACAGAACATCTCTGATGGATGTAAAAGCATACAGGGGTGCAGTTGTCAACAGTGATCACAATCTGTGTATAGGGAAAATAAAACTAAAACTAAAAAAGCCAACACAGGAAATCAGTACACAGCAAGATAAACAGCCACAGCCTACAAGAAGAAAATACTAACAGTAATTTCAATCAGGAACTTGCCAAACATTCCACAACACTCGGTGAAGTTGATGAGATAGGTATAGATGAGTTATGGAATTCTTACAGCACAGCCATAATCACAGCAGCAAAAGTAAGCGCTGGACTGAAAAAACCAAATAGAAAAGCATGGATATCAGAAACACATGGAAGTATATACATGAAAGATGAGCAGTCAAATTAGACATGTTGAATGCAAAAACAGATCTTGGAAAAGATCTGGCGAAAGCAACATACATAGAAATAGACAAAAAATTCAGCTAGAAGGGATAAAAGAGAATACATAGACAATATGGTGAAAGAGACAGAAAAAGCAGCAAAAACAGAAGACAGCAAAACTTTATATAACATGCAAAAGAGGCTAAAAGGTACATCTAAAGAAAGACCAATCCTTAGCAAAACTGGAACCCTATTAACATCAAATAAAGACCAAAAGCAAAGATGGGTTGAACACTTCCAAGAAATACTTAATCGACCACAGCCAAAAGAATTGTTAAACCTTGAAACTGACTTACCAGCCCCACAACTAAATGTCAACCTAGATGAAATTAAATTGCATGAAACTGAAACAGCAGTGAATTTAATGGCTAACAACAAAGCTGCAGGTGAAGGTGAAGTAACACTCGAAATGCTAAAAGCTATCAACAGTGACAACATGAGACAACTACAGAGAATGTTTAACAAGATTTGGAAAGAAGAAAAGGTCCCTTCTAATTGGAAAAAAAGAATCATTGTTAAAATACCAAAAAAAAAAAAAAAAAGAGACAACATTAGTGACTGTAACAATTGGAGAGGAGTAACCTTAATATCAGTTGTGTCAAAAGTGTTTTGCAAGGTCATTTTGAATAGACTTAAAGATATAGTGGATACTGCAATGAGAGAAGAACAAGCAGGATTTCGAAAAGAGAGAAGCTGTCTCGACCAGATCTTTACTCTAAGAATAATACTTGAAGAACATATTGAAAAGCAGAAACCATTAATACTGAACTTCATAGATTTTAAAAAGGCATTTGATAGCATACACAGAGATTCATTATGGAGAATTTTATGTCTATATGGAATACCATCTAAAATTGTCAACATCATTAAGGACTTATACAATGGATATGTCTGTGCAGTCAAGACAGAAGAAGGAATGAGCAAGTGGTTCCAGATTGAAACAGGTGTGAAACAAGGATGTATACTGTCTCCTTTACTTTTTGGGATTACAACAGACTTCATAATGAAAAAATGCTGCACAAGTAACACAGGTATTGACTGGGTACATGGGACCCAACTAGAAGATCTTGATTTTGCTGATGACATAACTCTTATCAGTAATAATGTGAATTCCATGCAAGAAAAAACAGATATCCTGTCTTCACTGGCTAGCAAAATAGGACTTGAAATTAACAAGGACAAAATGAAAATAATGAAACTTTCTCTCAATCAAAATGGAAAAATACATGTAGAAGGGACAGATGTTGAAGAAGTCAATCAATTTGCATACCTTGGCAGCTACATAGACCAGAATGGTGACACCAGAAAGGAAGTTAGAACTGCAAAAGCAGCATCAATCTTCAAGAATCTTGAGAACATATGGAATTCAAAAGTTATAAGCACAAAAACCAAGTTAAGACTATTCAATTCAAATGTAATATCCACCCTCATTTATGCATGCGAAAGCTGGAAAACAACTAAAGAAACAGACAAGAAATTAGACTCTTTTGAAAACAAATGCCTAAGGAAAATATTCGGCATCAAGTGGAACGAATTCAAGAACAATGTAGAGAAAAGACAGATGACTGAACAACAACCAGTCTCATGGGTGATCAATAAAAGGAGATGGACATATGTTGGTCACTTGATGAGAAGAAATGATCAGAGAATCCCAAAACAAGCTATCAAGTGGAACACAACAGGCCGAAGAAAAAGAGGCAGACCGCATGAAACTCTGAAGAGGACATTGTTAAGAGAGGCCAAATGAACAGGCATAAAATCCGTTGATGAGGTTGAAAAGAGGAAAAACGGGAAAGCAGGAAAAATTGGTGAACTACTTTGCGAGACCTATGTGATGTAAACGGTGCGGTAAGGATATAAGATATGTAAGACTGAAAAAAAAAATATCACAGAATGCAAATAAAAACTGGAAAAAAAAAGGTGACAAAATCCAGTAAAACTGATTTTTGAAAAGTGACAAAATGCAAGTAAGACAACATATGAAGAAGGGACAAAGAGAAATAAAAGAACAATAATTTAAATCTCAGTAAGACACTTTGATGGCTTCAAATTCATCATATAAGTTTTGTGAAGGGAAACCAAACACAGAAGACAGAAAGTTTCTGCAAGTACTATTACATATCATCTACACAACCCTCTTAAAACACTTTAAATGACTTCCACAAAATCTATTCTTTGCTAGAAGACGGTATGTAAATATCAATCAGTGCAACTGATCAGCTCACATGTCAACATAGTGCTCATAACACAGTAGATGCAGAGATCAAGACAGGAGTGTAATGTATGCATAGATCAGTCAGCAGGTCGAGAAAATAGTGTAATGTATGCACAGATCAGTCAGCAGGTCAAGAAAATAGTGTAATGTATGCATAGATCAGTCAGCAGGTCGAGAAAATAGTGTAATGTATGCACAGATCAGTCAGCAGGTCAAGAAAATAAGTGTAATGTATGCATAGATCAGTCAGCAGGTCAAGAAAATAGTGTAATGTATGCATAGATCAGTCAGCAGATCAAGACAGTAATGTAATGTATGCACAGATCAGTCAGCAGATCAAGACAGTAATGTAATGTATGCATAGATCAGTCAGCAGATCAAGACAGTAATGTAATGTATGCACAGATCAGTCAGCAGATCAAGACAGTAATGTAATGTATGCATAGATCAGTCAGCAGATCAAGACAGTAATGTAATGTATGCACAGATCAGTCAGCAGATCAAGACAGTAATGTAATGTATGCATAGATCAGTCAGCAGATCAAGACAGTAATGTAATGTATGCACAGATCAGTCAGCAGATCAAGACAGTAATGTAATGTATGCATAGATCAGTCAGCAGATCAAGACAGTAATGTAATGTATGCACAGATCAGTCAGCAGATCAAGACAGTAATGTAATGTATGCATAGATCAGTCAGCAGATCAAGACAGTAATGTAATGTATGCACAGATCAGTCAGCAGATCAAGACAGTAATGTAATGAGAGATGTATACACCTACAGCAGGAAGATATACACACCTACAGCAGGAAAGAGACGTATACAGCAGTGAGATACACACCTACAGCAGGAAGAGATACGCACCTACAGCAATGAGATACACACCTACGGCAGGAAGAGATGTATACACCTACAGCAGGAAGAGATACACACCTACAGCAGGAAAGAGATATACACACCTACAGCAGGAAGTGATACACACCTACAGCAGGAAAGATATATACACACCTACAGCAGGAAGAGATACACACCTACAGCAGGAAAGAGATATACACCTACAGCAGGAAAGAGATATACACACTTACAGCAGGAAAGAGATATACACACCTACAGCAGGAAAGAGATATACACACCTACAGCAGGAAAGAGATATACACACCTACAGCAGGAAGAGATATGCACCTACAGCAGGAAAGAGATATACACACCTACAGCAGGAAGAGATATGCACCGAATGAGATACATACCAATAAATAATCACATCAATAATATATCCCTTCATCCTCTATTAGTCATATAAAAATGCAAACCAGCACTTGTTTGCCCAACTATCATGTACTGTGTAAGAAACATGCTGTTAATACCAAGTCACTGTTGACTAAAGAAAGCAAAGCTGGTTATGACTACATCTACAAACAACATTAACAATCTGGAGAGACACACTATGGTAATATAGACACAGTATGGTAATAGAGACACACTATGGTAATATAGACACAGTATGATAATAGAGACACACTATGGTAACAGTGAGACAGTATGGTAATAGAGACACAGTATGGTAATAGAGACACACTATGGTAACAGAGACACAGTATGGTAATATAGACAGTATGGTAATAGAGACACACTATGGTAATACAGACACACTATGGTAATATAGACACACTATGGTAACAGAGACACACTATGGTAATATAGACACACTATGGTAATAGAGACACACTATGGTAATATAGACACACTATGGTAATATAGACACAGTATGGTAATAGAGACACTATGGTAATAGTTAGACAGTATGGTAATAGAGACACAGTATGGTAATAGAGACACAGTATGGTAATATAGACACAGTATGGTAACAGTGAGACAGTATGGTAATAGAGACACAGTATGGTAATAGAGACACAGTATGATAATAGTGAGACAGTATGGTAATAGAGACACAGTATGATAATAGTGAGACAGTATGGTAATAGAGACACAGTATGGTAATATAGACACAGTATGATAACAGAGACACAGTATGGTAATATAGACACAGTATGGTAACATAGACACAATATGGTAATATAGATACAGTATGGTAATATAGACACAGTATGGTAACATCGACACAATATGGTAACATAGATACAGTATAGTAATACAGACACAGTATGGTAATACAGACACAGTATGGTAATATAGACACAGTATGGTAATACAGACACAGTATGGTAATATAGACACAGTATGGTAGTATAGACACAGTATGGTAATACAGACACAGTATGGCAATATAGACACAGTATGGTAATATAGACACAGTATGGTAATAGAGCTGGAAGAAGTGGAGTGTTTTTAATATGTTGGATCACTACCAACTAATAATGGATTAACAATGAGGGAAATTAAAAGGAAGACATCTATCGCTCTTCAGAAAGTAAAACAACTAAAGAATCTGTGGAGAGGAACTGACAGAACTACAAAAATAAGATTTTTAAAGGCATGCATCTTTCCCATCGCAACATATACCTGTGAGACCTGCACACTTAAAAAAATGAGAAACACATTTTTTGTCTTCGACTGATATTTGACTGAGGAGTCAGTTTTTTTTAAATATCAAATTACATGTATATACACTTTCGCGAACGTCCAGCTCTTGGAAAAAGAAATGACACAGTGAAAACATTGCTCCAGCTATTAGAACTCTTGTAGAAAGAAATGACACAGTGAAAACACTCCTCCAGCTATTAGAACTCTTGTAGAAAGAAATGACACAGTGAAAACATTGCTCCAGCTATTAGAACTCTTGTAGAAAGAAATGACACAGTGAAAACATTGCTCCAGCTATTAGAACTCTTGTAGAAAGAAATGACACAGTGAAAACATTGCTCCAGCTATTAGAACTCTTGTAGAAAGAAATGACACAGTGAAAACATTGCTCCAGCTATTAGAACTCTTGTAGAAAGAAATGACACAGTGAAAACATTCCTCCAGCTTTTAGAACTCTTGTAGAAAGAAATGACAAGCATAGCACAAGCTTGGGCTACAACAAGAACTATAAATAAACTCACCTCCACCAATCTTGCTGTCATGGCAGAATTTTTTTTTACATTTTGCTTATTTTTAAAAGGTTTTCTTAATAATATAAACCAGATGTGGTAACAAATGACCTCCAAAAGTCTTGGTTTTTTCTTTTCTTTTTTTTTTCATTAATAATTTTACCAGTAATTATTTCTTAATGTGATCACTGGTTGCGACATGTAAGAATTTCTAGCAAGTTATCATTACTACATTTAAAAGTTTCTGACAAGTTACCACTACTACATGCAACAGTTTCTAACAAGGTATCACTACTATACGTAACAGTTTCTAACAAGTTACCAGTACTACATGTAACAGTTTCTAACAAGTATGGTAATAGAGACACAGTATGGTAATAGAGACACACTATAGTAATAGTTAGACAGTATGGTAATAGAGACACAGTATGGTAATAGAGAGACAGTATGGTAACACAGACACATGTAACAATTTCTAAGTTACCACTTCTACATGTAACAGTTTCTAAGTTACCACTTCTACATGTAACAGTTTCTAACAAGTCACCACTACATGTAAGTTTCCAACTAGTTACCGCTACTACATATAACAGTTTCTAACAAGTTATCAGTACTACATCTAAATGTTTTACAAAGTTATTGGTACTATATGTAAGAGTTTCTAGAATGTTACTAGCACCCCTTGTATGTTCTAACAGACCAACAGTAAAAATGACAGGTAAGAGAAAAAACTTGTAGCTATACGTCAGATCTGAGAGAGCTGGCACTGACCTGGGTGTAGGCTGGGTGTGGGAGACTTCGTGAGCGTACATCTCTGGCATGTCAGGTGTGCTGATGGGCCCAAACATGCTGTGAGGGGTTGCTAGACAATACAGGTGTAATTATAGGACAATCACAACCGTCATAACACTCTCAAACATTACAACATGTCACAACACTCACCTCTCAATAATTACATGTCATAACACTCACCTCTCAATAATTACAACATGTCACAACACTCACCTCTCAATAATTACATGTCATAACACTCATCTCTCAATAATTACATCATGTCACAACACTCATCTCTCAATAATTACATCACTTCACAATACTCCTCTCAATAATTACATGTCATAACACTCATCTCTCAATAATTACATCATGTCACAATACTCCTCTCAATAATTACATCATGTCACAACACTCACCTCTCAATAATTACATCATGTCACAATACTCCTCTCAATAATTACATCATGTCACAACATTCATCTTTCAATAATTGCATCATGACACAACACTCATCTCATGAGGAAATGCAGAGATCACTGACATGCAACAATATCTGGAAAATGGCATCATCTTGATCAGAAATACTTATAACCTTCTACCTACAGAAACAGCATGTCCACTCATCGCTGAGAGGCAAAGCTTGGAGCATGTGTTTTCAGCTTATCCAGCATCTTCACCACAAAGACATTACAACAAAAGACATTACAACAAAAGACATTACAACAAAAGACATTACAACAAAAGACATTACAACAAAAGACATTACAACAAAAGACATTACAACAAAAGACATTACAACAGAGTGCTCCAACAACTGACAGTCAGCGTGGACAGAACAAAAGACAAGGCTAATAACAGACAGAAGGCCCCTCCCACATACCTCAAACAAGCCGGCACAACATCAATCATTAACGCTTCCCGGGCCAAAGACGGGGGAATCCGTTTTCCGTGCGTTGTCGGCCAAAAGGCAGATTTGCTGTTTTTGATGGTCATCTTACTTAAACTGTTTCTAGTGTGTTATTTAAAATAATTTTTGGTTGTCTGTATTTTTACTGCAAAGTTCATATAATAAAATATTGTTTTCAATCTTCGTCACTTTAAAAGAAAAATAGAAATCTCGCAGTTTTAGCTGTCAGGAACACATGTTTACGAGATCTCGCCAAGTCAATATTTTGTGCAAATGGCGGAGCACGTTTCTCTTGATGACACTGCAATGTACAATGAATTATGCTTTGAATTTTTTGTCAGACTAGTGATGACTAAAAATCACTGTTTAATGATTCTAGTAATGAAATTGATGTGCTTCAAGGTGATTTCTGTGACGACGATCGGATTAAAAATACGATAACTAGGCACAGCGTTGCTGTGCCAGAAGTGAAAATTCAAGTGACAGTGTTATTGTTATTCAGTGTCAGGATATGATGCTCCAACAGTATTTCACATTTTTCATGTGATATAGTTAGCAGTGATATAGGTGTGTGTGGAGTAACATTGATTCTACACCAGTTCTTGAAAAATTTATAACAAATCCTGGTGTTTCAGTGAATGTAAACAAACTGCACAGCATAGAGGAAAATATCAGTACAGTGTTTGGCAATGATTTTTTTAAACTGTTAGCCCATCATGAAAATGTATACTGTGCACAGACCGAACATATGAACAAACTACTGCCTTTTTGTCTGAAAATATAACACATTCAGACATGAACAAATTCTTTGGATTGATCATTTTAATGGGCCAGACTAGGAAGCCACATTGGAAGAGTACTGGACAACAGACTTTCTTCTTGAAACATCAATATTTTCAGGAACAATGAGCAGAGCTAAATTTGATCATCTTCTGACATTTCTGCATTTCTCTGACAACTCTCAGACATTTCCAAAAAAAACAGGTAGAATTAGCAAAATAAAACCTCTGCTGGATTATTTTTTGCCTAAATTTCAAGAGTTGTATAAACCGAAGCAGCAGCTTTCAACTGATGAAGGAAAGACAAAAGACTTGTCGGCATGATATCAACAATGCACAACAGTGATTATCTGGAATAGTAAAGGACCATGTCCTGGTGAAGCCTGAGGATGAAGGCACTAAAAAAGCATCATCTAGGAAGTGCAGAGTGTGCTTGGTCAATGAGAAAAAGAGCGAAACAAATTTTTTTTTGTAAAAGTTGTCAAGTCCCATTGAATCCAGAAATTTGTTTCACAAGATATCACACACTCCAGAAGTACTAGAGGGTCTTGGGAGTCTGTCTACCAACATGTATTAATTTATCTCAATGGTGAGTACAGATATGCATGTTTTTCTCAGTCCACTCAAAAAAGTTTATTTTTCAGAAAAATGGCTGGGAACTGGGGGTTTTTCAGGGTAAATAACTGTGGTCCACAAAGCCTTAAAACTGCCAACATCCCCTTACCATCACTGATATATGCTACAATGGACTGGGATGTCACAGAAAACCCAGGTCTCACATGAGCAGATGAATGCTCACATTCAAGAATGAGAAATACAATGATCTGATCTGGGCAGAAGTAAAGGAAAAAGTGATAGAAATAGCGTTGCAGCACCATCACACAACCAATGTAAGGAACTGGACATAAAGGAATAAGTGAGAACAAAAGCACTGAAAAGCCTTTCAGACACAGCAGAAAAGGCTTCATGCTGGCTGTGGAATATGCAAAATAAACAATAGGAAAAAGTGAAACTGTTTAACCTGTCACTAGAGCATCAGCTTTGTTTTGACAAGATTCTACATCACACAGGAATGGAAAGAAACAACTGAGACTCTCTGCCATCCATGACTAAGAAGAGCTGACCTCCTCTAGAATACTGAAACACTGATCTTGTTTGTGTGCGCATGCAGGCATGTGGGGATGCTTAGTTTTCTCTTATGGTTTTTAAGAAGTGGTGTAGTTCTCTTGATCCCTATAATAATGTGTCAGGTCACTACTTTCATAGCTTCACTATAAACACACATATACAAGAATAAAACAAAGTATTAGTTCTAGCTCTTACACACAACAGAACGTGTAGGTAACATACCATAATGTGTTCCAGCAGGTGTGCGTGGGATTCCTGCAGGGAACAGACTTATCTCTTCCACGTCAAGAACTTCACTCCAGAACTGGCCTGGTATCTCTAGCAAATGTTCCATCACCTAAAAACAAGATATTTTCACTTTTTGCTAGGAAAATTGCTTCATGTAGTCAAATCTCAACTCATGATACAGAAAAAGTTTGGAATATTTTCTTCGTGTCAGCATATCAGAACTGCAGCAAAAAATACTACATGACACAAAAAGTTACAAATATTGTCATTATGTAGGAATATCAGAAATGTAGCAAAAAATACTTCATGACACAGAAAAAAAGCTACAAATACTATCTTAATGTAGGCATATCAGAACTGTAGCAACAAACACTACATGACACAAAAAAAGCTACAAATCCTGGCATGTCTATGTCCCCAAACTGGTCAGTGCACAGCATCTACACTTAAAACTGAGAATATAAAACACATTCTCAAAACAGCAAGCTCCTGTCTAACTACAATTCTCTCATTTAATATATATATATATACACTTCAGAAAGTAAAACAGCTATAAAAATAAGATTTTTAAGGGCATGCATCTTTCCCATCGCAACATATGCCTGTGAGACCTGGTCACTTAACAAAACAGCTGAGAACACATAAATGCTTTTGAATGTAAATGCTACAGAAGAGTTCTTCAAATATCGTGGACACAAATAAAGAACAAATATATTTATGTTACAAGAACTTAATATTGAAGAAGGCTGGCTAGTAAAGAGGATCAAAGAGAGAAAACTTAAATATTTTGGACGCATTAAATGTCATGATAATTTAGAGAAGACCATATTGGAAGGATACATAATGGGAAAAAGAAAGAGAGGAAGACCAAAACGAAGATGGCTGCAAGACATCGTTGACGATCTGCAAATGGATGCAGCAGCGGCCAGCCATCTTGCTCATAACCAAGAGGCCTACAGGAGTGCTGTTAGGGAAGCAAAGTTCCGCAAGGGACATGCAAATGAATGAATGACTCAACTATCCACAGATACTCAACCTGATTCTGCTGTCTCTCATCTGACATCCATAACTGTTCAACTAAACTATTCAGATACTCAACCTGATTCTGCTGTTTCTCTCATCTGACATACATAACTGTTCAACTAAACTATTCAGATACTCAACCTGATTCTGCTGTCTCTCTCATCTGACATCCATAACTGTTCAACTAAACTATTCAGGTACTCAACCTGATTCTGCTGTTTCTCTCATCTGACATACATAACTGTTCAACTAAACTATTCAGATACTCAACCTGATTCTGCTGTTTCTCTCATCTGACATACATAACTGTTCAACTAAACTATTCAGGTACTCAACCTGATTCTGCTGTCTCTCTCATCTGACATCCATAACTGTTCAACTAAACTATTCAGATACTCAACCTGATTCTGCTGTTTCTCTCATCTGACATACATAACTGTTCAACTAAACTATTCAGATACTCAACCTGATTCTGCTGTTTCTCTCATCTGACATACATAACTGTTCAACTAAACTATTCAGGTACTCAACCTGATTCTGCTGTCTCTCTCATCTGACATCCATAACTGTTCAACTAAACTATTCAGATACTCAACCTGATTCTGCTGTTTCTCTCATCTGACATACATAACTGTTCAACTAAACTATTCAGGTACTCAACCTGATTCTGCTGTTTCTCTCATCTGACATACATAACTGTTCAACTAAACTATTCAGATACTCAACCTGAAGCTGTTTGCTGGTTTCTGACATCATCTGCATGGGCTGTGCGTCAGGACATGAGTATCCCACAATTGTTGGACCAAAGATTTTGGCCAGGTTGGAGACTGGCATTTTGCAGGATGGTGATGAAGCAACACTGTAGTATTAGACAAGATTAACCAATGCTGGTAAAGAGATCAAATAAGTTGATGTGGTCATAATGCAGACATTAGGCATTCATATCAGATAAAAAGTTTTCTTTTCATGTTCTTTTAGAAGTCACTTGTCAGCAGAATGGCAGCCAGACCTGCATGTCCAATTCTTCATCATTTGCCAATAAAAATCAGTCAATCAATCAATCAATCAATCCTGGATTTGAACATCTTTCATGTGATACTTTTTCCAGTGTATACTTCCCTACCTCTTCATGTCATATGTTTTCATTATATGAGAAATGAGGAGATGGACAAGAAGATATAAGCAAGGGCTAACTTGTATGTGATGAGAGAGATGGACAAGAAGATATAAGCAAGGACTAACTTGTATGTGATGACTTCATTTGCTTTTAAGATTTTATCATGACTGTAGCTTCCACACACTGACACAGTATTACAACCACAGATGGCTCTTAGCATACAAAAATCCTGAATTATGTAACAAATTCTGGAGAGAAAAAGTGATGAAAATGTCCATGCAAAACAGAATAAACATGCAAAGGCCGAGTCAACGCAGAGTACCCCAGAAAGGTGAAATGCTAGCCAGCTTGATCAAAGCAGTGATTGGGTTGCTAGCCAACTTAATCAAAGCAGTGATTGGGTTGCTAGCCAACTTAATCAAAGCAGTGATTGGGTTGCTAGCCAACTTAATGAAAGCAGTGATTGGGTTGCTAGCCAGCTTAATGAAAGCAGTGATTGGGTTGCTAGCCAGCTTAATGAAAGCAGTGATTGGGTTGCTAGCCAGCTTAATCAAAGCAGTGATTGGGTTGCTAGCCAGCTTAATCAAAGAAGTGACTGGGTTGCAACTGGCAGACTTTAGTCAGTATAACAGAAAGAAAGAACACTTAACAAGCTGTAGGATAGTTCAAAAATGAAACTTTAGACAGGGATAATATCTAGAAATTTAGGTCTCACAAATCAAAAGTGAAACTTTAGACACGGATAATATCTACAAATTTAGGTCTCACATGACAAAAGTGAAACTTTAGACAGGGATAATATCTACAAATTTAGGTCTCACAAGACAAAAGTGAAACTTGAGACAGGGATAATATCTAGAAATGTAGGTCTCACAAGACAAAAGTGAAACTTGAGACAGGGATAATATCTAGAAATGTAGGTCTCACAAGAAAACAATTTTTCAGTTCAGCTGCTCAAGGCAGAACATGGGACTGTGCACTTAACCAGGGGGAACAAAAATGTCACATTCAATGATGCAGGGGGAGGCAGACCGATCATAAATATGTTTCAATCAAATGGATGCAAAAATGAGAATGATACAACAATCATACACTGAAGCAGGTTTCACGGTATGAACTGTGATCACAGTTCTGAAGGATACTGCATGCATGAAAGAGGATGCTGAGCAACAGAGGGCTCACCTGGGCGAGAGCGAAAAAAAAGGCAACGGACAGGATATGTGGAAAACCCTTGCGGAAGCCCCATGTGCCTCGGGCACTTAAAGTTGAGAGAGAGAGAGAGAGAGAGAGAGAAAAGAACAGCTGGCATGAGGTCACTGATATAATAATGAAACATGAAGATGCTATAATATAAAAGAAGAACAAAACACAGCATTGTATAGTCAGGCTATTTTTACTGTGTCTATGACATAGGGTCTGCTGAAGGTTAGTTTTACTGTGTCTATGACATAGGGTCTGCTGAAGGTTAGTTTTACTGTGTCTATGACATAGGGTCTGTTGAAGGTTAGTTTTACTGTGTCTATGACATAGGGTCTGTTGAAGGTTAGTTTTACTGTGTCTATGACATAGGGTCTGTTGAAGGTTAGTTTTACTGTGTCTATGATATAGGGTCTGTTGAAGGTTAGTTTTACTGTGTCTATGACATAGGGTCTGTTGAAGGTTAGTTTTACTGTGTCTATGACATAGGGTCTGTTGAAGGTTAGTTTTACTGTGTCTATGACATAGGGTCTGTTGAAGGTTAGTTTTACTGTGTCTATGATATAGGGTCTGCTGAAGGTTAGTTTTACTGTGTCTATGATATAGGGTCTGTTGAAGGTTAGTTTTACTGTGTCTATGATATAGGGTCTGCTGAAGGTTAGTTTTCTTTTCATGTTCTTTTAGAAGTCACTTGTCAGCAGAATGGCAGCCAGACCTGCATGTCCAATTCTTCATCCTTTGCCAATAAAAATCAGTCAATCAATCAATCAATCCTGGATTTGAACATCTTTCATGTGATACTTTTTCCAGTGTATACTTCCCTACCTCTTCATGTCATATGTTTTCATTATATGAGAATGAGGAGATGGACAAGAAGATATAAGCAAGGGCTAACTTGTATGTGATGAGAGAGATGGACAAGAAGATATAAGCAAGGACTAACTTGTATGTGATGACTTCATTTGCTTTTAAGATTTTATCATGACTGTAGCTTCCACACACTGACACAGTATTACAACCACAGATGGCTCTTAGCATACAAAAATCCTGAATTATGTAACAAATTCTGGAGAGAAAAAGTGATGAAAATGTCCATGCAAAACAGAATAAACATGCGAAGGCCGAGTCAACGCAGAGTACCCCAGAAAGGTGAAATGCTAGCCAGCTTGATCAAAGCAGTGATTGGGTTGCTAGCCAACTTAATCAAAGCAGTGATTGGGTTGCTAGCCAACTTAATCAAAGCAGTGATTGGGTTGCTAGCCAACTTAATGAAAGCAGTGATTGGGTTGCTAGCCAGCTTAATGAAAGCAGTGATTGGGTTGCTAGCCAGCTTAATGAAAGCAGTGATTGGGTTGCTAGCCAACTTAATCAAAGCAGTGATTGGGTTGCTAGCCAGCTTAATCAAAGAAGTGACTGGGTTGCAACTGGCAGACTTTAGTCAGTATAACAGAAAGAAAGAACACTTAACAAGCTGTAGGATAGTTCAAAAATGAAACTTTAGACAGGGATAATATCTAGAAATTTAGGTCTCACAAATCAAAAGTGAAACTTTAGACACGGATAATATCTACAAATTTAGGTCTCACATGACAAAAGTGAAACTTTAGACAGGGATAATATCTACAAATTTAGGTCTCACAAGACAAAAGTGAAACTTTAGACAGGGATAATATCTAGAAATGTAGGTCTCACAAGACAAAAGTGAAACTTTAGACAGGGATAATATCTAGAAATGTAGGTCTCACAAGAAAACAATTTTTCAGTTCAGCTGCTCAAGGCAGAACATGGGACTGTGCACTTAACCAGGGGGAACAAAAATGTCACATTCAATGATGCAGGGGGAGGCAGACCGATCATAATATGTTTCAATCAAATGGATGCAAAAATGAGAATGATACAACAATCATACACTGAAGCAGGTTTCACGGTATGAACTGTGATCACAGTTCTGAAGGATACTGCATGCATGAAAGAGGATGCTGAGCAACAGAGGGCTCACCTGGGCGAGAGCGAAAAAAAAGGCAACGGACAGGATATGTGGAAAACCCTTGCGGAAGCCCCATGTGCCTCGGGCACTTAAAGTTGAGAGAGAGAGAGAGAGAGAGAGAGAGAGAGAAAAGAACAGCTGGCATGAGGTCACTGATATAATAATGAAACATGAAGATGCTATAATATAAAAGAAGAACAAAACACAGCATTGTATAGTCAGGCTATTTTTACTGTGTCTATGACATAGGGTCTGCTGAAGGTTAGTTTTACTGTGTCTATGACATAGGGTCTGCTGAAGGTTAGTTTTACTGTGTCTATGACATAGGGTCTGTTGAAGGTTAGTTTTACTGTGTCTATGACATAGGGTCTGTTGAAGGTTAGTTTTACTGTGTCTATGACATAGGGTCTGTCGAAGGTTAGTTTTACTGTGTCTATGATATAGGGTCTGTTGAAGGTTAGTTTTACTGTGTCTATGACATAGGGTCTGTTGAAGGTTAGTTTTACTGTGTCTATGACATAGGGTCTGTTGAAGGTTAGTTTTACTGTGTCTATGACATAGGGTCTGTTGAAGGTTAGTTTTACTGTGTCTATGATATAGGGTCTGCTGAAGGTTAGTTTTACTGTGTCTATGATATAGGGTCTGTTGAAGGTTAGTTTTACTGTGTCTATGATATAGGGTCTGCTGAAGGTTAGTTTTACTGTGTCTATGACATAGGGTCTATTGAAGGTTAGGTTTACTGTGTCTATGACATAGGGTCTGCTGAAGGTTAGGTTTACTGTGTCTATGATACAGGGTCTGCTGAAGGTTAGTTTTACTGTGTCTATGATATAGGGTCTGCTGAAGGTTAGTTTTACTGTGTCTATGACATAGGGTCTGTTGAAGGTTAGTTTTACTGTGTCTACGACATAGGGTCTGTTGAAGGTTAGTTTTACTGTGTCTATGACATAGGGTCTGTTGAAGGTTAGTTTTACTGTGTCTATGACATAGGGTCTGCTGAAGGTTAGTTTTACTGTGTCTATGACATAGGGTCTGCTGAAGGTTAGTTTTACTGTGTCTACGACATAGGGTCTGCTGAAGGTTAGTTTTACTGTGTCTGTGATATAGGGTCTGTTGAAGGTTAGTTTTACTGTGTCTATGACATAGGGTCTGTTGAAGGTTAGTTTTACTGTGTCTGCGACATAGGGTCTGTTGAAGGTTAGTTTTACTGTGTCTATGATATAGGGTCTGTTGAAGGTTAGTTTTACTGTGTCTATGATATAGGGTCTGTTGAAGGTTAGTTTTACTGTGTCTATGATATAGGATCTGTTGCAGATAAATGAGACATAAAACAAAAACTGACTTACAAAAGAGCTGTGGAATGCATTAACTAAGTAACTGTGGAACATATTAATGAGGCAACTCTGGAACTAGATAACTATTTCTGCTTGGAAGACTTTTCTATGAACACTTTGTTGTCATCATGTACTAATTATGATATTTGAATTTATATCTTTTAGTGTATAACATGTCAAGAAACAAACTAACAGACTGACTTGCTATCTAGCTGACAACACTAACAACAAATGCTAACAAAACCAGTACTCACATCTGGAGATGCTGTACAAGAAAAGCCAGTGTATCCTTGTTGGCCTGTGGCAGACTATTAATTAGCTGACAGAGCTGCTCCTGTCGCTTCTCTGGTGAATGAATTTCTGGAAACCATTTGTAATCCAAAATATTAAAACAATATTCACAACACTGCTTGATGTATGTTATTACAAACTATACGTTCATCACAACAATAGTGGATACATATTATTACAAATTATACAGTCATCACAACATTAGGTGAGACATAAAAACAATACATTCATTAGAACATCAGCCACAAACCATACATTATCAGCTATAAACTATACATTCATCACAACATTAGTTGAGACATGTTAGCACAAACTATACATTCATCATAACATCAGTTAATATGTGCAAAAGTCATGGTGTAACAATAGTATTAGTAACGTTTGATGAAAATGTATGGTGCAGTTTTACAAAAAAACAAGGAAGGATGGAAGAAGGCATGGATGGCGGGAGGCTGAAATATTTATGAAAAACAACAATATCAATATTTTGGCAAAATTGTCTTTATCAAGAACAAGATAAAGAAGCAAACAAAAGATAAGAGCCCACAAAGATACTTATCTCTGACTGACTGGGGAAACTGGCCAGAAATCAGCTTTTTTTTTTTTTTTAAATTTGTTTTCACTTCTCAACTGCCAACTTCTTAAACCTGTAAACTCAGACTTATGATTTCTCTTCAACTTAACACAAGCATATACTATCTTCCATCTGTCTAGGCTAAGGATTCTTAACACAAGCATATACTATCTTTCATCTGTCTAGGCGAAGGATTCTTAACACAAGCATATACTATCTTCCATCTGTCTAGGCGAAGGATTCTTAACACAAGCATATACTATCTTCCATCTGCTTAGGCTAAGGATTCCACTGTTTCAACACAGGCCTCTAGACAAACCTGATAAACTGAAAATGATGTTTTTTTTCCTACACACAAACATTTTAGACAATACGTACCTGCAGCTTCCACAAACTTTGGTCGCAAATTGAAAGTAACAAGAGGCTCTTTCAGGCTGCGCAGAAACTCCTTGAGGCAACCACAGACAACATGGATATCTGTTATAGTTGACTGTCAGGACAAATAAATAAATAAATAAATAAATATACTTGCTCAGCATCACACTTCAAGACAGACAAATACATGCTCAACATCACACTTTATAGCTGAGTGTCAGGACAGACAACAACACTGATATCTTGTACAAGTACATCAAAACCTGTTACTATAACAAACTCACATTTTTCTTGCAGGCAAGTGTTATGGCTGAGCTATGCAGTCCTTTCACTGACATAAGTCTCTGTTACAATCCAGTGTTTCAATTAAATATTCTGGTTAAGTGCACATCATGAAGCACAGTTAATGAATCACTCACCAGATTAGGGTATCTACCCTTAAGGAATTTCTCTTTCAGATCTTTCTGTCCCCTGTCAGATCTGTGCAGTTGAAAAAAAAAGGTGATTATTTTTATGAAAACAGTCTAAAGTCATTTCAGGTACAAGATAAGTATAGTAACTAATCATTTCAGGTACAAGATAAAGAAGCAAACAAAAGATAAGAGCCCACAAAGATACTTATCTCTGACTGACTGGGGAAACTGGCCAGAAATCAGCTTTTTGCTTTTTTTTTTTAAATTTGTTTTCACTTCTCAACTGCCAACTTCTTAAACCTGTAAACTCAGACTTATGATTTCTCTTCAACTTAACACAAGCATATACTATCTTCCATCTGTCTAGGCTAAGGATTCTTAACACAAGCATATACTATCTTTCATCTGTCTAGGCGAAGGATTCTTAACACAAGCATATACTATCTTCCATCTGTCTAGGCGAAGGATTCTTAACACAAGCATATACTATCTTCCATCTGCTTAGGCTAAGGATTCCACTGTTTCAACACAGGCCTCTAGACAAACCTGATAAACTGAAAATGATGTTTTTTTTTCCTACACACAAACATTTTAGACAATACGTACCTGCAGCTTCCACAAACTTTGGTCGCAAATTGAAAGTAACAAGAGGCTCTTTCAGGCTGCGCAGAAACTCCTTGAGGCAACCACAGACAACATGGATATCTGTTATAGTTGACTGTCAGGACAAATAAATAAATAAATAAATATATACTTGCTCAGCATCACACTTCAAGACAGACAAATACATGCTCAACATCACACTTTATAGCTGAGTGTCAGGACAGACAACAACACTGATATCTTGTACAAGTACATCAAAACCTGTTACTATAACAAACTCACATTTTTCTTGCAGGCAAGTGTTATGGCTGAGCTATGCAGTCCTTTCACTGACATAAGTCTCTGTTACAATCCAGTGTTTCAATTAAATATTCTGGTTAAGTGCACATCATGAAGCACAGTTAATGAATCACTCACCAGATTAGGGTATCTACCCTTAAGGAATTTCTCTTTCAGATCTTTCTGTCCCCTGTCAGATCTGTGCAGTTGAAAAAAAAAGGTGATTATTTTTATGAAAACAGTCTAAAGTCATTTCAGGTACAAGATAAGTATAGTAACTAATCATTTCAGGTACAAGATATATAACTAATAACTAATTACTTTACAAGATAAGTATAGTAACTAATCATTCCTAGTACAAGGTAAGACTCGCGTCTTACATCCTTCCCATGGTATTACATGTCACATATGGTTTGCACAGTAGTTCACAAAGTTTTCCTGTTTTCAGAGAGCTTTTCAACCTCATCAAAGGATTTTATGCTTACTAATTTGGCCTCTCTTAACAATGTCATCTTCAAAGTTTCACACGGACAACCTCTTTTTCTTCAGCCTATAGTGTTCCACTTGACAGCTTGTTTAGGGATTCTCTGACCGTTTCTTCTTATGACATGGTGATTTAAATCTCTCTCTATCAGTCCACTCATCTGCCTCATCTGTGCTGGTCTTGAATTTGTTCCACTTTATTTCCCTCAGGCACTTCTTGCCTATTTGTTTCCCAGCTTTCACAAGCATAAATGAACATTTGAATTCTAGATGAGGAAAAAAGTAAATGTTGTGCAAACTGGCAGCAAGATTAATCCAGTCAAGAGTGATGCATCATGGACACAAAGATGAAGAACTCAGACAAAGGTAAGGTTAACAGCTACTCTCTTCTGATTCAAGCTAAGACTACTTCCAATCACTGCAGGTAGAAGATAAAACTGATGACTAATCAATACAGATACAAGATAGGTAACTAATCATTTCTGGTACAAGATAAGACTGGTAACTAAACACTACAAATACAAGATAGAGACTGGTAACTAATGATTATAGATACAAGATAAGACTGGCAACTAACAATTACAAGTACAAGATAAGACTGGTAACTAATGATTACAAATACAAGATAAGACTGGCAACTAATGATTACAAATACAAGATAAGACTGGCAACTAATGATTACAAATACAAGATAAGACTGGCAACTAATGATTACAAATACAAGATAAGACTGGCAACTAATGATTACAAATACACAATAAGACTGGCAACTATTGATTTTAAGCAGTAGAAAAAATTGACTAGAGCAGAGATGATTGAGCTAACGACAGCACAGTTATAAGCAAAACCAAAAGCTAGCCAAAATCCCGTCTCTAACAATGATTCTGATCATAATCCACTGCCAAACTGACATGACCACTACCTCTTGATTTCTTCGCAGCATTAGACAGATAAACAGCTAGAAAAGACAGGCAACTACCCAGTTTCAGTGCCAGATAATATTTCCTAATGTAATAACTGATTTACACTGTGAATACAAATGCATAATAAAAATTTAAAAAATGAAGATAATAGATTTAAACATCACATGTGTTTGGTGAACTGAGAAATTATACCCTGGTACTCGGTAAATTCCTGGCTCCTGCAGTCCACGATTCTCAATCTCATTGGCACAGTTTACCTGTAAACATTTCACATTACAAATTACTTCCAAAATTACATGAAAGTATAAGGTGTTGTAAGAAATAGAAAATGTGAAATGTGAACAAAGAAACCATCAATGTGTTACTGGAGGAGTATATAAACATGGTCAGTATGTGACTTCATTATATTCCTGGTCAGTTGGTGACTCAATATATGCTTGGTCAGTTGGTGACTTTGTTATATTCCTGGTCAGTTGGTTAATCAACATATTCCTGGTCAGTTGGTTAATCAACATATTCCTGGTCAGTTGGTGACTCAACATATTCCTGGTCAGTTGGTTAATCAACATATTCTTGGTCAGTTGGTTAATCAACATATTCCTGGTCAGTTGGTGACTCAACATATGTCTGGTCATTTGGTGACTCAACATATTCCTGGTCAGTTGGTGACTCAACATGTCTGGTCAGTTGGTGACTCAACATATTCCTGGTCAGTTGGTGACTCAACATGTCTGGTCAGTTGGTGACCCAACATATTCCTGGTCAGTTGGTGACTCAACATATTCCTAGTCAGTTTGTGACTCAACATATTCCTGGTCAGTTGGTGACTCAACATGTCTGGTCAGTTTGTGACTCAACATATTCCTAGTCAGTTGGTGACCCAACATATTCCTGGTCAGTTGGTGACTCAACATATTCCTGGTCAGTTGGTGACTCAACATATTCCTGGTCAGTTGGTGACTCAACATATTCCTGGTCAGTTGGTGACTCAACATGTCTGGTCAGTTGGTGACCCAACATATTCCTGGTCAGTTGGTGACTCAACATATTCCTGGTCAGTTGGTGACTCAACATGTCTGGTCAGTTGGTGACCCAACATATTCCTGGTCAGTTGGTGACTCAACGTCAGTTGGTGACTCAACATATTCCTGGTCAGTTGGTGACCCAACATATTCCTGGTCAGTTGGTGACTCAACATATTCCTGGTCAGTTGGTGACTCAACATATTCCTGGTCAGTTGGTGACCCAACATATTCCTGGTCAGTTGGTGACTCAACATATTCCTGGTCAGTTGGTGACTCAACATATTCCTGGTCAGTTGGTGACTCAACATATTCCTGGTCAGTTGGTGACTCAACATATTCCTGGTCAGTTGGTGACTCAACATATTCCTGGTCAGTTGGTGACTCAACATATTCCTGGTCAGTTGGTGACTCAACATATTCCTGGTCAGTTGGTGATTCAACATGTCTGATCAGTTGGTGACCCAACATATTCCTGGTCAGTTGGTGACTCAACATATTCCTAGTCAGTTTGTGACTCAACATATTCCTGGTCAGTTGGTGACTCAACATGTCTAGTCAGTTTGTGACTCAACATATTCCTGGTCAGTTGGTGACCCAACATATTCCTGGTCAGTTGGTGACTCAACATATTCCTGGTCAGTTGGTGACTCAACATATTCCTGTCAGTTGGTGACTCAACATATTCCTGGTCAGTTGGTGACTCAACATGTCTGGTCAGTTGGTGACCCAACATATTCCTGGTCAGTTGGTGACTCAACATATTCCTGGTCAGTTGGTGACTCAACATGTCTGGTCAGTTGGTGACCCAACATATTCCTGGTCAGTTGGTGACTCAACGTCAGTTGGTGACTCAACATATTCCTGGTCAGTTGGTGACCCAACATATTCCTGGTCAGTTGGTGACTCAACATATTCCTGGTCAGTTGGTGACTCAACATATTCCTGGTCAGTTGGTGACCCAACATATTCCTGGTCAGTTGGTGACTCAACATATTCCTGGTCAGTTGGTGACTCAACATATTCCTGGTCAGTTGGTGACTCAACATATTCCTGGTCAGTTGGTGACTCAACATATTCCTGGTCAGTTGGTGACTCAACATATTCCTGGTCAGTTGGTGACTCAACATATTCCTGGTCAGTTGGTGACTCAACATATTCCTGGTCAGTTGGTGATTCAACATGTCTGATCAGTTGGTGATGGACACATATGCTTGATGACCTCCACATAACTGCATGTTTTAAGATATTTGGATAGGTACATCATGTACGTACCAAGCCTCTCATCTAGCTCCAACATTAAGTTGATTCTACACTGCACACCACCGATCTCTCATGGCGAAGGTCAGGGATTCAAATCCAGGCGGAGACGCCCCAGTACCCCAGCTGTAGAAATGGGTACCTGACTTCCTCTGAAGCCAGGGAAGGAAAGTGTGATGCTGAAAATATCACCCTGTAGTGTAACACCTGTATATATATATTTACCCCTATATGCCTCTAATGACAGAGTTACCTTTACCTTACTCTGTACACACAGTTCAAGCAACACACCATCTTGATCCTACCACATAGATACAATTGAAGAAACACACTGTTCCACAGAAAATTTAAGAAATTTCCTGGCCCTGACATCTAGAACAATTTTTTTTTTTACCAAACATGAAAAGACACACTGGATGAACATTCATACTTACAATCAGTCTTGGAATCATTTACAAACATGAAATGACACAATGGATAAACATCCATAAGACAGTCATACTGAAAGTCGTGAGCAAAAAATTTTTTTTATTCAGAATTTATAGATAGAGAAAATATAAATGTATCATCTTAATCTGCATCCTTTGCACTTCATGTAGAGGTCACATGACATCACCACCATGTGCCACATGACCACGCAGAGCAGAAACAAAATGGCGGGTGCTGAAGTTTTGTTTCGTCAATGTGCTGTTAAAGAGTTCCTTGTTAAAGAGGAAATTCCCACTGATGAAATTCACCAAAGACTTTAACTTGCTTGTGGAGATGTGTGTACGGGTGCTAGCAGTGTTAGGAGGTGAGTGAAACATTTCAAAGATGGAAACATGAGCATCCAAGATATGCCTCGCAGCGGTCGCCCTCGAACTGCCTCCACTGAACGCAATGTGGAAAAGGTTGATGACATCATTAAAGAAAACAGACGTGTCACAGTATCTGAAATCACCATAAATCTTGAAATAGGACACAATGCAGTACAGGAAATGATTAAAACCCTGGGCTATAGAAAAGTTTGTGCCCACTGGGTCCCACAGGAGAGAACGTCCAGAAAGCAGTGCATCTGTGACGTTGGTCAGCTGGAAAGGAATTCAACTTGCAGAGCAATGGGGAAAATGTGTGCAGAGAAATGGAGATTATGCTGAAAAGTGAATAAAAGTATACAGATTAAAGTGATACATTTATATTTTCTTTATCTGTAAAATCTGATTTTAAAAAATGTGTGCTCTCGACTTTCGGTATGACCCTCATACTTAATTCAGTCTTGGAATCATTTACCAAACATGAAATGACACAACAGATAAACATACATACAGTCGAACCCACTTAAAATCACATCGCTTTAATGTCACCACCTAGATATTGTCACAAAAATGTGTATCCCCGGCCGAGTGCGGTCTGCTGAAATGGTTCAAACAGACACGGTCAGCATAGTTGCCTGCGTGTGGTCCTATGCTGGCAGAAATCACAGAACATTTTGCGAAAGATATGGATATGCCTGTCTGGGAGTGTTTGAACAGCTTTCTTGAGCACTTTAAGAAATGCAACAACATAACATTTAAGGTCGCTTCAGGTGAAGCGGCCCAAGTTAACACTGATATCGCTAATGATTGGATTTCTCGCCTGCCAAAATTTCTGGATGCGTACAGCCCAGTTGACATTTTTAACGTGGATGAAACAGGTGTGTTTTATAAACTGCTACCAAACAGGACTTTGTGCTTTTGTGATGAGAAGTGCCATGGTGGCAAACGTTCTAAAGATCGCTTAAGCTGTCGTGTGCTGTAACATGTCTGGCACTGATGAGACTCCAACCTTGTTATCAGAAAGTCATGAAATCCACGCTGCTTCAAGAACGTAAAGACCCTGTCCGTCAATTACAAGACCAGCCAGTATGCTTGGATGACAAGTGAACAGTTTGAGGACTGGGTCATTTCTTTCGACAACAAAATGAACAGAAAAGTTTTGTTGTTCGTTGACAACTGTCCAGTACACACTGACGTCACCAATCTGATGGCTACAAAACTTGTTATCCTGTCACCTAACACAACCAGCGTGCTGCAGCCTTGCAACCAAGGTATCATTTTCACCTTCAAGCAACAGTACAGTAAGCAAATCGTGCATCATGTGCTGTATGCTGTGGAACAATAGCGTGTCGTCAAGATCAACATCAAGACAGCAATTAATTTTATGCATGCGGCACGGAATAGCATCAGTCAGTCAACAACTGTGAACTGCTTTCGTAAACCGCAGTTTACTTTCTTACCCGAGCCAGTGATCAATACAAATGCCAACAACATCTGTGATGTCCTCTGCACTTGATCACAGATGAAGAATGGGCAGCAATTTCTGATGGAAGTGTTACGTTTGATCAGTTCATTTCAACTGATGACGGCTTGCTTATCAACGGAAATGTATTCAGTCGAAGAGATCGTCGCTAGTTACAGTAAAAGCAATGTAGACACCAACGCCGAGGATAGTGCTGATGACGTCAAGAGTGAGTCCATGACCAGACGTCCACCAAAACTGTTTCTTACACTCAGTCTGTAAGCGCTTCGAGACTTTGCGCTCATTCATTTACAGTATGCCTAACGTGACACGGGACATTTTTAGTGCTCTATCATGTTTAACTCTTTCCATGCTTATCATCATAGAGATGATGTTTCTGGTTTCTGACATGGTCCCTTTCATCACTTATGTGACGTTTGGTTTGTTTCATTAAAAAAACCCGGTGTAACATTTAGACTGTAAACATTTAGTGCACATGCCCCGTGACTTTTTCCATCATGGCTGAAAGCGTGGTTAGTGATGAGCGATGTCAGGCGAAAAATGAAGAGAAACATCAAGAAATTTCAATTTTTAGTGATGTAGATGGGGGTATGGACATGGCCTGTGAACAGACCACTATTCTTGTATGTATCCCAAGCACATCTAAACATATTAGACAACTGGAGAAGTAGTTTTAATGGACTCCTGTTTATGTCAACTCCGCTTATTGTCATCACATTTTAATGGTTCCAATGATGTGACATTAAACAGGTTCGACTGCACTTACAATCAGTCTTGGAATCATTTAACAAACATAAAATGACACAATGGATGAACATACATACTTACAATCAGTCTTGGAATCATTTACCAAGCATGAAATGACACAATGAATGAACATACATACATACAATCAGTCTTGGAATCATTTACCAAACATACACACTTACAATCAGTCTTGGAATCATTTACCAAACATACATACTTACAATCAGTCTTGGAATCATTTAACAAACATACATACTTACAATCAGTCTTGGAATCATTGGTCTCTGCCTGGGAACAAAATCTGAAAGAAGTCCCTGGGGACATAAAGAAACATCTTCTCTTCATATAAAAAAGTCAGTCTCACGTCTGTAATCTATATGCTCCTATTAACACAAATTATGAACAGAACTTGTCAAAATTACTATCATATTCTGAAAGCCTCACTGATGTATGTGCTATTTTCTGGCATGCTTCAATCTGAGTCTCAAATGATCGCAAAAAAAAAAAAAAAAACAGAGATGGCTCCATTATGTGTGACATGTAGAACTAGTTAGAGATACATTTATCTGTCATATGATACAATGTGACAAAGAGCATTAGTGAGAGAAAGAATATGTGTGACAAAGAGGATTAGTGAGAGAAAGAATACGTGTGACAAAGAGCATTAGTGAGAGAAAGAATACGTGTGACAAAGAGCATTAGTGAGAGAAAGAATACGTGTGACAAAGAGCATTAGTGAGAGAAAGAATACGTGTGACAAAGAGCATTAGTGAGAGAAAGAATACGTGTGATCTAGAGAGAGAGTTTTCCTCACCTCAGACAACTTGCCAGCTCCTGGTGTACTAGGACAACTAGGTATACAGGGCAGTGCCAGCTTATCCTTACACTCAGGGTGGCAGACAGCACCACATTCTACAAAAACAACAATTATTCTTCTAACTCAATTTTTTCGCAGAGGAGAAATATTTTCTCATCAAATATAAAAGACAGATGGCCCTCAAGTTTTAATAATCTGCTCTTATGATTGCCCTTACAATCTTCCTCATATGCCAAATGATACAGAGCAGGGATGCTATGTTACTGCCTATTTTTACGCCAGACTGATCAGAACATTTTTTAAATTAAAAACTAATAGATACATTAAGAATATCCAAGCCACTGAGCCATTTATTAATATATGTAGCTGATGTCTTTATCTATTTCAAGATGACAGTAAATGGTATAGGTGATAAGGCAACACTCATCTTTGCTCAGCGTCAACACTTTGTTCTTACTTTGTGTTGACTAACTTATCCAGGCCAGCAAACACACTAGTCAGTCAACTCAATGAGCAAGTTATTATCCTAGCATGAAACTGATACATCAGTATCTGTGTTAGCTTAGTCTACTCGACTGTCTCCATCTCCGAAAAAGATGAAACACAAACTGCTGATATACAAATTAATATTTTGACAACATCATATACTGAATGTATGCATCTCTTATTGTTCCTGTCCTTACAAAACTACCAGTTTTCATACAAACCTCCAACCGTTTCTGTCCTTACAAAACTAAAACTTTAGGTATACATCATTAATTTTTCCTGTCCTTTATTAACACTTTTTGTACACACCTCCAACTGTTGTCGTCCTTACAAAACTAAAGCTTTAGGTACAACCTCCAACTGTTCCTGTTCTTACAAAACTAAAACTTTAGGTACAACCTCCAACTGTTCCTGTTCTTACAAAACTAAAACTTTAGGTACAACCTCCAACTGTTCCTGTTCTTACAAAACTAAAACTTTAGGTACAACCTCCAACTGTTCCTGTCCTCACAAAACTAAAACTTCTGAAGCCACTGTAGCAGGTTGCTATGTCTCCACATAAGTTTCTACTTGTCAAAATGCACTTACAATAAGCACTCTGTCCTAGCTAACTTAGCTTTACATGTTTTTTTTTAATCCTAGCTAATTTAGCTTTACATGTTTTTTTTTATCCGAGCTAACTTACCTTTACACTTCATGGCCAGTTTGCTGAAGTGGATTCTTTTACCACACTGAAAATAAATAGCAACACATGGTCAGCAACATTTTCCTAACCTGTGCTGGAGCTTTCTCACACACCTTCTATACATCTACAGATAAATTATCAAAGATCATCACTGGATCTCTCCTCCTTACAACACTTACAGGTACACATAACAGTGTAAGTTAAACACCAGATTTCTCTTCCAACAAGTTAAACATGAGATCTTTCTCCCAACAAGTTAAACATGAGATCTTTCTCCCAGCAAGTTAAACATGAGATCTTTCTCCCAACAAGTTAAACATGAGATCTTTCTCCCAACAATTTAAACATGAGATCTTTCTCTCAACAAGTTAAACATGAGATCTTTCTCCCAGCAATTTAAACATGATATCTTTCTCCCAGCAAGTTAAACATGAGATCTTTCTCCCAGCAACTTAAACACGAGATCTTTCTTACAACAACACTTACTGGCACACACGTCTCAGGCTTGATGATAGTTTTGGAAATAAAGATATGAACTCGATTCAGACCACGACCAGCAGAATTTGCCTTCCTTAAAGTGGGAGTCCTGTAAAAAAACAAAACCAACTATTCTAACTCCATTACAAAGGCTCAAGTCACAAGTTGCAAAACTGTTCAGATGACCAAGTTTGTTTTTGTCATAAATATTACAACCATCGTTATAAATGCAGTAATTCTTAATAAAGAAATACAAAAATTATCATGATTATATTGTATTTAGAGAAAAGATCATTGACAAACACGACAAATCCATTTATAAAAATTACCATAAATGTAGCAATGCACTATTTTTAAAAGCTGCTGCTGTTGCTGCTATTACTACTACTACTAAAGTTTATTTCATCAACCCACCTACACAACTGTGACATGACCACCCACACAACTGTGGCATGGCCACCCTCACAAGTGTGACATGAGCACAAGAGTTTGTGTCAAATATAACTTACTCTGGTGTTCCTTTTAGAATGCTTTTCCTTGGTTTAGCATTAGCATTGAAGTTCTGAGACTGGCCATACACATCATCATCACTCTCTGCTCCACTATCTGTAATAGAGCCAAACTGAACAACAACAGCTGGTAACAGCTATGGTTTCTGTCATATACATCATCATCACTCTCTACTCCACTATCTGTAATAGAGACAAACTGAACAACAACAACTGGTAATAGCCACGTTTTCTGAATGAGTGCTTTCCTTAAATTATACTTCTTAGGGGACATTATTAAAAATACTAGGAATAAAATAGTAAAAATAAAAAGTAAAAGGAATAATAAAATAATAAAAACAAAAAGTGATAGGAATAATAAAATAATAAAAATAAAATAAATAGGAATAATAAATAATAAAAATAAAATAAATAGGAATAATAGAATAACAAAAATATAAATAGGAATGTACTGAACATTTGCATTTATATTAAGTCAAATAATGGTAAAATCTGGACATTCACATTTTAAAAAAATTAGAACTGTAAATATAATACTTATGAGAGTTGTTCTCAAAGTTCTGGGACAGATTTTTTTTTTTAACTATACTGTTCAAAAACAAACGCAACAAATATGATTTAAACCGTGGTTTAAACTGAAGTTTGCTGATAAGACAAGGGCAAATTGCCTAAAACATTCACTTGGACATCAACTTCATGTGCTGACCTGAATTGTACCCAGCAGATGATTCATGAACACAGAAAAGAGACACTAGTCAAAACAGCATTTTTGACAATAACTCATGACAGGTTTACGAGAATCATCCCATGAAACTTACTGAACACAAAACTCACTGATCATGTTATTGAATGTCTATAGAAGATTAACGCTCCTCGAATCAATTCATTTGAAAATTCAATGCGCAAGTATGGCTCATCTCACTACAGAACAACTCATCATCATTGGACGTTTACAGACTGGACAGTCACAAAGTGTAGTGGCCAGGCAATTTATTGTGGTTAGAAGCACCATTAGTCACCTTTGGAGACAATTTCAAGAAACTGGCTCAGTTGCAGACTGGTTGCGCAGTGGAAAACCCAGTCATAACTCCTGCCAAAGACCGCTTCATACGGCTGCATCACCTCATGAATTGATTTGCATCTGCATTCTCAACAGTCCAGTCAATGACAGCAGCTCATTGAATTTCAGATCAAATGGTCAGGAATCCGATGCATGACGCTGATCTTTAGGCTAGAAGACCCTACAGAGAGAGGTCCTGTTCTTACAGAACGGCATCGTGAGAACCAACTGCAGTGGGCGAACCAGCATTGTCAATGGACCATCGCGAATGATTAGAGAAGGGTTTGGTTTAGTGATGAATCATTCTTTCTGCTTCGGTGACATGATAGACGGAGAACACTACGCCCAAAACTGCATGGATAAGGCTACTCCACATGCTGGTGGAGGTGTACTGGTGTGGAGGACAATCAACTTCATGGGAAGAAGTGATCTGGTGCAAAATGAAGGACACCTGAATGCCCAACAATACGTCGCTGAAATTCTTCATCCTCACGTCCTTCCACTTCTGGCTGCACCAGTTTTGATTTTTCAGCAGGATAACGTTCGACCTCATGTAGCATAACTCACCAGCCAGTTCCTCGCTGACAACAACGTCCAGATCATTCTGTGGCCATCCATGTCATCAGACATGAACCCAATAGAACACTTATGGAATGAACTGAACAGACAAGTCCACCAGCGAGACGTGGTGCCAACCAATCTCTGACAGTTGTCTCTTGCACTGTGGGAAGAGTGGGCAGCCACCCCACAACAACAGATACAACGACTAATTGGATCCATGTCAAGGAGATGTCGTTCTCTGATACAGGCCAGAGGAGGCCATACACCTTACTGAAATGGAGGTCTCAGTCACAAAGAATAAAAGTCCAAATCAAATTTAATGAACATCATTTCATTGTTAAAGTCTTAAAGTTTCTTCATGCCAAGATTGAAACAGTCATTCTGTAAAATAAAATTTTGATACAAGTTTGAAATTTGGTGTCCATTATGACTACAGTAGTGTTGTGTTTTTTTTTTGAATAGTTTCCAGCATCTTGGTCTAGCCTCCCTGTGCTTGTATACACTTATTCCATTGCTTCTGCCATATGTGGAAGCACTTCTAGAAGTCACTGTGAGTCGACTCTCATTTATCTCATTGTGTTTGAAAATCTCTTCAACTTCAGCGAATTAATGGCTTTTCAATGTTTCCTTCAGATGTGAGAACAACTATAAGTCACTGGGAGCTTTGGCAGACATTTTTGACAAACGTGTGCAGGAGAATTATCATGGCGAAGGATCTAAATCTGGTACATCACTTCTCAGGACAATGTCTACACACAGCATAGTGGAGATGTTGTAGGAATGCTGTGTAGAATTCCGTATTCACCGCCTGCACCCTAGGGATGTATTCATGATGAATTCATCCATCAATGGTCCTGACATTGGACTTCACCTGCCGCACCTTGTTTGGTCAAGGATATGATGTTTTCTATTGGGATGACATTGGCTTTGTTTCTGGGTCATGCCCATAGAGCCAATTTTCACCAGCAGTGATTATCAGTGATATGAAGTTGGGATCATTTTGGGCTGGCTCATAGAGATCAGTGCAAACTGACACAAGATCTTCCTTTTGCTCCAGTCACGAGACAAGGCATGAGTTTTGCTGGCATACGTCTCGTACCAAAACCTCTGCTTATAATTTTATGGCAAGCAGCAGCTGCTATTCCTACATCCTCTGCTACCTCTGACTGTCAGATGTCGGTTAGCACAAATGATTTCTCGCACACGTGCTACGGTCGCACTTGTGTGGAAAGTAGATGATCTGCCGGGCAGTGATCCAATCGGCGCCCACTTTTGAACCAGGAGAATCACTAAGATGTCTGACTGACTTAAGCAGGACTCACCAATAGCTGACTGTAGCATTTTGTAAATTTCAGTACCAGTTTTCCCAAGGCAAACGCAGAAGTGAATGCACACAGGCTGCAGAATTTTCTCATCCATGTTGATATGTGCCAGAACCTGTAGGCGTGCGTTAACTTGGAAGGTTGTGCAGTGCAAATGACTGAAGATAATGAGTTGAGATTTTGAATGTACACTTAAGAATGGTTACTACAACTCATGCCTTGGCACCACTTCAGTGTGCATTATAACTTCCTGGGAACAAAATTCAGTTCTGAAACTTTGTGAACAACCAACTTACACTTTTAAATGTTTTGGGAGTAGGAAAAAAAAATGTAATGAGGAAGATTTAGTTCTGTGACACTGCTAGAGATAAAATACAGATATTAAAGCAAAGGTTCCATACCCTTTGGGAGTGTAGGAGCCAAATGACTGGGATGTGGGACTCAGTCTTTGAACTTTTCATTATCTACAGTAAAACTAAGCATTTCAATTCACACTAGTACTTAAAGAGAAGGACCACCTTACCCTACCATGCATGATCGTAAAAGGTGACTAAGAAGGGTTCAGCATAGAGCCAGCAATCCTATCTGGTAAAAAAAAAAAAAAAACTATCAGACTACCACAGAAACAGAAGCAAGGGAAAAAAAACAAATGCAGCTGGAAGGAGAAATGCTTATCAGGAAACTGAGCCCATGAAGGTTGTGGATGAAAGCCAGCCGCTGGAATTTCCCGCCCAACTGCAGACCTCCTGGAACCTAAACACAAGATGCAAATAGGCAGCTGGAATGTAAGAACACTTAACCAGACTGGAAAACTAACACAAACCATCAAAGAAATGCACAGATACAAACTAGACCAGTGGTTCTTGGGCCAAAGGTGGGCTGTGGCAGGGAGTATTGTGGGCCATGCTGAAGTCTCAAAGCAGCAAAAAAAAAAAAAAAAGAGAAAAAAGTATATACAATAAAAAATTATTCTGCATTTTTCACGCAAAGCATAAGGGCAGACTGCACGTATGCAAGCCGCAAATTGTAGGTCGCTTTATTAGTATGTCCACAGTGCAGCTTTTGGAGAAAGGAGGGTCCAGACAGCGTTTCTTTCAACATCAAACAGAAATGTGACGTGCATAAAATGACAGCATCGCTTTTGAAGTGCGACACCAGCGTCTTTCTGATCGTGTTGCTGAAATGTGCAGTCTTACATTGTAATTTTAGAGAACAGTCAGAGGAGATTCTGCAAAAGCAGAAGTGAAATATAATTCTCAGCAACCGTTTTATTCCAGACAGAATAGACATGTTAACCAACCGGAAACAGTGCCATCTTTAGATAAATGAAAAAAACTTTTGTGTAGCAATGAATATGCAGTTAAACATGTATAGAAAATATTACATAATACTTGATAAAATTAGATTTATACTACTTTATTAGCGGGCTGCAAAAATGTTTGACTTTTTAATGTGGACTGTGCAGCAAAAGGGTCTGAGAACCACTGAACTAGACATATTAGGAATACAAGAAGCAAGATGGATAGGACAAGGCAGAAGGAAATTAACAACACAGCACACAGAAGATACAATAATATGGTCAGGTAAAGAAGATCATCATGAAGGAGGAGTTGCATTGATTTTAACAAAAGAAGCATCAAGAGCATTGCTGAAATGGACCCCTATAAATGAGAGATTATTATATGCACACTTCAACTCAAGATTCACGAAGCTGTCTATTATAGTTTGTTATGCACCAACAGAAGCAGCTGAAGAGGAATTAAAGGTAGATTTTTACAATAGCCTCCAAGCCACAGTAGACACAATACTCAAACATGATATGCTACTCATCTTGGGCGACTTCAATGTAAAAGTAGGTGAGGGAGATGAAGACAGAAAATAATTATGGGAATAGAAGGAATCAGAGAAATAAATGAAAATGGAGAAAGACTGTGCAGGTTCTGTGAAGAAAACATGATGATCATCTGAGGGATAATTTTCCAACATAAAAAAAATCCATAAGTGACTTGGAGATCCCAAGATAAAACCACAGACAACCAGAATGATCACATACTGATAACAAGTTCTTTGTGATTAACTTTTTTGCTATCGTAGAAGCACACCAACATTGTCTTCACTTTCGACTTTTGAAGACTAAATTTTTTGCTGATGATGATGACTTCCACTGAGCACTTTGACGTTTAGCTGTGGGATCATAGCGGAAAATCCATGTTTCATCTTCTGCTTCAATCAAATTTAAGAAATGCGACACCTTTTGATGATGTCTTTTGTGTACTCAACACGCTGATGTTTTTGGTCATCAGACAACTTTTTTCTTGCCCACATTTTCCACTAAAATTTTATGAATGGTCTCTCGGTTAACACCAAATTCATCTGCCATCATCCTCACAGTCAAACAATGGTCTTCTTCCATCTGTTCTCTGACTTTTGCAATGAGTTCCTCATTATGAACAGAAATTGGGCGTCCATGTCTAGTTGCATTTGTAATCATTTTCACACCACTTTTGAATCGTGAATACCACCTGAATATTTGTGAATGAGATAAACAATTATCCCTATAAACTTATTGCATCAATTCAACTGTCTCAATGACACTTTTTCCGAGTTTTAAACAGAATTTAATATTAGCCTTTTGCTCCATGCTGATTACGTGACAATGCACCTCTAACTAGGTCAATAAAATAGCGGTCTGTTTGTCGTCTGCTTATCGGACGGTGGTGAAAAGTTGCCAGATCACAGATGAAGGCTGCCTCCTTGGATTCCATTCTTTGATTCACAGATGGCATTTTTTGTCTTGGCCATAATAAAATCAGTCTCATTACTTAATTGTCGGACCCTGTACATA
The DNA here is from genome assembly GCA_009760885.1 of Achatina immaculata. Taxonomy (NCBI): domain Eukaryota; kingdom Metazoa; phylum Mollusca; class Gastropoda; order Stylommatophora; family Achatinidae; genus Lissachatina; species Lissachatina immaculata. The sequence goes on along the minus strand of CM019717.1, from coordinate 37,463,395 downwards.
TCCCACTTACTATTTCTACCCACTGGAAATCAACTAATCTCCTCTTTTGTTCTCATTACTGTTGTAACAGTAGAGCACATCAATCACTTTGCTCACCATCAAGAAATAAACACACAACTCAAAGCTAATCATGCAAAGTCAAAGTATGAAAGTTGAACCTGTCTACAGTGCTACTAAGAGTCACGAATGCCTCAAGCCACTGACAAATCAGCCCACGAACACAATTTCCTAACAAATTTTGACTCAACCCGCAAACAATGCCTCGGCCACAAACACGGATGGCTTTGCCGCCATGTTTTCGACTCGCAAACAGCATCAGCTGTATTCAGGTTTGCGTGCTGTGAACATTGCTTGTCATTGCATTGTTCTTGATACTTTTTTTTTTTTTTTGCTTTTTGCATTAAAGTAATCCTCATTATGGCTCCCAAGAAAGTGAAATGTGTTAGCGACAGTGGTGTAAAGAAGCCTAAGCCACCGAGACGACAATCGAACCATTTCCCAGGATACAAACATGAGAAAAAACACCAGAAATACCTACAGTTGCCCGACGTTATTATGGAACGGGACTCTCCTTCGAAGGAGTAGTCTTCCTCTTCCTCCTCTACCATCTACCTGTGCCAGCAACTATCAACCACAAGGGTAAAGTTATACTGTATATTTTATATTATATATTTTTGCCACACATAAATCCATAAAAAAGTGAGAAAAAAAAACATGTTTCTGGGGCGGGCAAACAGATTAATTGGATCTGCATTAATTTCAATGGGAAAAATTGTTTCTCGTGAATGGAGTTAAAGAACGAATTAAGTTCGTGACCCGAGGTACCACTGTACTTTCTCTCATCTCACCTCTAATCAGAAATGACCAGGTACAGGTAGTTCAAGGTGAGAACAAATAAACAGGTCAAGGAACTGGGAGGGCTTAAAAAGGTAAAGTAGTCCAGTCCAGGATGGACAACTGATGTATTTGCTTGACATTCACAGTCTGATCAATCAAGACGGCCCATTAATTCACTTAAATAAACAGTGAAGATTTCAAAATATCTCAACAATTTAAGTATTCTTCAACCTACAATCAGTACAAGTTCACAAAATATCTCAGCAATTTAAGTATTCTTCAACTTACAATCAGTACAAGTTCACAAAATATCTCAGCAATTTAAGTATTCTTCAACTTACAATCAGTACAAGTTCACAAAATATCTCAGCAATTTAAGTATTCTTCAACTTACAATCAGTACAAGTTCACAAAATATCTCAATTTTTTAAGTATTATTCAATCAATTTATAATTAGTACAAGTTCAGACAATGCTTATGACAATCTACTACTATATAATTGTGAATCAAACATTTAATTTTAAATTGTGTCAAATTTGTCTTTACATATATCAGTAATTTCACATGCTCACAATGTCAGCAAGTACTTTAGTTTCCATCAGAAAACACTGCCATCTAAAAATCATGGAATATTCATATCTTGCCAAATATCAAAATGGTATTTGGTACATCCCTAATAATAAAGACTGACAGCATCAGACGTGTTCAGTTCATGCACAAACAAGTCCATCAGTGCTCAAGTTACAGTGGATACGACTGTTACATATACCAGTAGTGTAGCTTACATTTGCTACTGCTTATTAATTGACAACTATTCTTCAGCTCATTATGGGAACTTGCATTAACAAATAACAAGAACTAACCTCCATGAGCATTTCTCTTATCCAGGGAGGGTTCACTGAAACTTTTATTGAGTTTGGGGATGTTGGTCTCTACTGTAGCACTGGGCTTGCCTGATGCATCTATGGTGATTGTGGCTGTAACTATAGAACTGTTTAGAGCCTGTGGACATAAGAACTGTTTCTGTAAGTGTTCAAGACTCAGGCATACTGCTCACATCTGTAGTAAAGAGTTTATTCCTAGATGCCGTACACATCTGTAATAAAGAGTTTATTTCTAGATGCCGTACACATCTGTAGTAAAGAGTTTATTCTTAGATGCCGTACACATCTGTAGTAAAGAGTTCATTTCTAGATGCTGTACAAACAAGAAGCAGAGTTTATATTTTTATAAATTTTTCTCTAATTCTGTTCAATGTTTCTTTTCCCTCGGTTTCAAAAAATGTTTTGGTATGTCTAGAGAAAAGATTTCTCCTTTGTCAAAACAATGTTATCTACACTCTGAAAACATGTAACAGGAGACAAAAATCAAAATATCTTTAGAGACAGCATCTAAATCTGTAGTACGAGTGAAATGAGATGTTTTCTAGAATGAAAATATCTTCAAATAATATCTAAATGTGATTACATGCTCATCTCGCTGACGTTTCGGTGGCGTGTCATCCATCTCTTCCAGTGGAGGTGCCGTAGGCCGTTTATATTTTTTACCACTTCTCAAGTGTGAGTAACTCAAAGGATCTTCCTCGGTTTTGTCGTAACTCACATCAGACAGGAAAGAGGCAGAATGCTCCATGATAGTGTTTAGTCTGGAAGATGGGATAAATAATACGACACTGAATACAACTATCTTCTCTCTCTCTCTCTCTGAAAGATTGGATAAACAATACAACACAGAGATAGAATGAGAGAGACAGAGAGATGAGGGGGTTCTTTTTTGGGGTTTTTTTTTTAAACAGAGTGGCAAGAGAATGAGCAAAGAAGAAAACAAAATAACAGAAGAGATCAAACTAGTAAGACAAAGACAAGAGAAAAAAACCCCCAATAACATGCTAGATACTGTCACCTATCTCATGTGTCAAAGGAGCTATTAGCAAATATAACATGCTAGATACTGTCACCTATCTCATGTGTCAAAGGAGCTATTAGCAAATATAACATGCTAGATACTGTCACCTATCTCATGTGTCAAAGGAGCTATTAGCAAATATAACATGCTAGATACTGTCACCTATCTCATGTGTCAAAGGAGCTATTAGCAAATATAACATGCTAGATACTGTCACCTATCTCATGTGTCAAAGGAGCTATTAGCAAATATAACATGCTAGATACTGTCACCTATCTCATGTGTCAAAGGAGCTATTAGCAAATATAACATGCTAGATACTGTCACCTATCTCATGTGTCAAAGGAGCTATTAGCAATATAACATGCTAGATACTGTCACCTATCTCATGTGTCAAAGGAGCTATTAGCAAATATAACATGCTAGATACTGTCACCTATCTCATGTGTCAAAGGAGCTATTAGCAAATATAACATGCTGATACTGTCACCTATCTCATGTGTCAAAGGAGCTATTAGCAAATATAACATGCTAGATACTGTCACCTATCTCATGTGTCAAAGGAGCTATTAGCAAATATAACATGCTAGATACTGTCACCTATCTCATGTGTCAAAGGAGCTATTAGCAAATATAACATGCTAGATACTGTCACCTATCTCATGTGTCAAAGGAGCTATTAGCAAATATAACATGCTAGATACTGTCACCTATCTCATGTGTCAAAGGAGCTATTAGCAAATATAACATGCTAGATACTGTCACCTATCTCATGTGTCAAAGGAGCTATTAGCAAATATAACATGCTAGATACTGTCACCTATCTCATGTGTCAAAGGAGCTATTAGCAAATATAACATGCTAGACACTGTCACCTATCTCATGTGTCAAAGGAGCTATTAGCAAATATAACATGCTAGACACTGTCACCTATCTCATGTGTCAAAGGAGCTATTAGCAAATATAACATGCTAGATACTGTCACCTATCTCATGTGTCAAAGGAGCTATTAGCAAATATAACATGCTAGATACTGTCACCTATCTCATGTGTCAAAGGAGCTATTAGCAAATATAACATGCTAGACACTGTCACCTATCTCATGTCAAAGGAGCTATTAGCAAATATAACATGCTAGACACTGTCACCTATCTCATGTGTCAAAGGAGCTATTAGCAAATATAACATGCTAGATACTGTCACCTATCTCATGTGTCAAAGGAGCTATTAGCAAATATAACATGCTAGATACTGTCACCTATCTCATGTGTCAAAGGAGCTATTAGCAAATATAACATGCTAGATACTGTCACCTATCTCATGTGTCAAAGGAGCTATTAGCAAATATAACATGCTAGATACTGTCACCTATCTCATGTGTCAAAGGAGCTATTGGCAAATATCTCTCTCTCTCTGAACCTTAAGTGCCCAGGGCACATGGGGCTTCCGCAAGGGTTTTCCACAAATGCCTGTCTTTCGCCTTTTTTTCTGCTCTTGCCCAGGTGAGCCCTCTATTGCTCAACATCCTTTCTGTTGTTCTTCTCCATGTCTCTTTTGGTCTACCCTTACTTCTGCTCCCCTGTGGTGTCCATCTTAGTGCTATTTTTGGTAGTGAGTTGTCAGTCATTCGGAGCACATGTCCCAACCATCGCCAGCGTCTTTCCTCAATAATTGTTGTCAGTGGTTTCATCTGCATTTCTGCCAATAAGATGTTATTTCTTATGGTGTTTGGCCAAAATATTTTTTTAATTCTACGTAAACATTTAGTCTGGAAAGAATTCAACTTGTTTTCTATGGTTTTGGTGATTTTCCAGCATTCACTTCCATAGAGTAGTACACTTAGAACATTGCTCTTAAATATCCTGATTTTCATATTTATGCTTAGTTTATTTGATTTCCATATATTCTGTAGCATTGCAAAAGCCTGGTTTGCTCTAGTAAGTCTGCTGTTGATGTCCTCTGTGCTGTCTCCATTTTCTACTACTCTGCTGCCAAGGTATACAAATTCGTTGACCTCCTCCACTAACTTGTTATCTACTCTGAGTACATTTCTGTTGTTCACATTTTGCTTCATTAATTTGTCTTTCCTACGTTGATCTTTAGTCCTATGTTGTTTGCATTCTGGGTTAACTTGTTTATTTTATCTTGCATATCTTTGTGACTGCTTGATAATAGACAAATGTCGTCCGCAAAGTCAAGGTCCTCCAGCACTGTGTCAAGGGTCCATTGTAATCCTCTGCGTTTGTCTGATGTTGCCTCCTTCATTAACCAGTCTACTGCCAAGATAAATAATGTTGGTGATAGTACACATCCCTGTTTCACTCCTGTTTGTACCCTAAAGCTGCTGGAGGTATGTTCTCCACAGATAACTTTGCACTGAAAACCCTCGTATAGGGCTTTGATTACATTAACTATTTTATGGGGGAGGCCATGCCATCTTAGATTTTCCACAGTGCATCTCTGTTGACACTGTCAAAGGCTTTCTCAAAATCTATGAATAATGCATATGTTGTGCTATGCCACTCATTTGCCTGTTCTAATATTTGTCTAAGTACAAATATATGGTCTATGCATGATCTTCCTTTCCTAAATCCTGCCTGCTCTTTCCGAAGTTTTTCCTCAAGTGTTGGTACAATTCTGTTGATGATTATTCTGCAAAATACTTTACTAGTGAGTGGCAGTAGGGTAATGCCTCTCCAGTTCCCGCAATCTCTGAGGTCACCCTTCTTTGGTAGTTTTACTATAAGACCAGTTTTCCACTCCTCTGGGGCTTTTTCTAAATTCCAAATTTGTTGTAATATCCGGCAAAGTTGTTTTGGTGTTTCTGTTTCTTCTGCTTTCAACATCTCAGCAGTCACTTCATCTTCACCTGGTGCCCTGTCTGATTTTAGCATCTTTATCGCCTCTTTTACTTCATTTATTGTTATTGGTCCTGTATTGATGTTTAGTTCCGTTTTTGCTTCAGGTATATCTATTGTTTGTGCTGCTTGTGTTCTGTTTAGTAGGGTGTTAAAGTGTTCCCTCCATCTTTCAATTTTTTCTCTTTCTCCACTGACCAGTTGTCCATTTTGTGTTCTTACTGCACTTTCACATCTTGTATTGAAGTTACCTGTCATCTGCTTTGTGATTTTATATATGGTTTTCATGTCATTTGTATATGCTGCTTTCTCTGCTGTTTCTGCTAAGTTGTCATAATATTGACGTTTATCTTGACGGCATGATTCCTTCACTTCTTTGTCTTTTTGTGCATAATTACTTAAAACTCGTTCTTTAAGCCGTTGTGATTTGGTGTTCAGTAATTTTTTCTTGATTTCTTTTCTTTGCTCTATCTTTTCCCATGTGGTCTCACTTATCCATTCCTCTTTTCTCCTTTTCCGATATCCCAGCACCTCTTTTGCTGTTTCCTGTAGTGTTTTATTGAACTCTAATATGGACATTTCTGCTTCGTCTTGTAGGACACTGAAGCGGTTCTTAAGTATTATTGAGAATTCATTTCTTGTTTGCTGGTCTATCAGTTTTCTTGTATCAAAATGTATCTTTCTGTGTTCTCCGATTCTGGCTTTCCTTAATTTTAGTTTTATTTTTGCTACCAGAAGGTTGTGATCACTTCCTATATCTGCTCCTTTCCTTGCTCGCACATCTTGTAGTGACCGTTTCCACTTGTTGTTTATTAGTATGTGATCGATTTGGTTTTCTGTGGTTTTATCTGGTGACCTCCAAGTCACCTTATGGATGTTTTTGTGTTGGAAAATTGTCCCTCCGATGGTCATCATGTTTTCTTCACAGAAACTGCACAGTCTTTCTCCATTTTCATTTATTTCTCCGATTCCTTCTCTTCCCATGATTCTTCTTCTATCTTCATTTCCTTCACCTACTTTTGCATTGAAGTCACCCAAGATGAGTAGCATATCATGCTTGGGTATTGTTTCTACTGTGGCTTGGAGGCTGTTGTAAAAATCTTCTTTTAATTCCTCTTCAGCTGCTTCTGTTGGTGCATAACAAACTATAATAGACAGCTTCGTGAATCTTGAGTTGAACCGTGCATATAATAATCTCTCATTTATTGGGGTCCATTTCAGCAATGCTCTTGATGCTTCTTTTGTTATAATCAATGCTACTCCTCCTTCATGAAGATCTTCTTTACCTGACCATATTATTGTATCTTCTGTGTGCTGTGTTGTTAATTTCCTTCTGCCTTGTCCTGTCCATCTTGCTTCTTGTATTCCTAGTATGTCTAGTTTGTATCTGTGCATTTCCTTGATGGTTTGTGCTAGTTTTCCAGTCTGGTTTAGTGTTCTTACATTCCAGCTGCCTATTTGCATCTTTTGTTTAGGTTCCAGGAGGTCTGCAGTCGGGCTGGGGACTTCCAGTGGCTGGCTTTCATCCACAACCTTCATGGGCTCAGTTTCCTGATTCGCATTTCTCCTTCCACCTGCATTTGCTTTTTCCCTTGCTTCTGTTTCTGTAGCAGTCTGATAGTTTTTTTACCAGATAGGGTTGCTGGCCCTATGCTGAACCCTCCTTAGTCGCCTTTTACGATCATGCATGGTAGGGCACAGTGGTCCTATTCTTTGCAGATCCCGGGTACCACACGGGGGATTAGCAAATGCTAGATACTGTCACCTATCTCATGTGTCAAAGGAGCTATTAGCAAATATAACATGCTAGATACTGTCACCTATCTCATGTGTCAAAGGAGCTATTAGCAAATATAACATGCTAGATACTGTCACCTATCTCATGTGTCAAAGGAGCTATTAGCAAATATAACATGCTAGATACTGTCACCTATCTCATGTGTCAAAGGAGCTATTAGCAAATATAACATGCTAGATACTGTCACCTATCACACACACATATGTCAAAGGAGCTATTAGCAAATATAACATGCTAGATACTGTCACCTATCACACACACATATGTCAAAGGAGCTATTAGCAAATATAACATGCTAGATACTGTCACCTATCACACATATGTCAAAGGAGCTATTAGCAAATATAACATGCTAGATACTGTCACCTATCACACATATGTCAAAGGAGCTATTAGCAAATATAACATGCTAGATACTGTCACCTATCTCATGTGTCAAAGGAGCTATTAGCAAATATAACATGCTAGATACTGTCACCTATCTCATGTGTCAAAGGAGCTATTAGCAAATATAACATGCTAGATACTGTCACCTATCTCATGTGTCAAAGGAGCTATTAGCAAATATAACATGCTAGATACTGTCACCTATCTCATGTGTCAAAGGAGCTATTAGCAAATATAACATGCTAGATACTGTCACCTATCACACACACATATGTCAAAGGAGCTATTAGCAAATATAACATGCTAGATACTGTCACCTATCACACACACATATGTCAAAGGAGCTATTAGCAAATATAACATGCTAGATTCTGTCACCTATCACACATATGTCAAAGGAGCTATTAGCAAATATAACATGCTAGATACTGTCACCTATCACACACACATATGTCAAAGGAGCTATTAGCAAATATAACATGCTAGATACTGTCACCTATCACACACACATATGTCAAAGGAGCTATTAGCAAATATAACATGCTAGATACTGTCACCTATCACACATATGTCAAAGGAGCTATTAGCAAATATAACATGCTAGATACTACCTCACCACACAGTCACTGTATGTGAAATAATCCACATGGTAAAAACTATAGTCTGACATATTACTTTGCTCCAGACCACTTCTGTAGTCAATGCAATGCAAGTGAAAACTTATTTTGATACAAAATAAATATTATTAAGACACTTGGTGTCTGGTCACAAGAAAGTCTTATATCCTTGTAAGTAAAACCATGCCTGGTAGTGCTGGCACTAACTTACACAAGAAAGTCTTATATTTTTGTAAGTAAAACCCTGCCTGGTAGTGCTGGCACTAGCTTACATGTCCAGGTTTACAAACCTTTGATTACTGGTTTCCATATGTGTGTTCTGAAGATGGCTGTTAGCAATGGCTGCCAAACGATCTCTGTCATTCTCATGAAGAATGCTCTTGCTGTTCTTGTCATTAAGTAATTCTCGAATCACTCCAATCTGACGATCCTGATTAAAGTAAACAAGCACATAAACTTATACAATGATTGTCCTAGGATTTTTCTTAAATTGGTGTAATTACAGCTGTCTTTGGCCTTGCATCAAGTACTTTCCGACATGCCATCTTATCAGTACATTTCATGTAAAATTAAACACACTTTACAAACAGCGGAAAGCAGATGTTTGTGTGACCTTTTTTCTTCTTCCTAAACTTATCTGAGGTGAAATTTAACCTTTACAAAGTCAAAACTGGCTGATTCTCCTCCATAGAAACTCAGCATCATCATCATCCTCCTCGCTCCACCTGATCTTGTTGATTGCTTTTTACTAAGTTTTTGACTAGTTACAGTAAATGATGATCTCCAAAAGTTTTCTTTTTTTTTTTTCAATCGGTAATGCTAATGGTAATTGTCAGCATTTTCACTTCATATACACTATTTGATTACTTTAACACTTTCCGTGCGTTTGGTCGATATAGCGACTCTTCCAGTATCCCGAAGCTACCGTATGGTCATTATAGTGACAATTGTTTGTTTCAATAAAACAAGTGGTGTAACACTTAGATTGTACATATTTCGTCCGCGATTCCGGTGACACTTTTCAAAATGGCGAAAGAGTGCCTAGTTATGAGCGATAAAAAGGAAGAGAAAGACCGAAATTTTTCAATTTTTGATGATGTAGATAGAAGTATGGACATGGCCTGTGACCATCCCACTGCTCTTAAATGTATCCCAAGTAGATCTAGACATATTTAGACGACTGGAGAAGTAGTTAGGAGTTATTTCAGACATTAATTTAGCGAGAATGCAAAATAGAATCAGAATACGAGATCGACAAGTAGATCTACACATCTCAGATGGTAAGTAGGGGTAAGTAGTGCAGATCTAGATCTAGCCGATGGTGAGCTGGCCACAATCAGTGTCTAAAAACACCACATTACTTCCTTTTTTCCTAAAAAAACTCTGCATTTATGAAGTTTTCATACATTTAGTTATACTTTGAAACATAATAAGTATACGGAAGTACATGGAAATACTGTTTTCCATTCCATTTTACAACTATGCCCCCTAGCATATCAAGACCCGCGTTTTTACTCCCGCACTCCACGACACGGCCGTGTTTCTTCCTAACGCACGGGAAGAGTTAATCAGCACACTGCACTAAAATGTACAAGTTGCTGGCTTAAATACTTCAAAGACAACACACAGTTCTGCATCACTACTGTTTCCTACGTTGCAGCACAGATCTAACTTTTGTCAAGACATCTGCATTGCTGGTCATCTGTCTCTAACTCTCTACATCCTACAAACCTGCATGATAACAAATTAGAAAATATGGCAACTGCCTGAGCATCCTACAAACTTGCATGATAACAAATTAGAAAATATGGCAACTGCCTGAGCATCCTACAAACTTGCATGATAACAAATTAGAAAATATGGCAGTTCTAAGGACTGTTATTGCTGGAAGTGGAGTGGAGGATATGCTCTCCACTTCAATGGCGTGCATCTCAAACAGCCTCTGACAGTCAAGTCCAGCTCCTGGCCTTCTCATGGCAGAACTGTTTAAACTGACAGGAGAAGGGGTGAAGGCAAATATCTGGTGCCTGAAAACCAGACACTTCAGGTAGATGAGAGTCATGTTTGGTAACTCATCTACCGCTGCTGGCGAGATTCTTCAGTTGCTGTGCGTAGAGTGGGGCTCCTCCCGCCCAATGAAGAAAGGTGCAAATGGAGCTGCCATGCGGCACCACTGTGGAAAAGGTGAAAGAAAGGAATAAGCGAAGTAAACAATAGTCAAATCACGGCACCTCAGTCATATCCTAAACACACCCATACTGGGATAATATGCCTAAACCGGCTCAACCCAGGGGTGGAAGTCACTAGTGGCGAGGATTAACCTCCTGGACAAAAGCTCCGTCCTGGTCACAACTAGGTAGGGTAGTGGCCATGACCACAAAATGCTGTCGGAGACACTGGACCAGGGCAGTCTATATAGGCAACCACCTCTCACCCAGCAGGGATGTCTGTGTATCCTAATCACAGCAAGGTCTTCTGGTGAGAAAGTCCAACGCTGGACTAGATGGGCAACCACCTCTCACCCGGCGGTGATACACAGGTATCTCAAAACACATCGAGGTTTCCAGTGAGAAAGTCCAACTCTGGACTGGATGGGCTACCACCTCTCATCCAGCGGGGATATACTAATATCCAAAACACGCCGAGGTTTTCCAGTGAGAAAGTCCAACTCTAGATCAAAATGGTGCAACGAAAACCAAGGTGTCATGCAACCCCGCTTATGAGACCCACCAAGAATACAGGCTCAAGCTGTGCGATACTCTGAACCTCTTGTGGTCCTCTAGGGGATCTCATATGGTCTTTATGGGGACCACATGGGGGACCATGGGACCTATAGAGGACCACAGGTTATTCAGTAGGGTCACAGGGAGGTCTTGGTGGTAGAAGCAAATGAAGAAGAAGAAGAGAAGAAAATATGGCAACTGCCTGAGCATCCTACAAACTTGCATGATAACAAATTACAAAATATGGCAACTGCCTGAGCATCCTACAAACTTGCATGATAACAAATTACAAAATATGGCAACTGCCTGAGCATCCTACAAACCTGCACGATAACAAATTACAAAATATGGCAACAACATGGCAGAAAGTTGCACCTAAACTCCATCTACTCAAAAGATTTTCATCCATGTTTCGCATACCATATCTTCCTTCTCTCTCTCGGCTGCTTTCCTCCTCTGTAGTTCATACTCAGCTTGCATTCTGTTATTTAAATAAAAATATAAATTTGGATCTGACATTCATCATAAAATCTGGAGTGAGATAAGGCTGTGCACTATCTCCCTTACTATTCATAAAATACGCTGACAACATCTGCAAAGAAGCTAACATATGTACTAAAAATTCCACCGCAAAACTGCCCAACTCCAGAAACGATGCCGATAAATCCACAAACCCTCCTGAAAACATCCCCAATCATCATCATCATCATCGACTTTCACTCCCTTGAGAGCATGGGCCATTTATAAAGGCTCTCCAGTCATCCCTGTTCTTGGAATTATTCAGCTTCCTTTCAGCAAGAGAAGAAATCTAAACAAAGATCTTCCTAGACAACCAGCCCCTGAAACAAGTGAAACATTTCAAATACCCAGGTAGCATACTATCATACTCAGGGAAAACTGACGCTGAGACTGAGAACAGATGCAATAAAGCAAATCAAGTCATTGGACAAATGACACATTTACTGAAAAACACATACATCACAACTAAAACAAAAAGGGCATTGTACAACACAGTTTTCCTCCCAACTCTATGCTATCAATGTCAAACATGGAGACTAACAGCCAAGAACAAAAGAAAAATGATCACAACAGAAATGAGATGTTTAAGGGAATACTAAATGTGACAAGAAGAGACTAAATAAGAAATAACACCATCAGGGCAATGGCTGGAGTAACACTAGTATTATATTACATCAAGAAACAGCAAGTCAATTTGTTTGGCTATGTTACAGGGTTACCATCAGACAGTATATCACAGACAACATTCACACTAAGATTTGTAGGTAGCAGGAAGAGGCTGTCCATGCAAGAGATTGAGAGAAGAGATTACAAAAGTGTTAAATATTCCATTATATGAAGCAAATTCCCCTGGGAACAGCTGTGTTAAGAACACACTTATCTTAACATAGTCTTTGTGAAACAGAGAATATCAGATCTGACTGCTTAAATAACTGATCCGCTCCTGTAGCAACCAACACTGTTATTGTTATTGTTATAAAGTATAATGTTCCCTTTGTATAAGGCAGAATTTTTAGGGAACAAAAACTTTTTGTAAAATAGAGGGAACATAGAAATCTACTAGCAGCCTCTTGTCTACTATAAGAGTGTCAGATAACTTGGAGAAAATGCTCTGTACGTTAAGAAAACCCACTCGTTTGTGGGAAAAATGACAGAGACAAAATAGCCCTCCTAGGATAGAAGGCGCTCCAGCTTTTGGCACAGCACACTCTTCAACAGATGGAGCTGAGATCTTGGCCTGGGGCAGCGCTGGGCTGGTGGATGAATAGGGACATATAAATCAGTAGGTGAGGAAAATCTGATGGAAAGTGACAAGTCCAGGACGTTACACGCCCTATGGGTCTCTACAACAATGGCTATCAGAATGAGGCAAACAAAGCACCCAGCAGACTACTGGTGCATGAAATGGGCATCGTTAAAGAATCCATCTGATCCCTCATTCCAAAACATAGTCTCTCCATGAAACTGTGGCAAAGCCATCGGGCTGGCCGGTGTTACAATCAGGGAAAGGCCCCTTGGATATGACTTAGGACAAAACCCCAATATGAAAATGTCAGAAACAAAAAAGAAAACTATACGAGCCCAGATGTCACCTCATAAAAGGTCCGTGCCAGGTGGTGTCGTCGTCCTACCCTGAGCAAAATTTCGGGGGGGGGGGGGGGGGGGGCGCGGTGCGGCACGACTCTTCTTGAGAAATGACATCCAAGAAGAAGTTAAAAAAACAGAAAGTGCAATGAGAATGACATCCAAGAGATAACAGTATGACATGATGGACTGCGGTACACTCTGTATAATGTTTACTGTTCCCCAAATTCTAAAAGTCAGATCAACATACACAGCAAATTAAGACATGCAGAAAACCATCAGTGCAGGAAATTTTAATGCACATCTACCATCACTAGGATACAAAGACCAAAACCATATGGAAAACAACATTGAAAAGCTATGCAACACCAGCAACATGATAATATTGCAAGACTCCTCCTCCCCACCAACACTCCTCCACAGAGCCACTGGATGCATATCAGAGCTGATCTCACCATTGTCTAAGCAGACATCCATAATGATTGTACTCTGAGAGTACTTGATGACATAGGAAGCGACCATCACCCCCCCCCATCCTTTAACAAATTTCTCACACACAAAACCAAAGACCACACAAACCCCCTTGCTGGAGTTATAGAAAAGCAGATTAGGAAAAATTCAGAACACAAACAGATGAAAACCTATCAAAATTAAATGACAACACAGACACTGACACACTCTACACCAACATAATCCAAGCCATACTTGCCTACAAAGCAATCCCCCGAGGATGCAGAAAGAAATATAACCTCTTCTAAACAAAATATCTGGAAGACTTACTCAAAAAACAAAACAAAAACAAAAGAGTAGCCAGGAAGAAAGCAGAGAAAAACCTACTTGGAATGAATAATGATGATGAGTCTACCCTGCTGATAATACCATCTTTCAGTCTTATCTTCTTGCATCCTTTCCGTGACACTAAACATCACATAGGGCCCACATGGCAGTTTGCCAAGATTTTTTTTGTTTGTTTTCCACTTGATAGCTTGTTTGGGGATCCTTTGATTGTTTCTTTTCATCACATGACCGACATATATCAATCCTCTTTTTCTGATCACCCATAAGACAGGTTGTTGTTCATGTGTCTTATTTCTGATTTGTTCTTGAATTCGTTCAGGATTAATGGTCTTTGCTTTTCAATATGTTCTTCAAGCATTACTCCTAGAGTAATGATCTGGTCGAGACAGCATCTCCCTTTTCAAAATCCTGCCTGTTCTTCTCTCATGGCAGCATCCACTAGATCTTGAACTCTCTTCAGAATAACTTAGCGAAATACTTTTGACACAACTGATTGTAAGGTTACTCCTCTCCAGTTACTGCAATCACTAATGTTGCTTTTTTCCTGTATTTATCAATGATTCCTTTTTTCCATTTGGAAGGGACTTTTTCTTATTTCCAAACTTTATTAAACATTCTCTGTGGTTGGTCTACACAAATGATAATACCATCTTTCAGCCAACATAGCTGATAATACCATCTTTCAGTCTACCCAGCTGATACTACCATCTTTCAGCCTACACAAATTAATAATACCTAACATCTATAACAAATGCTATGAACATCTAATCTGTGTAGCAATATTCAACAAAATGATGTTCCTTCAGTTATTTTATATACTTTTATATGACACAGTAAACAAAACAGCAAAGAACTGTATGACATTTTGCCATTTATCTCTTAACTTAAACTATCACAAACATATCACATTAGTTTAATAACACCGTATAATGCACACAATCAGAACAAATAAAAATTCAAATAAAATGTTCGCCTTCCACTCTTATCCACAAGTTCAAGTACAAATCTCTGACATTCAGATCCTGACGACCCCCAACCCAACCCACCCATGCACTCAACAATGTAACAGACAATTTTACACAATTTCAAACCTCTACTTGTTAAACAAATTGTAGTGCACTAATAGCATTCTGTAATGTATGCTGTCTACTTTATATTTGTCTAAACCCTAGGGCTATGAGGAAAGCACATATTTTACACAGGCCTATAGTCCATATCAAACAGACACTAACAAAATCTCAACTAACACTCATAAATTTTACATGAGGTGAGAAGGTACTTCTAAGGTGATGTAAAAAAAAATGTTACATTCTGTTTCTTACCTGGCATGTTTAAGCTGTGTCTCCAGTGACGCTGCGTGTGATTCACTTCTCTTCAACTTCTCCCCAAGACTCTCACATTTCTGCTCTACACTCAGCCACTTCTTGCGGTTCTCATCCTCATTCATTGCAAATGCAAGAAATTCTGGAACATTCAATATATGGCACAAACTCTGCAACATTCAGAATATGCAACAAATTCTGGAACATTGAAAATATATGTTAAAGATGAAAAAAATGTCAAATGTTTAATATGTAAAATATACTACATACCACAGTTTCAGTCTACTCCATGACAGGTGTGCCAACATATTTTATTATAACTATGGTTGTGTTATACGCCATAGAGGTAGGGTTTTTTTTCCCTCCATATTACTATCTTGCCGTGAAAACTGAATCACTTCTGCAACCAGTCTTGAAGCTATATCTGACATAAGTTAGAATACGCGGGGCGTTCATAAAGTAATGCACCACACAGTTTTTTTTTCAGCTAATAATGACGACAGAAGCATGAAATTTTGCACTTATGGCCTCCCTAACCGTTGAAATGGAGCGTGTTAGCAACTTGCCATATAAGCAGCGAATTATGATAGAATTTCTCATTGCAGAGAAGGAAACTGAACATTCACAAGCATCTATGTGATGTGTATGGACATTTTGCAGTCGACAGGAGTACAGTCAGTCACTGGGTAGAGAATCAGAGAATCAATAAGCCACAGCCACCAAGGCAGAAATGTTGAAATGCGCTGAGGGCATTATTCTTATAGACAGCCGTATCATTACTCAACAATTGGCCTTAACTCAATCCGCGCTATTGGTCGCAGTAGCGACATTTCCGGTATCCCGAAGCTACCGTATGATCGATATAGTGATAATTTTAATTCTCGAAAGCACTCCAATCCACCTTTTGCTTTGAATGTTAACTGCACATGTCAGAAATAACCTTCTTCCTGTTTACTCAGCATGGGCGGGAAACGGACATTTTCTGAAGCTTTGTGTTCATTTTTTGTGCAAATTTTCAAAGTATATCCAACTTTGGACACGCCCTTTGACATGGTAGATTTTACCGAATGTACCTCCCGTAGCTCTAGACCTGTTAGAAAGAGTACAATAGCTTTTAAAGATATGTTAGCGACAATAACTGGTAGGAAAAGTGTCATCAGATTGTGTGTAACAAGTGGATATTTACAGCTCTTGGTAAGTAGACAACAATTAGTTTGGTGTTTTAGAGATTTTTTTTTTTTTGGGGAGGGGCCTAATATTTTGTCTAATTTTCTCACCAGTTATTTTTTCCTACAAAAACTATACATTTTGGAACCTTCATTCATTTACCTTTTTTTAAATGTATATTTAGTACTTTTAAAACATGGAAATAATATTTTAAATTCACTTTTTCAACTATACCCCTCAATTTTCTAAACACCCACGCATTTTGCTCCGCACACAATGGTACGTCCGCGTTTTCCCGCGAGCACGGGAAGAGTTAAAGCTGTCAGTCAGCAATGATATTTCAAATGCAGTTATAAAAGCTCTCTGATTTTCAAAGGTTTGCACAAGATGGGTTCCTCGAAGTCTCATAAATGACCATAGATTGCAAAGGAAAGCAATTTCTTCTGAATTGTTGGAACATTTCAATGCTGAGGGAGAGAACTTTTGGCTAAGATCTAACAGGTGATGAAACCTGGGCACATCATTTTGAACCTGAGACAAGAGTCAATGGAGCGGCATCATCCGCAATCACCACAAAGAAAGAAACTCAAGACAACTCCTACAACTGCAAAGGTCATGGTCCTGTTCCCTCTAAGCTGTGCACCTGAATGGCCATGCACAGAAAAAATTCATACAGCGCACAAAATTTTTGGAGCCAGCCAAAAATGAAAATGCTACTTTTATTTTCCAGTTTCCAGATGTTACTCAGTGCTTTAATTGTCAACACAAAAAATACAATGATGGTACATATTTTTCCTTTACTGTTTCTTTCTTGTTGAGATATGACTTTCGGACTGGATGTTTCAACTGGTCTTTTATCGCATAGTTTTGGTAATACTGTAGCAGAATCACCGAATAAGTAAACAAAGAAATTATCATTGCAATTAACTAAATACCAGTAACTGAAAAATACAGCAGGTTTACCCTGTTATTAAATGTCCAGGCCTTTTACATTGTGTGTGCGCACACACACACACAGTAACTGTAACACACACGCACATTTGCAAACAATATTTTTTTGCATATGAGCTGAACATTTTGCACACAGACTGCAAACTCTTAGAAGGAACATTGGTCATGATCACTGTTTTTTGGGACATTGAAGGTGTGATTCTTGTGGATAGTATGCCAAGAGGAGAGACAATCAATTCGCAAGCTTACATTAAGACACTGAAAAAACTCAAATTTTTTGCACAGTTCAGCTGCACATATCATAGCAGAATCAGCAGACCTGTGCGTCCTCACACAAGTCTGGCAACACGGGAAGCAATCACCAAATTGGGTTGAA
Source organism: Achatina immaculata (assembly GCA_009760885.1). Taxonomy (NCBI): domain Eukaryota; kingdom Metazoa; phylum Mollusca; class Gastropoda; order Stylommatophora; family Achatinidae; genus Lissachatina; species Lissachatina immaculata. The sequence goes on along the minus strand of CM019717.1, from coordinate 37,445,553 downwards.
CTGTACTATCCCATCCACCGTATAATCCCAATTTGACACCCTCTGATTACCATCTGTTTGGTTCGCTTAAAGATGCACTCCGAGGGGGTAAGATTTGAAGATGACGAAAGAGTGAATCATGTAGCGATGGAATGGTTACATAATCAAGAGAAAATCTGGTACGGACTAGGAATACACACACTTGTTTCACACTGGCGTAAAGCCATACACGTTGATAGGGATTATGCTGAATAATACCGATGTTTACATGACATATCCATGTATATTATGTATAAATTTCACGCTTTTTGAATAAACAGCTCCTGAGAAAAACAATGAGGTGCATTACTTTCTGAACGCCCCTCGCATTTTCACTGTGTGTCACTGCACACACAGCTAGAGCAACACAATTTTTTGGAAGAAATTTTCGCAAATCGCATAATATCTCATGGAATTTGGCCTGTTCGTTCTCCAGATCTAAATCCATTCGATTATTATCTATGGGGTTTCTTGAAAGGAAATGTTTACAAAAATAATGTACAAACAATTGAGGATCTGAAAGAAGCAATCAGAATTACCATTATACATACACACACATACATACATTCACATATACTCACACATACATACAGATGTACATACACACACACATATAAATATACATATTGTGTGTGTATGTAACAAAGTGTGACAGTAGTGAGATACCTGTCAGTCATTTGCATGTCCCTTGAAGAACTTTGCCTCCCTAGCTCTCCTGTAGGCCTCTCGGTTGTAAGCAAGATGTCCTGCTGATGATGCGTCCATTTGCAGATTATCAATCATGTCTTACAGCCACCATGGCCTTGGTCTTCCTCTCTACCTTTATCCCATTATGTACCATTCCAAGATGGTCTTCTCCAAATTATTATATTTAATGTGTTCAAAATATTTTAGTTTTCTCTCTTTAATCCTCTTTATTAGCCAGCCCTCTTCAATATTAAGTTCTTGTAGTATGGATATATTTGTTCTTTTTTGCGTCCATGATATTTGAATAACTCTTCTGTAGCATTTATATTCAACGGCATTTATGTTTTTCTCAGCTGTTTTGTTAAGTGTCCAGGTCTTGCAGGCATATGTTGCGATGGGAAAGATGCATGCCCTTAAAAGAGATATCTAACTAGTACATATTGTGTATATGTAACAAAGTCTGACAGCCATAGGACATGTAACAAGTATTCAAACATACCAGCCTCACAGCTAGACTGTAGCACTCTTTCCTTGCGCATCAGATCGTCAAACTGTGCGACAAGCGACAGACTTGTTTCCACCTAAATAAATAAAACATTTGTGGCTAAAGTTTCATTTTTGTTGGTCTCCATGACAAACTTTTATCAAACATCTCCGTTCACGATATCCGATTTTAATTATGTATGGCAGCCACAACATAATGTGAGTATGAAGCAATAGCATGTGAATACAATGAGAATGTTAAGAATTAGAACAATGACATGTGAATACAATGTGAATGTCAAGAATCAGAACAATGGCATGTGAATACAACGTGAATGTTAATAATTAGAACAATGGCATGTGAATACAATGTGAATGTTAAGAATTAGAACAATGACATATGAATACAATGTGAATGTCAAGAATTAGAACAATGGCATGTGAATACAATGTGAATGTCAAGAATTAGAACAATGGCATGTGGATACAATGTGAATGTCTAGAATTAGAACAATGGGATGTGAATTCAATGTGAATTAGAATAATGAGCTGAGGACAGTGTGAACGACAAGAAACAACAAAGACATGGGGGTATAATGTGAACAAGTTCTGAATTACACACAGGAAATGATGAAAATAAAGAGAAAACTTAAAACTGAATGCAGATGTTGCCAGAACTTCAGTTTAATAAATAAAAAAAAACATTTCATATCAGATTTAAACATCAGGCTTCCCGCACTTTCAAAAGGACAATTTATCTTCATATAAAAACAGTTAACCAAAAACATTTAGGCTAAATATTAGGTTTTAAAAGACGTATTCAATCTTCAGCACGCTTCTCATAACTTCTCTTGGTGAGTTTGCTTTTCCTTGCTTCTAGTATCTTGTATGGGCTTGCTTCCATGTCTGATGATATGCTGATACACCTGCCTACATTTATAAATGTATTTTCTAGTCACAGACATGCATGTTTTCTCAAGCACCTGGAAAAGCATCCAGAATAATGTAATCATCACAGGACAGGTATTGTACTAAATGTCACTTCAACTGGTATCTAAGTAGCTAGATGGTTGGTGCATCTGTCTCTAATTTCAAAGGTGGGTGATTCAAGTCCAGCTGCTGGCACCCCAGGCATTCCACTGAAGAGATAACTACCTCGCTTTTCTTGTAGTAGGGCTAACAAAGGCAGGCAGGTGTAATGCTGACAGGTCAAGGAAAATATGGGCACTAACACAATATCCCTCAGATGTTTGTATTACATGAAAAAGCCTTTAATAACTTATGATCTGAAATTGTGAATTCAGCTGTAATAATATCACTGTAGAATTCAATAATTGCAATTTAGTTCAGTAGCTTACTTGAAACTTGACATTCATTACATGTCAACAAATGATAATTATAGATGACAGAATTATAGAACAAAGGAAAGAAGTATTTTCAAAACATGTTGAATTTAAGTATAAATCTCTCCAGCTCTTAATATACAGAATGTATATGCACAAAGATTTTGAAGTTGGTTTCTTTCAGCACCTGTCAAAACCTTTTACAGCTACATGGCCCCACTTTCAGATGTGAGATAAAAACTTTTTTTTTAACGTAGGACTCACCCGTCAAATGGTTACTACAAAGAGACGGTCATAATCTGTTGCGACAGCCGTGTGAATGGTGCTGACAGTTCTCGGTTGCCTTTAGCTACACTAAAAACAGTGACACCTAGAGAACATCTAGTGTTCACCTTACATCTTGCTGTTGTTTGAATGAAACAAAGTTTTCGTTGAATAACCCCGGCACTTGTTTTCGAGGATGTTTTCTTTTAGAAAATACATCCATTTCTTTGCCGCTCAAACCCAAACAGTAGCCGCACTTATCTTTGTTAATTGTCAAATGTAAAATAAGATTTAAGAAGCTGAACTGTGGCAAATTACCTTGGTTTTCTTGAGCGTCATCATTAAGTATTGGTGAAGATTTGAAAAAAAAAAAAAGTCTTTGCTCAAACAACGATCACAGACTCGTCTTCTCCACCCGCTTCGACTTTGAAAACGCTCACACAGAACCGACCAATCAAAAGGCAGCTTTTTTTTTAACCAGGGGGAACTACTCTAATATCGCCTTCATCACAGTTATCTTTTCCTAAAAAAAAACAAAAAAGGCTACGACAGAGCCGGACTTTGATACTTAACTGGCGCGGAAGACGAGCATGATCACCAAGGTGGTGGTCCTTCTGTCCAGGCCAAGACCCTCAGCACCGCCAAGTGCTACAGTTATCCAGCAGCGCCATTCCATGTTTTAAAGGAATAAAAGCAAGAAAGAAAAAAAAAGTCAGAGGAGAGGAAAAACAAAGTTTTTTTTTTAACCACGAGATGCCCAAGGCCTGCCCTGCACACAGAATGCCGGGGGGGGGGGGGGTGGGGTCGAGGTCCACATCTCGTTACGGGTAGGCCCGGGCTACAGTACCACCATGGCCTGTTGGTTTCGTCGTCAAAAAAAAAAGTTTGATATACAACACATGTAGCATAGTCCCTTGTATATTATGGTTGTATAATTATTATTTAATAATAATATTATTTTATAAATAATAATATTATTTAATAATACAAAAGAATGAGACTGGTTGTTCAGTTATCTGCCTTATCTCAGCGTTGTTCTTGAATTCGTTTCACTTTTATCCCTTCTTACATCCTTCCCGTGCCGTTAAACGTCACATAGGGCTCGCATAGTTGTTTGCCAAGTTTTTCTGCTCTCGGCGAGTCTTCATCGAGGGATGTTATGCCCACTAAACTGGCTTCTCTTAACAATGTCCTCTTTAGAGTTTCACGTGGTCGACCTCTTTTTCTTCGGCCTGTTGTGCTCCACTTGATAGCTTGTTTTTGGTATTCTCTGTTTCTTATCACGTGGCCTACATATTTACCTTCTAGCTAATCCCTGAAACCTACGACATGAAAGAGATAGTGGACTTGGATAATTGACAGTTGAACTGACGGATTTGATATAACTGGCAGGTGAGGCATATTTGCTCATCTTAGGACACGGCTGCACACGGTTTTGAAAAAAGGGAGTGAACTGACTCACCCCAAAACCGAATCATTAATTACCAGCTGACCGATAAAAAGAACTAGAGGTGTGTCATATTGAACAACTGACTTACGACATATACGCCAGGCATGCAGTTTAGAAAGAGGAAGAGAAGAGAAGGATAACAAGAGATACATAGAACAGAGACGACAGAGGATAGAAAAAGAACCAAAAAGGATGGACAAAGAGAATAACAGAGGGGAACAGGAGATAGAATTGTTCACGAGTTGTTGACCTAATGCAGTGTGAACACTTTCGGTCAGTCTGTGTAGAAAATAACCCTACAGTTTGATTTTATGAACAATGATTATGTGCTTCAATGATGAAATCAACGAATTGTATGTCCTATTACACCTTATTCCAAGTGATGTTGTCGACAATACATCTGTGACCTTATTTGTCAGAATTAATGGAATCAGTGAACTTTCCAAGGGATTTATACTAGACCACAGATAGCTCGAGTGTGTATGAATATAGTAACAGGCAACAATTAGTGTATAAGTACAAGTGTTTACAACTATACACGGGGCCACTGCAGTAAAGCTGTGATAGCAACATGTATAAACTAGGAAAAAAGTAGAATCAGCTTTATTATTTAATGAGTTTTATATGATTAGACATCGAAAAAATCGTCCACTAAGCTCCACTCCCTTCTCACTTGTTACACATAGCTCAGAACCTCCTCACAGCATCACATTACACCCCTCTACTCTAACTATAATCACATAGTTCACCTTCTCACAACTAGATTACTATTTTATCACTCTCTCTCTCCTCCACGGTTTCCCCACCCACAACCCTCAGTTACGACCCACCTATCACACATCCCAAGTCTCCATTTAAATACTCTCTACACTCCACCATGTGCATATCTGACACAACGTCGGACAAGCAACAGCTTCTTACAAGTTACAGCTAAGTGCTCTATTCATTTTATTTGATTTTTTTTTTAACACAGCATTCTTGTGAATTTATATTTTATCTCTTCTCTCTCTATTTCTTTGTCCTGTGTGTTTTTGTATGATTAAGGCTCTCGTCAAAACGTCACAACCGTGTACTCATTAAGTAATAAAGCTGTTCCTACTTTTGTCCTGGTCTATATATTTATATATGGAAATGGAGAGATGCCATCTAGACATACTGGGCATCAGCGAAATGCGATGGCCAGAAGCAGGTAAAAGATCGGCGGAAAATGGTAAGTTAATAATACATTCAGGCAGAAATGACGGTAAAATCCGGGACGGAGTGGGCATTATTATGTCAAATGTAGCTGCAAAGAGCCTTGTAGAATGGGAACCAGTGAACAGTCGTATAATAAGAGCACGATACAACCTACGACACGGAAGAATGACAATAATACAGTGTTATGCACCCACGAATGATGCAGATGATGACGTGAAAGACGACTTCTGTCACCAACTACAACAAATCATCAACAAAGTCACTAAACACGACATCCTAATTGCTATGGGGGGCTTCAATGCTAAGGTAGGGAAGGATAATACCGACGTTGAAAAAGTGATGGGGAAAGAAGGAATTGATATGGTTAATCAGAATGGAGAAAGATTAATTGAAGTATATCCAACAGAGGGCATGGTCATTGGAGGCACAATATTCCCACACAAAGAGATACATAAAACAACGTGGATATCTCCAGATGATAGAACTAGAAACCAGATAGACCATTTTTGTATTAGAAAGCAATACAGAACATCTCTCATGGATGTAAGGGCTTATAGGGGTGCAGATGTCAACAGTGATCACAACCTGTGCATAGGGAAAATAAAACTAAAATTGAAAAGTCAACACAAGAAATCAGTACACAGAAAGATAAACAGCCACAGCCTACAAGAAGAAAATACTAACATTAATTTCAATCAGGAACTTGCAAATCATTCCAAAACACCCAGTGAAGTCAAGGAGATAGGTATAGATGAATTATGGAATTCTTACAGCACAGCCATAATCACAGCAGCAAAAGCAAGCGCTGGACTGGAAAAACAAAATAGAAAAGCATGGATATCAAATAAAACATGGAAGTATATACATGAAAGATGAGCAGTCAAATTAGACATGTTGAATGCAAAAACAGATCATGAAAGAGATTTGGCAAAAGCAAAATACAAAGAAACAGACAAGAAAGTAAAAAGTTCAGCTAGAAGGGATAAAAGAGAATACATAGACAATATGGCGAAAGAGGCAGAAAAAGAAGCAAAAACAGGAGACAGCAAAACTTTATATAACATACAAAAGAGGCTAACAGGTACTATTACATCTAAAGAAAGACCAATCCTTAGCAAAACTGGAAAATTCTTAACATCAAATAAAGACCAAAAGCAAAGATGGGCTGAACACTTCCAAGAAATACTCAATCAACCACACCCAAAAGAATTGTTAAACCTTGAAACTGACTTACCAGCCCCACAACTAAATGTCAACCTAGATGAAATTAAATTGCATGACATTGAAACAGCAGTGAATTTAATGGCTAACAACAAAGCTGCAGGTGAAGATGAAATAACAGCCGAGATGCTAAAAGCTATCAATAGTGACAACATGAGACAACTACAGAGAATATTTAACAAGATTTAGAAAGAAGAAAAGGTCCATTCTAATTGGAAGAAAGGAATCATTGTTAAAATACCAAAAAAAGGCAACCTTAGTGACTGTAACAACTGGAGAGGAGTAACCTTAATATCAGTTGTGTCAAAAGTATTTTGCAAGGTCATTTTGAATAGACTCAAAGATATAGTGGATACTGCAATGAGAGAAGAACAAGCAGGATTTCGAAAAGGGAGAAGCTGTCTCGACCGGATCTTTACTCTCAGAATAATACCTGAAGAACATATTGAAAAGCAGAAACCATTAATACTGAACTTCATAGATTTTAAAAAGGCATTTGATAGCATACACAGAGATTCATTATGGAGAATTTTATGTCTATATGGAATACCATCTAAAATTGTCAACATCATTAAGGACTTATACAATGGATATGTTTGTGCAGTCAAGACAGAAGAAGGAATGAGTGAATGGTTCCAGACTGAAACAGGTGTGAAACAAGGATGTATACTGTCTCCTTTACTTTTTGGAATTACAATAGACTTCATAATGAAAAAATGCTGCACAGGTAACACAGGTATTGACTGGGTACATGGGACCCAACTAGAAGATCTTGATTTTGCTGATGACATAACTCTTATCAGTAATAATGTGAATTTCATGCAAGAAAAAACAGATATCCTGTCTTCACTGGCTAGCAAAATAGGACTTGAAATTAACAAGGACAAAACAAAAATAATGAAAATTCCTCTCAATCAAAATGGAAAAATACACATAGAAGGGACAGATATTGAAGAAGTCAATCTATTTGCATACCTTGGTAGCTACATAGACCAGGATGGTGACACTAGAAAGGAAGTTAGGATCATAATTGCAAAAGCAGCATCAATCTTCAAGAATCTTGAGAACATATGGAATTCAAAAGTTATAAGCATAAAAACCAAGTTAAGACTATTCAATTCAAATGTAATATCCACCTTCATTTATGCGTGCGAAAACTGGAAAACAACTAAAGAAATAGAAAAGAAATTAGACTTTTTTGAAAACAAATGCCTAAGGAAAATACTCGGCATCAAGTGGAATGAATTCAAGAACAATGCAGAGATAAGACAGATGACTGAACAACAACCAGTCTCATGGGTGATCAGGAAAAGGAGATGGACATATGTTGGTCACTTGATGAGAAGAAATGATCAGAGAATCCCAAAACAAGCTATCAAGTGGAACACAACAGGCCGAAGAAAAAGAGGCAGACCACGTGAAACTCTGAAGAGGACATTATTAAAAGAGGCCAAATTAACAGGTATAAAATCCTTTGATGAGGTTGAAAGACTCGCCGAAGACAGGAAAAATTGTCAAACTACTTTGCGAGCCCTATGTGACGTTTAACGGCACGGGAAGGATTGTTCTTGAATTCATTCCACTTGATGCCGAGTATTTTCCTTAGGCATTTGTTTTCAAAAGAGTCTAATTTCTTTTCTATTTCTTCAGTTGTTTTCCAGCTTTCGCATGCATAAATGAGGGTGGATATTACATTTGAATTGAATAGTCTTAACTTGGTTTTTGTGCTTATAACTTTTGAATTCCATATGTTCTCATGATTCTTGAAGATTGATGCTGCTTTTGCAATTATGATCCTAACTTCCTTTCTAGTGTCACCATCCTGGTCTATGTAGCTACCAAGGTATGCAAATTGATTGACTTCTTCAATATCTGTCCCTTCTATGTATATTTTTCCATTCTGATTGAGAGGAATTTTCATTATTTTTGTTTTGTCCTTGTTAATTTCAAGTCCTATTTTGCTAGCCAGTGAAGACAGGATATCTGTTTTTTCTTGTATGAAATTCACATTATTACTGATAAGAGTTATGTCATCAGCAAAATCAAGATCTTCTAGTTGGGTCTCATATACCCAGTCAATACCTGTGTTACCTGTGCAGCATTTTTTCATTATGAAATCTACTGTAATCCCAAAAAGTAAAGGAGACAGTATACATCCTTGTTTCACACCTGTTTCAGTCTGGAACCATTCACTTATCCCTTCTTCTGTCTTGACTGCACAAACATATCCATTGTATAAGTCCTTAATGATGTTGACCTTTTTACATGGTATTCCATATAGACTTAAAATTCTCCATAATGAATCTCTGTGTATGCTATCAAATGCCTTTTTAAAATCTATGAAGTTCAGTATTAATGGTTTCTGCTTTTCAATATGTTCTTCAGGTATTATTCTTAAAGATCTGGTCAAGACAGTTTCTCCCTTTTCGAAATCCTGCTTGTTCTCTCATTGCAGTATCCACTATATCTTTAAGTCTATTCAAAATGACCTTGCAAAATACTTTTGACACAACTGATATTAAGGTTACTCCTCTCCAGTTGTTAGTCACTAAGGTTGCCTTTTTTTGGTATTTTAACAATGATTCCTTTCTTCCAATTAGAATGGACCTTTTCTTCTTTCTAAATCTTGTTAAACATTCTCTGTAGTTGTCTCATGTTGTCACTATTGATAGCTTTTAGCATTTCGGCTGTTATTTCATCTTCACCTGCAGCTTTGTTGTTAGCCATTAAATTCACTGCTGTTTCAGTGTCATGCAATTTAATTTCATCTAGGTTGACATTTAGTTGTGGGGCTAGTAAGTCAGTTTCAAGGTTTAACAATTCTTTTGGGTGTGGTCGATTGAATATTTCTTGGAAGTGTTCAGCCCATCTTTGCTTTTGGTCTTTATTTGATGTTAAGAATTTTCCAGTTTTGCTAAGGATTGGTCTTTCTTTAGATGTAATAGTACCTGTTAGCCTCTTTTGTATGTTATATAAAGTTTTGCTGTCTCCTGTTTTTGCTTCTTTTTCTGCTTCTTTTGCCATAATGTCTATGTGTTCTCTTTTATCCCTTCTAGCTGAACTTTTTACTTTCTTGTCTATTTCTTTGTATGTTGCTTTCACCAGATCTTTTCCAAGATCTGTTTTTGCATTCAACATGTCTAATTTGACTGCTCGTCTTTCATGTATATACTTCCATGTTTTATCTGATATCCATGCTTTTTTATTTTCTTTCAGTCCAGCGCTTGCTTTTGCTGCTGTGCTGTAAGAATTCATCTACACTTATCTCCTTGACTTCACTGGGTGTTTTGGAATGATTTGCAAGTTCCTGATTGAAATTAATGTTAGTATTTTCTTCTTGTAGGCTGTGGCTGTTTATCTTTCTGTGTACTGATTTCTTGTGTTGGCTTTTCAATTTTAGTTTTATTTTCCCTATGCACAGGTTGTGATCACTGTTGACATCTGCACCCCTATATGCCCTTACATCCATGAGAGATGTTCTGTATTGCTTTCTAATCCACAAATGATCTATCTGGTTTCTAGTTCTATCATCTGGAGATATCCACATTGTTTTATGTATCTCTTTGTGTGAGAATATTGTGCCTCCAATGACCATGCCCTCTGTTAGACATCACTTGTCAAAATAGTGACATTATTATGACTGTCACTAGTCTTGCTACTACTTGTCATCAGAGTGACATTATTATGACTCACTAGTCTTGCTACTACTTGTCATCAGAGTGACATTATTATGACTCACTAGTCTTGCTACTACGTGTCATCAGAGTGACATTATTATGACTGTCACTAGTTTTGCTACTACTTGTCATCAGAGTGACATTATTATGACTGTCACTAGTCTTGCTACTACTTGTCATCAGAGTGACATTATTATGACTGTCACTAGTCTTGCTACTACTTGTCATCAGAGTGACATTATTATGACTGTCACTAGTCTTGCTACTACTTGTCATCAGAGTGACATTATTATGACTGTCACTAGTTTTGCTACTACTTGTCATCAGAGTGACATTATTGTGACTGTCACTAGTCTTGCTACTACTTGTCATCAGAGTGACATTATTATGACTGTCACTAGTTTTGCTACTACGTGTCATCAGAGTGACATTATTATGACTGTCACTAGTCTTGCTACTACTTGTCATCAGAGTGACATTATTATGACTGTCACTAGTCTTGCTACTACTTGTCATCAGAGTGACATTATTATGACTGTCACTAGTCTTGCTACTACTTGTCATCAGAGTGACATTATTATGACTGTCACTAGTTTTGCTACTACTTGTCATCAGAGTGACATTATTATGACTGCCACTAGTCTTGCTACTACTTCTGTGCTTAGGCACATTGAAATGACTGGGAACTGAGCTTCTTCTTCTTCTCATATTTCACCATCCTGTGTTTGTGTGTGAAGAAAATCTAAACTGAAATGTTACAGCCATGTGCTCAATTTACTGAAGCAAATCTAACACCATCCCGTGCTTGTGTGTGAAGAAAGTCTAGACTGAAATGTTACAGCCATGTGCTCCATTTACTGAAGCAAATCGAACAAACAGGACATGTTGAAGTGACAGAGCACAGCACTTTATGCCTGGTACTTTCTGTCAATGATTAAAGATGCCCTGACTTTTTCGATGTGCCCAGTCATTTGTTATCTGCTTTCCTGCAAGCATTGTATCTATATACTTTTGTTTTATTTGCTTACACTTACACACAAAGACGTTAAAACAAAACAAACAGCTCCTACACAAGTAATACAAGAAAGAAAAGCACACCACCTACACTGTCTATAGAAAAAAAATCTATACTAAACAAAACAAAAACAGCAGCCACAAACATTCTATAACAAAGCAAAAACAGCGGCCACAAACAAAACAAAAACAGCAGCCACAAACATTCTACAACAAAACAAAAACAGAACCCACAAACATTGTATAACAAAACAAAAACAGTAGCCACAAACATTTTATAACAAAACAAAAACAGTACCCACAAACATTTTATAATAAAGCAAACAAAGCACCCACAAACATTCTATAACAAAACAAAAAAACAGCACCTACAAACATTCCATACTGAAAAAAAAACCCAGCAGCCATAAACATATTTTACTAAACAAAAGAAACACAACACTTATATGACAAATAACATGTTAGATTATGTAACAGTGTATTTTGTTATAAGATACAGTTGATATCATGACTATCCCATACAAGCATTGACAGAGTCCTAGCAGAGCAGAGCTAAGCTTCATATTTATCTTTTCTACATTTATCAAGTGCTCAGCACATCCTGAGACCCACATTACTGTTTTAAGAGGCAAACTTTCAGCTGCTGACAACACAGGCAAAGCAAACAATTTTGAAACTTCTTCATTATATGCATGTCAAAAACTTGACCTTCAGCTCTTGTGTAACTTTGTTGTTACAGGCACAGCTCAATGTACCTTTGTTGTTACATATTCAGCTACGTGTGAGTTGTTTTCCTTAATCATACAAAAATGTAACATTGCCATGAAGGCATGTTGGGGATACAGTGTTAGGCCTGTTATTTCCAAGAGTGTCGGCACACGAAATTCTGATGTAATCTCCCAGATTTCTCTGCTACCTATTTTTAGAGCCTCAACTGACTCCAGACACGTTTAGCGTGTACCTGACAAAAATCACACTGCTGGGACTTGAACCTGGCACCAGTGCATTAGTAAAGTGAGCAACTAACCGCTCAGCCAACTTCACATTAACGTGCGATATATGCAAGCACCTTCCAGCCAAGTGGATGTTTCACAGGAGCGCCGTATTCTCACCAGAAGGTCATGTGACAATAACGTAAGAATATGAATGTTTCACCGTGGCCATTTTGGAGGCTCCGAACTATGATCTGACACAAGCCGCGGACAAAGCTGATGTTGGGAACCGTTTGATGTGTGGCTGCTGATTGTGTACATGTATCAGATTTCAGTTAGACTGCCGTGTCCTCTCCTCACAACAAACTGCTACAAACTATTTACGTATGACTCCAAGCTCATCAAACATGTCAGCAACAAACCTGGCCACATTCCACATAACCTCAGTCATAAACAAGAAAGGAAAAGTGTTGAGAAAACAGCAGTGAGATCTGAGTGAGTTGAGCAAGAACTTGCAGCTTTTACAGCAACAGACTGTGAGTTAGCTGACAAACAATGGATACATGAAAATAAATGTCACATGGAACAATAACTAGCAAGGTTTTCACATGGAACAATAATTAGCAAAGTTTTCGAGTAGCAATCACTAAAAACACAATGTCTTACACATCAAACTTTGAGAAACAAAAGTTCTGTACTAAAATATTTTTCTTCAATTTTGATACATTTTGGATCTGCAATGTAAAAAAAAATTACCGTAGTTATAATTTTTGTAAAGATAAAAAAACACAAAATGTTTTACTGTCTTGTGCATAAAAAGTTAAAGTTATGTCCAAGTCAGAATGTGACCAGCTATCTCCAAACCAAACGATCTTTCTTTGTTCTCACATGAGGCCATGCAATCAAACTCTTTCAGCTGGCAAACTTACAAGCTCAGACTTTATTATCTGAACTGCCGATTTGAGAGACTTGCTTGACTGACTGTCTAGGTAGGTGGGTGGGTAGCTAACATTCTTGCTCCAGTACATAAGGTTATGGACATGAATAAACACCACAGACATTGGGAGAAAATCAATAACAATACAAGTGTGTATTAAGATAAGGGAACCAGGTATATGGAAGAAATACAAACACAACATGGGCAAGTTGAGAAATTGTACAAATGCTGTTTAACACAGAGAATTCTACTAATACAACTGTCATACAGCAGAATACATGCTGCTCACATGGGACAGCGTACAACTACCATATAGTAGAACAAAATCACAAGGTTTCAGGACAACCCAAGCTATGTAAGAGCAAGTGTATGGAGAATAGAAATGTTAGGATAACATTATATTTGTATTTAGATTTCATTCTGTCATTCGTATAGTAAATGCTCAGAAGGCAATCCAAAGTTAAGATCTCATACAGCACTAATCTAATCAAAGTGCCATGCCGCCCGGCACAGGCGATCACTTCTCTCCACAATTCCCTGTCTTTTGCTTTGATTACAAGATCTGCCGGTGACTTTCTTCCTAGCCATACTGATAGCCCATCCAGTAACTTCTCTTCCTCTGTCTCTTCTTCCCCCCTCAACTTTTCCAGTTGCCACAGCATTTTCCAATGTTCCTATTCTCAGGAAATGTCCTATAAACCATACAACACTGCTGATTCTAAACTTATTTTTACAAAAAAAAGATATACAGCCAGGCAGAACCAGAATTTGCTTAGGCCAGTTAGGGACAAAGCTAATATTCATCCACACAACATGACCGGTGACAACATGAATACTCACCCAGACAACATGACCAGCAAACAACATGATCATTAGAAAGCACAAAACCCTGTCCAGACACATGATCGAAGACAACATGAAAAGCCACCTGGATAACAAGACTGGAGACAACACAAAAACTCATCTTGACACCTTGACTGGAGCCAACATGAAAACTTGCTTAGATAGTATGATCAAGAGAAAACACACAAACTCATCTAGACATGCTCAGATTAAAACCACAGCATGCATGTACAACATAACCTTCTACTAGCAACATAACCTTCTACTAGCAAGGAGCATAACATCACAAATACAATCTTTCTGTGCCAAGTTAACAGTTGCCAGAGAGAAATTTTTACAGTTAACAGAGCACACAATAGCAGTTTTACAGTTAACAGCACACAACAGCAGTTTTACAGTTAACAGAGCACACAATAGCAGTTTTACATTTAATGCACATCAACAGTTTCACAATTAACAAATGCAAACATTCTCACAATCTACAAACATCATCAGACTCACAATCAACAAACATCGACAGTCTCACAATCTACATCTATAAACATCAACTGACTCACAATCAAAAAACATCAACAGGTTCATGTCATTAGTAACAATAAAATTCCCTCATAGAATCCCATCATTCCACTGAGTTCATCTGGACAATAATTTTAAAAAAAAAAAAAACCCCACCAAACCTGCTTTGTACAGTCCAGTAATAAAGCAGATAAAAAGCTTCAAAAAAAAAAAAAAAAACCAAAAAACTGTTGTCAGAAAATAGCAATGCACTTATGACAGGAGCTTGGCTCTGCTGGGTTCTGCTCTCAGTTTTGTCTGAAAGTCCTCCCACTGTGGGAAGCAAAGAAAAACAAGTTTCATTATGTGGCACTGCAGAATCTCCAGGAATAGTCTACTACAGCAAGTCTATTAAATGTTTTCAGTCTAACATGGCATCTCTTTATCACATAAACTGTTTATATATTATTAAATAACATATTCACAATCTGTGGAACATATCAAATAACATTCAGTTTAATGTGAAAACTATTATATAAAGTATGCAGCCTTATATGGAATCTATAAAAAAAAATCTCTTAACATTCTAACTTGGAACCTGTTTATCAAAAGAATGAGTTCTTAGTCTAACCAATAATGTGCTCACAGTTTAAAAGTTTAAAAAATAATGTGATCACAGGTTAAAAGTCTAACAAAAAATGTGATCACAATTTAACATAGAAAATATCTATGACATAATGTATTCAGTCTATGAGGAGTCTGTACAACAGGTTCACAATGGCCAACAAATACTGCTTTTACATTTCACTACAGAAGCTGTATCAAATACTAGCATTGATGTTTGTTGCTAGTGGCAGTGTAGTCAGTGCAGTCACTACAGTCAGTGAACATTAGCAACAAAGTCAAAGCCAGTGTACATGCTCTTATTTTATTGGGGATTCTCTTATTGTTTCTTCTCATCACATGATTGATATATGTTCATCTTCTTTTTCTGATCACCCATGAGACAGGTTGTTTGCTCATCTGTCTTATCTCTGCATTGCTCTTGAATTCATTCCATATTATGCCGAGAATTTTCCGTAGCCATTTGTTTTCAAAAGAGTCTAATTTCTTGTCTATATCTTTAGTTGTTTTCCAGCTTTCACATGCATAATTGAGGGTGATATCACATTTGAATTGAATACTCTTAACTTGGTTTTTGTGCTTATAACTTTTTAATGCCATATGTTCTTGAGATTCTTGCTGCGTTTGCAATTCGAATTCTAACTTCCTTTCTGGTGTCACCATCCTAGTCTACGTAGCTGTGTGTTAACATTAATGAGATTAATGAGATATGCAAAATGGTTTACTTCTTCAACAGCTGTTCCTTCTACATATGTGGTTAAGTTTAATTATTTTTGTTCTATCCTTGTTAATTTCAAGTCATATTTTATTAGCCATTGAAGACAGGGTATCTGTTTTTACTTGAACTGATTTCACATTGTCACTGATAAGAGTTATGTCATCAGCAAAATCAAGATCTTCCAGTTGGGTCTCATGTACCCAACCAATGCCCATTTTACCTGTACAGCATTTTTTCATTATGAAGTCTATGGCAATTCCAAAAAGCAAGGGAGACAATATACATCCTTGTTTCACACCTCTTTCAATCTGGAACCATTCGCTCATTTCTTCTTCTGTGTTGACTGCACAAACATACCCATTGTAGAGCTTTCTAATGATGCTGATAATCTTAGATGGTGTTCCATATATTCTTAAAACTCTCCACAATGAATCTCTGTGTATGCTATCAAATGTCTTTTTAAAGTCTATGAAGTTCAGGATTAATGGTCTTTGCTTTTCAATATGTTCTTCAAGTATTATTCTTATTCTTCAAGTATTATTCTTATCTGGTCGAGACAGCTTCTCCTTTTTCGAAGAGAAAATATGTGATCGTGGCTGCATAGCATTGTATGACTGTCATATTTGCTCTTATAGTCAACTGAAAATCATCAAAGTACAAGTATGCATAAAACTACATCAACATTTCTCTACAGAATCATCATCTTTGCGTAACTGTTATCTTTTCTGAATTCTACCAACATTTTTTTACATCAACTTGACAGTGTTTAAAAATTAAAACTAGTCTTCAGTTTCTTCTTGTCAGCTCATCCATCAGTTTGTCTTCTACTATGTTTTCTTTCCTCCTTCCTAACATGCAGCAAGTCTTTCTGTCAGTGCTACGTGTGTGTTATACTGACAGTCATGTCAGTATGATAATTTATGCTGGGTACTAATTGTATGATAATTTATGTCGTGTACACACTGTATGATAATGTATGCTAGGTACTCACAT
This sequence comes from Achatina immaculata, assembly GCA_009760885.1. Taxonomy (NCBI): domain Eukaryota; kingdom Metazoa; phylum Mollusca; class Gastropoda; order Stylommatophora; family Achatinidae; genus Lissachatina; species Lissachatina immaculata. Next base: position 37,428,657 of record CM019717.1, on the reverse strand, counting down.
ACAGATAACTCAAATAGACTTACATCTCCAGGGCTCTTAGTGTTACTGAAATTCACATTACAAAAAAAAAAAAAAAACTACATACAAACTTACGTAATTGTCTTCTTTTCTTTATCTTTTATTTCAGGCCTTGCTCTGTTCAGTACTTTGAGAAACTCTGAAGTTTTTGCTCTCATACTCTGATGGATGTAGGCCTAGATAACAAAATATAACACACAAACTCTCACACTCTGATGGATGTAGCCCTAGAAAACAAAGTCTCAACAGAGGAAGTGAATTCACTGCTACAGACTGAGATGCTGTATGAAGGTTACAAATGTGATACACAACAAATTTCAAATCTATTTTGAAAAAAAAAAAAAAAGTATTGAAATATTTGGGACAGTAATTACTAGAATTTAGAATCATCTTGTGAAATAAACACTCAGAGGGCAAGTCACTATTAGAATTATCTTATAAAAAATGACATTGTAAAAAACACAGATGGCAATAGCAGCACTATCAGATTTTCAAATCATCTTAAAAAATTACAGCACTGAGGGCAACGGTCTCTCACCTTAGAACATTTTATATGATAATGTAGGTAGTCTCGAAGCATGTGAATCAGGTTGATTGTGTTGTCCCTGGCATTCTTGTTAGTGTGTCTTGGGAACAAAACTGGCAACAAAGTCATATCAATGGCACACTAACTCAATCAATGATGTACTAACTGAATCAATGGCACACTAACTCAATCAATGATGTACTAACTGAATCAATGGCACACTAACTCAATCAATGATGTACTAACTGAATCAATGGCACACTAACTGAACCTATGACAAACTAACTGAATCAATGACAAACTAACAGAAGAACTATGCACAAGTATACCCCGCTTCTGAGCACAGTCAGTCACACAAGCATGATTCAGACATCAATTCTAACATATGGTATGCAGCAACAGATAAAATTTTATGTTTACTCAAAACATGCCTGATAAATATCATTCATCTGCTAATCTTAACAAAAAAAAAAAAAGACTGCAGTTATACAGATAATTCCCCATCTCCCACCCCCCCTCATATATAACAAATATCAGCACCCCTCTCTCATATATAACAAATATCATCACCCCTCCCTCCCTCTCTCATATATAACAAATATCAGCACCCCTCCCTCCCTCCCTCATATATAACAATTATCAGCACCCCTCCCTCCCTCCCTCATATATAACAAATATCAGCACCCCTCCCTCCCTCTCTCATATATAACAAATATCAGCACCCCTCCCTCCCTCTCTCATATATAACAAATATCATCACCCCTCCCTCTCATATATAACAAAAATCAGCACCCCTCCCTCTCATATATAACAATTATCAGCACCCCTCCCTCCCTCCCTCATATATAACAATTATCAGCACCCCTCCCTCCCTACCTCCCTCATATATAACAAATATCAGCATCCCTCCCTCATATATAACAAATATCAGCACCCCTCCCTCCCTCCCTCATATATAACAAATATCAGCACCCCTCCCTCCCTCATATATAACAAATATTAGCACCCCTCCCTCCCTCCCTCATATAATACAAATCTCAGCACCCCTCCCTCCCTCATATACAACAAATCTCAGCACCCCTCCCTCCCTCTCTCATATATAACAAATATCAGCACCCCTCTCTCATATATAACAATCTTAGCACCCCTCCCTCTCATATATAACAAATATCAGCACCCTCCCTCCCTCCCTCATATATAACAAATATCAGCACCCCTCCCTCCCTCTCTCATATATAACAAATATCAGCACCCTCCCTCCCTCCCTCATATATAACAAATATCAGCACCCCTCCCTCCCTCTCTCATATATAACAAATATCAGCACCCCTCCCTCCCTCTCTCATATAACAAATATCAGCACCCCTCCCTCCCTCTCTCATATATAACAAATATCAGCACCCTCCCTCCCTCTCTCATATATAACAAATATCAGCACCCTCCCTCCCTCTCTCATATATAACAAATATCAGCACCTCTCCCTCTCATATATAACAAATATCAGCACCCCTCCCTCTCATATATAACAAATATCAGCACCCCTCCCTCCCTCATATATAACAAATATTAGCACCCCTCCCTCTCTCATATAACAAATATCAGCACCCTCCCTCCCTCCCTCATATATAACAAATATCAGCACCCCTCCCTCTCTCATATATAACAAATATCAGCACCCTCCCTCCCTCATATATAACAAATATCAGCACCCCTCCCTCTCTCATATATAACAAATATCAGCACCCCTCCCTCCCTTATATAATGAATATCAGCATCAAAATAAAAGAAAAAGGTGCACAGAAATGTAATATGGCTCCACGAGATAAGCATACCAAATGTAATATAACCTATGTTGTCACCAGTACGAGCATCAGTATCCTGCAACTCTTGCGGCGGCTCCTTGTGGCTAAACAAAACTTGCGGTGCCTGCTGGTACTTCCTCCTTCCTTCCTTGAACTCCTACAACAACCAGTTTGCAATAATAAACAACCTGCACTGACAAGAAATGTCAATTCTTCTGTCTTCACATAATCAAGCAACACTACCCGTAAAATCATCTCTTGTAGATTTAATATTTCACACAAACATTATGACTAATATTTCATACGTATACATTGTGGCCAATAATTCATATGTATACATTATGAGTAATATTTTATAAGTATACATTACAACTAATATTTCATAAGTATACATTATGACTAGCTACATAATTCTGTAATCAATGCTTTACAAGATTAAACAAAAGTCAGACAAGACATTAGTTCAAAACAAAGAATTCTGTTTCTGATGAAAGCTAACACAGAAAAATGGTAAATATCACAGAAACAATGGTTAATGTAAACAACCACTGAAACAATGGTTAATGTAAACAACATAGAAACAATGATTAATGTCAACAAGCACAGAATAAATAGTTAATGTAAACATCCACTGAAACAATGGTTAATGTAAACAAGCACAGAAACAATGGTTAATGTAAACACGCACAGAAACAATGGTTAATATAAACAAGCACAGAAACAATGGTTAATGTAAACAACCACTGAAACAATGGTTAATATAAACAAGCACAGAATAAATAGTTAATGTAAACAACCACTGAAACAATGGTTAATGTAAACAACCACTGAAACAATGGTTAATGTAAACAACCACTGAAACAATGGTTACTATAAACAACCACTGAAACAATGGTTAATGTAAACAACCACTGAAACAATGATTAATGTAAACAACCACTGAAACAATGATTAACTCTTCCCAGGCGTCGGTCACTATACTGACGCTTCCGGTTTTCCCGATGCGTGCGGGAATGGGCAGTATACTGACGATTTGTTTCATTTAAAACAACCGGTGTAACATTTAGATTGTACATATTTCGTCCGCGATTCCGGTGACACTTTCAAAATGGCGAATGCGTGCCTAGTTACGAGCGATGCCGAGCGAGAACAAGGACGCGAAGTATGGAAATTTTTCAATTTTTTACGATGTAGATAGGGGTATGGACATAGCCTATGGCCACCCCGCTGCTCTTGAATGTTTTCTAAGTAGATTTAGACATATTTAGACGACTGGAGAAGTAGTTAGGAGTAGTTAGGAGGTTATTTCATACATTCAGTAAGCGAAAATGCCATACGGAGTCACAATACGAGATCGATAAGTAGATCTACACATCTTAGATGGTAAGTAGGGGTAAGAAGCGCGAATCTAGATCTAGCCGATGGTGAGCTGGCCACAATCAGTGTCTAAAAACATCACATTACTTCTTTTTTCCTAAAAAAACTCTGCATTTATGAAATTTTCATTCATTTAGCTACACTTTGATACATATTACGTATACGGAAGTACATGGAACACTGTTTTTCATTCCATTTTACACCTAGACCCCTTACTGACAAGGACCCGCGTTTTTACTCCCGCACTCCAGAAAACGTCCGTGTTTCTTCCTCCAGCACGGGAAGAGTTAATATAAACAACCACTGAAACAATGGTTAATGTAAACAAGCACAGAAACAATGGTTAATGTAAACAAGCACAGAAACAATGGTTAATATAAACAAGCACAGAAACAATGGTTAATGTAAACAACCACTGAAACAATGGTTAATGTAAACAAGCACAGAATAAATAGTTAATGTAAACAACCACTGAAACAATGGTTAATGTAAACAACCACTGAAACAATGGTTAATGTAAACAACCACTGAAACAATGGTTAATGTAAACAACATAGAAATAATGGTTAACGTAAACAACCACTGAAACAACGGTTAACATAAACAACCATATAAACAATGGTCAATATAAAACACTATACCAAGCTGCAGACACAAATGATACAAACATACACAAACTTATACCAAGCCGCAGACACAAATGATACAAACATACACAAACTATACCAAGCCGCAGACATAAATGATAGAAACCTGCATGAAGACCTTCCCAATAACAACATCATCATCATCTTTAAAAATAGTGCTGAAGATGACTGTCACTCTGTCTTTCTTAGCCTCCACATACCTGTACAAGAAACAGGGTACATATTTAGTTGCTTGAAATGTCTGCTACTCAGAAAGAGAGTTATTTTGTTAGGACCATCATCAGCATCATCACTGCACTTCAGACAAAACATCACTCACATCTGATCCTCAGCATCCAGAAACAACACTTCTTTGTTCATTTCTAGTTGTTCATGAGCTATATCTGACTCCCAGCTCACTCACCCTAAGCAGAAATACGTGTGTGTTGTGTGCACACACACACAAACAGAGCTCACAATAACACTGCTATCACTTCATTGTTCAAGTAATACTGCTCACTAACCTACATGTAATGATGGCAGTGAAACACATCTGCTAATTTTGAGGCTTATTAGGCAAATATCCTATCCTATTTCAATCATGTGCAATCTCTGAATTTCACCTGTAGCATGTCCCACCTAAGATTCTTTTCTTATGCACATCCAACTATTTAAAAAAAAAAAAAACGATGATGCTGAATATCAGCATTTACTCAGAATATATACGTACACCCAGCTGTAGAATATCAGCTTATACTCTGAATATATACATGCACGCAGGTGCAGAATATCAGCATTTACTCAGAATATATACATGCACCCAAGTGCAGAATATCAGCATTTACTCAAAATATATACATGCACCCAAGTGCAGAATATCAGCATTTAATCAGAATATATACATGCACCCAGGTGCAGAAACATGCACCCAGGTGCAGAATATCAGCATTTACTCAGAATATATACATGCACCCAGGTGCAGAAACATGCACCCAGGTGCAGAATATCAGCATTTACTCAGAATATATACATGCACCCAGGTGCAGAAACATGCACCCAGGTGCAGAAATTAGTACTCGACTCTTTCTGGAGCTAAGAAAGTAGCAAACACTGCTGCTGACCATATCACACTGTCGTCAGCAACAGGTCAAGGAAAACATGGGCACTTACACCATAACCAGGTACCCAGGTACCTGCATGGTATGAGATGACTTCGTATTCATTCTCATATTTACACAAAACAAAAATTCACCAAAAAAAGGAGAGCTGGGATGGGAAATAGAATGACACAGTTTTATGTGAGAGAATTTACAGATCTAAGAACACAGCACACAGCTAACAAAAAACTGGACTGGCACAAAACTCACATAGTCTCATCATCTCTGTAATGGATGACAGCTCTAGCATTGCCCTCATCGCCATTTTCTTGGAAGAGGAAATATTTCTCAAAGACTGAGGCAAAACAGTTTCTCTTGAGAAGGCTGGCCTTGCTGACAAGCTCCTGCCAGTTGTCAGGAACATTCTCCAGGTCAAACTCAATAGAGACATTATAGCCTGGTATAAGGGAGACAATCATCAGGTATACTGTCTCAGTAATATGATACTGACTGATGTAGTATCAGTCACATAAAATAAATGTGATACTGACTCATCAGTCACATAAAATAAATGTGATGTTGATTGATGTAGCACCACATAAAATAAATGTGAAGATGAGTGAATAAAAAAGTGCTAATAATATCAAACAAACTTATCAGCACATCACTCATTACTAAAAAGCATCCACTAGTGAAGTTACCATCATGATCAGTTGATATGAAAAATTAGTGTTCTAGTGACACCAACATACATCACATGATATGAATTCATTGATCAAAATTGAAAAATTTATGTTCACTATGACCACCTGCTCATCTAACATACAACATACGTTCTGTCAGTTATTCTTCTGTTTTCACGCAAACGTTATACGCCCCTCAAGCAGAAGCAGTGACAATGTTATGTCCCTGATATAATTAACAAATATTGCACTAAATTGTATGCAGGAAACTCTCTACTGTAAAGAGTGGAACAACACAATTCCTTCAGATCATCAGAGGAAGCACCCCCCCCCCCAGACAAGTGTTAGCCTTATTAAACTTCTAAAGGGGGGGGGCCCTCTGGGTCATGACCCCCAGAGGTCTTGTGAGTTTATTTTTTATTGTTTGGTCCCACCTGGAACTGAATCCACAGTCTGAGATGGGACAAAGCAAATTTTTAAAAAAAAAGTTACTGAAATAAAACAAATATTGTACTAAACCGGTAGCTACTAAAATCTAACCAATAACCGATGAATGAAACTAACAAGTACGGAGGTGAAGCTGCAAGAATAAAAGTCAACTTGTAACTATCATACCTGATTCTGGAGATGTAAGGTTACTATACTCTCTCTTGATCAGCTGTAAACAAATAGAACATTACAATAATACATTACTAATTCTTGCATGTAACACATTATATTTACAAACACTTTGTTCATTTCAAAACCCTAACTACATTTTATTCACGATAATCAGCTGTAAAGACGAAGAAATTAAAATCTAGTCACACAACAATATTAAGACGACGAAGAAGAAACAAAAAAAATCTAGTCACACGACAATCTTAAGATGAAGAAGAAGAAATTAAAATCTCGTCAAACAACAATATTAAGACGATGAAAAAGAAACAAATATCTAGTCACATAACAATCTTAAGATAAAGAAGAACAAACACAAATCTTGTGACACAACAAGTTTAACTCTTTCCGTGCGGGAGTAAAACGAGGGTCTTGATAGGGTTGGGGGGCACAGTTGTAAAATGAATGGAAAACAGTATTTCCATGTACTTCCATATACTTAATATGTTTCAAAGTATAACTAAATGAATGAAAATTTCATAAATGCAGAGTTTTTTAGGAAAAAAGAAGTAATGTGATGTTTTTAGACATTGATTGTGGCCAGGTCACCATCGGCTAGGTCTAGATTCGCGCTACTTACCCCTACTTACCATCTAAGATGTGTAGATCTACTTGTCGATCTCGTATTGTGACTCCGTATTGCATTTTCGCTGAATGAATGTCTGAAATAACCTCCTAACTACTCCTAACTACTTCTCCAGTCGTCTAAATATGTCTAAATCTACTTATAAAACATTCAAGAGCAGTGGGGTGGCCATAGGCTATATCCATACCCCTATTTACATCGTCAAAAATTGAAAAATTGCCATGCTTCGCGTCCTTGTTCTTGCTCGGCATCGCTCGTAACTAGGCACGCAATCGCCATTTTGAAAGTGTCACCGGAATCGCGGACGAAATATGTACAATCTAAATGTTACACTGCTTGTTTTAATGAAACAAACAATGTTGAATTTTCGACCATACGGTAGCTTGGGACCACCGGAAGTGTCGAAAATTCGACCATACACACGGAAAGAGTTAAGATGAAGATGAAGAAACAAAAATCTAGTCACACAACAATCTTAAGATGAAGAAGAAGAAACAAAAATCTAATCACACAACAATCTTAAGATGAAGAAACAAAAATCTAATCACACAACAATCTTAGGATGAAGAAAAAAAAATCTAGTCACACAACAATCTTAGGATGAAGAAACAAAAATCTAGTCACACAACAATCTTAGGATGAAGAAAAAAAATCTAGTCACACAATAATCTTAGGATGAAGAAACAAAAATCTAGTCATACAACAATCTTAGGATGAAGAAACAAAAATCTAGTCACACAACAATCTTAGGATGAAGAAACAAAAATCTAGTCACACAACAATCTTAGGATGAAGAAACAAAAATCTAATCACACAACAATCTTAGGATGAAGAAACAAAAATCTAATCACACAACAATCTTAGGATGAAGAAACAAAAATCTAGTCGCACAACAATCTTATGATGAAGAAACAAAAATCTAGTCACACAACAATCTTAGGATGAAGAAGAAGAAACAAAAATGTAATCACACAACAATCTTAGGATGAAGAAGAAGAAACAAAAATCTAATCACACAATAACTTTACGATGATGAACATGAAAAAAACAACTGACAAAACAACTGTAAATACCTCATCAGCACCATGTTGTTGGAGTTCCTTGTAAAACTTTAGTGATATGCTCACCTGCAGAGCATGACAATAAATAATGCACAGTGAAATCTAAAGTCATTCACTTTTATATAATCTTGTGTGCACAGCAGAGTTTATGACTGAACACATTTATTAGTACTGTCACCCATCATCAACATAATCATACTTTCAAAGTAGAATTTATGACTGAACACATTTATTAGTACTGTCACTCATCATCAACATGATCACACTTTCAAAGTAGAGTTTATGACTGAACACATTTATTAGTACTGTCACTCATCATCAACATGATCACACTGACAAAGTAGAGTTTATGAACACATTTATTAGTACTGTCACTCATCATCACACTTTCAAAGTAGAATTTATGACTGAACACATTTATTAGTACTGTTACTCATCATCAACATGATCACGCTTTCAAAGTAGAATTTATGACTGAACATATTTATTAGTACTGTCACTCATCATCACACTTTCAAAGTAGAATTTATGACTGAACATATTTATTAGTACTGTCACTCATCATCAACATGATAACACTGTCACAGTAGAATTTATGACCGAACACATTTATTAGTACTGTCACTCATCATCAACATGATCACACTGTCACAGTAGAGTTGACCAAGTGTGAGCTCTGCTTGAGATAATGTTCAACATGAACATCCTGTCTTATTTGAATGTACTGATATCATTTGTACAGCAAAAACTAGGATGTCTCACTTTTGAGGGAGATTCTCCGAGGCAGTTTTTTCAAACACAAAACTGTCAAGTACAGATTTCTACAATTGCACTGACTATATCAAGTCCATAACCCATTGCTTTTACATGCAAAGTGAGTCTGTTATGAAATATCTGTCATCAAGATGATTTAGTCTATGTCACATATTTTAGTCAGATAGCATATGATGGAAATAACAAGACTGAAGATGAGGCATATATGATACTATATGAAATAAAGCGATAAACAAAATGTTTTTTTTCTTTTTTCAAGATCATGTTAACATACTCTGATTTTGTTTTTGTTCCCGTCTGGGTTTGACACATGGAACACAGTGCCATCAAAATCTGAAAGTAAACAAACACAACTTCATGACAAACACCTCAAATTCTTTAACACATTAAAAAATCATTTACTACAATAATTTGATCAGAATATGCATGGAGGATGCACAAAATATAGTAATGTACAAAGGAAGAAAGTCAGAACCCTTCTATATAAGAACTGGTTAAAAACCAGGTGATACATTATCTCCATTCAACCTAGTATAATCAGAAAAGTGAAAGGAGAAAGCAGTACAGAAGAACAAGCTAAAGTACTAGGATACACTGATGACGTTGATATAATGGGGGAAACTATGCAAGAAGTCACCAATACCTGCATTCACCTGAGAGATATAGCACTAAAGGTGGGTCTGACCATTAACCAAGATAAGACAGAGTATATGAAGATACCAAGAGACAAGAAGCAGATGATCCAGATTATATGTATAAATCTTTTCATTAGCGATAATGCGTGTTACCCTGATTTTGCGATGCACCTTTTGGCTGGGTACCTTTCCTTGCTAGGGCAGACTGTGGTCTTGCTCGGACTGCCATGGAGACAGTGTGGCTGGCCTGGCCAAAACTTTGTTTTCCAGCCTCTGGTGGCTGTATGTAAGTCCCTTCTCCATGTCGGATGGTTTTGAGACAGTTCCACAAAGACACTCTGACACTGAGAAATAATTACTGGCCCAGTGAAACCACTAAAGAAGATAAGCTCTACGGTTCCATACATGAATTACAAAAAACGGTGAAATTTATCCAAGAGACAGGACTGCAGATGTAGACAGACAATGTGAACGAAGAAGAAGATATGTATAACTGTTGGAGATATGACCATCAGAAAAACAGAAACAAACAACATAGTAAGCGAGGAAATTGAAATCAGAGCACAGATAGGGAATAAAATATACTTCACCTTGCAACACCTGGTAAAATCCAAAATCCATGTCCAGAACACCAAAATAATGATCTACACAACTATAAAAAGACTAGCCATTATGTATGGATCAGAAACATGGAGTACAACAAAGAAAGATGAATGACAATTACAAGTCTTTGAGGACAAGATCCTAAGAAGAATCTTTGGGCCCATAAAGGGTACCAACATTGGAGGATGGAGAGATAGAAAAAATGCTAAATTTAGCAGCTTATTTAAATATCAGTGATTATAAATGTCTTTAAACTGAACAGATTATACTGGTTGGGGCATGTAGAAAGAATAGAAGGGAAAAGACAAATGAAAATTATGTATGCACAAGAAATGATGGAAACAAGACCATGAGATAGACCAATGCAGAGATGGAGAGACAACACAAAAGAGGATTTAAAGGAAATTGGTGTCACCATCTGGAGAGAGAAGACTAGGAATAGAGAGGAATAATGGAGGTGAACTTTATCTGCAGCAATGAGCCTTTATGGCCTGAAAAACTGAAGAAGAAGAATTAACGTAACACTATAGATACACTTACCCGTGTGGTACCCGGGATCTGCAAAGAATAGGACCACTGTACCCTACCATGCATGATCGTAAAAGGCGACTAAGGAGGGTTCAGCATAGGGCCAGCAACCCTATCTGGTAAAAAACTATCAGACTGCTACAGAAACAGAAGCAAGGGAAAAAGCAAATGCAGGCGGAAGGAGAAATGCGTATCAGGAAACTGAGCCCATGAAGGTTGTGGATGAAAGCCAGCCACTGGAAGTCCCCAGCCCGACTGCAGACCTCCTGGAACCTAAACAAAAGATGCATATAGGCAGCTGGAATGTAAGAACACTAAACCAGACTGGAAAACTAGCACAAACCATCAAGGAAATGCACAGATACAAACTAGACATACTAGGAATACAAGAAGCAAGATGGACAGGACAAGGCAGAAGGAAATTAACAACACAGCACACAGAAGATACAATAATATGGTCAGGTAAAGAAGATCTTCATGAAGGAGGAGTAGCATTGATTATAACAAAAGAAGCATCAAGAGCATTGCTGAAATGGACCCCAATAAATGAGAGATTATTATATGCACGGTTCAACTCAAGATTCACGAAGCTGTCTATTATAGTTTGTTATGCACCAACAGAAGCAGCTGAAGAGGAATTAAAAGAAGATTTTTACAACAGCCTCCAAGCCACAGTAGAAACAATACCCAAGCATGATATGCTACTCATCTTGGGCGACTTCAATGCAAAAGTAGGTGAAGGAAATGAAGATAGAAGAAGAATCATGGGAAGAGAAGGAATCGGAGAAATAAATGAAAATGGAGAAAGACTGTGCAGTTTCTGTGAAGAAAACATGATGACCATCGGAGGAACAATTTTCCAACACAAAAACATCCATAAGGTGACTTGGAGGTCACCAGATAAAACCACAGAAAACCAAATCGATCACATACTAATAAACAACAAGTGGAAACGGTCACTACAAGATGTGCGAGCAAGGAAAGGAGCAGATATAGGAAGTGATCACAACCTTCTGGTAGCAAAAATAAAACTAAAATTAAGGAAAGCCAGAATCGGAGAACACAGAAAGATACATTTTGATACAAGAAAACTGATAGACCAGCAAACAAGAAATGAATTCTCAATAATACTTAAGAACCGCTTCAGTGTCCTACAAGACGAAGCAGAAATGTCCATATTAGAGTTCAATAAAACACTACAGGAAACAGCAAAAGAGGTGCTGGGATATCGGAAAAGGAGAAAAGAGGAATGGATAAGTGAGACCACATGGGAAAAGATAGAGCAAAGAAAAGAAATCAAGAAAAAATTACTGAACACCAAATCACAACGGCTTAAAGAACGAGTTTTAAGTAATTATGCACAAAAGACAAAGAAGTGAAGGAATCATGCCGTCAAGATAAACGTCAGTATTATGACAACTTAGCAGAGACAGCAGAGAAAGCAGCATATACAAATGACATGAAAACCATATATAAAATCACAAAGCAGATGACAGGTAACTTCAATACAAGATGTGAAAGTGCAGTAAGAACACAAAATGGACAACTGGTCAGTGGAGAAAGAGAAAAAATTGAAAGATGGAGGGAACACTTTAACACCCTACTAAACAGAACACAAGCAGCACAAGCAATAGATATACCTGAAGCAAAAGCGGAACTAAACATCAATACAGGACCAATAACAATAAATGAAGTAAAAGAGGCGATAAAGACAGGGCACCAGGTGAAGATGAAGTGACTGCCGAGATGTTGAAAGCAGAAGAAACAGAAACACCAAAACAACTTTGCCGGATATTACAACAAATTTGGGATTTAGAAAAAGCCCCAGAGGAGTGGAAAACTGGTCTTATAGTAAAACTACCAAAGAAGGGTGACCTCAGAGATTGCGGGAACTGGAGAGGCATTACCCTACTGCCACTCACTAGTAAAGTATTTTGCAGAATAATCATCAACAGAATTGTACCAACACTTGAGGAAAAACTTCGGAAAGAGCAGGCAGGATTTAGGAAAGGAAGATCATGCATAGACCATATATTTGTACTTAGACAAATATTAGAACAGGCAAATGAATGGCATAGCACAACATATGCATTATTCATAGATTTTGAGAAAGCCTTTGACAGTGTCAACAGAGATGCACTGTGGAAAATCCTAAGATGGCATGGCCTCCCCCATAAAATAGTTAATGTAATCAAAGCCCTATACGAGGGTTTTCAGTGCAAAGTTATCTGTGGAGAACATACCTCCAGCAGCTTTAGGGTACAAACAGGAGTGAAACAGGGATGTGTACTATCACCAACATTATTTATCTTGGCAGTAGACTGGTTAATGAAGGAGGCAACATCAGACAAAGGCAGAGGATTACAATGGACCCTTAACACAGTGCTGGAGGACCTTGACTTTGCGGACGACATTTGTCTATTATCAAGCAGTCACAAAGATATGCAAGATAAAATAAACAAGTTAACCCAGAATGCAAACAACATAGGACTAAAGATCAACGTAGGAAAGACAAAGTTAATGAAGCAAAATGTGAACAACAGAAATGTACTCAGAGTAGATAACAAGTTAGTGGAGGAGGTCAACGAATTTGTATACCTTGGCAGCAGAGTAGTAGAAAATGGAGACAGCACAGAGGACATCAACAGCAGACTTACTAAAGCAAACCAGGCTTTTGCAATGCTACAGAATATATGGAAATCAAATAAACTAAGCATAAATATGAAAATCAGGATATTTAAGAGTAATGTTCTAAGTGTACTACTCTATGGAAGTGAATGCTGGAAAATCACCAAAACCATAGAAAACAAGTTGAATTCTTTCCAGACTAAATGTTTACGTAGAATTAAAAAAATATTTTGGCCAAACACCATAAGAAATAACATCTTATTGGCAGAAATGCAGATGAAACCACTGACAACAATTATTGAGGAAAGACGCTGGCGATGGTTGGGACATGTGCTCCGAATGACTGACAACTACCAAAAATAGCACTAAGATGGACACCACAGGGGAGCAGAAGTAAGGGTAGACCAAAAGAGACATGGAGAAGAACAACAGAAAGGATGTTGAGCAATAGAGGGCTCACCTGGGCAAGAGCAGAAAAAAAGGCGAAAGACAGGCATTTGTGGAAAACCCTTGCGGAAGCCCCATGTGCCCTGGGCACTTAAGGTTCAGAGAGAGAGAGAGATAGATACACTGTTGGGAGATCTGGATCCAGAATAATACTTGAAGAACATTGAAATGAAGAAACCATTAATCCTGAACTTCATAGAACATACTGAAAAGAAGAAACCATCAATCCTTCATAGACTTTAAAAAGGCATTTGACAGCATACACAGAAATTCATTGTGGAGAATTTTAAGACTATATGGAATACCATCTAACATTGTCAATATCATTAGAGATCTCTACAACGGATATGTTTGTGCAGTCAAGACAGAAGAAAGAATGAGTGAATGGTTTCAGATTGAAACAGGCATGAAACTTATCTCCCTGGATTTTTGGAATTGCTATAGACTTTATAATGAAAGGATGCTGTACAGGTAAAACGGACACTGACTGGGTACATGGGACCCAAATAGAAGATCTTGATTTTGCAGATGACATAACTCTTATCAGTGACAATGTGAAATCAATGTAGGAAAAAACAGAAACCCTGTCTTCCTTGGCTAGCAAAATAGGTCGTGAAATTAACAAAGACAAAACAAAAATAATGAAACTTCTCATTAATCAAGAAGGAAAAATATACATGGAAGGAACAGCTGTTGATGAAATAAACCAATTTGCATACCTTGGCAGCTACACAGACCTGGATGGTGACACCAGGAAGGAAGTTAGAATTCAAATTGCATAAGCAGCATTGTCCTTCAAAAAATCTTGAGAACATATGGAATTCAAAAGTTATAAGCACAAAAACCAAGTTAAGATTATTCAATTCAAATGTGATACCCACCCTCATTTATGCAAGCGAAAACTGGTAATCAACTATAGAAACAGACAAGAAATTAGACTCTTTTGAAAACAAATGCCTCAGAAAAATACTTGGTATAATTTGGAACGAATTTAAGAACAACACAGAGATAAGATGGATGAGCAAACAACCTCTCTCATGGGTGATCAGAAAAAGACGGACATATGTAGGCCATGTGATGAGAAGAAACAATCAGAGAATACCAAAGCAGGCTATCAAGTGGAGCACAAAAGGCTGAAGAAAAAGAGGTCGACCACATGAAACTCTAAAGAGGACATTGTTAAGAGAAGTCAGTTTAGTGGGCATAACATCCCTTGATGAAGATGAAAAACTTGCAGAAAACAGGAAAACTTGGCAAACAACTAAGACAGCCCTATGTAACATTTAACAGCATGGGAAGGATGTAAGATGTAGACACTAAACCATGGACCACAGACAAGATGTTGGCCCTCAACCTCATTTTATTCAGCTTATCAACAATCTGTCAACTTGAAGAATCTGTGACCCATTTCTTATAACAATAAAGTGAAGAATACGCTTACGTGGATACTCACTGTGGACATATCAGAGGTGACATAGATAAAATGTGCACCTGTCTGTTCTGCATTTGCTATTAAGTTTATACTCACATTTTTTCACCATCTTAAACTATTTAAGCTGGCCATGCTACACACAATGCTCAGGTCACAACAATGCTCAGGTCACAACAATGCTCAGGTCACAACAATGCTCAGGTCACAACAATGCTCAGGTCACAACAATGCTCAGGTCACAACAAAAGACCTAATTTTAATGTCCCTGCTAAATGAGCTTTAACTTTTAAAAAAAGTTATTTTGGTAATTAATCATTTTATTATAACAAAGCCTACTTGTGTTGTTATAAAATGCTATTATAACAATGCCCACATGTGTTGTCATAAAATATGACTAAACAACTGCTGTCATAACAAGTATAAATATAGAAAAACTTACCTGCAACTGTGATATCAATGTTTTCTGGCTTCCCTCTGGGGACAACAAGGGGAAAAGTTGACTGTATCTGAGAAGTTCTCAGAAAGTTCACACTGCTTCTCATCACATTCACTATCTCACCATTCTCTTAAAGTTGACAATAATACTCATCAAATCACATTCACTATCTCACCATTCTCTTAAAGTTGACAATAATACTCATCAAATCACAACCACTATCTCACCATTCTCTTAAAGCTGACAATGATGCACAAATACAAATGAACTCAGACTATTGCTCCACATTCTGTGATGTTAGCTCAGTATCAGACACTAAAAACTTTGTTTACTTCAGAAGCCAGCTGTCAAGCTTGAACGACAAAGATCAAGCACAGATCATCACAAATATCTCTGAATCCTCCCTCAAAAGACAGGTTCCTGTTCAACATTGTCAAATCAATTCATCAAATTCTATCTCAGAATGCTCTGTCTTATTTACTGATTATTATATAAAACAAAAAACGCAAAGTACAAGATGTACAAGAGATATCTGTGACTGTATGCTCAGTGTTTCATAATTTCGGTGCAGATAATCTTATCGAGGAAGTGAAAATAGGCGTTACCAGTCATACCGGAAATAAAGTGTCATTTTTTCTCAGGAATCGAACTATCAAAATAGGCACATTACCCATTCAATGCATTCTTGATCTTGTAAGTCAAGGTCTCCTGAATTATACGATTGTTTGTTTCTAGAAGAATCATGATCGAGTCGATGTCGCATAAAACACACCGGCGGATTCTCGATGTCTCAGTCGATCGGAAGAGGAAGCATCCATAAAACAAAATGGTTGCGTTTTTAATAAGAATGATTGGTCCAGTACGTCACGTGGTCTTTCAACGGCTTTGCATTATGAAACATTCGGTTTCATATTTTTCGCTCCAACCTTCAAGCTTACACTTAGAAACCAGACAATGAAGTTTTGCTATATAGCGCTAACAATTCTATGTTTCTATTCATTCTCATTTTCAATAATTTAAAAAAACTGCACTTTCTAAGTCATTTCGTTCACTATCAAATTATACGCTATGCAAACGACTGACTGATGACTGATCAAATTACAGTACAATGTATATATAATTTGTGAATGTCAGTCAGTCGTTTGTATGTTCCTTGCGGAACTTTGCCTTCCTAACAGCACTCCTGTAGGTCTCTCGGTTGTAAGCAAGATGCTCTGCTGCTGATGAGTCCATTCGCAGATCATCAACAATGTCTTGCAGCCATTTTCGCCTTGGTCTTCCTCTCTTTCTTTTTCCCATTATGTACACTTCCAAGATGGTCTTCTCTAAATTATCATGACGTATGTCCAAAATATTTAAGTTTTCTCTGTTTAATCCTCTTTACTAGCCAGCCTTCTTCAATATTAAGTTCTAAAATGAAACCAGTCATGTATCGAAAAAGATGTAGGCGCGGGCGGCACCTCTTGAGGAGGGGCGTCAGAATACTAAAACGTAACAGTTTATTTATTCTTCACTGCATTATATTACAAACCCTACCCTAACATTTGTCTACGATTTTTTCGAGGTTTAATCCTACAATATTTGTTATCTTACTTTACCGTACCAAAACCTCGTAGTTTCCTATTTATAAAAAATTGTTCCTTAAAACTATACCTGAAACTAACTTCATGTAATAAGTATTCGTTCGTTTGTTATTGTTGTTCAAGTTTGCACCAGACATGGCAGGAGACCGTGTGTATGTTTGTCTAGTTGGTACCTGCTAGAGAGAATGAATCTAAGCTACGGAATTTCTGTGTGTCACGACCTCGTTTCTTTCCGGGTGTCACGATCTCTCATGTCTGCTGAGCAGTTACTAAAGACTATGTCAACAAAACACCTTTTTTGGGGTGCTAGGTGGCTAAGTCGATAGTACGCTGTTCTCTCGTGGCTAGACGGCTGCTCGTCCTACCAGAGTCCGTGTTCGAATCCCAGGTAATTCTCTTGTGATTTTTCTTTCTCTCACGTCTCACTAAAGTGCTTTGTCTACGATTTTTTCGAGGTTTAATCCTACAATATTTGTCATCTACTCCACACACCATTTTCTCGGTTTGACAACCGTTGTATCCCTCTATACCCTTTTCTTCACCTCCTCTTTTCCACTAACCAGTCAGATTAGCATAATACCTTATAAGTCTTATATCACCCTCTAGCGTGCTGACAGGTCAAGGAAAAATATGGGCACTAACACCATATCCATATGTGCCTCTAAGGCATGACAGGGTTACCTTTACTTTACTTTACTTATAAGTCTTCATTTAAACATTCACAATACATCACCACACGCACTATAAGACGCAACCTCTTGCAAGTCACAGGCAAATTATCTCTTAAAAATTATTTTTCGATCCTTATTTGTCATATATCATTGATGTGAATTTATATTTTGTTCTCCTGTTTCTTTGTCCTGTATGTTCAAAGCGTAAATCGATACTTTACAATTGTGTGGTCGTTAATTAATAACGAAGGTAGATGGAGGTGTGTTGTTCAGTTTTACAAAAAGACAGAAAGAGTGAGGTAAGTGGGCAAAACCAAGAATGGCAGAAAGTAATATATATATTTCGGCAAATGTCTTTTTCATGGATCACATACAATAGCAACACAAAGGATAAAAACACGGGAAACAGATGAAAAATTAAACACTTAGTTTTTTGTACAAGTATATCCTCCTATGTGAGAAAGACGAGCTGACATGGGGGAGGGGGTGCTGATGCATTCTATGGGAGCAGTCATGTCCTCTCTGTAACACACAAATAATTAGTGTATAAGTATATAACTATAAGTATATAACTATAAGTATATTACTATAAGTATATTACTATAAGTATATAACTATAAGTAATAACTATAAGTATATAACTATACAGGAAGCCACTGCAATAAAGCTGTGACAGCGAAAGCTGATCTTAAAGCTGTTCATACTTTTTCCTAGTTTATATATTTTGTTCTCTCAGTGTTCTTTATTCTTTCTAACCTTCCTTCAAGCACCCTCCACATATTGTTTTCTCACTTTTTATTATCTGCGAGGTGGCCTAGGCTGGTTTTGTTTAGGCCAAACGTATCCGACTAGACCAAACTGGGGTCAACTTGGGCATAACGTCACGTTTTTTATCATTTCTTAGCCAGTCTTCTGCTTCCACTTTGTGCTTGCTTACATCTATCCAGGCGCATTTTGTGCCCATCTTGTTCATAAGGAGGGTACCAAAAAGCTAAGTGTTTAATTGTTCCTGTTTTGTGTATTTTTATATGATGTATTGTTGTTGTTGTTTTTTGTATGTCATCCTTGGAAAAGACTTTCGCCGAAATATGGTATGTTCCTCATTAAAACATGCTAATTTTACATGCTGCAATTCTTGTTTCTGTAAAATTTCCTCACTCTATCTTTTTGTAAAATAGAACCATACACTTCCATCTGCCCTCATTAACAGAACCAGTTTTATCGCAGTCGTCAGTTCTCTTATCGTTTATTAATTAATATAGCTGTTCATACTTCTATTTTAAATAGTTTAACATTTTTTTAATCACAGTTTTACTGCAGTGACTTTGTGTGTACTTGTATATTTAAGTTTATATCCACTTACAAGAGAAACTTCAGATCTAGGCTGGCAAGAATTCGGCTAAGCTGAGACTATATTAACAGACAAAAACAAAGATAATGAAAAGTAATAGTGCAAGCAATAGCCTCATGGTAATTGAGGGAGTGCCAATTGAGGAAGTAGAGTATTTCATATATATAGGCAGCATAGTGGATAAATACGGGGGAATGGAATAGAATAACCAAGGCCAGGACAGCATTTATCCAACTTAACAAAATATGGTCATCTAAGAACATCAAAACAATAAACAAACTTAGGCTTTTCAATACAAACATAAACACTGTCCTGCTATATGGTTGGGAGACATGGGTTATGACCAAGACAAGACAACAGAGGATACAAACATTCATGAACTACTGCTTGAGGAGGGTTTTAAGTATTAAATGGCAGGGCAGGATCAGGAGCAAGGAGGTCTGGGAAAGGGCAGGACAAGAATCTATGAAACCTACAAATCATGTCAAGGAAGTGGAAGTGGATTGGTCACACTCTGAAGAAACCCGACACCAGCATAGCAAGACATGCTCTGACATGGAATCCTCAAGGAAACAGAAAGCGAGGAAGACCTAGACTTACTTGGAAAATAGTAATTATGACCTTGCTCAGAGGCAAAGGATACACATGGAAGAAATCAGAGAATAATTTCAAGAACAGGGATGACTGGAGAGCCTTTATTCGTGGCCTATGCTCTCAAGGGAGTGAAAGGCGATGATGATGATGATGATGATGATACACTTACACCCTAAAACTATTTGATTTCTCTCATGATCATAAATAATTGCTTCACATAAGGAAGACTACTATTAATTTTTAAAAAGTTCATTTGCTATAACAATGTAATGCTGCTTCTGAGAATTGTAGAAAAACTGACAAATGAAGATGAGAACTTGTCCCAAGATACAAACAACATGCACCACTATAGTTTGTGGGTAAAAATTAACTGTTCTCAAACATTTTTGTCCCTTTCTAGTTCTGTCCAGTTCTACTGAAGGGGCTTTATTTTTCTTTCACTCTGTCAGTACCCTAGATAAAAATGAGACATTTTAATTATCTCCGGTACCCTAGATAAAAAAAGGAGACATTTTATTTATCTCCGGTACCCTAGATAAAAAATGAGACATTTTATTTATCTCCGGTACCCTAGATACAGATGAGACATTTTATTTATCCCCGGTACCCTAGATACAAATGAGACATTTTATTTATCTCCGGTACCCTAGATAAAAAATGAGACATTTTATTTATCCCCGGTACCTAGATAAAAAATGAGACATTTTATTTATCCCCGGTACCCTAGATACAAATTAGACATTTTATTTATCTCCTGTACCCTAGATAAAAATGAGACATTTTATATCTTGGTAACAGTGTAGCGTTCAGTTTAGAACTCATAAGTTAGCTACCAGACTATTTACCTCAGCAGGTCGGTATAGTTTCCACTTCCGACACGATATTTTCAGCAATGATTTCCACTCCGAGTTTCTGTTTGTGATGTTCGCCAACAGCCAGTTTTGCTTGCCATTGACACATGGACGGCGTACAGCGTTAGCTTAGCCACACACAATAATTAGTGTATAAGTATACAGTTATACACGAAGCACGCTGTGATATCAGAATGTATAAACTAGGAAAAAATTATGTGCAGCTTTATTACTTAACGACCACAAAGTTGTGACGTTTCGGCGTGAGCCTTAATCACACAAAAACATACAGGACGAAGAAATAGAGAGAGGAGATGAAGTATAGATTCACATGAATCCTATATTTTAAAAAATAAATAGAGCACTTAGCTGTAACTTATAAGAAGATGTCTTGTCCGACGCTGTGTGTCAGAAATGAGCAATATAGAGAATAGAGACTGCTTAAATGGAGACCTGTGATGTGTGGTCGGTGGGTCGTAACTGGGGGTGGTGGATGGTTAAACCGTGGAGGAGAGAGAGAGTGGTACAATGTTAACCTAGCAAGGAGAAGGTGAAGTAGGTGGCTAAATTTAGGGTAGAGGGGTTGTAATGTGATGCTGTGAGGAGGTTCTGAACTATGTGTAATAAGTAAGAAGGGAGTGGAGCTTAGTGGAGATGGGTTATAATTGTTGAAGAGGAGAATGTTAAGTGTAGCTGAATAGCGAGTTTAACCCGTGTGGTTCTAGGGTCCCATAATCCTGAATGCAGCGGTTCTCAAACGCTAGGTGGCTTGTGTCATCTACATGACATTGTTTGATGGCTGTTACCAGAAAATCAGATTTGCTTCTGTGGTTGGGGCCATTGAAATGATTTGGGACTGGTTTCGAAGCATGCTATGTCATACAGATGTTTCTGCATGCGGTCCTCTAATCTGAGGCCATTCTCACCAATATACGTTATCCTGCATTTTTTGCATACGATGACATATATCACATTACGGGACTCGTATGTGAATCCCTCATGAAGAGCGAGGATAGTTTTGGGAAAGGTGATCGTTTTCGTTTCCCAGACTACCGGGCAGGTGATGCAGCGGGGGCGGTTACATTTTCTGGTGCCAACATATGTAAGGCTCTGCTTCAAGTGGTTGTGGATGTCCTTAAGGTTTGACTCACACTTGTATGCTAATAGGGATGGATCAGAGAAAACGTTGTGAGTGTCGGAGTCGAGTTGGATTAGCGGCAGTTGACATTAAAGAATTTTCTAGTTGGATACGGTTGAAGGCTTCCATTTTTTTTTTTTTTTGAGCTTCCCTGGAAGGACCGCCGTTTTTTTTTTTTTTTTGTGAGCTTCCCTGGAAGGACCGCCGTTTTTTTTTTTTAATGAAGTTTATTTGTCTGATAGTTACAAATCGTGTGCAAATGACGTGAAGTGAGGGTGATTGCCCGTGAAGTGAAATAATGAAATGGTGGGGTGTAACAAAACATGAGATGATAGAGATTTGGATGATAGGTACACATGAGTGCATAGTTATATACAAACAGGGGTATATAATAACCAATGTTTTGAAACTAAAACTGTGTCGTTGTCAAAACCTACATACACACACACACAAAAAAAACAAAAAGGACTTCAATATTCCAAGTAGTTGTTAAAAACTACCGGAAAGCCTTAACAATTTGTTTTGGAAGATGGTCAGACAAATTTCTGGTGTAAAAACTTTGTTATCAAACATAAATAATAGTTCTGTTTATGGTTATGTCGTATTCTGTTTGTTTATTTCATTTGATTTTTTGCTGTCCTTATCAGTCCAGCTTCTCTATAGATGTTATCGATAACATAGAACATTACTCTTTCATCTTCATGCTTAGTTTTTGTTAGATTTCAATATAGTCTGCAGCACTGCAAAAGCCTGGTTTGCTGTAATAAGTCTGTTGTTGATGTGTCTGTGCTGTTTCCATCTTCTACTACTCTACTGCCAAGATATATAAATTCGTTGACTTCCTCCACTAGCCTGTTATCTACTTTCAGTACATTTCTAGTGTTCACATTGTGCTTCATTAACTTTGTCTTTTCTACATTGATCTTTAAATCGTAATATTGTTAGCATTCTGAGTTAGCTTGGTTATTTTATCTTGCACATTTGTGTGCCTACTTGACAGTAGACAAATGTGTTTGGCAAAGTCAAGGTCCTCCAGCATTGTGTCGAGTGTCCATCGTAATCCTCTGCATTTATCTATTGTTGCCTCCTTCATTAATCAGTCTACTGCCAAGATAAATAATGTTGGCGATAGTACACATCCCTGCTTCACTCCTGTTTGTACCCTAAAGCTATTGGATGTGTGTTCTTCGAATATCACTTTGCACTGAAAACCCCCGTATACGACTTTTATGACATTCACTATCTTATGGGTGAGGCCATGCCATCTTTCCCACAGCGCATCTCTGTTGGCACTGTCAAAGGCTTTCTCAAAATCTATAAACAGTACGTATATGCTGTGCTATGCCACTCATCTGCCTGCTCTAATATTTGTCTATGCATGATCTTCCTTTCCTAAATCCTGCCTGCTCTTTCCCAAGTTTTCCCTCAAGTGCTAGTACAATTCTGTTGAGGATTATTCTGCAAAATACTTTGCTGGTGAGTGGCAGGAGGGTAATGCCTCTCCAGTTCCCGCAATCTCTGAGATCACCCTTCTTTGGTAGTTTTATTATAAATCTAGTTTTCCACTCATATGGGGCTTTCTCCAGATCCCAAATTTGTTGTAATATCCGGCAAAGTTGTTTTGGTGTTTCTGTATTTTCTGCTTTCAACATCTCAGCAGTCACTTCATCTTCACCTGGTGCCCTGTCTGATTTTAGCTTCTTTATCGCCTCCTTTACTTCATTTATTGTTATTAGTCCTGTATTGATGTTTAGTTCCGTTTTTGCTTCAGGTATGTCTTTTGTTTGTGCTGCTTGTGCTCTTTTTAGTAGGGTGTTGTAATGTTTCCTCCATCTTTCAATTTTTTTCTCTTTCACCACTGACCAGTTGTCCCTTATGTGTCCTTACTGCGCTCTCGCATCTTGTGCTGAAGTTACCTGTCATCTGCTTTGTGATTTTGTAGATGGTTTTCATATCATCTGCACATGCTGCTTTCTCTGCTGCTTTTGCCAAGGTGTCATAGTATTGATGTTTATCTTGACGGCATGATTCCTTCACCTCTGTGTGCGTAGTTTTTTAAGACGAATTGTGTTTTCAGCCTTTGTGATTTGGTGCTTAGTAATTTTTTTCTTGATTTACTTTCTTTGCTCTATCTTCTCCCATATGGTCTTGCTTATCCATTCCTCTTTTCTCTGTTTCCGATATCCCAGCATCTTTTTTTGCTGTTTCCTGTAGTGTTTCATTGAACTCTAGTATGGACATTTCTGATGCGGTTCTTAAATACTATTGAGAATTCATTTCTTGTTTCTTGGTCTTTCAGTTTTGTTGTATCAAAATGTGGCTTTCTGTGTTCTCCAATTTTGGCTTTCTTTAATTTTAGTTTTATTTTTGCTACCAGAAGGTTGTGATCACTTCCTACATCTGCTCCTTTCCTTGCTCGCACATCTTGTAGTGACCGTTTCCACTTGTTGTTTATTAGTATGTGATCGATTTTGTTTTCTGTGGTTTTATTTGGGGACCTCCAAGTCACTTTATGGATGTTTTTATGTTGGAAAATTGTCAAACTATAACAGACAGCTTTGTGAATCTTGAGTTGAAGCGTGCATATAATAATCTCTCATTTACAGGGGTCCATCTCAGCAATGCTCTTGATGCTTCTTTTGTTATAATCAATGCTACTCCTCCTTCATGATGATCTTCTTTACCTGACCATATTATTGTATCTTCTGTGTGCTGTGTTGTTAATTTCCTTCTGCCTTGTCCTGTCCATCTTGCTTCTTGTATTCCTAGTATGTCTAGTTTGTATCTGTGCATTTCCTTGATGGTTTGTGCTAGTTTCCAAGTCTGGTTAAGTGTTCTTACATTCCAGCTGTTTATTTGCATCTTGTGTTTAGGTTCCAGGAGGTCTGAAGTTGGGCTGGGGACTTCCAATGGCTGGCTTTCATCCACAACCTTCATGGGCTCAGTTTCCTGATAAGCATTTCTCCTTCAACCTGCATTTGTTTTTTCCCTTGCTTCTGTTTTTGTAGCATTCTGACAGTTTTTTTTTTTACCAGATAGGGTTGCTGGCCCTATGCCGAACCCTCCTTAGTCGCCTTTTATGATCAAGCTTGGTAGAGTGCAGTGGTCCTATTCTTTGCTTCCCAGGCATGTGCCCCCGTCCCGGGTAGCACACGGAAGGAAATATATAATCTACTTCAAAATATCTGCTAGTCCATCCATCCACGCTGCCTGACAAGCATACACAATCATTGTGACATTATTTTGCTGTATGGAAGCCAGTGCGGTCAGTGTAAGGTAACCTTGTCATGCCTTAGAGGCACACAGGGATATGGTGTTAGTGCCCATATTTTCCTTGACCTGTCAGCACACTAGAGGGTGATATGGTCAATATCACGCCTGGCTGCCTTTCCTTCCCCAACTCCAGAAGAAGTCAGGTACCCATTTCTACAGCTGGGTGACTGAGGCACCTCCGGCCGGATTCAAACCCACAATCTTCGCCAACTAGACTAGTGCACCAATCACTTCGCCACTCAAACGATGACATAATCTTGCTGTCTGAAAAGCCCACAAAATCACTGTGAAAGATTTTTCTGTAAGAAAAGAGAGGTGCTGTTAAAGAACTAAACTTATAAATAAATTATTAACAGAAAATAATTTGTCTGAAGATGGTTGAAACGAACTTTATTTAAAATAACATTTTGCTCAACAGAAATTAAAAAATAATTTAGGTAGAAAAAAACATAATGTGAACTTTGAAACGCCATATTTAAATGTTATTCATGGTATAGAGAGTTTCTGTGCACAAGTATAGAAAACTAAATGCTTGTTTCTAGAAGCCTAATTATTTGTGTTACCATAAATCTTCCTTGTTTTACCGTAATATCTGTGTCTTTGTTAAACACAATTATCTGGATACTGTCTGCTGTATTCTAGTCAATTACTGTCTGCTTTATCCTGGTCAATAACTGTCTGCTTTATTCTGATCAAGTACTGTCTGCTTTATTCTAGCCAATTAGTCTAATTTATTCTAGTCAATTACTGTCTGCTTTATTCTGGACAATTACTGTCTGCTTTATTCTAGTCAATTAGTCTAATTTATTCTAGTCAAATGCTGTCTGTTTTATTCTGATAAATTACTGTCTGCTTTATTTTGGTCAACTATTGTCTGCTTTATTCTGGTCACTAGCTGTCTCTCTTTTATTAGACATAACTTCAAGATCAGTTCATCGCCAAACTGACGTTTGTCACAGAAAGTTTTCTAACAAATGGCTGTAGCTTGAGGAAGTACATTTATTGATTAAGAAACAAAACTAACAAACATCTGCAAAATGTGTCAGTGAAAAATCAAGGCAGACAACTTTCTGATTTCTGAAAACGCGCCGGCAAAGACAGATTCGAAGTCCCACCTTGAAGGCCTCTAAGAGTGAAAGAAGAGTTTTTATTTGGACAAAGACTTTGAGTACTCAGCTTGGGCTTTCTTGTATCTTGTTCTCATAGCAGAAATGTTGGGCTGTGGTTTGTGTGCCTCTCTCGTGATCACAGCCTGGTAAACAGAACAGAAAATTAAACTTCATGGAGGCTTACGGCAGCGTGCGAGTTCTTGTAGGGCGGAATGTAGTTCTTGTAGGGCTCAGTGTGTATTCTTGTAGGGCTGAATGTGTATTCTTGTAGGGCTGAATGTGTATTCTTGTAGGGCTGAATGTGTATTCGTGCAGGGCTGCTGAATGTGTATTCTTGTAGGGATGAATGTGTATTCTTGTAGGGCTGAATGTGTATTCTTGTAGGGCTGAATGTGTATTCTTGTAGGCCTGAATGTGTATTCTTGTAGGGATGTATGTGTATTCTTGTAGGGATGAATGTGTATTCTTGTAGGGATGAATGTGTATTCTTGTAGGGCTGAATGTGTATTCTTGTAGGGATGAATGTGTATTCTTGTAGGGCTGAATGTGTATTCTTGTAGGTCTGAATGTGTATTCTTGTAGTTTGTGTTTACGTATTCTTGTAGGGCTAAGTTTCTGCTTCTGTATTCTTGTTGTGCTGAGTTTGTGTTTATGTATTCTAAAATTGTCAACATCATTAAGGACTTATACAATGGATATGTTTGTGCAGTCAAGACAGAAGAAGGGATGAGTGAATGGTTCCAGATTGAAACAGGCGTGAAACAAGGATGTATACTGTCTCCTTTACTTTTTGGGATTACAATAGACTTCATAATGAAAAAATGCTGCACAGGTAACACAGGTATTGACTGGGTACATGGGACCCAACTAGAAGATCTTGATTTTGCTGATGACATAACTCTTATCAGTAATAATGTGAATTCCATGCAAGAAAAAACAGATAGCCTGTCTTCACTGGCTAGCAAAATAGGACTTGAAATTAACAAGGACAAAACAAAAATAATGAAAATTCCCATCAATCAAAATGGAAAAATACACATAGAAGGGACAGATATTGAAGAAGTCAATCAATTTGCATACCTTGGCAGCTACATAGACCAGGATGGTGACACTAGAAAGGAAGTTAGGATCAGAATTGCAAAAGCAGCATCAATCTTCAAGAATCTTGAGAACATAAGGAATTCAAAAGTTATAAGCACAAAAACCAAGTTAAGACTATTCAATTCAAATGTAATATCCACCCTCATTTATGCATGCGAAAGCTGGAAAACAACTAAAGAAATAGAAAATAAATTAGACTCTTTTGAAAACAAATGCCTAAGGAAAATACTCGGCATCAAGTGGAATGAATTCAAGAACAATGCAGAGATAAGACAGATGACTGAACAACAACCAGTCTCATGGGTGATCAGGAAAAGGAGATGGACATATGTTGGTCACTTGATGAGAAGAAATGATCAGAGAATCCCAAAACAAGCTATCAAGTGGAACACAACAGGCCGAAGAAAAAGAGGCAGACCGCGTGAAACTCTGAAGAGGACATTATTAAGAGAGGCCAAGTTAACAGGCATAAAATCCTTTGTTGAGGTTGAAAGACTCGCCGAAGACAGGAAAAATTGGCGAACTACTTTGTGAGCCCTATGTGACGTCTAACGGCATGGGAAGGATATAAGATATAAGATAAGATTCTTGTTGGGCTAAGTTTGTGTTTATGTATTCTTGTTGTGCTGATTTTGTGTTTATGTATTCTTGTTCAGCTAAGTTTGTGTTTATGTATTCTTGTTGGGCTCAGTTTGTGTTTATGTATTTGTGTTGGGCTAAGTTTGTGTTTATGTATTCTTGTTAGGAGGAGTTTGTGTTTATGTATTCTTGAAGGGCTAAGTATGTGTCTATGTATTCTTGAAGGGCTAAGTTTGTGTTTATGTATTCTTGTTGAGCTAAGTTTGTGTTTATGTATTCTTGTTAGGAGGAGTTTGTGTTTATGTATTCTTGAAGGGCTAAGTATGTGTCTATGTATTCTTGAAGGGCTAAGTTTGTGTTTATGTATTCTCGAAGGGCTGAGTTTGTGTTTATGTATTCTTGAAGGGCTAAGTTTGTGTTTATGATTTCTCGAAGGGCTGAGTTTGTGTTTATGTATTCTTGAAGGGCTAAGTATGTGTCTCTGTATTATTGTAGGTCTGAGTGTGTGTCTGTGTATTGTTGTAGTGCTGAGTGTGTGTCTGTGTATTCTTGTAGGGCTGAGTGTGTGTCTGTGTAGTCTTGTAGGAATGAGTGTGTGTCTCTATATTCTTGTAGGAATGAGTGTGTGTCTCTGTATTCTTGTAGGGCTGAGTGTGTGTCTGTGTATTCTTGTAGGGCTGAGTGTGTGTCTCTATATTCTTGTAGGGCTGAGTGTGTGTCTGTGTATTCTTGTAGGGCTGAGTGTGTGTCTGTGTATTCTAAAATTGTCAACATCATTAAGGACTTATACAATGGATATGTTTGTGCAGTCAAGACAGAAGAAGGGATGAGTGAATGGTTCCAGATTGAAACAGGCGTGAAACAAGGATGTATACTGTCTCCTTTACTTTTTGGGATTACAATAGACTTCATAATGAAAAAATGCTGCACAGGTAACACAGGTATTGACTGGGTACATGGGACCCAACTAGAAGATCTTGATTTTGCTGATGACATAACTCTTATCAGTAATAATGTGAATTCCATGCAAGAAAAAACAGATAGCCTGTCTTCACTGGCTAGCAAAATAGGACTTGAAATTAACAAGGACAAAACAAAAATAATGAAAATTCCCATCAATCAAAATGGAAAAATACACATAGAAGGGACAGATATTGAAGAAGTCAATCAATTTGCATACCTTGGCAGCTACATAGACCAGGATGGTGACACTAGAAAGGAAGTTAGGATCAGAATTGCAAAAGCAGCATCAATCTTCAAGAATCTTGAGAACATAAGGAATTCAAAAGTTATAAGCACAAAAACCAAGTTAAGACTATTCAATTCAAATGTAATATCCACCCTCATTTATGCATGCGAAAGCTGGAAAACAACTAAAGAAATAGAAAATAAATTAGACTCTTTTGAAAACAAATGCCTAAGGAAAATACTCGGCATCAAGTGGAATGAATTCAAGAACAATGCAGAGATAAGACAGATGACTGAACAACAACCAGTCTCATGGGTGATCAGGAAAAGGAGATGGACATATGTTGGTCACTTGATGAGAAGAAATGATCAGAGAATCCCAAAACAAGCTATCAAGTGGAACACAACAGGCCGAAGAAAAAGAGGCAGACCGCGTGAAACTCTGAAGAGGACATTATTAAGAGAGGCCAAGTTAACAGGCATAAAATCCTTTGTTGAGGTTGAAAGACTCGCCGAAGACAGGAAAAATTGGCGAACTACTTTGTGAGCCCTATGTGACGTCTAACGGCATGGGAAGGATATAAGATATAAGATAAGATTCTTGTTGGGCTAAGTTTGTGTTTATGTATTCTTGTTGTGCTGATTTTGTGTTTATGTATTCTTGTTCAGCTAAGTTTGTGTTTATGTATTCTTGTTGGGCTCAGTTTGTGTTTATGTATTTGTGTTGGGCTAAGTTTGTGTTTATGTATTCTTGTTAGGAGGAGTTTGTGTTTATGTATTCTTGAAGGGCTAAGTATGTGTCTATGTATTCTTGAAGGGCTAAGTTTGTGTTTATGTATTCTTGTTGAGCTAAGTTTGTGTTTATGTATTCTTGTTAGGAGGAGTTTGTGTTTATGTATTCTTGAAGGGCTAAGTATGTGTCTATGTATTCTTGAAGGGCTAAGTTTGTGTTTATGTATTCTCGAAGGGCTGAGTTTGTGTTTATGTATTCTTGAAGGGCTAAGTTTGTGTTTATGTATTCTTGTTGTGCTGAGTTTGTGTTTATGTATTCTAAAATTGTCAACATCATTAAGGACTTATACAATGGATATGTTTGTGCAGTCAAGACAGAAGAAGGGATGAGTGAATGGTTCCAGATTGAAACAGGCGTGAAACAAGGATGTATACTGTCTCCTTTACTTTTTGGGATTACAATAGACTTCATAATGAAAAAATGCTGCACAGGTAACACAGGTATTGACTGGGTACATGGGACCCAACTAGAAGATCTTGATTTTGCTGATGACATAACTCTTATCAGTAATAATGTGAATTCCATGCAAGAAAAAACAGATAGCCTGTCTTCACTGGCTAGCAAAATAGGACTTGAAATTAACAAGGACAAAACAAAAATAATGAAAATTCCCATCAATCAAAATGGAAAAATACACATAGAAGGGACAGATATTGAAGAAGTCAATCAATTTGCATACCTTGGCAGCTACATAGACCAGGATGGTGACACTAGAAAGGAAGTTAGGATCAGAATTGCAAAAGCAGCATCAATCTTCAAGAATCTTGAGAACATAAGGAATTCAAAAGTTATAAGCACAAAAACCAAGTTAAGACTATTCAATTCAAATGTAATATCCACCCTCATTTATGCATGCGAAAGCTGGAAAACAACTAAAGAAATAGAAAATAAATTAGACTCTTTTGAAAACAAATGCCTAAGGAAAATACTCGGCATCAAGTGGAATGAATTCAAGAACAATGCAGAGATAAGACAGATGACTGAACAACAACCAGTCTCATGGGTGATCAGGAAAAGGAGATGGACATATGTTGGTCACTTGATGAGAAGAAATGATCAGAGAATCCCAAAACAAGCTATCAAGTGGAACACAACAGGCCGAAGAAAAAGAGGCAGACCGCGTGAAACTCTGAAGAGGACATTATTAAGAGAGGCCAAGTTAACAGGCATAAAATCCTTTGTTGAGGTTGAAAGACTCGCCGAAGACAGGAAAAATTGGCGAACTACTTTGTGAGCCCTATGTGACGTCTAACGGCATGGGAAGGATATAAGATATAAGATAAGATTCTTGTTGGGCTAAGTTTGTGTTTATGTATTCTTGTTGTGCTGATTTTGTGTTTATGTATTCTTGTTCAGCTAAGTTTGTGTTTATGTATTCTTGTTGGGCTCAGTTTGTGTTTATGTATTTGTGTTGGGCTAAGTTTGTGTTTATGTATTCTTGTTAGGAGGAGTTTGTGTTTATGTATTCTTGAAGGGCTAAGTATGTGTCTATGTATTCTTGAAGGGCTAAGTTTGTGTTTATGTATTCTTGTTGAGCTAAGTTTGTGTTTATGTATTCTTGTTAGGAGGAGTTTGTGTTTATGTATTCTTGAAGGGCTAAGTATGTGTCTATGTATTCTTGAAGGGCTAAGTTTGTGTTTATGTATTCTCGAAGGGCTGAGTTTGTGTTTATGTATTCTTGAAGGGCTAAGTTTGTGTTTATGATTTCTCGAAGGGCTGAGTTTGTGTTTATGTATTCTTGAAGGGCTAAGTATGTGTCTCTGTATTTTTGTAGGGCTGAGTGTGTGTCTGTGTATTGTTGTAGTGCTGAATGTGTGTCTGTATATTCTTGTAAGGCTGAGTGTGTGTCTCTGTATTTTTGTAGGGCTGAGTGTGTGTCTCTGATTTCTTGTAGGAATGAGTGTGCATCTATATATTCTTGTAGGGCTGAATGTGTATTCTTGTAGGGCTGAATGTGTATTCTTGTAGGGCTGAATGTGCATACTTGTATGACTGAGTGTGAGTTCTTGTAGGGCTGAATGTATATTCTTGTAAGGCTGAATGTATGTTCTTGTAGGGCGGAATGTGTATTCTTGTAGGGCTGAATGTGAGTTCTTGTAGGGCTGAATGTATGTTCTTGTAGGGCTGAATATGTATTCTTGAAGGGCTGAATGTGTATTCTTGTAGGGCTGAATGTGTATTCTTGTATGGCTGAGTGTGATTTCTTGTAGGGCTGAATGTATGTTCTTGTAAAGCTGAATGTATGTTCTTGTAGGGCTGAATGTATGTTCTTGTAGGGTTGAATGTATGTTCTTGTAAGGCTGAATGTATGTTCTTCTAGGGCTGAATATGTATTCTTTTTCTAATGAATGTATGTTCTTGTGGGACTGAATGTATGTTCTTGTAGGGCTGAATGTGTATTCTTCTAGGGCTGAATATGTATTCATGTAGGGCTGAATGTGTATTCTTGTAGGGCTGAGTGTGTATTATTGTACGGCTGAGTGTTTATTCTTGTAGGGGTGAATGTGTATTTTTGTAGGGCTGAGTGTGTGTTCTTATGGGACTGAATGTGTATTCATGTAGGGCTGAATTTGTATTCTTGTAGGGGTGAGTGTGTATTATTGTACGGCTGAGTGTGTGTTCTTGTAAAGCTGAATGTGTATTCTTGTAGGACTGAATGTGTATTCTTTTTGGGCTGAATGTGTATTCTTGTAGGAATGAGTGTGTATTCTTGTGGGGCTGAATGTGTGTTCTTGTAGCGCTGAATGTGTATTATTGAAGTGCTGAATGTGTATTCTTGTAGAGCTCAGTGTTTATTCTTGTAGGGCGGAGTGTGTATTCTTGTGGGCCTGAATGTGTATTATTGCAGGGTTGAGTGTGTATTCTTGTGGGCCTGTTGTGTATTCTTCTAGGGCTGAGTGTGTATTCTTGTTGACCTGAATGTGTATTCTTGTAGGGCTGAGTGTGTATTCTTGTGGGCCTGAATGTGTATTCTTGTAGGGCTGAGTGTGTATTTTTCTGTGCCTGAATGTGTATTCTTGTAGACCTGAATGTGTATTCTTGTAGGCCTCAATGTGTATTCTTGTTCGCCTGAATGTGTATTTTTGTAGGGTTGAGTGTGTATTTTTCTGTGCCTGAATGTGTATTCTTGTGGGCCTGAATGTGTATTCTTGTAATGCTGAGTGTGTATTTTTCTGTACCTGAATGTGTATTCTTGTAGGCCTGAATGTGTATTCTTGTAGGCTTCAATGTGTATTCTTGTTCGCCTGAATGTGTATTTTTGTAGGGCTGAGTGTGTATTCTTGTAAGGCAGAATGTGTATTCTTGTGCGCCTGAATGTGTATTCTTGTAGGGCTGAGTGTGTATTCTTGTAAGGCAGAATGTGTATTCTTGTTCGCCTGAATGTGTATTTTTGTAGGGCTGAGTGTGTATTCTTGTAAGGCAGAATGTGTATTCTTGTGCGCCTGAATGTGTATTCTTGTAGGGCTGAGTGTGTATTTTTATGAGCCTGAATGTGTATTCTTGTAAGGCTGAGTGTGTGTCTCTGTATTTTTGTAGGGCTGAGTGTGTGTCTCTGTATTCTTGTAGGAATGAGTGTACATCTATATATTCTTGTAGGGCTGATTGTGTGTCTCTGTATTTTTGTAGGTCTAAGTGTGTGTCTATATATTCTTGTAGGAATGAGTGTGCGTCTATATATTCTTGTATAGCTGAGTGTGTGTCTCTGATTTCTTGTAGGAATGAGTGTGCATCTATATATTCTTGTAGGGCTGAATGTGTATTCTTGTAGGGCTGAATGTGTATTCTTGTAGGGCTGAATGTGCATACTTGTATGACTGAGTGTGAGTTCTTGTAGGGCTGAATGTATATTCTTGTAAGGTGGAATGTGTATTCTTGTAGGGCGGAATGTGTATTCTTGTAGGGCTGAATGTGAGTTCTTGTAGGGCTGAATGTATGTTCTTGTAGGGCTGAATATGTATTCTTGAAGGGCTGAATGTGTATTCTTGTAGGGCTGAATGTGTATTCTTGTATGGCTGAGTGTGATTTCTTGTAGGGCTGAATGTATGTTCTTGTAAAGCTGAATGTATGTTCTTGTAGGGCTGAATGTATGTTCTTGTAGGGTTGAATGTATGTTCTTGTAAGGCTGAATGTATGTTCTTCTAGGGCTGAATATGTATTCTTTTTCTAATGAATGTATGTTCTTGTGGGACTGAATGTATGTTCTTGTAGGGCTGAATGTGTATTCTTCTGGGGCTGAATATGTATTCATGTAGGGCTGAATGTGTATTCTTGTAGGGCTGAGTGTGTATTATTGTACGGCTGAGTGTTTATTCTTGTAGGGGTGAATGTGTATTTTTGTAGGGCTGAGTGTGTGTTCTTATGGGACTGAATGTGTATTCATGTAGGGCTGAATTTGTATTCTTGTAGGGGTGAGTGTGTATTATTGTACGGCTGAGTGTGTGTTCTTGTAAAGCTGAATGTGTATTCTTGTAGGACTGAATGTGTATTCTTTTTGGGCTGAATGTGTATTCTTGTAGGAATGAGTGTGTATTCTTGTGGGGCTGAATGTGTGTTCTTGTAGCGCTGAATGTGTATTATTGAAGTGCTGAATGTGTATTCTTGTAGAGCTCAGTGTTTATTCTTGTAGGGCGGAGTGTGTATTCTTGTGGGCCTGAATGTGTATTATTGCAGGGTTGAGTGTGTATTCTTGTGGGCCTGTTGTGTATTCTTCTAGGGCTGAGTGTGTATTCTTGTTGACCTGAATGTGTATTCTTGTAGGGCTGAGTGTGTATTCTTGTGGGCCTGAATGTGTATTCTTGTAGGGCTGAGTGTGTATTTTTCTGTGCCTGAATGTGTATTCTTGTAGACCTGAATGTGTATTCTTGTAGGCCTCAATGTGTATTCTTGTTCGCCTGAATGTGTATTTTTGTAGGGTTGAGTGTGTATTTTTCTGTGCCTGAATGTGTATTCTGTAGGCCTGAATGTGTATTCTTGTAATGCTGAGTGTGTATTTTTCTGTACCTGAATGTGTATTCTTGTAGGCCTGAATGTGTATTCTTGTAGGCTTCAATGTGTATTCTTGTTCGCCTGAATGTGTATTTTTGTAGGGCTGAGTGTGTATTCTTGTAAGGCAGAATGTGTATTCTTGTGCGCCTGAATGTGTATTCTTGTAGGGCTGAGTGTGTATTCTTGTAAGGCAGAATGTGTATTCTTGTTCGCCTGAATGTGTATTTTTGTAGGGCTGAGTGTGTATTCTTGTAAGGCAGAATGTGTATTCTTGTGCGCCTGAATGTGTATTCTTGTAGGGCTGAGTGTGTATTTTTATGAGCCTGAATGTGTATTCTTATAGGGCTGAGTGTGTATTCTTATAGGCCTCAATGTGTATTCTTGTTCGCCTGAATGTGTATTTTTGTAGGGTTGAGTGTGTATTTTTCTGTGCCTGAATGTGTATTCTTGTGGGCCTGAATGTGTATTCTTGTAATGCTGAGTGTGTATTTTTCTGTACCTGAATGTGTATTCTTGTAGGCCTGAATGTGTATTCTTGTAGGCTTCAATGTGTATTCTTGTTCGCCTGAATGTGTATTTTTGTAGGGCTGAGTGTGTATTCTTGTAAGGCAGAATGTGTATTCTTGTGCGCCTGAATGTGTATTCTTGTAGGGCTGAGTGTGTATTCTTGTAAGGCAGAATGTGTATTCTTGTTCGCCTGAATGTGTATTTTTGTAGGGCTGAGTGTGTATTCTTGTAAGGCAGAATGTGTATTCTTGTGCGCCTGAATGTGTATTCTTGTAGGGCTGAGTGTGTATTTTTATGAGCCTGAATGTGTATTCTTATAGGGCTGAGTGTGTATTCTTATAGGTAAGGTAAAGGTAAAGATGATCCTGTCATGCCTTAGAGGCACATAGGGATATGGTGTTAGTGCCCATATTATCAATGACCTGTCAGCACACTAGAGGGTGATATGGTCAGTATCACGCCTGGCCGCCTTTCCTTCCCCAACTCCAGAAGAAGTCGGGTAGCCATTTCTATAGCTGGGTGACTGGGGTGCCTCCGGCCGGATTCGAACCCCCAACCATCGCCATGAGAGACCAGTGCAATAACCACTTCGCCACTCAGACACCTATTATTATAGGGCTGAGTGTGTATTCTTGTAGGGCTGATTGTGTATTCTTGTAGGGCTGATTGTGTATTCTTGTAGGACTGAATGTGTATTCTTGTAGGGCTGAAAATGTATTCTTCTAGGGCTGAATGTGTATTCTTGTAAAGCTGAATGTGTATTCTTGTAGGGCTAAATATGTATTCTTGTAAAGCTGCATGTGTATTCTTGTAAAGCTGAATGTGTATTCGTGTAGGGCTGAATGTGTATTCTTGTAAAGCTGAATGTGCATTCTTATACAGTTCAATGTGTATTCTTGTAGGGCTGAATGTGTATTCTTGAAGGGCTGAATGTGTATTCTTGAAGGGCTGAATGTGTATTCTTGTAGGTCAAAATGTGTATTTTTGTGGGCCTGAATGTGTATTCTTGTAGGCCTGAATGTGTATTCTTGTAGGTAAGGTAAAGGTAAAGATGATCCTGTCATGCCTTAGAGGCACATAGGGATATGGTGTTAGTGCCCATATTATCAATGACCTGTCAGCACACTAGAGGGTGATATGGTCAGTATCACGCCTGGCCGCCTTTCCTTCCCCAACTCCAGAAGAAGTCGGGTAGCCATTTCTATAGCTGGGTGACTGGGGTGCCTCCGGCCGGATTCGAACCCCCAACCATCGCCATGAGAGACCAGTGCAATAACCACTTCGCCACTCAGACACCTATTATTATAGGGCTGAGTGTGTATTCTTGTAGGGCTGATTGTGTATTCTTGTAGGGCTGATTGTGTATTCTTGTAGGACTGAATGTGTATTCTTGAAGGGCTGAATGTGTATTCTTCTAGGGCTGAATGTGTATTCTTGTAAAGCTGAATGTGTATTCTTGTAGGGCTAAATATGTATTCTTGTAAAGCTGCATGTGTATTCTTGTAAAGTGGAATGTGTATTCTTGTAGGGCTGAATGTGTATTCTTGTAAAGCTGAATGTGCATTCTTATACAGTTCAATGTGTATTCTTGTAGGGCTGAATGTGTATTCTTGAAGGGCTGAATGTGTATTCTTGAAGGGCTGAATGTGTATTCTTGTAGGTCAAAATGTGTATTTTTGTGGGCCTGAATGTGTATTCTTGTAGGCCTGAATGTGTATTCTTGTAGGACTGAATGTGTATTCTTGTAGGACTGAATGTGTATTCTTGTAGGACTGAATGTGTATTCTTGTATGACTGAATGTGTATTCTTGTACGGCTGAATGTGTATTCTTGTAGGTCAGAATGTGTATTTTTGTGGGCATCAATGTGTATTCTTGTAGGACTGAATGTGTATTCTTGTAGGACTGAATGTGTATTCTTGTAGGCCTGAATGTGTATTCTTGTAGGGATGAATGTGTATTCTTGTAGGCATGAATGTATATTCTTATAGGACTGAATGTGTATTCTTGTAGGCCTGAATGTGTATTCTTGTAAGGTGGAATGGGTATTCTTGTATGGCTGAATGTGTATTCTTGTAGGATTGAATGTGTATTCTTGTAGGCCTGAATGTGTATTCTTGTAGGCCTGAATGTATATTCTTGTAGGCCTGAATGTGTATTCTTGTAAGGTGGAGTGTGTATTCTTGTAGGACTGAATGTGTATTCCTGTAGGCCTGAATGTGTATTCTTGTAAAGTGGAATGTGTATTCTTTTAGGGCTGAATGTGTGTTCTTGTAAGGTGGAATGTGTATTCTTGTAAACCTGAATGTGTATTCTTGTAGGCCTGAATGTGTATTCTTGTAAGCCTGAATATGTATTCTTGTATGTCTGAATGTGTATTCTTGTAGGGCTGAATGTGTATTCTTGTAAGCCTGAATGTGTATTCTTGTAAGCCTGAATGTGTATTCTTGTAGGGCTGAATGTGTATTCTTGTAGGGCTAAATATGTATTCTTGTAAAGCTGCATGTGTATTCTTGTAAAGCTGAATGTGTATTCGTGTAGGGCTGAATGTGTATTCTTGTAAAGCTGAATGTGCATTCTTATACAGTTCAATGTGTATTCTTGTAGGGCTGAATGTGTATTCTTGAAGGGCTGAATGTGTATTCTTGAAGGGCTGAATGTGTATTCTTGTAGGTCAAAATGTGTATTTTTGTGGGCCTGAATGTGTATTCTTGTAGGCCTGAATGTGTATTCTTGTAGGACTGAATGTGTATACTTGTAGGGCTGAATGTGTATTCTTGTATGGCTGAATGTGTATTCTTGTACGGCTGAATGTGTATTCTTGTAGGTCAGAATGTGTATTTTTGTGGGCATCAATGTGTATTCTTGTAGGACTGAATGTGTATTCTTGTAGGACTGAATGTGTATTCTTGTAGGCCTGAATGTGTATTCTTGTAGGGATGAATGTGTATTCTTGTAGGCATGAATGTATATTCTTATAGGTCTGAATGTGCATTCTTAAAAGTCTGAATGTGTATTCTTATAGGTCTGAATGTGTATTCTTATAGGTCCGAATGTGTATTCTTGTAGTTTGTGTTTACGTATTCTTGTAGGGCTAAGTTTCTGCTTCTGTATTCTTGTTGTGCTGAGTTTGTGTTTATGTATTCTAAAATTGTCAACATCATTAAGGACTTATACAATGGATATGTTTGTGCAGTCAAGACAGAAGAAGGGATGAGTGAATGGTTCCAGATTGAAACAGGCGTGAAACAAGGATGTATACTGTCTCCTTTACTTTTTGGGATTACAATAGACTTCATAATGAAAAAATGCTGCACAGGTAACACAGGTATTGACTGGGTACATGGGACCCAACTAGAAGATCTTGATTTTGCTGATGACATAACTCTTATCAGTAATAATGTGAATTCCATGCAAGAAAAAACAGATAGCCTGTCTTCACTGGCTAGCAAAATAGGACTTGAAATTAACAAGGACAAAACAAAAATAATGAAAATTCCCATCAATCAAAATGGAAAAATACACATAGAAGGGACAGATATTGAAGAAGTCAATCAATTTGCATACCTTGGCAGCTACATAGACCAGGATGGTGACA
Organism: Achatina immaculata; assembly: GCA_009760885.1. Lineage (NCBI taxonomy): Eukaryota > Metazoa > Mollusca > Gastropoda > Stylommatophora > Achatinidae > Lissachatina > Lissachatina immaculata. The sequence continues at coordinate 37,389,420 of CM019717.1, read as the reverse complement.
CTAGAAAGGAAGTTAGGATCAGAATTGCAAAAGCAGCATCAATCTTCAAGAATCTTGAGAACATAAGGAATTCAAAAGTTATAAGCACAAAAACCAAGTTAAGACTATTCAATTCAAATGTAATATCCACCCTCATTTATGCATGCGAAAGCTGGAAAACAACTAAAGAAATAGAAAATAAATTAGACTCTTTTGAAAACAAATGCCTAAGGAAAATACTCGGCATCAAGTGGAATGAATTCAAGAACAATGCAGAGATAAGACAGATGACTGAACAACAACCAGTCTCATGGGTGATCAGGAAAAGGAGATGGACATATGTTGGTCACTTGATGAGAAGAAATGATCAGAGAATCCCAAAACAAGCTATCAAGTGGAACACAACAGGCCGAAGAAAAAGAGGCAGACCGCGTGAAACTCTGAAGAGGACATTATTAAGAGAGGCCAAGTTAACAGGCATAAAATCCTTTGTTGAGGTTGAAAGACTCGCCGAAGACAGGAAAAATTGGCGAACTACTTTGTGAGCCCTATGTGACGTCTAACGGCATGGGAAGGATATAAGATATAAGATAAGATTCTTGTTGGGCTAAGTTTGTGTTTATGTATTCTTGTTGTGCTGATTTTGTGTTTATGTATTCTTGTTCAGCTAAGTTTGTGTTTATGTATTCTTGTAGGCTGAGTGTGTGTTTATATATTCTTGTAGGGCTAAGTGTGTGTCTATGTATTCTTGTTAGGAGGAGTTTGTGTTTATGTATTCTTGAAGGGCTAAGTATGTGTCTATGTATTCTTGAAGGGCTAAGTTTGTGTTTATGTATTCTTGTTGAGCTAAGTTTGTGTTTATGTATTCTTGTTAGGAGGAGTTTGTGTTTATGTATTCTTGAAGGGCTAAGTATGTGTCTATGTATTCTTGAAGGGCTAAGTTTGTGTTTATGTATTCTCGAAGGGCTGAGTTTGTGTTTATGTATTCTTGAAGGGCTAAGTTTGTGTTTATGATTTCTCGAAGGGCTGAGTTTGTGTTTATGTATTCTTGAAGGGCTAAGTGTGTGTCTATGTATTCTTGTAGGTCTGAGTGTGTGTCTGTGTATTCTTGTAGGGCTGAGTGTGTGTCTGTGTATTCTTGTAGGGCTGAGTGTGTGTCTGTGTATTCTTGTAGGAATGAGTGTGTGTCTCTATATTCTTGTAGGAATGAGTGTGTGTCTCTGTATTCTTGTAGGGCTGAGTGTGTGTCTGTGTATTCTTGTAGGGCTGAGTGTGTGTCTCTATATTCTTGTAGGTCTGAGTGTGTGTCTCTGTATTCTTGTAGGTCTGAGTGTGTGTCTCTGTATTCTTGTAGGGCTAAGTGTGTGTCTGTGTATTATTGTAGGTCTGAGTGTGTGTCTGTGTATTCTTGTAGGTCTGAGTGTGTGTCTCTTCATTCTTGTAGGTCTGAGTGTGTGTCTCTGTATTCTTGTAGGTCTGAGTGTGTGTGTCTGTGTATTGTTGTAGGGCTGAGTGTTTGTCTGTGTATTGTTGTAGGTCTGAGTGTGTTTCTGTGTACTGTTGTAGGTATGAGTGTGTATCTGTGCATTGTTGTAGGTATGAGTGTGTGTCTGTGTAATGTTGTAGGTCTGAGTTTGTGTCAGTGTATTGTTGTAGGTCTGAGTGTGTGTCTGTGTATTGTTGTAGATCTGAGTGTGTGTCTTTGTATTGTTGTAGGGCTGAGTGTGTCTGTGTATTCTTTTAGGTCTGAGTGTGTGTCTGTGTATTCTTTTAGGTCTGAGTGTGTGTCTGTGTATTCTTGTAGGTCTGAGTGTGTGTCTGTGTATTCTTGTAGGTCTGAGTGTGTGTCTGTGTATTCTTGTAGGTCTGAGTGTGTCTGTGTATTCTTGTAGGTCTGAGTGTGTCTCTGTGTATTGTTGTAGGTCTGAGTGTGTGTCTGTGTATTCTTGTAGGTGTCATGTGTGTTTCTCTGTAATGAGTGTGTGTCTCTGTATTCTTGTAAGTCTGAGTGTGTGTCTCTGTATTCTTGTAATTCTGTGTGTGTGTCTCTGTATTCTTGTAGGTCTGAGTGTGTGTCTCTATATTCGTGTAGGACTGAGTGTTTATCTCTATATTCTTGTAAGTCTGCGTGTGTGTCTGTGGATTGTTTTTGGGCTGAGTGTGTGTCTCTATATTCTTGTAGGTCTGAGTGTGTGTCTCTATATTCTTGTAGGTCTGAGTGTGTGTCTCTATATTCTTGTAGGTCTGAGTTTGTGTCTCTATATTCTTGTAGGGCTGAGTGTGTGTCTGTGTACTGTTGTAGAGTTGAGTGTGTGTCTGTGTATTCTTGTAGGGCTGAGTGTGTGTCACTGTATTCTTGTAGGTCTGAGTGTGTATCTTTGTGTTCTTGTAGGTCTGAGTGTGTGTCTGTGTATTGTTGTAGGGCTAAGTGTGTGTCTCTGTAATCCTGTAGGTCTGAGTGTGTGTCTCTGTATTCTTGTAGGGCTGAGTGTGTGTCTGTGTATTCTTGTAGGGCTGAGTGTGTGTCTCTATATTCTTGTAGGGCTGAGTGTGTGTCTCTGTATTCTTGTATGGCTGAGTGTGTGTCTGTATATTCTTGTAGGACTGAGTGTGCGTCTATATATTCTTGTAGGTCTGTGTGTGCGTCTCTGCATTCTTGTAGGTCTGAGTGTGTGTCTGTGTATTGTTGTAGGACTGAGTGTGTGTGTCTGTGTATTGTTGTAGGGCTGAGTGTTTGTCTGTGTATTGTTGTAGGTCTGAGTGTGTTTCTGTGTACTGTTGTAGGTATGAGTGTGTATCTGTGCATTGTTGTAGGTATGAGTGTGTGTCTGTGTAATGTTGTAGGTCTGAGTTTGTGTCAGTGTATTGTTGTAGGTCTGAGTGTGTGTCTGTGTATTGTTGTAGATCTGAGTGTGTGTCTTTGTATTGTTGTAGGGCTGAGTGTGTCTGTGTATTCTTTTAGGTCTGAGTGTGTGTCTGTGTATTCTTTTAGGTCTGAGTGTGTGTCTGTGTATTCTTGTAGGTCTGAGTGTGTGTCTGTGTATTCTTGTAGGTCTGAGTGTGTGTCGTGTATTCTTGTAGGTCTGAGTGTGTCTGTGTATTCTTGTAGGTCTGAGTGTGTCTCTGTGTATTGTTGTAGGTCTGAGTGTGTGTCTGTGTATTCTTGTAGGTGTCATGTGTGTATCTCTGTAATGAGTGTGTGTCTCTGTATTCTTGTAAGTCTGAGTGTGTGTCTCTGTATTCTTGTAATTCTGTGTGTGTGTCTCTGTATTCTTGTAGGTCTGAGTGTGTGTCTCTATATTCGTGTAGGACTGAGTGTTTATCTCTATATTCTTGTAAGTCTGCGTGTGTGTCTGTGGATTGTTTTTGGGCTGAGTGTGTGTCTCTATATTCTTGTAGGTCTGAGTGTGTGTCTCTATATTCTTGTAGGTCTGAGTGTGTGTCTCTATATTCTTGTAGGTCTGAGTTTGTGTCTCTATATTCTTGTAGAGCTGAGTGTGTGTCTGTGTACTGTTGTAGAGTTGAGTGTGTGTCTGTGTATTCTTGTAGGGCTGAGTGTGTGTCACTGTATTCTTGTAGGTCTGAGTGTGTATCTTTGTGTTCTTGTAGGTCTGAGTGTGTGTCTGTGTATTGTTGTAGGGCTAAGTGTGTGTCTCTGTAATCCTGTAGGTCTGAGTGTGTGTCTCTGTATTCTTGTAGGTCTCAGTGTGGGTCTGTGTATTCTTGTAGAGCTGAGTGTGTGTCTCTATATTCTTGTAGAGCTGAGTGTGTGTCTCTATATTCTTGTAGAGCTGAGTGTGTGTCTCTATATTCTTGTTTGGCTGAGTGTGTGTCTCTATATTCTTGTTTGGCTGAGTGTGTGTCTCTATATTCTTGTAGGACTGAGTGTGTGTCGGTGTATTCGTGTAGAGATGAGTGTGTGTCTGTGTATTCATGTAGAACTGAGTGTGTGTCTCTGTATTCTTGTAGGGCTGAGTGTGTGTTTATGTACAAGAATACACAGAAACATAATCAGAAATACAGGAATACACAGACACACATTCAGCCTTGCAACAATACACAGACGTACACTAAGTCACACACAGTTTATCATCTTTCATGAAATCTGACAGTATCATTTCGCTCTTTTACCTGATTCTTTAAGTGTGTTCTACAGTGATAGAGTTCAGTTTGGATCAAAATCATTATTACCTTTGTACTTCTGTGAAGAGCTTTCTACACTGATGTAACTACTTCATGATTGAAATTTTAATTGTGTTTTTTTTTCTTATGTTTATATTAGCTTTTTATTATCTTCTATACTTCATAATTTTAAATAATAATTGTATTTTCTCGTTATCTTTAGATTAGCTTTCTATACTAAGTTTCATAGCTTTTTTGCAATTTTTTTTTTTTTACAGATGCCATCACGGAAACGTAAGTTGAGAGAGCGCCTGCAATCAAAGGCTAAAACACTGAAACAACGTAAACAAGAAACTACCCAGGAGACGAACAGAAGACTTGCCACATTGCGGGAGAGAGCTGCTACATCTAGAGCCTCAGATACTGTACAACAGCGTGAGGCCTGACTAATGAAGGAGAGAGCTACTACATCTAGAGCCTCAGAGACTGTACAACAGCGTGAGGCCTGACTAATGAAGGAGAGAGCTGCTACATCTAGAGCCTCAGAGACTGTACAACACCGTGAGGCCTGACTAATGAAGGAGAGAGCTGCTACATCTAGAGCCTCATAGACTGTACAACACCGTGAGGCTTGACTACATGATATGAAGGAGAGAGCTACTACATCTAGAGCCTCAGAGACTGCACAACAGCGTGAGGCCTGACTACAGGATATGAGGGAGAGAGCTGCTACATCTATAGCCTCAGAGACTGTACAACACCGTGAGGCCTGACTAATGAAGGAGAGAGCTGCTACATCTAGAGCCTCAGAGACTGTACAACAGCGTGAGGCTTGACTACATGATATGAAGGAGAGAGCTACTACATCTATAGCCTCAGAGACTGTACAACAGCGTGAGGCCTGACTACAGGATATGAAGGATAGAGCCAGACGATCACGAACTGCTCAACATGTTAGCTTAGCAATGGAAGGATTCCGCTATGATCCACATAAAGACTGCTCGCAGCATGCAAGTGTTACCATCGGAAAAATGGAAATGGTGTGTAATTACTGTCATGCCAAAAAGTTTAAATCAGAGTCTCCTGGTTTGTGTTGCAAAAATGGGAAAGTGAAACTCTGTCAACTGGAACCACCGCCACATGAACGTTTGACTTACATATCAGGAGATACGTCAGAGTCAAAACATTTTCTGAGTAACATCAGAAAATACAACTCATGTTTCCAAATGACATCAGTTATCGAACAGCCCGGATTTCCATCGACATTCACAGTTTTGAGTTAAATTAATAATATGGTGAGACATTACTTTATAATTTGTATACGTTATTATACTTAAATACATGTAAATAAATTTACTTCGACTTTACACTATAGATAGACTTCATTCATTTTTCTGACTAATAGAGTTCGTGCGTCATGGATGTTGGTTGTTAGATTTAGAGTTAAACAACTACTGGCATAATTATCTCTCATTTGTCCTGTTATGTATCGCGTTCATCTCCAGTACAGCAAGCAAATAATAGTAATAGTTTCAATAGTTTAAACGATTCACTGGTATAAATTTATACAGTCCAGTAAATGTAGCGCTCCAGTCATCCAGGTGTAGAAACTGGTACCTGACTCCTTCTGGAGTTGGGGAAAGAAAGGCGGCCAGGATCACAGGGCAACGCCGGGTAATCAGCTAGTAATTAGAAAATGCTGCACAGGTAAAACGGGCATTTATTGGGTACAAGTAAAAACAGATAGTGTGTGTCTCTATATTCTTGTTTGGCTGAGTGTGTGTCTCTATATTCTTGTTTGGCTGAGTGTGTGTCTCTATATTCTTGTAGGACTGAGTGTGTGTCGGTGTATTCGTGTAGAGATGAGTGTGTGTCTGTGTATTCATGTAGAACTGAGTGTGTGTCTCTGTATTCTTGTAGGGCTGAGTGTGTGTTATGTACAAGAATACACAGAAACATAATCAGAAAATACAGGAATACACAGACACACATTCAGCCTTGCAACAATACACAGACGTACACTAAGTCACACACAGTTTATCATCTTTCATGAAATCTGACAGTATCATTTCGCTCTTTTACCTGATTCTTTAAGTGTGTTCTACAGTGATAGAGTTCAGTTTGGATCAAAATCATTATTACCTTTGTACTTCTGTGAAGAGCTTTCTACACTGATGTAACTACTTCATGATTGAAATTTTAATTGTGTTTTTTTTTCTTATGTTTACATTAGCTTTTTATTATCTTCTATACTTCATAATTTTAAATAATAATTGTATTTTCTCGTTATCTTTAGATTAGCTTTCTATACTAAGTTTCATAGCTTTTTTGCAATTTTTTTTTTTTTACAGATGCCATCACGGAAACGTAAGTTGAGAGAGCGCCTGCAATCAAAGGCTAAAACACTGAAACAACGTAAACAAGAAACTACCCAGGAGACGAACAGAAGACTTGCCACATTGCGGGAGAGAGCTGCTACATCTAGAGCCTCAGATACTGTACAACAGCGTGAGGCCTGACTAATGAAGGAGAGAGCTACTACATCTAGAGCCTCAGAGACTGTACAACAGCGTGAGGCCTGACTAATGAAGGAGAGAGCTGCTACATCTAGAGCCTCAGAGACTGTACAACACCGTGAGGCCTGACTAATGAAGGAGAGAGCTGCTACATCTAGAGCCTCATAGACTGTACAACACCGTGAGGCTTGACTACATGATATGAAGGAGAGAGCTACTACATCTAGAGCCTCAGAGACTGCACAACAGCGTGAGGCCTGACTACAGGATATGAGGGAGAGAGCTGCTACATCTATAGCCTCAGAGACTGTACAACACCGTGAGGCCTGACTAATGAAGGAGAGAGCTGCTACATCTAGAGCCTCAGAGACTGTACAACAGCGTGAGGCTTGACTACATGATATGAAGGAGAGAGCTACTACATCTATAGCCTCAGAGACTGTACAACAGCGTGAGGCCTGACTACAGGATATGAAGGATAGAGCCAGACGATCACGAACTGCTCAACATGTTAGCTTAGCAATGGAAGGATTCCGCTATGATCCACATAAAGACTGCTCGCAGCATGCAAGTGTTACCATCGGAAAAATGGAAATGGTGTGTAATTACTGTCATGCCAAAAAGTTTAAATCAGAGTCTCCTGGTTTGTGTTGCAAAAATGGGAAAGTGAAACTCTGTCAACTGGAACCACCGCCACATGAACGTTTGACTTACATATCAGGAGATACGTCAGAGTCAAAACATTTTCTGAGTAACATCAGAAAATACAACTCATGTTTCCAAATGACATCAGTTATCGAACAGCCCGGATTTCCATCGACATTCACAGTTTTGAGTTAAATTAATAATATGGTGAGACATTACTTTATAATTTGTATACGTTATTATACTTAAATACATGTAAATAAATTTACTTCGACTTTACACTATAGATAGACTTCATTCATTTTTCTGACTAATAGAGTTCGTGCGTCATGGATGTTGGTTGTTAGATTTAGAGTTAAACAACTACTGGCATAATTATCTCTCATTTGTCCTGTTATGTATCGCGTTCATCTCCAGTACAGCAAGCAAATAATAGTAATAGTTTCAATAGTTTAAACGATTCACTGGTATAAATTTATACAGTCCAGTAAATGTAGCGCTCCAGTCATCCAGGTGTAGAAACTGGTACCTGACTCCTTCTGGAGTTGGGGAAAGAAAGGCGGCCAGGATCACAGGGCAACGCCGGGTAATCAGCTAGTAATTAGAAAATGCTGCACAGGTAAAACGGGCATTTATTGGGTACAAGTAAAAACAGATACCCTGTCTCCAATGGCTAGTAAAACAGGACTTGAAACTGACAAGGATAAAACAAAAATAATGAAACTTCTCATTAACCACAAAGGAAAAATATACGTAGAAAGAACAGTTGTTGAAGAAGTAAACCATTTTGCATATCTCGGCAGCTACATAGACCAGGATGGTGACACCAGAAAGGAAGTTAGAATTAGAATTGCAAAATCAGCAATGATCTTCAAGAATCTCGAAAACATATGGCATTAAAAAGTTATAAGCACAAAAACCAAGTTAAGACTATTCAATTCAAATGTAATATTCACCCTCATTTATGCATGTGAAAGCTGGAAAACAACTAAAGAAATAGAAAAGAAATTAGACTCTTTTGAAAACAAATGCCTAACGAAAATACTCGGTATAAAGCTGAAAGAATTCAACAACAACGCAGAGATAAAACATGGAGCAAACAACACCCTGTCTCATGGGTGATCAGAAAAAGAAGATGGATATATGTCGGTCACGTGATGAGAAGGAAAAAGAGGTCGATCACGTGAAACTCTAAACAGTACATTGTTGAGAGAGGCTAGTTCAGTGGGCATAACATCCCTTGATGAGACTGAAAAACTCACCGAAGACAGGAAATCTTGGCGAACTCGCCGAAGACAGGAAATCTTGGCCAACTACCGAGCGGCCCCTATCTGACGTTTAGCGGCACGGGAATGATGCAACATGTAAAATACCTTCAAAAGTTGGTCAGTACTCACCACAAGTTAGTACGTATATACTCACCACAAGTCAGTACGTACATACTAACCACAAATCAGTACCTATATACTCACCACAAGTCAGTACGTACATACTAACCACAAATCAGTACGTATATACTCACTACAAGTCAGAACGTACATACTAACTACAAATCAGTACATATATACTCACCACAAGTCAGAACGTACATACTAACTACAAATCAGTACGTATATACTCACCACAAGTCAGTACGTACATACTAACTACAAATCAGTACGTATATACTCACCATGTCACTTCGTATATACTCACCACACGTCAGTACGTAAAATACCTGTTATGGTCTTGGGTCTGTATAAATGTTACATTCAGAAGTGTAATTAAGTGACCTAGTGAGATACTACCTTCAGACCTGTAAGTGACCTAGTGACATACTACCTTCAGACCTGTAAGTGACCTAGTGACATACTACCTTCAGGCCTGTAAGTGACCTAGTGACATACTACCTTCAGACCTGTAAGTGACCTAGAGACATACTACCTTCAGACCTGTAAATAAGTGACCTAGTGACATACTACCTTAAGATATTTGCTCTCTCTCTGGAGAATGCTGAATGCTCTAGTTCTGATGTTCTTTAGTTCTTCTAGTTCTTGCGCCATGGACTTGTTCTCATAGAGAAAGCGACGAGCGTTGTCGAAGTACATCTCTGGATCTCCAGGATTTAAACGCTTTCGCAGCATAAACTCTTCTCGGTTGCGTGGCTGGTTTTCTGGCAGCTGCCTCAGACAGTGTGGCAGGGAGACGTGGACCTTGCCGTACCTGTTGCTCATGGCTGTGTGTACGTCTCAGACTGCTCACCCTTGTTTAGTGTGTTCTGCTTAGAGGAGGCAGCAAAATATGACGTCAGGTCCACAGATGCGTTTGATCACATCTTTGAGGGAAAAGATGGAGAGAGAGAGAGAAAGAGAAGAAGAAGAGAAGGAGAGAGAGAAAGAGAGAAGGAGAGTGAATGAGAAAGAGACAAAGCGAGAGTTAGTGAGTGAATGAGTGTTTCATTAAAAAAATCAGTTTCTCAAAGCACTGAATCATTGTCAAAGTCTCAGGTAATATGCGCTTGATTCTGACATTCACAGACAAAGTGGATGCTGTTGGTATGTCTGCTTTCAGTAAGTTTTGACCTTGAGCGCACATGTAAGATAATCCCAGTGATAAGTGAAGTAATTCAGTGATACAATCACAAAGGGGTAAATATAAAGAGTCGGCAATATGCAGCCTGCGGGCCGCATCACACTAATTATGTTGTCATTATTACATGATACGATGTAAGTGAAATAACTATTATTCACATTTTTATACTATTTTATTATCATTACTTTAATTTATTAGCTGTAGACACAAATGTCGGCCACGCACAAGAGTCAGCACAATACGTGTATGCTTACATCATGATACGTATCTTCTGGTCCTCTTATAGAAAAAAAGGTTACTAACATTCTATCATATCTTAATTTGTACACAAGAGTCACATGACACTGCCCTATCTTAATTTGCATACGAGTCATATGACACTGCCTACTTTACAGTGTAAATAAGAGTTATATGGCTGTCTGTCTCGAGTTTCGAGCTCCATGAAGCTTCTGTCATCAGAGTGACATTGCTTAATGGCCATCACTAGGAGAACCGTTACATACGGGAATATGAAACACTGGAACCACACGGTGTGAACTCGAAATTCAGCTATATTAACCTTTCATTTTTGCAGTCATATTCCCTCCGTATTAGTTTTTTATCTACTCTTTTCTCACCAGCATCTAATATTCCAGGACTTTCACAGCATATATTACAAACCCTCCATCCCAAATCATATTAATCTGATGACATGCAAGTCCCGTAATGTGATACATACCACTGTGTTCAAAAGATGCAGGATGACTTACATTGGTGAAACTGGTCTCAGATCAGTTACCGCATGCAGAAACATGTGTATGATATCACCCAGCAATCTTCGAAACCACTCCCTAATCATTTCAATGGCCCAAACCACAGAGGCAAATCTGATTTTCTGGTAACAGCCATCAATGTCACGCTGATGACAGACAAACGCCTGAGAACCGCTAAATTCAGGAATATAGGACGCTGGAACAATATGATCTGAACTCGCATTTCAGCTACACCTAACATTCGCCTCTTCCACAGTGACATTCCCTCTGCACGCCTCTCTCACTTGTAACACATAGTTCAGAACCTTCTCACAGCGTCACATGACAATCCCTCTACCCCAGCTACAATCATCTGTTCCACCTTCTTCCGGCTGGATTACCCCGTGTGTCGCTTTCGCCTCTTTCCTCGGTTATTCCCCCTCTCCCTTCTTCACCTATCACACACAATAATTCTCCATGTAAACATTCTCTACACTCCACCATGTGCACTTCTCAACAGCCTCTTACAAGTCACAGCTTCTTACAAGTCACAGCTTCTTACAAGTCACAGCTTCTTACAATCACAGCATCTTACAATCACAGCTAAGTGCAGCATTTATTTATTATATTTTTGTTCGATTCCTACTTTTTACATAACATTCATGTGAATTTATGTTTTTTCTTCCCTATCTATTTCTTCATCCTGTGTTTGTTGTTGTTGCTGTTGCTATTGCTGTTGTTGCTGTTGTTGTTGTTGCTGCTGTTGTTGTTGTTGCTGTTGTTGTTGTTCCTGTTGTTGCTGATGCTGTTGTTGTTGTTGCTTTTGCTGTTGCTGCTGTTGTTGTTGCTGTTGTTGTTGTTGCTTTTGTTGTTGTTGTTGCTGCTGTTGTTGCTGTTGTTGTTGTTGTTTTTGCTGTTGTTGTTGCTCCTGTTGTTGCTGTTGTTGTTGTTGTCGTTGCTATTGTTGTTGTTGTTGTTGTTGCTGTTGTTGTTGCTGTCGTTGTTGCTGCTGCTGCTGTTGTTGTTGTTATTGCTGTTGTTGTTTTTGCTGTTGTTATCGTTGCTATTGTTGTTGTTGTTGCTGTTGTTGTTGCTGATGTTGCTGTCGTTGTTGCTGCTGTTGCTGTTGTTGTTGTTGTTATTGTTGTTATTGCTGTTGTTGCTGCTGTTGTTGTTATTGCTCCTGTTGTTGTTATTGCTGTTGTTATTCTTTTTGCTGTTGTTGCTGCTGTTGCTTTTGTTGTTGCTGCTGCTGTTGTTGCTGTTGTTGTTGTTGTTGCTGCTGTTGTTGTATGATTATGACTCACCCCTAAACGTCACAACTGTGTGCTCGTTAATTAATAACGGTGTTCCTATCTTTTTTTCTAGTTTATACAAGTCGCCATAGAAGTAGACGGAGTAAATCAACTTTACCAAATGTACACAAGTGCTGGCCGACTTCTCGGTGCTTATGCCTGACGAGAGAGATTGGTAGCACCTCTACAAACAGGTCATAAAACAGGAAGTAGGCTGAGATAAATGGCAGACTGCTCTCATAGCTGCAGTGTCCGATGGTGCAGAAAAAAAGCACACCTTCCTTCCCAGTGCTTCTAAGCAAACTAAGACCAACCATGGATGTTTTCACGAACAACTTTCAGCAGGTGAAAACGGTCACTTGACAACACGCAGCAAAAGAAGGGTAAGAAAGTGAAGAACTGTGAAATATGAAGAACTGTGAAATATGAAGAACTGTAACTAGTGACAATATGAAGAACTGTAACTAGTGACAATATGAAGAACTGTGAAATATGAGGAACTGTGACTAGTGACAATATGAAGAACTGTGAAATATGAAGAACTGTCACTAGTGACAATATGAAGAACTGTGAAATATGAAGAACTGTGACTAGTGACAATATGAAGAACTGTGAAATATGAAGAACTGTGACTAGTGACAATGTGAAGAACAAGAGAGTTGCAAATGAGCCCGGAAGTTGCTGGAATCAGGAAGAAAGCAGCCATGTTTCTTCCTTAAAGCAGTCATGTTTCTTCCTTAAGGCAGCCATGTTTCTTCCTTAAAGCAGCCATGTTTCTTCCTTAAAGCAGTCATGTTTCTTCCTTAAAGCAGCCATGTTTCTTCCTTAAAGCAGCCATGTTTCTTCCTTAAAGCAGCCATGTTTCTTCCTTAAAGTCAGTTCCACTATTTTCTATCTTTGTGCATGCCCGATGATTTAAAAAAAATATATTTATGTTTCAATTTCATCTACATACTTGAATGTCTGAATTTTCTGTCCCGTGCCGTTAGACGTCACATAGGGCTCGCAAAGTAGTTCGCCAATCCATACTTGTATGGATTATGTTATTTTCACATAGATGTCTATCACTGGATGAGTCTGTCACGTGATTTATGCGCGTACCTGTGTCCTTCTATGTATGCACAACTTTTAACCAGTCAGAAATGACGGGAAAAGAAAATGATACAAATATTACTTTTACTCGGATTATTTACTCCTTACAAAGAACTTTACCCAGCACTGCTAACACCAAGCGCCCCTACCCGTTATCCTTGTGAGAACAAGATCAAGAATGTGAGCAGAAGAAGTACTACAGCTTGGATGTGATTATCTGTAGACAAATCTTTGGAAGAGAAGCGGTCTACGATAACACACACGCACGCACACACACACACACACACACACACGCACACACACACACACACGCACACACTCACTCCTGACCCCACTCTACTTCTGTTAAATAATCGAGACTACAGACGGTTACATAATTAAGACTACAGACGGTTACATAATCAGACAGAAATTACAGACGGAAAGAGCAGCTCTCCTACTTAATAAAATGACAAATTATTCCAGATTTGTGTTGCTCTCTGGAGAGAGAAGACCAGGGCAGAAAGATATTCCTGTGAGAGTTGCCATAGAACCCAAGGTTTCTCTTGGTCTCTCTCTCTGTCTGTCTGTGTGTGTCTCTCTCTCTGTGTCTCTCTCTCTGTGTCTGTGTCTCTCTCTGTGTGTGTCTCTCTCTGTGTCTCTCTCTGTGTCTCTCTCTGTGTGTCTCTCTCTGTGTCTCTCTCTGTGTCTCTCTCTGTGTCTCTCTCTGTCTGTCTCTCCGCCGCTCTCGCCATCTTTTTTCTCTCATTCTCTCTCTTCTTGTCTCTCTGTCTCTCCGCCTCTCTCTTCATCTCTCTTCTTTCTCTTTCTGTCTCTCTCTCTCCATATCTACTCTCTCTTTCTGTCTCTCTCTCTCTTTTCTCCCTTTCTGTCTCTCTGTCTCTCTCTGTCTCTCTTTTCTCCCTTTCTGTCTCTCTCTCCCCGTCTCTCTTTTCTTTCTTTCATCTATCTGTCTCTTTCTCCATCTCTCTTCTCTCTCTTTCTGTCTCTCTGTCTCTCTCTCCATCTCTTTTCTCTCTTTTTCTGACTCTGTCTCTCTTTATGTCTCTCTCCAATCTCTCTTCTCTCTCTTTCTGTCTTTCTCTCCATCTCTCTTCTCTCTCTTTCTGTCTCTCTTTCTGTCTCTCTGTCTCTCTCCATCTCTCTTCTCTCTCTTTCTATCTCTCTGTCTCTCTCTCCCTCTCTCTCTCTCTCTCTCTCTCTGTCTATCTTAAACTGCTCTTACAGACACCGAATACAATTAATTGTTTTCTGAATAGTCCCGAAAATTTTGTTTAGTAGATAGTCATTTATAATGTATGTAGTTACTTCTGTACTGAGTGAATGTTTAAGAGCGAAACGTAAATGTTATATTTTATTTTATGTCTCTCAGCTCCAATGTTAATTATGTTTGTTATATGAACAGCATATTTGTAGAATGTCTGGAATAGAGTGAAAGATGTATGATAAAGGGCAGAATGTCAGACGGGCCTGCGTACCCAATTCTTAACCCTTTTGAAATAAAGATCAATCAATCAATCAATCTCCATCTCTCTTTCTGTCTTTCTTTGTCTCTCTGTCTGTCTCTCTTTCTGTCACTCTCTCTTCTCTCTTTTTCTGTCTGTCTGTCTGTCTGTCTCTCTCTCTCTGTCTTTCTGTCTCTCTGGTATTCCTCAAGGCTCCATTTTTGGTCCTCTTCTCTTTGCTATCTTTATTAACGACTTACCACTACATTTAAAGCACTCTTCATGTGATCTTTTTGATGATGACTGTAATGTTTACAATAGTGACTGTATGACATCAATAACACACAGACAACGCTCCAAAATGATATAAACAGTTTGATTAAATCTAGTAATAAAAATAGTATGTTGATAAACACCAACAAAACAAAATACATGCATATCACTATAAGACAGAAACAGCAGAATGCAACAAAAACTTCACTACAGCTTTGTGCTGGGAATAAGGCAATAGAAAATGTTCATGAACATAAAACTCTAGGACTTATCATTGATCAGCATTTAACTTGGACTTCTCACGTACATAACCTTACAAACTTGATTGCACAGAAAGTTTACCAACTAGCCAAAATTAAACACTTTATCGACAAAGACACAAGAAAGATGTACTACACATCACACATACAAACACACTTAGATTACTGTTCCACAATCTCTCTTTCTGTCTCTCTCTCCATCTCTTTTCTCCCTCTTTCTGTCTCTCTTCTCTTTCTGTCTCTCTGTTCTCTTCTCTCTATCTTTCTGTCTTTCTGTCTCTCTTCCTGTTTTTCTGTCTCTCTGTCTCTCCATCTCTCTTTTCTCTTTGTGACTCTCTCTCCATCTCTCTTCTCTTTTTCTGTCTCTCTCTTTCTCTCTTTGTGTCTCTCTCTGTCTCTCTCGGAAGTTGTAAAGTTACACAATACGGAGAATGACACTGAGAGAAGAAAATACCACACACTGAAGCAGCTCATTCAATCAACGAACACCGAAAAACACAGTAGTAGCAGAAAACTACAGAAAAACACAGTAGTAGCAGAAAACTACAGAAAAACACAGTAGTAGCAGAAAACTACAGAAAAACACAGTAGTAGCAGAAAACTACAGAAAAACACAGTAGTAGCAGAAAACTACAGAAAAACACAGTAGTAGCAGAAAACTACAGAAAAACACAGTAGTAGCAGAAAACTACAGAAAAACACAGTAGTAGCAGAAAACTACAGAAAAACACAGTAGTAGCAGAAAACTACAAAAAAAACACAGTAGTAGCAGAAAACTACAAAAAAAACACAGTAGTAGCAGAAAACTACAGAAAAAAACACAGTAGTAGCAGAAAACTACAGAAAAAACACAGTAGTAGCAAAAACTACAGAAAAAAAACAGTAGTAGCAGAAAACTACAGAAAAAAAACACAGTAGTAGCAGAAAACTACAGAAAAAAACACAGTAGTAGCAGAAAACTACAGAAAAAACACAGTAGTAGCAGAAAACTACAGAAAAAAACACAGTAGTAGCAGAAAACTACAGAAAAAAACACAGTAGTAGCAGAAAACTACAGAAAAAAACACAGTAGTAGCAGAAAACTACAGAAAAAAAACACAGTAGTAGCAGAAAACTACAGAAAAACAACACAGTAGTAGCAGAAAACTACAGAAAAAAACACAGTAGTAGCAGAAAACTACAGAAAAAAACACAGTAGTAGCAGAAAACTACAGAAAAACACAGTAGTAGCAGAAAACTACAGAAAAAAACAGTAGTAGCAGAAAACTACAGAAAACACAGTAGTAGCAAAAAACTACAGAAAAAAACAGTAGTAGCAGAAAACTACCGAAAAAAACAGTAGTAGCAGAAAACTACAGAAAAAAACAGTAGTAGCAGAAAACTACAGAAAAAAAACAGTAGTAGCAGAAAACAATAGAAAAAAAAACAGTAGTAGCAGGAAACTACAGGAAAAAAAACCAGTAGTAGCAGAAAACTACAGAAAAAAAACAGTAGTAGCAGAAAACTACAGAAAAAAACAGTAGTAGCAGAAAACTACAGAAAAACACAATAGTAGCAGAAAACTCCATCTCTCTTCCTTCTCTTTCTGTCTCTCTTTGTCTCTCTTTCTGTCGCTCTCTGCCTCTCTATCCATCTCTCTTATCTCTCTTTCTGTCGCGCTCTCTCTCCATCATTCTTCTTTCTCTTTCTGTCTCTCTTACAAAATCCTAACAGGACACAGTGTCGTATGTTTAGACCGAGAAAAAAATCCTAACAGGACACATGTTTTATGGTTAGACTTCGAAAAAAATCGTAGACAAATCACTTTGAGAGAAAGAAAAATGACAAAAGAATTTACATGAGACTTGAAGCACAGACTCCGGTAGGACGAGCAGCCATCTAGCCACGAGAGAACAGCGTACTAACCAACTACGTACTACTCTATATATAATACCCCCTCTCTCTCCCCCCCCCCCAGCTACAGCGAAGCCATCAATGTCTGTCTGGTCAAAATCATAACAACAAGATAAGAAACGACAAACAACAACCAACAAACGAATATGTTTTACATAAATATAATTTTAGGTTACAGATGATTTCAGATACAAATTTTTACAAATAGGAAACAACGAATATTTCGCTCCTGAGAATGTAATAAGAGATATGGAAAGAATCACAGGAATGAGTGAAGTGAGACGGACAAAGAGCAGGCAGAACTGATTCAGAACAGCACGCTGTCGTATATTCAGGAGGAGATAAACATGAAGGAAGAGATAAACATGAAGGAGGAGATAAACATGAAGGAGGAGATAAACATGAAGGAGGAGATAAACATGAAGAGGAGATAAACATGAAGGAGGAGATGAACATGAAGGAGGAGATAAACTTGAAGGAGGAGATAAACATGAAGGAGGAGATGAACATGAAGAGGAGATAAACTTGAAGGAGGAGATAAACTCGAAGGAAGAGATAAACATGGAGGAGGAGTGGGGGGTAACCTTTGATGATGAAGTGGATGAAAACAATTAAAAGGTTCTAGAATATTTTAGATCTGGACACTCGAGTAACGTAAGGTGGGACATGCACGTCTGGACACTCAAGTAACGTCAGGTGGGACATGCACGTCTGGACACTCGAGTAACGTAAGGTGGGACATGCACGTCTGGACACTCGAGTAACGTCAGATGGGACATGCACGTCTGAACACTCGGGTAACGTCAGGTGGGACATGCACGTCTGGACACTCGGGTAACGTCAGGTGGGACATGCACGTCTGAACACTCGAGTAACGTCAGATGGGACATGCACCTGTGAAATCAAGAAGAGAATATGCCAAGCCAGATCAGATTTCCAGCAAATGAGAAACATCCTGTGCAAAGCATCTCTAGCAGTGAACATCACAACGAGACATGGAGCACATCCTACTTTATGGAAGTGGCAGCTCAGAGAATACATCTATGATTGGGCACTTAGCAAGACAGCTCAGAGAATACATCTATGATTGGACACCTAGCAAGACAGCTCAGAGAATACATTTATGATTGGACACCTAGCAAGACAGCTCAGAGAATACATTTATGATTGGACACCTAGCAAGACAGCTCAGAGAATACATTTATGATTGGGCACTTAGCAAGACAGCTCAGAGAATACATCTATGATTGGACACCTAGCAAAACAACTCAGAGAATACATTTATGATTGGGTAACTAGCAAGACAGCTTAGAGAACACATCTATGACTTAGCAAGACAGCTCAGAGAATACATCTATGATTGGACATCTAGCAAGACAGCTCAGAGAACATTCAGCTGCTAGACAGAGAGTCCAAGAAACATTTAGATTTCACACATTTGTGTGCAGCTGGGTGACCTGACTGGGACAGTTTGATAGTCCATGTGGGTGTCCTGCAACTAAATCTTAACTTTGACCAGTAAATGAGAATGTTACGTGTAGCTAACAGTGAGTTTAACCCATGTGGTTCCAGCGTCCCATAATTTTGAATGCAGCGGTTCTCAAGCGCCAGGCGGCTTGTGTCACCTGCGTGACATTGTTTGATGGCTGTTACCAGAAAATCAGATTTGCCTCTGTGGTTGGGGCCATTGAAATGATTTGGAACCGGTTTCGAAGCATGCTGGGCGATGTCGTACAGATGTTTTTGCATGCGGTCCCCTAATCTGAGGCCAGTCTCACCAATATATTTTATCCTGCATCTTTTGCAAACGATGACATATATCACATTACGGGACTCGCATGTGAATCCCTCATGAAGAGTGAGGATAGTTTTGGGAAAGGTGATTGTTTTCGTTTCCCAGACTACCGAGCAAGTAACACAGCGGGGGCGGTTACATTTTCTGGTACCAACATATGTAAGGCTCTGCTTCAAGTGGCTGTGGACGAGGATGTCTTTAAGGTTTGGATCACGCTTGTATGCCAATGGGACAGGCTTAGAAGCATTTTGGGAGCTTTTGGAAGTATTTTTGAAATTGTTCATTTAGTTAGAGGCTGGTCTCCGCAGATTCATGTATGCTCGTAGACAGCAACAACTTCCGGAGATAGTAACAAGGATATGTTCGCAGACAGCAACAGCTTCCGGAGATAGTAACAAGGATATGTTCGCAGACAGCAACAGCTTCCGGAGATAGTAACAAGGATATGTTCGCAGACAGCAACAACTTCCGGAGATAGTAACAAGGATATGTTCGCAGACAGCAACAACTTCCGGAGATAGTAACAAGGATATGTTCGCAGACAGCAACAAGTTCCGGAGATAGAAACAAGTATATGCTCGCAGACAGCAACAAGTTCCGGAGATAGTAACAAGTATATGCTCACAGACAGCAACAAGTTCCGGAGATAGAAACAAGTATATGCTCGCAGACAACAACAAGTTCTATAAATAGAAACAAGGATATGTTCGCAGACAGCAACAGGTTCTACAGATAGAAACAAGGTATATGCTCGCAGACAGCAACAAGTTCTACAGATAGAAACAAGGTATATGCTCGCAGACAGCAAGAAATTCTAGAAATAGAAACAAGGATATGCTCGCTGACAGCAACAAGTTCCGGAGATAGAAACAAGATATGTAATCGTAGACAGCAACAAATTTTGGGGAACAAGGTATATGCACGCAGAAAGCAACAACTTCTGGAGATATAAAAAAGGTATATGCTCGCAGACAGCAACAATTTCTACAGATAGAAACAAGGTATATGCTCGCAGACAGGAAGAAATTCTGGAAATAGAAACAAGATATATGCTCGCAGACAGCAACAAGTTCCGGAGATAGAAACAAGGATATGTTCGCAGACAGCAACAAATTCTAACTAGAAAAAAGGTTAAAAAAAAGAAGCCAGGAAAACAAAAGATGTATAAGTTATAATCTCTCAGTCATTATCGCTTTATCTATCAGCTTTCTCTTCTTGCTATGTTCATTGCTAGATCTGAATACGAAGGGAGCTAATGTAACGTGAAGTAGCTACCATATACAGTATATGTATATATATACAAAGTATAAACACACGTTATGTCCCTTGCTTCAGAGAAAACTCATTTTCTGTTTCGTACAGAGCTGTTAGACCAGGTTTCTCTTGTGGATCTGCTCTAACTCATAGTTGTTAGACAAGATTTCTTTTGTGGATCTGTTAACTCATTGTTGTTAGACAGGATTTTATTTGTGGATCGATCTGTTAACTAAAAGCTGTTAGACTAGATTTCTTTTGTGGATCTGTTAACTCATAGCTGTTAGACTAGATTTCTTTTATGGATCTGTTAACTCATAGCTGTTAGACTAGATTTCTTTTGTGGATCTGTTAACTCATAGCTGTTAGACTAGATTTCTTTTGTGGATCTGTTAACTCATACTGGAGGTCAAGCCACTGTCTCATTTGACAGTCAGCGATCACTGGCTGAAATGCTAACGTCAGAGTTGGCTACCCATAACTGACGAGGTATGGTCAAGGTTGGCTAAACACAGCTCATGTAATAGCGTCAGGGTCGACTAACCATAGATAAAATGCTAGAGTCATGGTTGACTAACAATAGATGAAATGCTGGCGTCAGTGTTGACTAACCATAACTGAAATGCTGGCATCAGTGTTGACTAACCATAGCTGAAATGCTGGTGTCAGTGTTGACTAACCATAGCTGAAATGCTGGTGTCAGTGTTGACTAACCATAGCTGAAATGCTGGCGTCAGTGTTGACTAACAATAGATGAAATGCTGGCGTCAGAGTCGACTAACCATAGTTGAAATGCTGGTGTCAGTGTTGACTAACAATAGATGAAATGCTGGCGTCAGTGTTGACTAACCATAGCTGAAATACTGGCGTCAGTGTTGACTAACCATAGCTGAAATGCTGGCGTCAGTGTTGACTAACCATAACTGAAATGCTGGCGTCAGTGTTGACTAACCATAGATGAAATGCTGGCGTCACTTCTCCGGTGGTATCCCCGGTAACAAAGGAAAGCTGACAGGGATCGTCTGTTCCCCATGGCGGTGCATTCTGCTTTTTAGCTTCACCCAGGGCGTTCTAACTCTGAAGTAAGAGTCATAACTGTGAAGTAAGAGTCATAACTCTGAAGTATGAATCATAACTCTGAAGTAAGAGTCATAACTCTGAAGTAAGAGTCATAACTCTGAAGTAAGAGTTTTAACTCTGAAGTAAGAGTCACAATTCTGAAGTAAGAGTCATAACTCTGAAGTATGAATCATAACTCTGAAGTAAGAGTCATAACTTTGAAGTAAGAATCATTACTCTGAAGTAAGAGTCATAATTCTGAAGTAAGAGTCAAACTCTGAAGTAAGAGTCATAATTCTGAAGTAAGAGTCATAATTCTGAAGTAAGAACCATAACTCATAAGTAAGAATCATAACCCATAAGTAAGAGTCATAAAGCTCAAGAAGGAATCATAACTCTGAAGTAAGAGCCATAACTATGAAGTAAGAGTCATAACTCTGAAATAAGAGTCATAACGCTGAAATAAGAGTCATAACTCATAAGTAAGAGTCATATCTCTGAAGTAAGAGCCATAGCTCGTAAGTAAGCGCTGTAAATCTGAAGTAAGCGCCATAACTCTGAAGTAAGCGCTGTAACTTGAGGAAAAGTGTTTAGCATATTCGTAAGTCGAAGCGCTGTAATCCGGGGTATGCCCGTGCCGTGTAGTTTTACAGTGGAGTGGAAAACAAAGAGGGCTGAACAGATTAGACAGGATTTAAATGAAAATAATCATCAGGTGCCGTGCCGACTGGCGTTGGCTATTATGCTTCTCCAGAGTACCCGATCCTTCATGCAGGCCATCAGCTCAGTTGGTGATCTCCTCTCACACCATCCCGTCAGACTGTCCAGTATCATTTCTCTTGATCTTCCTCTTGATCTTCTTCCTTCTATTTTTCCTGTTGTTATAATATTTTCAATGCCCCCTCTCTTTGCACGTCCTATGAAAGTACATTGTCTCTCTCTTAACATGCAGTATACAATTAAACGGAACTATTCTAAAGCAGGTGCAGAAATTCAAATACCTTGGAGCAGTAATAACTTCAGATGGGAAATGCAGAACATAAATTAGGAACAGAATAGGCCAAGCAAAGACTGCATTTCAGAGAATGAGAAACATATTAGCCAACACATCCTTATCAGTGAATGTTAGAAAACGAATCCTAAAATGCTATATTGAACCTATCTTGTTATATGGAAGTGAATCATGGACAATAGGCAAGTCTGCACAAAAATCATTGGAAGCAGCAGAAATGTGGTTTATTAGAAGAATGTTGCGAATCCCCTGGACAGCAAAAATAACTAATGGAGAATGTAGGAGAAGAGCTGGAGAGACAAAAAAAATCTTGTTAAAAAAAATAAGACAGGAT
The DNA here is from genome assembly GCA_009760885.1 of Achatina immaculata. Lineage (NCBI taxonomy): Eukaryota > Metazoa > Mollusca > Gastropoda > Stylommatophora > Achatinidae > Lissachatina > Lissachatina immaculata. Next base: position 37,367,144 of record CM019717.1, on the reverse strand, counting down.
TAGTCTTGAAAATTAACAATTCATTTTATAAGTAAGACAAAGAAAAGTAAGAAGAAAAGAACTGGAACTAAGGAGGATTCGTGTTTGCTGAGTTCTTGTAATATTCAGGGATTAGTGTTTGTTGAATTCTTGTAATATTCAGGGATTAGTGTTTTCTGAATTCTTGTAATATTCAGGGATTAGTGTTTTCTGAATTCTTGTAATATTCAGGGATTAGTGTTTTCTGAGTTCTTGTAATATTCAGGGATTAGTGTTTGTTGAATTCTTGTAATATTCAGGGATTAGTGTTTGTTGAATTCTTGTAATATTCAGGGATTAGTGTTCTCTGGATTCTTGTAATATTCAGGGGTTAGTGTTTGCTGGATTCTTGTAATATTCAGGGATTAGTGTTTGCTGGATTCTTGTAATATTCAGGAATTAATGTTTGCTGAGTTCTTGTAATATTCAGGAATTAGTGTTTGCTGAGTTCTTGTAATATTCAGGAATTAGTGTTTGCTGAGTTCTTGTAATATTCAGGAATTAGTGTTTGCTGAGTTCTTGTAATATTCAGGAATTAATGTTTGCTGAGTTCTTGTAATATTCAGGGATTAGTGTTTGCTGGATTCTTGTAATATTCAGGGATTAGTGTTTGCTGGATTCTTGTAATATTCAGGAATTAATGTTTGCTGAGTTCTTGTAATATTCAGGAATTAGTGTTTGCTGGATTCTTGTAATATTCAGGAATTAAGAGTCATAACTTTGAAGTAAGAATCATTACTCTGAAGTAAGAGTCATAATTCTGAAGTAAGAGTCATAACTCTGAAGTAAGAGTCATAATTCTGAAGTAAGAACCATAACTCATAAGTAAGAATCATAACCCATAAGTAAGAGTCATAAAGCTCAAGAAGGAATCATAACTCTGAAGTAAGAGCCATAACTATGAAGTAAGAGTCATAACTCTGAAATAAGAGTCATAACGCTGAAATAAGAGTCATAACTCATAAGTAAGAGTCATATCTCTGAAGTAAGAGCCATAGCTCGTAAGTAAGCGCTGTAAATCTGAAATAAGCGCCATAACTCTGAAGTAAGCGCTGTAACTTGAGGAAAAGTGTTTAGCATATTCGTAAGTCGAAGCGCTGTAATCCGGGGCATGCCCGTGCCGTGTAGTTTTACAGTGGAGTGGAAAACAAAGAGGGCTGAACAGATTAGACAGGATTTAAATGAAAATCATCATCAGGTGCCGTGCCGACTGGCGTTGGCTATTATGCTTCTCCAGAGTACCCGATCCTTCATGCAGGCCATCAGCTCAGTTGGTGATCTCCTCTCACACCATCCCTTCAGATTGTCCAGTATCATTTCTCTTGGTCTTCCTCTTGATCTTCTTCCTTCTATTTTTCCTGTTATAATATTTTCAATGCCCCCTCTTCTCATTGCATGTCCTATGAAAGTACATTGTCTCTCTCTTAACATGTAGTATACAATTAAACGGAACTATTCTAAAGCAGGTGCAGAAATTCAAATACCTTGGAGCAGTAATAACTTCAGATGGGAAATGCAGAACAGAAATTAGGAACAGAATAGGCCAAGCAAAGACTGCATTTCAAAGAATGAGAAACATATTAACCAACACATCCTTATCAATGAATGTTAGAAAACGAGTCCTAAAATGCTATATTGAACCTATCTTGTTATATGGAAGTGAATCATGGACAATAGGCAAGTCTGCACAAAAATCATTGGAAGCAGCAGAAATGTGGTTTATTAGAAGAATGTTGCGAATCCCCTGGACAGCAAAAATAACTAATGGAGAATGTAGGAGAAGAGCTGGAGAGACAAAAAAAAAAATCTTGTTAAAAAAAAAAGACAGGATTAGTCTTGAAAATTAACAATTCATTTTATAAGTAAGACAAAGAAAAGTAAGAAGAAAAGAACTGGAACTAAGGAGGATTCGTGTTTGCTGAGTTCTTGTAATATTCAGGGATTAGTGTTTGCTGAGTTCTTGTAATATTCAGGGATTAGTGTTTTCTGAGTTCTTGTAATATTCAGGGATTAGTGTTTTCTGAGTTCTTGTAATATTCAGGGATTAGTGTTTTCTGAGTTCTTGTAATATTCAGGGATTAGTGTTTGCTGAATTCTTGTAATATTCAGGGATTAGTGTTTGTTGAGTTCTTGTAATATTCAGGGATTAGTGTTCTCTGGATTCTTGTAATATTCAGGGGTTAGTGTTTGCTGGATTCTTGTAATATTCAGGGATTAGTGTTTGCTGGATTCTTGTAATATTCAGGAATTAATGTTTGCTGAGTTCTTGTAATATTCAGGCTCATTATGTGAAGGGCTTTTTCAGTATCGAGCTTTGATATTTATTTGACTGTTTCTTTTAACAGAAAGCTTCGAAATTTGAGCAATTCTTACAGTATCGCGTTTCAATATTCGTGCGATTTTTGTACTATAAAACATTGATATCCGACGCATTTTTAAGTACTTGAGGTTCATTAATAAGCGATTATTTTGGTATCGAGATGTAATTGTCTTGAGATTCTTGAATTATTGTAGTTTAAAGTTTAGGCGATGTTTGTGGGAACTGAATAATCATCATCATCATCATAATCATCATCATCATCATCATCATCAAGTCCCAGTATCGAGCGAGCAACATTATTTTATCTGTATCTTATAAATACAGGAGGCGGTGGTCAAGCAAAGTTTAGAATTTTCTTTTACACACAAATGACATGTGTGTATGTGTGTATGTGTGTATGAGTGTGTGATAGGGGGTATAATTATGTGTGTATGTGTGTATGAGTGTGTGAAAGAGGATATAAATATGTGTGTATGTGTGTATGAGTGTGTGACAGGGGATATAAATATGTGTGCATGTGTGTATGAGTGTGAGTGTATGTTTGTGTTTATTTGTGTGTAAGAATGTGTGAGTACATGCATGTATATGTTGTGTATGATTGTTTGACAGTTTGAATGTGTGAGTGTATGGGTGTGTGAATGATTGTGTGCGTATATGTATATAAATGCCAGACAGTGGATTGATTGATTGATTGCTCTTTGTTTCAAAAGGATTAATGGCCACGCAGGCCCGTCTGACATTCTGCTCTTTATCATACATCTTTCACTCTATCTCAGACATTGTACAAATATGCTGTTCATGTAACAAACATAATTAACATTGAAGCTGAGAGACATAAAATAAAATATAACATTTACGTTTCGCTCTTATCCATTCACTCAGTACAGAAGGAACTACATACATATATAATTTTATCTATCTACTAAACAAAAACTTCGGGACTATTCAGAATAAACAATTAACTGTATTCAGTGTCTGTAAGAGCAGTTTAAGATAACTTTTAATTTTTAAGCTTCATGGAGGCATGTAGTCGACATCAAATAGATAGTGGGAAAGTTTTAGTTGTGGGAAGGAGTATAATTTATATTTTTTATACAGGATGGGAAGGTATTCCAAAGATGAGCAGAAGAATAAGTAAAGCTTTTCTTGTAAAGATCAAGTCTAGGTTTTGGAAGACATATGTTGTTCAAGCGTTGGCTGCACTTTGGGCTAAATTTAAACAGGTTCCATAGATAAGGCGGGGCATGCCGTGAAATAATTTGATGTACTAACTTGGCTTTGTTGAAGAGGAACCTGTTCTTAAGAGGCAGTATTTTGATACGTTTGTGCTGGTTAGTTGTTTGTGCTTGATCTTTGTCACTAATAAACTTTACTGCTCGCTTTTGGAGTGAGCAAAGCCTCTTTGTAGTTGACACTGAACAACCATCCCAGACTGTTGAGCAATAGTCTAAATGTGTTTGTATATGCGATATGTAGTATGTCCTCCTTGTGTCTTGATCGATGAAGTGCTTAATTTTTGCTAACTGGTATACTTTTTTGCGCGATGAGTTTTGTTAGACATTGCACATGAGAGTTCCAGGTCAGATGTTGGTCAATAATAAGACCTAGTGTTTCATGCTCGCTAACGTTTTCTATCTGTGATGTTTCCGTGCTGAGCCGAAGTGTTGTTTTTGTTGCGTTTTGTAGTTTCTGTCTTGTTGTTATGTGCACTGATTTTATTTTATCGGTGTTTATAATCATTCCATTGTTTTTGCTCCATCTAATTAAATTGTACAACTCGACCTGAAGAGTTGATTCTAGATTAATACAATCGTAGTCACTGGTGTAGACTGTGCAATCATCGGCAAAAAGGTCACAAGAAGAATGTTTAGGATGAAGTGGAAAATCACTGATATAGATAGCAAAGATACGGGCCTAGAATAGAACCTTGCGGAACACCAGTGTCAACTGTAGCAGAATTTGATAGAGAATTGTTGAAGAATACTACCTGTTGTCTATCTGAAAGAAATCATAGAATTAATTTTATCAGGTCAGGGTGCAATTTATAAGTCTTTATTTGTGTGTAAGAATGTGTGAGTACATGCATGTATATGTTGTGTATGATGTTTGACAGTTTGAATGTGTGAGTGTATGGGTGTGTGAATGATTGTGTGCGTATATGTATATAAATGCCAGACAGTGGATTGATTGATTGATTGCTCTTTGTTTCAAAAGGATTAATGGCCACGCAGGCCCGTCTGACATTCTGCTCTTTATCATACATCTTTCACTCTATCTCAGACATTGTACAAATATGCTGTTCATGTAACAAACATAATTAACATTGAAGCTGAGAGACATAAAATAAAATATAACATTTACGTTTCGCTCTTATCCATTCACTCAGTACAGAAGGAACTACATACATATATAATTTTATCTATCTACTAAACAAAAACTTCGGGACTATTCAGAATAAACAATTAACTGTATTCAGTGTCTGTAAGAGCAGTTTAAGATAACTTTTAATTTTTAAGCTTCATGGAGGCATGTAGTCGACATCAAATAGATAGTGGGAAAGTTTTAGTTGTGGGAAGGAGTATAATTTATATTTTTTATACAGGATGGGAAGGTATTCCAAAGATGAGCAGAAGAATAAGTAAAGCTTTTCTTGTAAAGATCAAGTCTAGGTTTTGGAAGACATATGTTGTTCAAGCGTTGGCTGCACTTTGGGCTAAATTTAAACAGGTTCCATAGATAAGGCGGGGCATGCCGTGAAATAATTTGATGTACTAACTTGGCTTTGTTGAAGAGGAACCTGTTCTTAAGAGGCAGTATTTTGATACGTTTGTGCTGGTTAGTTGTTTGTGCTTGATCTTTGTCACTAATAAACTTTACTGCTCGCTTTTGGAGTGAGCAAAGCCTCTTTGTAGTTGACACTGAACAACCATCCCAGACTGTTGAGCAATAGTCTAAATGTGTTTGTATATGCGATATGTAGTATGTCCTCCTTGTGTCTTGATCGATGAAGTGCTTAATTTTTGCTAACTGGTATACTTTTTTGCGCGATGAGTTTTGTTAGACATTGCACATGAGAGTTCCAGGTCAGATGTTGGTCAATAATAAGACCTAGTGTTTCATGCTCGCTAACGTTTTCTATCTGTGATGTTTCCGTGCTGAGCCGAAGTGTTGTTTTTGTATCGAGATGTAATTGTCTTGAGATTCTTGAATTATTGTAGTTTAAAGTTTAGGCGATGTTTGTGGGAACTGAATAATCATCATCATCATCATAATCATCATCATCATCATCATCATCATCATCATCAAGTCCCAGTATCGAGCGAGCAACATTACTTTATCTGTATCTTATAACTACAGGAGGCGGTGGTCAAGCAAAGTTTAGAATTTTCTTTTACACACAAATGACATGTGTGTATGTGTGTATGTGTGTATGAGTCTGTGATAGGGGGTATAAATATGTGTGTATGAGTGTGTGACAGGGGGTATAAATATGTGTGTATGTGTGTATGAGTGTGTGATAGGGGGTATAAATATGTGTGTATGTGTGTATGAGTGTGTGACAGGGGGTATAAATATGTGTGTGTGTGTATGAGTGTGTGATAGGGGGTATAAATACGTGTGTATGTGTGTATGAGTGTGTGACAGGGGGTATAAATATGTGTGTATGTGTGTATGAGTGTGTGACAGGGGGTATAAATATGTGTGTATGTGTGTATGAGTGTGTGACAGGGGGTATAAATATGTGTGTATGTGTGTATGAGTGTGTGACAGGGGGTATAAATATGTGTGTATGTGTGTATGAGTGTGTGATAGGGGGTATAAATATGTGTGTATGTGTGTATGAGTGTGTGACAGGGGATATAAATATGTGTGTATGTGTGTATGAGTGTGTGACAGGGGATATAAATATGTGTGTATGTGTGTATGAGTGTGTGACAGGGGATATAAATTTGTGTGTATGTGTGTATGAGTGTGAGTGTATGTTTGTGTTTATTTGTGTGTAAGAATGTGTGAGTACATGCATGTATATGTTGTGTATGATTGTTTGACAGTTTGAATGTGTGAGTGTATGGGTGTGTGAATGATTGTGTGCGTATATGTATATAAATGCCAGACAGTGGATTGATTGATTGATTGCTCTTTGTTTCAAAAGGATTAATGGCCACGCAGGCCCGTCTGACATTCTGCTCTTTATCATACATCTTTCACTCTATCTCAGACATTGTACAAATATGCTGTTCATGTAACAAACATAATTAACATTGAAGCTGAGAGACATAAAATAAAATATAACATTTACGTTTCGCTCTTATCCATTCACTCAGTACAGAAGGAACTACATACATATATAATTTTATCTATCTACTAAACAAAAACTTCGGGACTATTCAGAATAAACAATTAACTGTATTCAGTGTCTGTAAGAGCAGTTTAAGATAACTTTTAATTTTTAAGCTTCATGGAGGCATGTAGTCGACATCAAATAGATAGTGGGAAAGTTTTTAGTTGTGGGAAGGAGTATAATTTATATTTTTTATACAGGATGGGAAGGTATTCCAAAGATGAGCAGAAGAATAAGTAAAGCTTTTCTTGTAAAGATCAAGTCTAGGTTTTGGAAGACATATGTTGTTCAAGCGTTGGCTGCACTTTGGGCTAAATTTAAACAGGTTCCATAGATAAGGCGGGGCATGCCGTGAAATAATTTGAAGAGGAACCTGTTCTTAAGAGGCAGTATTTTGATACGTTTGTGCTGGTTAGTTGTTTGTGCTTGATCTTTGTCACTAATAAACTTTACTGGTCGCTTTTGGAGTGAGCAAAGCCTCTTTGTAGTTGACACTGAACAACCATCCCAGACTGTTGAGCAATAGTCTAAATGTGTTTGTATATGCGATATGTAGTATGTCTTCCTTGTGTCTTGATCGATGAAGTGCTTAATTTTGGCTAACTGGTATACTTTTTTGCGCGATGAGTTTTGTTAGACATTGCACATGAGAGTTCCAGGTCAGATGTTGGTCAATAATAAGACCTAGTGTTTCATGCTCGCTAACGTTTTCTATCTGTGATGTTTCCGTGCTGAGTCGAAGTGTTGTTTTTGTTGCGTTTTGTAGTTTCTGTCTTGTTTTTATGAGCATTGATTTTATTTTATCGGTATTTATAATCATTCCATTGTTTTTGCTCCATCTAATTAAATTGTACAACTCGACCTGAAGAGTTGATTCTAGATTAATACAATCGTAGTCACTGGTGTAGACTGTGCAATCATCGGCAAAAAGGTCACAAGAAGAATGTTTAAGATGAAGTGGAAAATCATTGATATAGATAGCAAAGATACGGGCCTAGAATAGAACCTTGCGGAACACCAGTGTCAACTATAGCAGAATTTAATAGAGAATTGTTGAAGAATACTATTTGTTGTCTATCTGAAAGAAATCATGGAATTAATTTTATCAGTTCGGGGTGCAATTTATAAGTCTTTATTTTTCTCACAAGAATATCGTGGTCAATCAAATCAAATGCCATTTTAAAGTCGCCAAAGATGGCACCACATAGTCTGTCGTCATTTATGTTTACTAACCAGTTTTGTGTCATTTTGGTAAGAGCTGTGTGGCAGGAATGATTGGGTCTAAAGCTTGACTGATTCCTAAAGTAATTTTTTTTCCTCTTGTCTTATTAAATATTGAACTTTGTTTCTGAGTGAACGGTATGTCCTAAAGTCCTTGATTTTGTGGGCCAGGTCACGTTCTCTCATGGCATGTAATATTTCAGGTGTTATCCAAGGTGACTTCGTCTGGGGTTTTACTCTCACCTCTTTCATGGGGACATGTTTGTCTAATATATCTCTGAAGATCTTTAGCCAATATTCTATTGCCTCATCAGGGTCAGTTAGTTGGTACACGTGTGTAAGTGAAGATTCTTGCAAATCATTAAGGAATAATTCTAGGTTAACTTTTTTGAAGCTTCTAAATTTCATACTGATGTGATTGTGTTTAGGAAGATTATACCCCTTTCTTGTCCACGTACAGCAGACTGGGTAATGATCACTTAACGAAGTATGAGGGATGTTACATTCAATGATGTTTTCTGGCTGGGCTACATATATATGATCTAATAATGTGGATGATACTTCTGTTACTCTGGTAGGTTTGGTGACAATTTGGCAAAAATTGCTCCAAGTTGAATTTGATTGTGTTAGATCTATGTTGAAATCTCCAAGAATGATAATATCTTTGAACTTAAAGGTTGAAACCTCATCCATCATAGTCGTGAAGTGATCATATCACAAGGATGATGCATTTGGATTACGGTACAAAAGTCCAATAATTAATGGACTCTGGTTTGGTCATTTTAACTTCCGCCCAAATACACTCTACCTCTGATGATTCGAGGTCTTCTCTACGACTAAACTGCATAGTTGTGGAGACATACATTACTAGACCTGTTTCTAGTTTCCTGGTTGGGTCACGCCGGATCAGGTTAAAACCGTTAATTCTAATATCTTCATCGGTTATGTTCCTATTTAAACGGCTATTCAGAGAAGCCAAAAATGTGGAAATTGTGATTTAATATGTGTGTTACTTCATGAATTTTACCTAATAGGTGATATACATTCAGATGGCCTATTCGAAGTCCTTATTTTGTATAACCATTTTTCCGTAGGTGGAGTCATTTTATTTTCCTGTCTACTGTTATTAGTTTGAAAGTAATTCCTATTATATTTAATACTAAAGTAAATAAACTTTTAAATACTATACACAGACACAATCTGTATATTAAACTTTCAACTGGTACACAACTCACCAGCTGAAATAATTGGAAACTGAAAGAGAGACACGCCTAACTACTGAATAATTAAACGCTGAAATATGTGAATTCACTAACAAGTGGAGTAATTAAGTATATAGTTCTCACACACAAACAGATACAACTCACAAACTGCAAGGACCTGTAGAAAGTTGACAAGAATTAGAAAAATAGATATAAAAGAAAAGGGGCAAGAAATAAAATGCAATAATAAAAAGTAAAGAATTCTAAATAAACTTAAGAAAGAAGATATCAGTCACTATGTCTTCATCATCATCATCAGGTGCCGTGCCGACTGGCGTTGGCTATTATGCTTCTCCATAGTACACGATCCTTCATGCAGGCCATCAGCTCAGTTGGTGATCTCCTCTCACACCATCCCGTCAGACTGTCCAGTATCATTTCTCTTGATCTTCCTCTTGATCTTCTTCCTTTTATTTTTCCTGTTGTTATAATATTTTCTATGCCCCCTCTTCTCATTGCATGTCCTATGAAAGTACATTGTCTCTCTCTTATCTTTTTGACAAGGTTTTTTTGTCTCTTCAGCTCTTCTCATTAGTTATTTTTGCTGTCCAGGGGATTCGTAACATTCTTCTAATAAACCACATTTCTGCTGCTTCCAATGATTTTTGTGCAGACCTGCCTATTGCCCATGATTTACTTCCATATAACAAGATAGGTTCAATATAGCATTTTAGGACTCGTTTTCTAACATTCACTGATAAGGATGTGTTGGCTAATATGTTTCTCATTCTCTGAAATGCAGTCTTTGCTTGGCCTATTCTGTTCCTAATTTCTGTTCTGTATTTCCCATCTGAAGTTATTACTGCTCCAAGGTATTTGAATTTCTGCACCTGCTTTAGAATAGTTCCGTTTAATTTTTACACTGCATGTTGGTGGATTCTGTTTCTTAGATATAACCATAGTCTCTGTCTTTTTGATGTTCAAAGTAAGGCCTTTCTGTTCACTTTCTTTGGCGACTTTATCCAAGAGATTTTGCAGGTCTTGTTGGTTCTCAGCTATCAGTACTGTGTCGTCAGCATACCGAAAGTTGTTAATATTGTATCCTCCAACTTTTATGCCTGGTTCTGTGATGATTGTTCTTAGAATATTCTCGCTGTACAGAGAAAAAAGGTCTGGAGACAGTACACATCCTTGTCGCACCCCTTGTTTTATAGGTTGATATTTTCCAGTTCTATTTTCAACTCGAACTGCTGCTTCTTGCTGCCAGTATAGATGTTGTACAATCCTCAGGTCTTTGCCGTCTATATTGATGTCTTCAAGCATTTTAATAATTTCACAATTTCACCTTGTCAAATGCCTTGGTGTAATCAATGAAGCATAAGTAGAGATCTTTCTGTACTTCTAAAGCTCTTTCTGTTAGTGTTCGTAAAGCATAAATGGCAATGTGTGTTCCCTTTCCTTCAACAAATCCAAACTGTTCATCTACTATTTCCATTTTTATCTTTTTCCTTGTTCTTCTCATAATGATTCTCAGAAGTAGCTTCGTTATGTGACATGAGAGGCTGATAATCCGGTGGTCATCACATTCCTTTGCACCTGGTTTCTTTGGTAGTGCTATAAACGTGGATTTAATCAGGTCACTGGGAATATAACCACTGTCGTAAATGTCATTCAGTAACTTGGTTATTATTTTTATTCCTGTCTCCTCTAGTGCCTCTATTTCTTCTATTGTTATATTATCAGGCCCAGTCGCTTTTCCTTTCTTCATGTGTTTGATGGCATCTATGATTTCATCTTCAAGTATTGGTGGTCCCTCACAGTTTTCAGTATCTGGTGTTAATTCTGGTAATTCTCCTCCATATAGCTCAACCATATACTCTGTCCACCTGTCCACAATGTCTTCTTTTCCCATTAACATTTTACCTTCTTTCGATTTCAGGTATCCTGTGGTATATTTTGTTTTCCTGCCTGTGAGTTCATTAATTCATTTGTGCATGTTTTTGCTGTCTTTATTATGAGAGTCCTCTGTCTGTCTGATGTTCAAAGTAAGGCCTTTCTGTTCACTTTCTTTGGCGACTTTATCCAAGAGATTTTGCAGGTCTTGTTGGTTCTCAGCTATCAGTACTGTGTCGTCAGCATACCGAAAGTTGTTAATATTGTATCCTCCAACTTTTATGCCTGGTTCTGTGATGATTGTTCTTAGAATATTCTCGCTGTACAGAGAAAAAAGGTCTGGAGACAGTACACATCCTTGTCGCACCCCTTGTTTTATAGGTTGATATTTTCCAGTTCTATTTTCAACTCGAACTGCTGCTTCTTGCTGCCAGTATAGATGTTGTACAATCCTCAGGTCTTTGCCGTCTATATTGATGTCTTCAAGCATTTTAATAATTTCACAATTTCACCTTGTCAAATGCCTTGGTGTAATCAATGAAGCATAAGTAGAGATCTTTCTGTACTTCTAAAGCTCTTTCTGTTAGTGTTCGTAAAGCATAAATGGCAATGTGTGTTCCCTTTCCTTCAACAAATCCAAACTGTTCATCTACTATTTCCATTTTTATCTTTTTCCTTGTTCTTCTCATAATGATTCTCAGAAGTAGCTTCGTTATGTGACATGAGAGGCTGATAATCCGGTGGTCATCACATTCCTTTGCACCTGGTTTCTTTGGTAGTGCTATAAACGTGGATTTAATCAGGTCACTGGGAATATAACCACTGTCGTAAATGTCATTCAGTAACTTGGTTATTATTTTTATTCCTGTCTCCTCTAGTGCCTCTATTTCTTCTATTGTTATATTATCAGGCCCAGTCGCTTTTCCTTTCTTCATGTGTTTGATGGCATCTATGATTTCATCTTCAAGTATTGGTGGTCCCTCACAGTTTTCAGTATCTGGTGTTAATTCTGGTAATTCTCCTCCATATAGCTCAACCATATACTCTGTCCACCTGTCCACAATGTCTTCTTTTCCCATTAACATTTTACCTTCTTTCGATTTCAGGTATCCTGTGGTATATTTTGTTTTCCTGCCTGTGAGTTCATTAATTCATTTGTGCATGTTTTTGCTGTCTTTATTATGAGAGTCCTCTGTCTGTCTGCACTGTTCATTTAACCACACTTCTTTTGCTTCTCTGCATTTTCGTCTTATTTCTTTATTTATCTTGCTATATTTTCTCTCGTTATTTTTAATATTCCTCCTCTTCACTATGTCTTGCTGAGTAATAATTCTTGTTTGACATTGCGAGTTGAAGGCAATGGATAACGATGATATCGCCATCAGTCCAAGGCATGTGGTGTCTGTAAGGTACCAGCCATGTGAATTATGCAGAGATAACATACAGGCATGACTCAAGGAAACTTTTAGTGGTGGTGTTAGTCTTTAGATAACTTGTAGTGGTGGTGTTAGTCTTTAGATGACTTATAGTGGTGGTGTTAGTCTTTAGATGACTTGTAGTGGTGGTGTTAGCCTTTAGATGACTTTTAGTGGTGGTGTCAGTCTTTAGATGACTTGTAGTGGTGGTGTTAGTCTTTAGATGACTTTTAGTGGTGGTGTTAGTCTTTAGATAACTTATAGTGGTGGTGTTAGTCTTTAGATAACTTGTAGTGGTGGTGTTAGTTTTTAGATGACTTGTAGTGGTGGTGTTAGTCTTTAGATGACTTGTAGTGGTGGTGTTAGTCTTTAGATAACTTGTAGTGGTGGTGTTAGTCTTTAGATGACTTGTAGTGGTGGTGTTAGTCTTTAGATGACTTGTAGTGGTGGTGTTAGTCTTTAGATGACTTTTAATGGTGGTGTTAGTCTTTAGATGACTTATAGTGGTGGTGTTAGTCTTTAGATAACTTGTAGTGGTGGTGTTAGTCTTTAGATGACTTGTAGTGGTGGTGTTAGTCTTAGATGACTTATAGTGGTGATGTTAGTCTTTAGATGACTTTTAGTGGTGGTGTTAGTCTTTAGATGACTTGTAGTGGTGGTGTTAGTCTTTAGATAACTTGTAGTAGTGGTGTTAGTCTTTAGATAACTTGTAGTGGTGGTGTTAGTCTTTAGATAACTTGTAGTGGTGGTGTTAGTCTTTAGATAACTTGTAGTGGTGGTGTTAGTCTTTAGATAACTTGTAGTGGTGGTGTTAGTCTTTAGATGACTTTTAGTGGTGGTGTTAGTCTTTAGATGACTTGTAGTGGTGGTGTTAGTCTTTAGATAACTTGTAGTGGTGGTGTTAGTCTTTAGATAACTTGTAGTGGTGGGTGGTGTTAGTCTTTAGATAACTTGTAGTGGTGGGTGGTGTTAGTCTTTAGATAACTTTTAGTGGTGGTGTTAGTCTTTAGGTGACTTTTAGTGGTGGTGTTAGTCTTTAGGTGACTTTTAGTGGTGGTGTTAGTCTTTAGATGACTTGTAGTGGTGGTGTTAGTCTTTAGATAACTTGTAGTAGTGGTGTTAGTCTTTAGATAACTTGTAGTGGTGGTGTTAGTCTTTAGGTGACTTTTAGTTGTGGTGTTAGTCTTTAGATAACTTGTAGTGGTGGTGTTAGTCTTTAGATGACTTGTAGTGGTGGTGTTAGTCTTTAGATAACTTGTAGTGGTGGTGTTAGTCTTTAGATGCCTTTTAGTGGTGGTGTTAGTCTTTAGATAACTTGTAGTGGTGGTGTTAGTCTTTAGATGACTTGTAGTGGTGGTGTTAGTCTTTAGATAACTTGTAGTGGTGGTGTCAGTCTCTCTAGATAACATGTAGTGGTGGTGTCAGTCTCTTTAGATAACTTGTAGTGGTGGTGTCAGTGCCTGGGTAGAACGAACAAAGAGATGGTTAGCGCATAAATGGGTTCAGACTCCCTGCTTTTCTGTGCGATCTTATTTATTGTAATCGTTCCTATGGCAACGGATAAAATGATTGAATTTTTTTTCTAAAATTAATCTTAGTTGTGTGTGTGTGTGTGCATATATATATATATATAATATTTGTTGTCTCACATATTTTCTCATATTTGTTGTCCCATATATTTTCTCATGATATTTGTTGTCCCATATAATTTCTCATGATATTTGTTGTCTCAGTGTTTGCATGTACTTGTGAATTATTGATATCTCAGTGACTTAATTTTATTATGTGCTGTTCCAACAAAATACTTGAGTCTGTGGTGAGTATAATATTTGGTATGTGGTGATTACAATATTTGATATGTGGTGAGTAGTATATTTAGTCTATGGTGAGTAGTACATTTGGTTTGTGATGAGTAGTATATTTGGTCTGTGATGAGTACAATATTTGATCTGTGGTGAGTACAATATTTGGTCTGTGGTGAGTACAATATTTGGTCTGCGGTGAGTACAACATTTGGTCTGTGGTGAGTACAATACTTGGTCTGTGATGAGTACAACGTTTGGTCTGTGATGAGTACAACATTTGGTCTGTGATGAGTACAACATTTGGTCTGTGATGAGTACAACATTTGGTCTGTGGTGGGCAGAACAGAGAGTGCCATAACTCGTGAAAGAAGGGAGTGATGTACAGAATAAAACAGAGAGTGCTGTACAGAATAAAACAGAGAGTGATGTGCAGAATAAAACAGAGAGTGCTGTACAGAATAAAACAGAGAGTGATGTACAGAATAAAACAGAGAGTGCTGTAGAGAAAAAATCAGGGAATGCTGTACAGAATAAAACAGAGAGTGCTGTACAGAATAAAACAGAGAGTTCTGTACAGAATAAAACAGAGAGTGCTGTACAGAATAAAACAGAGAGTGCTGTACACAATAAAACAGAGAGTGCTGTACACAATAAAACAGAGAGTGCTGTACACAATAAAACAGAGAGTGCTGTACACAATAAAACAGAGTGCTGTACACATTAAAACAGAGAGTGCTGTACAGAATAAAACAGAGAGTGCTGTACAGAATAAAACAGAGAGTGGTGGTGCCAGTCTCTCTAGATAACTTGTAGTGGTGGTGCCAGTCTCTCTATATAACTTGTAGTGGTGGTGTCAGTCTCTCTATATAACTTGTAGTGGTGGTGTCAGTCTCTCTATATAACTTGTAGTGGTGGTGTCAGTCTCCCTATATAACTTGTAGTGGTGGTGTTAGTCTCTCTATATAACTTGTAGTGGTGGTGTCAGTCTCTCTAGAGAATTGTAGTGGTGGTGTCAGTCTCTCTATATAACTTGTAGTGGTGGTGTCAGTCTCTCTAGAGAATTGTAGTGGTGGTGTCAGTCTCTCTAGAGAATTGTAGTGATTGTGTCAGTCTCTCTATATAACTTGTAGTGGTGGTGTCAGTCTCTCTATATAACTTGTAGTGATTGTGTCAGTCTCTCTATATAACTTGTAATGATTGTGTCAGTCTCTCTATATAACTTGTAGTGGTGGTGTCAGTCTCTCTATATAACTTGTAGTGATTGTGTCAGTCTCTCTATATAACTTGTAATGATTGTGTCAGTCTCTCTATATAACTTGTAATGATTGTGTCAGTCTCTCTATATAACTTGTAATGATTGTGTCAGTGCCTGGGTAGAACGAACAAAGAGATGGTTAGCGCGTAAATGGGTTCAGACTCCCGGCTTTTCTGTGCGATCTTATTTATTGTAATCGTTCCTATGGCAACGGATAAAATGATTGAATTTTTTTTCTAAAATTAATCTTAGTTGTGTGTGTGTGCATATATATATATATATATAATATTTGTTGTCTCACATATTTTCTCATATTTGTTGTCCCATATATTTTCTCATGATATTTGTTGTCCCATATAATTTCTCATGATATTTGTTGTCTCAGTGTTTGCATGTACTTGTGAATTATTGATATCTCAGTGACTTAATTTTATTATGTGCTGTTCAAACAAAATACTTGAGTCTGTGGTGAGTATAATATTTGGTATGTGGTGATTACAATATCTGGTATGTGGTGAGTAGTATATTTAGTCTATGGTGAGTAGTACATTTGGTTTGTGATGAGTAGTATATTTGGTCTGTGATGAGTACAATATTTGGTCTGTGGTGAGTACAATATTTGGTCTGTGGTGAGTACAATATTTGGTCTGCGGTGAGTACAACATTTGGTCTGTGGTGAGTACAATACTTGGTCTGTGATGAGTACAATGTTTGGTCTGTGATATTTACAACATTTGGTCTGTGATAAGTACAACATTTGGTCTGTGATGAGTACAACATTTGGTCTGTGGTGAGCAGAACAGAGAGTGCCATAACTCGTGAAAGAAGGGAGTGATGTACAGAATAAAACAGAGAGTGCTGTACACAATAAAACAGAGAGTGATGTACAGAATAAAACAGAGAGTGCTGTAGAGAATAAATCAGGGAATGCTGTACAGAATAAAACAGAGAGTGCTGTACAGAATAAAACAGAGAGTGCTGTACAGAATAAAACAGAGAGTGCTGTACAGAATAAATCAGGGAATGCTGTACAGAATAAAACAGAGAGTGCTGTACAGAATAAAACAGAGAGTGCTGTACAGAATAAAACAGAGAGTGCTGTACAGAATAAAACAGAGAGTGCTGTACAGAATAAAACAGAGAGTGCTGTACACAATAAAACAGAGAGTGCTGTACAGAATAAAACAGAGAGTGCTGTACAGAATAAAACAACATTCTCATCTGACAGAAATGATTTCCTGCACGCCTAATACTTTCACGAACATTGACAAGGTAAAAGATTGTGAACCTCAAACATGTAGACACAAATATGTGGACACAAACATGTAGACACAAACATGTAGACACAAACATGTAGACACAAACGTGTAGACACAAACATGTAGACACAAACATGTAAGGAGATGGATGAAACCAGAGAAAGAACTCTCTCCTCTTCCTAGACGCGTAACTAGATACCCAGCTCCATCCTTCTTGTTCACCTTCCCGTCAAGTGACTAAAGTTTGACTTAGCCTGCTCAACTTAAGAGCTACAGGACTGCCGATATTCATTGTCGAGGTCAAGTTCTTGGCACATTTCTGCCAGGTCGAACTGAAGTTTACCGCAGACTAAAGTTTACCTCACAGTGTTTGCTTCGCATCAAGTAAACTTTTCATTGCATCTTGGGTGGGCAGTTTTTTTGCAACATTTCAAATGTGGGCGTAGAGCTGGTGAACTGGCGAAGTTGAACATAAAATACACACAGTGCAGTGGTACGCCATTGTCATAGGGCTTATAGTAATTATGTTGAAAGCTTGGAAGTGTTATTACAAAGCTAACAGCAGAGGTCCCA
Source organism: Achatina immaculata (assembly GCA_009760885.1). Lineage (NCBI taxonomy): Eukaryota > Metazoa > Mollusca > Gastropoda > Stylommatophora > Achatinidae > Lissachatina > Lissachatina immaculata. The sequence goes on along the minus strand of CM019717.1, from coordinate 37,349,841 downwards.
AGGCACGGTGAAGGTATGATGAAGGATCATATAATTTTGCATTTAGCCTAATTCAGTTCCTTCTCTTGCGCATTGAGTGTTAGCAGTCAATTCACCATGTCATTTATATCATAGTGTTAGCAGTCAATTCACCGTGTCATTTATATCATAGTGTTAGCAGTCAATTCACCTTGTCATTTATATCATAGTGTTAGCAGTCAATTCACCGTGTCATTTATATCATAGTGTTAGCAGTCAATTCACCGTGTCATTTATATCATAGTGTTAGCAGTCAATTCACCTTGTCATTTATATCATAGTGTTAGCAGTCAATTCACCGTGTCATTTATATCATAGTGTTAGCAGTCAATTCACCGTGTCATTTATATCATAGTGTTAGCAGTCAATTCACCTTGTCATTTATAATTAATACTTGTAGAAAATGTTGAAGAATGATTTTTTAAATGTGTAAAGTTTGTCAAAAATTATCAGTCATTTACTAGAAAAGTATAATCAACAAATAATAGTAATCATTAACTAAACTAGATATAATAAACAAATAATATTAATTATATTGACCATAATAGGCATAATAATTCATTCATTATTTGCATGTCCCTTGCGGAACTTTGCCTCTCAAACAGCTCTCCTGTAGGCCTCTCGGTTGTGAGCACTATGCCTTGCTACTGATGCATCCATTTGTAGATCATCAACGATGTCTTGCAGCCATCTTCGTTTTGGTCTTTCTCTCTTTCTTTTTCCCATCATGTACTCTTCCAATACAGTCTTCTCTAGATTATCATGACGTTTAATGTGTCCAAAATATTTAAGTTTTCTGTTTAATCCTCTTTACTAGCCAGCCTTCTTCAATATTAAGTTCTTATAGTATGGATATATGTGTTCTTTTTGTGTCCATGATATTTGAAGAACTCTTCTGTAGCATTTACATTCAAAGGCATTTATGTGTTTCTCAACTGTTTTGTTAAGTGTCCAGGTCTCACAGGCATATGTTGTGATGGGAAAGATGCGTGTCCTTAAAAATCTTATTTTTGTAGTTCTGTCTGTTCCTCTCCACAGATTCTTTTGTTGTTTTATTTATAACAAATAATATTAATCACTGAGTAAAACAGACATAATAAATAAATATTAATTATTGACTAAAATAAGTATAATAAACAATTATTATTAATTATTGACTGGACATGATTACTCAGTATTACTGTCCACAACACAAAAAGGAATGGAAAAACTAATTATGTCAGTCCATAAGAACAGCGAAGAACAAAACCTCTATCTTACTGCTAAGAAAACTAAATTGATGACAACTGACAAAACAAACAAGGCAGCTGAAATATGTATCAATGAGGAAAAACTGGAAGAAGTGGAGAGTTTTGAATATCTTGGATCACTACTAACTAATAATGGAGATACAATGAGGGAAATTAAAAGGTGGACATCTATCGGTCTTCAGAAAGTAAAAGAACTAAATAATCTGTGGAGATGAACAAACAGAACTACAAAAATTAGATTTTTAAGGGCATGCATCTTTCCCACCGCAACATATGCCTGTGAGACCTGGACACTTAACAAAACAGCTGAGAAACACATAAATGCCTTTGAATGTAAATGCTACAAAAGAGTTCTTCAGATATCATGGACACAAAAAGAACAAATATATCTATACTACTCGTACAAGAACTTAATATTGAAGAAGGTTGGCTAGTAAAGATGATTAGACAGAGAAAACGTAAATATTTTGGACACATTAATTGTCATGATAGTCTAGAGAAGATCGTTTTAGAAGTGTACATAATGAGAAAAAGAAGGGAAGACCAAGGCGAAGATGGCTGCAAGACATTGTTGATAATCTACAAATGGATGCATCAGTAGCAGACCATTTTGCTTACAGAGGCCTACAGGAGAAGGGAGGCAAAGCTCCGCAAGGGACATGCAAATGACTGACTGACTGATTAGACATAATAAACAAATAATATTAATCTTTGAGTAAAATAGACATAATTCGTCTTCTTCTTCTTCTTCTTCTTCAGCTTTCCAAGCCATTACGGCTCATTGTTGCAGATAAAGAATTCCATTCCTCTCTATTCCTACTCTTCTCTCTCCAGTTGGTGACACCAATGTCTTTTATATCCTCTTCAATGTTGTCTTTCCATCTCTGTCTTGGTCTACCCCTTGGTCTTGTTTCCCTCATCTCTTGTGCATGCATCATTTTCATTTGTCCGTTCTCTTCCATTGTTTTCTTTCTACATGCCCCATCCAGCGTAGTCTGTTCAGTTTCAAGAGATTTATAATTCGTTGGGATTTAAATAAGCTGTTTAAAATAGACATAATAAAAATATTAATCAATGACTAAAATAGATATAATAAACAAATAGTATTAATCATAGATTCTCTCTCATTCTCTCTCACTCTCACTCTCTCTCTCACTCTCACTCTCTCTCTCATTCTTTCTCTCGCTCTCTCTCTTACTCTCTCCAAGCCAAGTTAGTACATCAAATTCTTTCACGGCATGCTCCGCCTTATCTGTGGAACCTGTTTAAATTTAGTACAAAGTACATCGAACGCTTGAACAACATATGTCTTCCAAAACCTAGACTTGATCTTTACAAGAAGAGATTTAGTTATTCTGCTGCCCGTCTTTGGAATACCCTCCCATCCTGTATAAAAAAATATAAATGATACTCCTTCCTACAACTACAAGCTTTCCCAGTATCTATTTGATGTCGACTACATGCCTCCATGAATTATAGAACTTAAAAGTTATCTTAAACTGCTCTTACAGACACCGAATACAATTAATTGTTTTCTGTATAGTCCCGAAAATTTTGTTTAGTAGATAGTCATTTATAATGTATGTAGTTACTTCTGTACTGAGTGAATGTTTAAGAGCGAAACGTAAATGTTATATTTTATTTTATGTCTCTCAGCTTCAATGTTAGTTATGTTTGTTATATGAACAGCATATTTGTAGAATGTCTGGAATAGAGTGAAAGATGTATGATAAAAGGCAGAATGTCAGACGGGCCTGCGTGTCCAATTCTTAACCCTTTTGAAATAAAGATCAATCAATCAATCAATCAATCAATCTCTCACTCTCTCTCACTAATCTCTCACTCTCTTTCTCTCTCACTGTCTCTCACCCTTTCTCTCATTATCTCTCACTCTTTCTCTCACTTTCTCTCACTCTCTCTCACTCTTTCTTTCACTCTCGCTCTGTCATTCTCTCTCACTCTCTCTCTCTCACTCTTTCTCTCACTTTCTCTCTCACTCTCTCTTTCACTCTCTCTCTCACTCTTTCTCACACTCTCTCTCACTCCCTCACTCTCTCACTCTCTCTCACTCTTTCTCTCACTCTCTCTCTCTCTTTCAGTCTCTCTCACTCTCTCTCACTCTCTCTCTCACTCACTCCCTCACTCTCTCCCTTACTCTGTCTCACACATCCACGCATACTCTCTTTCTCTCTGTACCTTTAAATGCCGAGGCCGTTGGGGCGTACACTCCACAAACGCTTGTCCTTCGCCTTCTTTTCCGTTGTTGCTCAGGTGAGCCCTCTATTGCTCAACATCCTCTCTGCTACTCTTCTCCATGTCTCCTTTGTTCTACCCTTACTCCTGTACCCCTGATGTGTCCATTTCAGTGCTTGTTCCGGCACTGCGTGGCCAGTCATCCAAATCATTGCCAGCATCTTTCATCAAAGTCAGTAGCTTCATCTGCGTTTCTGGCAGCAAGCTGTTATTTCTTATGGTATATGGCCATTCATCAAACGCTATGTAAACATTTAGTCTGGAATGAACTGAGCTTGTTTTTCCAGTTTTGGTCGTTTTCCAGCACCAACATGTGTAGAGTAGCACGCTTAGGACATTGCTCTTAAATATCCTGGTTTTTTGTTGTTGTTTCATGCTCCACTTTTTACATTTCCATATCCCATTATTCAGGATTATGAAAGCCTGGTCGTCTCTATTCAGCCTCTGATGTCTTCATCTTCTGCTGCTCTGCTGCCAAGATATACAAATTCCTCGACATTCTCCGCTAACTTGTTATCTATTCGCAGTACATTACTGTTGCTCACATGTTATTTTATTAGCATTTTGGTTTAGCTTATGTGTTTTGTCTTGCATGTACGTGTGTCTATCTGATAGTACACAAATGTTGTAAACAAAGTCAAGATCTTTCAGTACTGTATCAAGTAGTTCTCTACTTTTGTCTGATGTTGTCTCCTTCATTAACAAGTCTACTGTCAAGATCAATTATGTTGGTGATAGTGTACATCCTTATTTCATTAGCCCAAAAACTGTTCTAAGTATACTCTCCTTAAGAATTTCATCGGCCCAAAACTGTTGGAAGCATACTTTCCTTATTTCATTAACCCAAAACTGTTGGAAGTATACTCTCCTTATTTCATTAGCTCAAAAACTGTTCTAAGTATACTCTCCTTAAGAATTTCATCGGCCCAAAACTGTTGGAAGTATACGTTTCTTATTTCATTAGCCCAAAACTGTTGAAAGTATACTCTCCATAAATCAAGTATCTGTTTCAATCAGGCTTTGGTCAGAACAACATAGTGACATATAATATTGCTTTTAGTATGTAGTTATATTTTATAGTATCGTAGTGAGTACATATACATTATTTTATCTTTCGCTTGTCATTCATTCATTTGCATGTCCCTTGCGGAACTTTGCCTCAGCTCTCCTGTAGGCCTCTCGGTTGTGAGCAAGATGGCCTGCTGCTGCGGCATCCATTTGCAGATCGTCAACGATGTCTTGCAGCCATCTTCGTTTTGGTCTTCCTCTCTTTCGTTTTCCCATTATGTATCCTTCCAATACGGTCTTCTCTAAATTATCATGACGTTTAATGTGTACAAAATATTTAAGTTTTCTCTGTTTAATCCTCTTTACTAGCCAGCCTTCTTCAATATCAAGCTCTTGTAGTATAGATATATTTGTTCTTTTTTGTGTCTACGATATTTGGAGAACTCTTCTGTAGCATTTACATTCAAAGGCATTTATGTGTTTCTCAGCTGTTTTGTTAAGTGTCCAGGTCTCACGGGCATATGTTGCGATAGAAAAGGTGCATGGCCTTAAAAATCTTATTTTTGTGGTTCTGTCATCTCCTCTCCACAGATTCTTTATTTGTTTTACTTTCTGAAGAGCGATAGATGTCATCCTTTTAATTTCCCTCATTGTATCTCCATTATTAGTTAGTAGTGATCCAAGATATTCAAAACTCTCCACTTCTTCCAGTTTTTCCTCATTGATACATATTTCAGCTGCCTTGTTTGTTTTGTCAGTTGTCATCAATTTAGTTTTCTTTGCATTAAGATAGAGGTTTTGCTCTTTGCTGTTCTTACGGACTGACATAATTAGTTTTTCCATTCCTTTTTGTGTTGTGGACAATAATACTGTGTCATCAGCATATCTAATCTCTGATATTTCATAACCTCCAATTGTTATGGCATCGTAATATTCTTTATCTACATCTTCTCTAACATTCCTCATTATATTTTCAGTATACAAGTTAAATAAGTAGGGTAACAATATGCACCCCTGACGGACCCCTTGTTTTATGTCAAACCAAGTTGTTGTTTCACCATTTATTCTTACTGCTGCTTGTTGGTCTAGATACAGCAGTGATGTTAATTGTATCAAATGTGTTGGTCTAAATACAACAGTGATGTTAATTGTATCAAATGTGTTAGAAATGTGTTGGAAATGTGTTGGAAATGTGTTGGAATTCGCTTGCCATGTCATCAAATTTCTAACTTTCTATTAAGTGCTTATCCATCCTTCGTCCTCTAGTGTTCGTCTTGTTTTGATTAAGGTAATCCTTATAAGTATTCTAGCTTCAGAACCGCAAAATGTTGGTCACCACTAGTACACATTACGCATTATCGCACTGAAATGGTAGATTGTACACATTAGCGCACTGACATGGTAGATTGTACACATTACCTCACTGACATGGTAGATTGTACACATTACCGCACTGACATGGTAGATTGTACACATTATCGCACTGACATGGTAGATTGCACACATTACCGCACTGACATGGTAGATTGTACGCATTACCGCACTGAAATGGTAGATAGTACACATTACCGCACTGACATGGTAGATTGTACATATTACCGCACTGACATGGTAGAGTGTACACATTATCGCACTGAAATGGTAGATTGTACACATTACCGCACTGACATAGTAGATAGTACACATTACCGCACTGACATGGTAGATTGTACACATTACCACACTAATACGATAACAATACACATTACTAAATTACAGTAGCTTTGTGTATAGTTATATATTTTGGTGTAGGTATACAACAACACAAGAACTACTCATATAGTACAAAACCTATTGTACAAACCAGTGTAAAATGTTGGTTCACGGTACAAACCAGTGTAAAATACTTACAAGGCTGGATAGCAGCTCTTATATGTATGACTCTCAAATGTTTACTTCCCTCGAAGAAGTACAGTCGCACATGGGATCCAAAACCTGCACTTCTCCAAAATATACCAAGCCAGGTTTTAGCCTACTCATCTGTGCCAACTTGCTACGCTATGAACTTTACCTAATATGAAAAAATTAGACACATAACACAGTATATTTTCACATACAACTCGTAAACCACATAATGATCAAGGAAAATAATAATTCATTTTAATAACAAAACAAAAAAACATATCACACACGACATATCACACACAACATATCACACACGACATATCACACACAACATATCTCACACGACATATCACACACGACATATCACACACAACATATCACACACGACATATCACACACAACATATCTCACACGACATATCACACACGACATATCACACACAAAATATCACACACGACATATCACACACGAAAGACTGAGAACAGCGAGAAATGTATGCGTCACGAACAAGAACATAAAACCAGAAAGGGTGAGACACTTCATCAACCACGTGACAAATCTGCCATTATATGTGACTCCCATATTACTCATACACCTAGGTCAAAAGTGTCACCATATGTGACTCTCATATTAATAATACACCTACTTCAAAACTGTCACCATATGTGACTCTCATATTAATAATACATCTACCTCAAAAATGTCACCATATATGACTCTCATATTAATCATACATCTACGTCAAAACTGTCACTATATGTGACTCTCATATTAATCATACATCTACTTCAAAACTGTCACCATATGAGACTCTCATATTAATCATACATCTACTTCAAAACTGTCACTGTATGTGACTATCATATTAATAATACACCTACTTCAAAACTGTCACTATATGTGACTCTCATATTAATCATACACCTACTTCAAAACTGCCACTATATGTGACTCTCATATTAATCATACACCTACTTCAAAACTGCCACTATATGTGACTCTCATATTAATCATACACCTACGTCAAAACTGGCCCTTCTTCACATAGAAGGCCTCACTACGCTGTCTTGTGCACGAACTAATGTTCGGCAGTTCTATCTTCTTCTCAACATAAAGCTACATCAACAACTCGTGAGTTAGCATCCTTATTCTTAGCAACACATATTATATTCGCGCTAACTCATTAAACATCATATTATATTCGTAGTAACTCATCAAACATCATTTTATATTAACTTATGAAATATCATAATTCTTGCTAACTCATGAAACATCATATTATATTCGTGCTAACTTATCAAACATCAAATTATATTCTAACTCATTAAACATCATATTATATTCGTGCTAGCTCATTAAACATCATATTATATTCGTGCTAACTCATTAAACATCATATTATATTCGTGCTAGCTCATTAAACATAATATTATATTCGTGCTAGCTCATTAAACATCATATTATATTCGTGCTAGCTCATTAAACATAATATTATATTCGTGCTAGCTCATTAAACATAATATTATATTCGTGCTAACTCATTAAACATCATATTCTTTCTAACTCATTAAACATAATATTATATTCGTGCTAGCTCATTAAACATCATATTATATTCTTTCTAACTCATTAAACATCACATTATATTCGTGCTGACTCATCAAACATCATATTTAAATTTGCACACATTAATATTTCTGTCACATGAATACGTCTCATTACATATATAATGCGCAAGAAACATTCACATGAATACTTCTTATTACATGCATGATGCGCACATAACATAATGAACATTCACATGAATACTTCTTATTACATGCATGATGCGCACATAACATACTGAACATTCACGTGAATACTTCTGATTACATACAAGGATGGGCACGTAATATAATAAACATTCACATGAATACTTCTGATTACATACACGATGCGCACATAACATATAATACAGTAAATGGAATTGTCAACGCAAATGCAATCAATCAAATATATAAAACATGTCAAGGAACCAGTGATGATTTCCAAAATTCGCATATCTTAACTACTTCTATGTAACACTGAAGACAATTAACAGTTCACCACGAATTGCGACTTCGTTACATAAACCAAAGAGCAATACTTCTTCGAACTAAAATTATGTTTATATTCACAATAACCAACATGAGACATACGAAAACTTACACAGCTTGAGGATGGCAGAGGAGGAGATCATCGCAGGAAACGACACAACCAAATGTATACTGATCCAAAAGACAATAACGATAACATGCTCCCTCACTATAATCCTGTCCGTAGCTTCCCACAAACAACGGAAGAACAACTGGCAACTACACATTCTGACTGGACAACGCACAAGCCAGTCACGTGCCCCAAAATCCCGACGTGCTACGTGATTCTTTCTGGTCGGCCAGAGCCAGCAAACTTCACACCAGCACGGAATGTGTGACTCGTGGAAGAAACAGAAAAACACAGGGCAGGTGAGAGATAGAAAGACACAGGGCAGGAGAGTGATAGAAAGACACATGGCAGGTGAGAGATAGAAAGACACAGAACAGGTGAGAGATAGAAAAACACAGGACAGGCGTGAAATAGAAAGACGCAGGGCAGACAAGAGAGAGAAAGATACAGGGAATGTGGGAGATAGAAAGACATAGGACGGGTGAGACACACAGGACAGGTGAGAGATAGAAAGATACAGAACAGGTGAGAGATAGAAAGACACAGGACAAGTAAGAGATAAAAAGACATGGGGCAGGTGAGAGATAGAGAGATACAGGGCAGATGTCAGAAGAATGAGCGTGAACTCTTTTTTACCACTGAAACGTTCATCCTTTCTACTGCTGGCTGGATCCACGAGAAAGTTGCTCCTAATTTTCTCGTTGATCCTTTCTACTGCTGGCTGGATCCACGAGAAAGTTGCTCCAAACTTGATGCAACAGCGTTCTTTAAGTGGACATTTTTCTAATGCTTGTTTCCGTATGCGTGTGTGTGTGTGTGAGAGAGAGAGAGAGAGACAGACAGAGAGAGAGAGAGAGAGAGGGTGGATTATTTATTTTGGAAAAAAGGACGAGAAGAATGAATGACAGTGAGAGAAGGGAAACAACTTATCAAATTTTTCTTTCTCACGCGATCGCTTCTACCTGTCACGATTATGTTTACTCAACTGATATTTGATGTCTTGATGTCTTATATTTGATAATTGATGTCTTGATATCTTATATCTGATAGCTGATGTTTTTATGTCTTATATTTGATGTTGATGTCTTGGTGTTCTTATATTTGATAGTTGATGTCTTGTTTCTCATATTTGATCATTAATGTCTTTATGTGACTATATTTGATAACTGATGTCTTGATAAGTTAGTGGAGGAGGTCAACGAATTTGTATACCTTGGCAGCAGAGTAGTAGAAAATGGAGACAGCACAGAGGACATCAACAGCAGACTTACTAGAGCAAACCAGGCTTTTGCAATGCTACAGAATATATGGAAATCAAATAAACTAAGCATAAATATGAAAATCAGGATATTTAAGAGTAATGTTCTAAGTGTACTACTCTATGGAAGTGAATGCTGGAAAATCACCAAAACCATAGAAAACAAGTTGAATTCTTTCCAGACTAAATGTTTACGTAGAATTAAAAAAATATTTTGGCCAAACACCATAAGAAATAACATCTTATTGGCAGAAATGCAGATGAAACCACTGACAACAATTATTGAGGAAAGACGCTGGCGATGGTTGGGACATGTGCTCCGAATGACTGACAACTCACTACCAAAAATAGCACTAAGATGGACACCACAGGGGAGCAGAAGTAAGGGTAGACCAAAAGAGACATGGAGAAGAACAACAGAAAGGATGTTGAGCAATAGAGGGCTCACCTGGGCAAGAGCAGAAAAAAAGGCGAAAGACAGGCATTTGTGGAAAACCCTTGCGGAAGCCCCATGTGCCCTGGGCACTTAAGGTTCAGAGAGAGAGAGAGAGAGAGATGTCTTGATGTGATTATATTTGATAAATAATTGATGTCTTGACTGCTGTTCTCTCTAAGCTGCGCGGCAGCGCGGCCGTGCACAGAAAAAAAACACCTTATCTCTTATATCTTATATTCTTCCCGTGTCGTTAAACGTTACATAGGGCTCGCAAGGTAGTTCGCCAATATTTTCTGTTTTCGGTGAGCTTTTAAACCTCATCAAAGGATTTTATGTCTACTATTTTGGCCTCTCTTATCAATGTCCTCTTTAGAGTTTCTCGTGGTCTGCCTCTTTTACTTCGACTTGTCGTGTTCCACTTGATAGCTTGTTTTGGGATTCTCTGATCATTTCTTCTCATCATACGACCAACACAATTTCCTTTTCCTGATCATCCATGAGACTGGTTGTTGTTCGCTTATCTGTCTTATCTCTACATTGTTCTTGAATTCGTTCCACTTGACGCCGAGTATTTTCCTTGGACATTTGTTTTCAAAAGAGTCTAATTTCTTTTCTATTTCTTTAGTTGTTTTCCAGCTTTCGCATGCATAAATGAGGGTGGATATTACATTTGAATTGAATAATCTTGACTTGGTTTTTGTGCTTATAACTTTTGAATGCCATATGTTCTCAAGATTCTTGAAGATCGATGCTGTTTTTGCAATTCTAATTCTAACTTCCTTTCTAGTGTCACCATCCTGGTCTATGTAGCTGCCAAGGTATGCAAATTGATTGACTTCTTCAATATCTGTCCCTTCTATGTGTATTTTTCCATTTTGATTGAGAGGAATTTTCATTATTTTTGTTTTGTCCTTGTTAATTTCAAGCCCCAATTTCCTAGCCAGTGAGGACAGGGTATCTGTTTTTTCTTGAAAAAAAAATCATAACGCACACAAAACTGTTGGAGCCGCGGAGAAAAAAAAATGAAACTGCTTCTTTTATTTTCCAGTTTCCAGATGTTTCTCCGTGCTATAACTGCGATCAAGAAAAATACAATGGTGGTACATGTTTTTTTCTGTACTGTTTCTTTCTGTTGAGAAATTACTTTCGGATCGGATGTTTCAACTGGTCTTTTATCGCGGAGTTTCGGTAGTACTGTAGCAGAATCGCAACAAGGCAGGAGGGCACACAGAGAATAGAGGGTAATTAAAATAAATGGTCAGATGAATTTCCACTGCGTCGTGGAAAAGAAGAATATCTTTTGAGCTGCTCAGTTATGCAAAGTGATCTTGGTAGCTAAGACCAGACGTCGCGACCACCAACATTAGAGCCGTTAATTTTTTTTTTTTTTATAGCAGTAGATTTACTATCGCTGTGAATAGTAAATCCACCGTGCGATTATGTTTCAATGGACCCATAGTAAGTCGTTTATCATAGGATAAATAAGTATGTAAATAAATAACTATCGTTACTGAATAAGTCAAATACATAAACCATTGCAATTAACTAAATACTAGGAACTGAAGAGTACAGCAGGTTTATCCTGTTCTTAAATGTACAGCAGGCCTTTCCAGTGTATATATATATACACACACACATAAATATATACACACACATATATATATACACACACATACATATATATACATACATATATATATATATTGTACAGAAAAAAAAGAAACGCAACAAATACAATGTTGCGATTTAAACTGAAGTTTGCTGATCAGACAAGGGCAAATTGCCTGAAACGTTCACTTGAACATCAGCTTCACGTGCTGACCTGAATTGTACTCAGCAGATGATTCTTGAGACCAGAAAAGCGACACTAGTCAAAACAGGATTTTTGACAATAACTCATGACAGGTTCACAAGAATCCCGTGAAACTTACTGAACACAAAACTCAATGACCATGTTATTGAATGTATATAAAAAAATCGATGCTCCTCGAATCAATTCATTTGAAAATTCAAAGCGCTAGTATGGCTCATCTCACTACAGAACAATGACTCATCATCATTGGACATTTATAGACTGGACAGTCACAAAGTGTAGTGGTCAGACAATTTAATGTGGTTAGAAGCACCATTAGTTGCCGCTGGAGACGATTTCAAGAAACTGGCTCAGTTGCAGACCGGCCGCGCAGTGGAAGAGCCATAGTCACAACTCCTGCCGAAGACCGCTTCATACGGCTGTGTCACCTCAGGAATCGATTTGAATCTGCGTCCTCAACAGTCCAGTCAATAACAATAAGTCATCGAATTTCAGATCAAACGATCAGGAACCGGCTGCACGACGCCGGTCTTTGGGCTAGAAGACCCTACAGAGGTCCTGTTCTTACGGACCGGCATCGCAATATCCGACTGCAGTGGGCGGACCAGCATCGTCAATGGACCATCGCGAATGATTAGAGAAGCGTTTGGTTTAGTGACGAATCATTCTTTCTGCTCCAGCGACACGATAGATGGAAAAGAGTTTACCACAGAGTCCATGAGCACTATGCCCAGAACTGTGTGGATGAGGCTCCTCCACGTGGTGGTGGAGGTGTACTGGTGTGGGAGACGACCAACTTCATGGGCAGAAGTGACCTGGTGCAAACTGAAGGACGCCTAAATGCCCAACGATACGTCGCTGACATTCTTCGTCCTCACATCCTTCCATTTCTGGCTGCATCAGAGTCGATTTTTCAGCAGGATAACGCTCGATCTCATGTGGCACAACTCACCACCCAGTTCCTCGCTGACAACAACGTCCAGACCATTCCGTGGCCATCCATGTCATCAGACATGAACACAATAGAACACTTATGGGATGAACTCAACAGACAAGTCCGCCAGCGAGACGTGGCGCCAACCAATCTCCGACAGTTGTCTCTTGCACTGCGGGAAGAGTGGGCAGCCATCCCACAACAGATCCAACGGTTAATGGGATCAATGTCAAGGAGATGTCTTTCTCTGATAGAGGCCAAGGAGACCATACACCTTACTGAAACGGAGGCTTCAGTCGCAAAGAATGAAAGTCCAAACCAAATTTAATGAACATCATTTCATTGTCAAAGTCTTAAAGTTTCTTCATGCCAAGACTGAAATATTAATTCCATAAAATAAAATGTTGATACAAGTTTAAAATGTGGTGTCCATTTCGACTGCAGCAGTGTTGCGTTTCTTTGGTTTTGAACAGTATATATAGTCCTTACTAGGCATATTTGCAGGCAATATTTTTTGTGTGCGCATGAGGTGAACATTTTGAACACACCGCAAATCCTTAGAGGGAACATTGTTCTTGAGGTCTTGATGTTCTTATATTTAACAGCTGAGGGTTTGATAGGCCGTGGTTCATAAGATGGATGTTGAAGGTGCCATGGACAGCCAAGAAAAACAACGAAGAAGTCTTAAGAGAGGCTAGAGTTCAAAGGCAAATTACAGCAAAGATCAGAGACAGACAAACAAGATTTGTAGGACATTTTCTGAGAAGAGGAAAATTGGAACACGTGACAGCTGGAAAAATTGAGGGAAGAAGAGACAGAGGAAGACACGGAGAGAGAAATTACTGGATGGGCTATCAGTATGGCTAGGAAGAAAGTCACCAGCCAATCTCATAATCATGTCTAAAGACAGGGAATTGTGGAGAGAAATGATCGCCTACGCCACCTGGCACGGCACTTGATTTTTTTTTTTAAGACGACGAAAACAACATGCCGTGACCATGTGGTACTGCAAACCGGGGTCCACCCGTAACAAGATGTAGACCTTACCCTTGGCATTCAATGTGCAGGGCGGGGCTCAGGCATCTGGTTTAGTTCAGAAACAACGAGGCTTTTGTTTAACTAAAGGGCATGTTGACCAGGGTACCTGCCAAGAGGACACTTTGACCTCAGCCACTTCGATCTTAGCCAAAAGGCTGAGAAGCGATAATTGACTGCTTGATGGTTTGATGTTCTTATATTTAATAATCGATATCTTGATGTGATTGTATTTGATAATTGATATTTTGATGTACTTATATCTGATAGCTGATTTTCAGGTTGTTATAGTCGATACGGATAAAAACGTTTTTGTTAACTATTTTTATCTCAGAAGTAATATTTTATTTTTATTCACTGAAATATTAAAAACCCAGGGAAGCTCGACATGTTCTTCTGGAAAAGTTACTGCACTTAGAAGACAGCATTTGGTCTTGAAAAAAAAAGTATTTGCTGATGAAACGTTCCACGCCTGAACGCTGCAATGTTTGGGTCGTTTACGTACAGATAACACTGTCCCATTAAACAATGTCAACAGTTTGAAACAGCTTGCTTTAAAAAGTCTGAATTTGATATTGTGTTCACAAGAACGTTTGTTGTGATAATGTGATTGTTTGTCGTGGCCACATGTTTGTTTGTTGTGATCATTTTATTGTTTGTTGTGGCCACATGTTTGTTTGTTGTGATCATTTTATTGTTTGTTGTGGCCACATGTTTGTTTGTTGTGATCATTTTATTGTTTGTCGTGGCCACATGTTTTTTGTTGTGATCATTTTATTGTTTGTTGTGGCCACATGTTTTTTGTTGTGATCATTTTTGTTTGTTGTGGCCACATGTTTGTTTGTTGTGATCATTTTATTGTTGTTGTGGCCACATGTTTGTTGTGATCATTTTATTGTTTGTCGTGGCCACATGTTTGTTTGTTGTGATCATTTTATTGTTTGTTGTGGCCACATGTTTGTTTGTTGTGATCATTTTATTGTTTGTCGTGGCCACATGTTTGTTTGTTGTGATCATTTTATTGTTTGTTGTGGCCACATGTTTGTTTGTTGTGATCATTTTATTGTTTGTTGTGGCCACATGTTTGTTTGTTGTGATCATTTTATTGTTTGTTGTGGCCACGTGATTGCTGAGAAATACGACACTTATGTGCTGTATACTACAGTAGCAGTGTATGAGAAATATGAATGTTACAGTAGCAGTGTGTGAGAAATGTGAATGTTACAGTAGCAGTGTGTGAGAAATGTGAATGTTACAGTAGTAATGTATGAGAAATATGAATGTTACAGTAGCAGTATTTGAGAAATATGAATGTTACAGTAGCAGTATTTGAGAAATATGAATGTTACAGTAGCAGTGTATGAGAAATATGAATGTTACAGTAGCAGTGTATGAGAAATATGAATGTTACAGTAGCAGTGTATGAGAAATATGAATGTTACAGTAGTAGTGTATGAGAAATATGAATGTTACAGTATATAAGTTACATGAATATACAGAATTATGAGAGTAATAATAATGTAGAAAATGTAGGAATAAAGAAAAAAAAAGTGCAGTGCCGACTAGTCATAGGTCAGGGTTACTGAGCATTTTAACCTACCAATAATGTTCATGTCGTGGTGACCGCAGCAAGATGGTTGTTTGAAAAATAAGATGTGTTGCTTGACCAATAAGATGTGTTGCTTTACCAATAAGATGTGTTGCTTGACCAATAAGACGTGGCTATCATCATCCAGTAGCAACCGTCACACTAGTTTGGATAAAAAAGATGTTTCTGTGGATCTGCAGATCAACATGTCTTTTCTTTCTGTGGATCTGCGAATAAACATGTTTTTTCTTTTTGAAATCACTATCTCTTGATGAAAGTTAGGGTCTCCATTATAACCTGTGCTGAGAAACCCTGGACTAAGCTAAAAGTGTGGTTGACAAACCCTGGACTAAGCTAACAGTTTGTGTGGCAAACCCTGAAATAAGCTAACAATGATGTTGACAATCCCTGAACTAAGCTAACAGTGGTGGTGACAAACCCTGAACTAAGCTAACAGTGCGGCTGACAAACCCTGAACTAAGCTAAGAGTGCGACTGATAAACCTTGGACTAGGCTAACAGTGTGGCTGACAAATCCTGGACAAAGCTAGTAGTGTGATTGACAAAACCCTGAACTAAGCCAACAGTGATGTTGGTAAACCCTGAACTAAGCTAACAGTTTGTGTGGCAAACCCTGAACTAAGCTAACAGTGATGCTGACAAACCCTGAACTAAGCTAATAGTAATGTTGATAAACCCTGAACTAAGCTAACAGTGATGCTGACAAACCCTGAACTAAGCTAATAGTAATGTTGATAAACCCTGAACTAAGCTAAAAGTGCGGCTGACAAACCCTAAACTAAGCTAGCAGTGTGACTGACAAACCCTGAAGTAAGCTAATTGTGTGACTCACAAACCCTGGACTCAGCTAACAGTGATGTTGACAAACCCTGAACTAAGCTACCAGTTTGGCTGATAAACCCTGAACTAAGGTAACAGTGATGTTGACAAACCCGGAACTAAGCTATCGGTGTGGCGAGTAAGAAAAGGAGCAACAATGATATGAAGACATATCTAACTAACAATGATAGCAATATAGAAACAGCAAATACGTGTAAGAGCAACCATCTTCAAGGTATGTCACGGAACAAAGGGTGGCTGAGAAGCGCGCTTGTGGCGCCTAGAAACTGGACACTCGCACGCCAAAACAAGAAAAACTGTAAGAAATGTCAACTTTAGACTCGAGTGAACGCCCTACGGCTCTGATGGCCCGAGATAACCCCTTGCTTCTGACCACACAGAAGCGCGGGAATCGTCACGTCGGCCATCACGGCCTTGACCTCTAATCATAAGACGCCTCCTACTTTCACGGTTCATTAGTGACCAGCCACGTTGAAGCACTTAGCTCCAGGGAGGGGGGGGGGCATTTTGACAAATATTTTAGAGTTTTTGTACACCACATTTCCAGCCCAGCTTCAGCCGTCATCGCTGTTTTTGTACACCACACTTCCAGCCCAGCTTCAGCCGTCAATGCTGAAAACCACCCACAGCTTCAGCTACACCAACAGCTGCATGTATCACTTTCCTCCTGCGAAATATCATTACAATCACTTTGTTCGCATCAGTTAAGAGACAAACAAGAAACACAAAAATAACCACGTGGTATACACCAGGAAAGAAAGTAGTAGAAGAAGCACGGCACTAGTAAGGACAGGTCGACGTCGGAGAGCGTTACAGCAATCACTTCCGGCAGTGACCGGGTCGGCGCTCTCAGTGTGACACTGTGGGGGGCGAGATTTTCTCACAGAACTCCGGCACTAGAGCAGGTGTCACGTGATATCATGTACTTGTCACATGACACCAGCAGAGTGCTATGCTCGGAGCTACGTGATCACAAACAGCCGACACCAAGAGAAATGTTTATTTGACTGTTTCTTGTCTTCATCTTCGACCGTGTTGCCTAAAATACTTGACTCTTTGTTGTCTTCATGCTAATATATTTGCTACTTATATATTAATTAAAATGTTTGTTGTTTTTATAGTGTTTGTTCGTTGTCTCTATACTGGACTGTGTTTTTGTCTCTATACTGGACTGTGTTTTTGTCTCTATACTGCTCTGTGTTGTCTTTATACTTCACTGTTTTTGTTGTCTATACTGGAATGCGTTTGTTGTCTCTATATTGAACTGTGTTTGTTGTCTCTATACTGAACTGTTTGTTGTCTCTATACTGCTCTGTGTTGTCTCATACTTCGCTGTTTTTGTTGTCTATACTGGAGTGCGCCTGTTGTCTCTAAACTGGACTGTGGTCGTTGTCTCTATACTGGACTGTGTTTTTGTCTCTATACTGGACTGTGTTTGTTGTCTATACTGAACTGTGTTTTATATCTTTATACTGGGCTGTGTTTGTTGTCTTTATACTGGACTACGTGTTTTGTCTATACTAGACTGTGCTTGCTGTCTTTATACTGGGCTGTGTTTTTTATCTTTAAACGGGACTGTTTTTTTTCTTTATATTGGACATTTTTGTATCTTTTATACTGGACTATGTTTTTATCTCCTTCTGGACTGTGTTTGTAGTCTTTATACTGGACTGTGTTTGTTGTCTTTATACTGTACTGTTTGCTGTCTTTATACTCTACTGTTTTAGATCTTTCTGCTGTGCTGTTTTACGCTGCATTGCTTTATATCTTTATAATGGACCGTGTTTATTGTCTTTATACTTTACTGCGTTTTATCTTTATACTGGACTATGTTTTTTATCCTTATAATGAACTTGTTATTGATGTTGTCATTTACCACTTTTAAGAGTTTTTTCTTTCCATACCCCAGGCATTGAGCGTGCAGTTAGTTTTCTGTTCTTACTTGTCTCCCTACATTACAGGCATGTCTTGGTATCTCCCTTCATTATAGGCATATCTTGATATCTTCCTACATTACAAGTATGTCTTGATATGTCCCTACATTACAGGTATGCCTTATATATGTCCCTACATTACAGGTATATCTTACTATCTCCCTACATTACAGGTATATCTTACTATCTCCCTACATTACAGGTATATCTTACTATCTCCCTACATTACAGGTATATCTTACTATCTCCCTACATTACAGGTATATCTTACTATCTCTCTACATTACAGGCATGTCTTAATATCTCTCTACATTACAAATATGTCTTGATACTGGAGTTTTGTGCTGTCAGATTTTGGTTTCTGTCTTTGCTGGTTTGATACTAGATTTTTTTCATCTTTCACACACATACACACACATACACACATAAACAAAACATAATGCATTTATTTTGTATATGCAAGAGTGAAGAGCGCTGTTTCCATGTTGAATGATATGATTGTCACATATATGTAACAGGTACTGCAAGCAAGCATTTCATGTAATGACAGTAACTAAGAGAAATGTAATAACATGGCGTTTTAAAACAATAATGTTGCAGATATTTTATTACAGAATGTTTAAGTGTAGAACAGTGGGTCTTGGCCATTCTGTGCTAGACATTAATGACTTTTAGAACAGTGGGTCTTGGCCATTCTGTGCTAGACATTAATGACTTTTAGAACTGTGTGTCTTGGCCATTCTGTGCTAGACATTAATGACTTTTAGAGCTGTGTGTCTTGGCCATTCTGTGCTAGACATTAATGACTTTTAGAGCTGTGTGTCTTGGCCATTCTGTGCTAGACATAATGAAATGTAAATTAAGAAAAACATCATAAACAATTATGACGTGTTATCACTTTTGAAATATGCCATAAGAAATGTTCCTGCGCCAAACATTCTGACGTGACAATTTCAGGCGCCAAAACATCACAGCATCAAACATCAGGCACCAAAACATCACAGCATCAAACATCAGATGCCAAAACATCACAGCATCAAACATCAGACGCCAAAACATCACAGCATCAAATATCAGACGCCAAAACATCACAGCATCAAGCATCAGGCGCCAAAATTTCACATCATTATAACATCATGCGCCAAAACATCATAGTATCATAACGTCAGGCGCCAAAACTTCATATCGTCATAAAATCAGGCACCAAAATGCAGATGTATGAAAAAATAGAAATACAGGAAAAAGTATTTGAAACAAATGATTATTTACTGTTAAATAAGATAGACTAGACCTGCATGTATGACGTATAACAAGATGGACTACATCTGCGTGTATGATGTATAACAAGTTAGAGTAGACCCATGTATGTGATGTATAACAAGATAGATTACACCTGCGTCATAATGTATAACAAGATAGACTAAACCTCCGTGTATGATGCATAAATAGATAGACAAGGCCTGCGTGTGTGATGTATAACAAGATAGACTAGACCTGCGTGTATGATATATAATAAGATAGAGAAAAAATACCATCTAGATTTTATCTTGCTTTTACGTAGCGTTAACGTTTTCTAAGTTGTAAAAACTTCACAAGTAACTGTTGCATTACAACAGTGTTATATTATGTTCTGTTTTAGACTTTCCTAGCCAGTTATATTGCAACAATACGCAGATCAAAGATCACTGTTAAAGTCCATTTAGGTATATTTAGTTAAATATAAATGTTAATGCCAACGCTAGGATGTGACGTGGCTACAGTTCCTGGAATAAATGTTGCTAAGAACGCTAGAAGGTGACGTGGCTACAGTTCCTGGAATAAATGTTACTAACAAGGCTAGAAGGTGACGTGGCTACAGTTCCTGGAATAAATGTTACTAACAAGGCTGCTGTTACTAAGTCAAGCTTTGGTGTCACTGTTGAGCTAAGATATACTACTCACATTCGTGTAGGAGAGTTCAGTTCCGTACAGAAGATTGGTACCTGCAGTTAACTGTTATACAGTAATCTATTATTGCCTGTTATCACAGAATGTTGACTGTTTTTCGATCCTGTTATCACAAAATGTTGACTGTTTTTCCATCCTGTTATCACAGAATGTTGACTGTTTTTCCATCCTGTTATCATAGAATGTTGACTGTTTTTCCATCCTGTTATCACAGAATGTTGACTGTTTTCTTCTCTGCTTTGTGTTCATCATTTTAGCTTTCAAGTTTCTTTGTTTTTTTCTCAGAAACTTATCAAAAACAGCATCGACAGTCGGAACCCTCTCCCCCCCCCCAAAAAAAAAAAAGAAGATAAGAAAGCAGAAGAAGAACATTATCAACAAGGAGAACATTATGAGCAAATGTACAGAGAAATATGTAATCTAAAGCACAAGAAGCGGGAAGCCAGTCTTAGTTAAACTATCTCTTGTAACGCCAATGAAAGAAAGGTGTTTTATTCGTGTGGAATTGTTCATTCATCATGTTTTTGTACGTCAATCTGGGTTGATGGTCTCTCTGATCTAAACTGGCTGGCAGTAATTGCGCATGCGCCGAGATAGAAACTTCAAGTTCCCCTCTTAAGCATGATGGGATGGCAATGATGAGTTGCGCGCGCAGCTGTCTCTCTCACAGAACTCGCCATCTTTCATATTCGCAGTAAAATTCTTACGTGAGAGGGGGAAGAGGTACCATCCACTTGTGCCAATTACATCTAATATTCTCTTCTCAAGAATCGGCCGCTTTTATGAACCTCTTCAAGTGAACTTAAGAGAAGGAAAGAACCAGGCTTGAACCTGCCCTACATTTGTCATTTACTGACTGTTGGCTTGGCGTTGAGAAACTCAAGTGCATGCGCACACATCTGCCAGCACTGCCTCCTCTCTGTCCGACTCACTGACTATGTGGAGCTAGAAAAGTCCTCTTCAGACATACACATACAAGTTTCCAGAGCCAAGATCCCAAGCAGAATCTGGGAGGAGGGGGGAGGGAGAGAAACAGTGAAAGAATTCGTGCTACTGTCAAATTGTTTCGGGCATAAGTATATATAAAACTAAACGTGTAAATGTACACGCAACCACTGCAGCAAAGCTAGATGACACAGCTGTGATAACTAGATGACACAGCTGTGGTAACAAGATTACACAGCTGTGGTAACAAGATGACACAGCTGTGGTAACAAGATTACACAGCTGTGGTAACAAGCCGAAACAGCTGTGATAGCAATATGACACAGCTGTGGTAACAAGATGACACAGCTGTGGTAACAAGATGACACAGCTGTGATAGCAAGATGACATAGCTGTGGTAACAAGATGACACAACTGTGATAACAAGATGACATAGCTGTGGTAACAAGATGACACAGCTGTGATAGCAAGATGACATAGCTGTGGTAACAAGATGACACAGCTGTGGTAACAAGATGACACAGCTGTGATAGCAAGATGACATAGCTGTGGTAACAAGATGACACAGCTGTGGTAACAAGATGACACAGCTGTGATAGCAAGATGACATAGCTGTGGTAACAAGATGATACAGCTGTGGTAACAAGATGACACAGCTGTGATAGCAAGATGACACAGCTGTGGTAACAAGATGATACAGCTGTGGTGTGCTCGTTAATTAGTAAAACTGTTCCTACTTTTCTTTCAGATAGTCTTAGCATCTGGGGAAGCCCTGGAGGATTGTGATGTGCTGTCAGCCAGCCCAGATGTCATGTTTGTGGGAGAACATACATACACATACACACATATTTTGATGGTTCCTGGAACAAAACAAAACAAAACAAAAACAAAAAACAAACACGATTTGTCTGTCTCTAGCTACACACGTAGCCTACATGTGATATTTGACACACTGACAGACAGGACAGACTGACAAGACAGACAGACAGACTAATTGATTTGTCTGAATATAGAACACGATGCCTGATTATAATCTAAAGTGCAGCGAGCTATGAATGAGCATAAAAATATTCAGACTGCGGCTATAACTGTAAATGTAATAAACCGTAACTGTAATTAACTCTAACTGTAATTAACTGTAACTGTAATTAATTGTAACTGTAATTAACTGTAACTGTAATTAGCTGTAACTGTAATTAACTGTAACTGTAATTAGCTGTAACTGTAATTAACTGTAACTGTAATTGACTGTAACTGTAATTAACTGTAACTGTAATTGACTGTAACTGTAATTAGCTGTAACTGTAATTAACTGTAACTGTAATTAGCTGTAACTGTAATTAACTGTAACTGTAATTAGCTGTAACTGTAATTAACTGTGACTGTAATTAACTGTGACTGTAATTAACTGTAACTGTAATTAACTGAGCCTGTCTCTGTTGTTGGTTCTGGAGAGCGGCCTCTTGACAGTCGTGGCTTCCCGTATGTGTCCAGCCCGGGACATCAGGGTGTCCAGTGTTCTGAGAGAAGTGACTCCGATGTTGTGTTGCTTGTCTATCATACGTGATCTAGCATTTGGTTGGGATTTGGATCCACTGATATTGGCTACATGTAACACAGTGAGTCTTTCATAGTAAGGTCAGACTACGAGTATGTAGTTACATGTAACACAATGAGTCTTTCATAGTAAGGTCAGACTACGAGTATCTAGTTACATGTAACACAGTGAGTCTTTCATAGTAGGGTCAGACTACTAGTATGTAGTTACATGTAACACAGTGAGTCTTTCATAACAGGGTCAGACTACGTGTATGTAGTTACATGTAACACAGTGAGTCTTTCATAGCAAGGTCAGACTACGTGTATGTATGCTTTTTGTTTCTTTATCTGTTGTGTTGTTTTTCCATGTGATCCTTGAGAAAGCCTTTTGTCAAAATATTGGATTGCTCTTGTTCTTCATTTGCAATACGTGCTCATCTTTGTTTCTTCGATTCTTGTTTCTGCCAGCTTTTCTGAATCTTTCCATCTGTTTGTAAAACTGAGCCAGACATTGGAATCAGTCCAAATATGGTTTTTAAGAAGAAAGCTGAAGGTGCAACGGACACCGGGAAAACCGAATGAGACAGTTACAAAAGAGGTAAAAGAAACAGGGACAATGATAACAGGTTAGAAAACGGTACTCAAGATTTGTGGGGCATGTTTGGGGGAGGGGCGGGCTAGAGCACCTAGTAGAAACAGGGAAGACAGAAGATAGAAGAGACAGAGGTAGACAGAGAGAGAAGATGTTTGATGGTTTGGGGGAGGGGCGGGCTAGAGCACCTAGTAGAAACAGAGAAGACAGAAGATAGAAGAGACAGAGGTAGACAGAGAGAGAAGATGTTTGATGGTTTGGGGGAGCGGGCTAGAGCACCTAGTAGAAACAGGAAGACAGAAGATAGAAGAGACAGAGGTAGACAGGAAGAAGATGTTTGATGGGTTGGGAGGGGCGGGCTAGAGCACTAGTAGAAACAGAGAAGATAAGATATAAGAGCCAGAGGTAGACAGAGAAAGAAGATGTTTGGGGGAGGGGCGGGCTAGAGCACCTAGTAGAAACAGGGAAGATGGAAGATATAAGAGACAGAGGTAGACAGAGAAAGAAGATGTTTGGGGGAGGGGCGGGCTAGAGCACCTAGTAGAAACAGGGAAGATGGAAGATAGAAGAGCCAGAGGTAGACAGAGAAAGAAGATGTTTGGGGGAGGGGCCGGCTAGAGCACCTAGTAGAAACAGGGAAGATGGAAGATAGAAGAGCCAGAGGTAGACAGAGAGAGAAGATGTTTGATGGTTTGACATCCTGACATGGGAAATGCTCAGTGACAAGCCTGTTGGGATGCACAAGGACTGAGGGTTATGGAAGGACATGATCTCCTTCGACTGTCGGTAGGGATCTTGAGAGAGAATGAATGAATGAATGATCTTTATTTTTAAAGGTTAAAGAATTGGGCACGCAGGCCCGTCTTACATTCTGCCCTTCACTACTCCAATTTTAATTCTTCCCATACACTCGATTTAATAATACATGTATACAAATTATATTAGGATATAAAAACATATCAAAAGAGTGTAAAATTAAATTATTACATTCAAAGTAAAAGAGAAGAAGTAATTAACCAATAAAAAATAGCTCTCACACACGCATATACACACAGAGAGATAAACATAAACAAAAATACATTTTCAGTACAGATATTCTAACATATGTTTTTTTTAAAAAACATTAAAATAATTTCTAACAATATCTAACAAGTTACTTCTCGAACTATGTCATTTTAGTACTTGATGGTTGGCGAGTCATGTGTTGAGAGAGTGCTGGTTATTCTATGGAGGCATATAATTACAAGCAAGTAAATAATGAAACAGGTTTGAGTTAAAGGATAAAGTATTACTAATGGATTTTAAATGGTAGGGAAGGGTGTTCCAGAGCTGTACTGCAGAGTATGCAAGGCTTTTCTTGTACAGATCAATCCTGGGTTTAGGAAGAAGACAGTTTTTTAAACGCTGGCTATGTTTAATGTTATACGTAAAAAGTGACCACAAGTAAGGCGGAGCATTGTGTGACAGATTTCACTGAACAAACTTAACTTTGTTAAAAATGATTTTATTTTTGAGGGGTTGAATTTTGAGTTGTTTGTGTTGATCTACAGTCTTTACTGGGTTTTTGTCACAAATAAGATTTAATGCTCGCTTGTGAAGTGAGTGGAGCCTTTTTGTGTTTGAGACTGAGCATCCATCCCAGATTGTGGAACATTAATCTAAGTGTGTTTGTATATGTGATATGTAGTATATCTTTATTGTGTCTTTGTCGATAAAGTGTTTAATTTTGGCTAGTTGATAAACTTTCTGTGCAATCAAGTTTGTTAGGTTATGTATGTGAGAATTCCAAGTTAAATGCTGATCAGTGATGAGTCCTAGAGTTTTATGTTCATGAACATTTTCTATTGCCTTAGTTCCCAGCACAAAGCTGTAGTGAAGTTTCTGTTGCATTCTGTAGTTTCTGTCTTGATATAGATAGATAGATAGATAGATAGATAGATAGATAGATAGATAGATAGATAGATAGATATAGATAGATAGAGTAATAATCTCGGTAAGAAAGCAGTGGCTGTAGTAAGTGAAAATGGTTGCGGTGGACGGGTTGTAATATATTTCAAGTACTTAATAGTTTAACTTATACTTAAAACCCAAAACTATTCCTTTGTCAACAATACCCACACATGTGTTAACAATACCTACACAAGTGTTAACAATACCCACATATTTCTTAACAATACCCACTCGTTTGTTAATAATACCCACACATTTGTTAGCAATACACACACATGTGTTATCAATACCCACGCATGTGTTAACAATACCTACACATTTCTTATCAATACCCACACATGTGTTAACAATATCCATATGTTTGTTAACAATACCTACGCATTTCTTAACAATACCCACACATTTGTTAATAATACCCACACATTTGTTAACAATAGTCACACACATTTGTTAACAATACCCACACACATTTGTCAACAATATCCACACATTTGTCAACAATGTCCACACATTTGTTAACAATACATACACATTTGCTAACAATAACCAAGCACATATGTCAACAATACTCACACATTTGTTAACAATACCCACACATGTGTCATATAAAACCCCTGTACATTTTTCAACAAAACTCACACGTTTGTCAAAAAAACCCAGACATTTGTCAACAATACTCACACATTTGTTAACAATACCCACACACTTTTGAAAAAATCGCACACATTTGTCAAAACCCACACACTTGTCAACAATATCCACACACTTGTGAAAAAATCTCACACATTTGTCACCAGTGGCGGAACATCTTCTGCAGATAAGGAGAGACACATCATAGAGTGCGTGTTGACTACATGAGCTAGAATACAGCTTTGTTCACTCAGTACATGTTCTGTCCTTGTCTGTGAAAAGTTAAAAGTACATGTTCTCTCCTTGTCTTTGTAAAGTTAAAAGTACATGTTCTCTCCTTGTCTTTGTAAAGTTAAAAGTGCATGTTCTCTCCTTGTCTTTGTAAAGTTAAAAGTGCATGTTCTCTCCTTGTCTTTGTAAAGTTAAAAGTACATGTTCTCTCCTTGTCTTTGTAAAGTTAAAAGTGCATGTTCTCTCCTTGTCTTTGTAAAGTTAAAAGTACATGTTCTCTCCTTGTCTTTGTAAAGTTAAAAGTACATGTTCTCTCCTTGTCTGTGTAAAGTTAAAAGTACATGTTCTCTCCTTGTGTGTGTAAAGTTAAAAGTACATGTACATGCGGTGGGGGGTAAGCACTTGGACATGACCGGGGTGCAAGGATCTTGACGCAGACCATAAATATGAGTGATATGTTCAAAGTTCTATCCAGCTCACCCTTCCCCCACGCAAAAAATACGCAGTGTGTTAAAATAATACGCACTAGTATTGTACAACGTACACACGCACTGTATTAAAATAATAAGCACTGGTATTGTACAACGTACACGCGCACTTTGTGTTAAAATGCAACGCACTGGTATTGTACAACGTTTTTTGGATTTGTGGAATGTTTTTCTCCAAGTGTCACATACTAAAATATATGCTGGAAAAACAGAGGAAGACTTTGTGTGAGTTCAAGGTTACATCCAACTTACAGAACTCTCGGGACTGTGTGAGTTCAAGGTTACATCCAACTTACAGAACTCTCGGGACTGTGTGAGTTCAAGGTTACATCCAACTTACAGAACTCTCGGGACTGTGTGAGTTCAAGGTTACATCCAACTTACAGAACTCTCGCGGGACTGTGTGAGTTCAAGGTTACATCCAACTTACAGAACTCGCGGTACTGTGTGAGTTCAAGGTTACATCCAACTTACAGAACTCCCGGGACTGTGTGAGTTCAAGGTTACATCCAACTTACAGAACTCCCGGGACTGTGTGAGTTCAAGGTTACATCCAACTTACAGAACTCCCGGGACTGTGTGAGTTCAAGGTTACATCCAACTTACAGAACTCCCGGTACTGTGTGAGTTCAAGGTTACATCCAACTTACAGAACTCTCGGGACTGTGTGAGTTCAAGGTTACATCCAACTTACAGAACTCCCAGGACTGTGTGAGTTCAAGGTTACATCCAACTTACAGAACTCCCAGTACTGTGTGAGTTCAAGGTTACATCCAACTGACAGAACTCTCCAGTACTGTGTGAGTTCAAGGTTACATCCAACTTACAGAACTCCCAGTACTGTGTGAGTTCAAGGTTACATCCAACTTACAGAACTCTCGGGACTGTGTGAGTTCAAGGTTACATCCAACTTACAGAACTCCCAGTACTGTGTGAGTTCAAGGTTACATCCAACTTACAGAACTCCCGGTACTGTGTGAGTTCAAGGTTACATCCAACTTACAGAACTCCCGGGACTGTGTGAGTTCAAGGTTACATCCAACTTACAGAACTCCCGGGACTGTGTGAGTTCAAGGTTACATCCAACTTACAGAACTCTCGGGACTGTGTGAGTTCAAGGTTACATCCAACTTACAGAACTCCCGGGACTGTGTGAGTTCAAGGTTACATCCAACTTACAGAACTCTCGGGACTGTGTGAGTTCAAGGTTACATCCAACTGACAGAACTCCCAGTACTGTGTGAGTTCAAGGTTACATCCAACTTACAGAACTCTCGGGACTGTGTGAGTTCAAGGTTACATCCAACTTACAGAACTCTCGGGACTGTGTGAGTTCAAGGTTACATCCAACTGACAGAACTCTCGGGACTGTGTGAGTTCAAGGTTACATCCAACTGACAGAACTCTCGGGACTGTGTGAGTTCAAGGTTACATCCAACTTACAGAACTCCCGGGATTGTGTGAGTTCAAGGTTACATCCAACTCACAGAACTCCCGAGACTGTGTGAGTTCAAGGTTACATCCAACTCACAGAACTCCCGAGACTGTGTGATCTTTTCTCCTGTTAAGCCGCCCACCCCCGATATGAAAGTGACAGTAAACATTCTCAACTGCTGGCTGCTATCTCACATGAGAAAACCTGTGTATTACGTAGGTATTTATGTGGGAAATAAAATTTGTCAAGGCGATATCATTGAATCTTAGGATATTAAACCATAGAACAGAATAGATAAGAGCCGCCTACATTGGTAACTATAAACTATACAGACTGACTGACATGTGGGGGAAGATAAGACAGACAGGTATAGAGTTTATTGCCAGTTCTACTGGCTGTGGTAGGAGCTGTCTATCTTGCACGATCGAGGTACATCTAGGCTTCACATCTCAGGTGCTAGAAAACTGTTCAACGCATCTTGCACGTGATGTCGCTACCTGGCGCCCTAATCTCGTATTTCCCACAGAGATCACACGAGACTGTGCAAACAAACATTATCGGCCAGTAGCGCAGGCTGCACTCTGCCCAGGTGTCAGGTTGGTCGTGTTTGACCCCTGCGTGATGGTGGCCGGGAGTCAGGTGGACTGTTCTCATGTCAGGCATAGCCTAGAACCACTGAGAATCTGTGTATCACGTGACAGGAAGATATCGACGATAAGATGGTGGATCACACAGGGTAGTTAGAAATGTTCATGGTAGCACATCCATTCAGCTATCTTCCTTGGTGATATTAAAAATAAATGCGCAATGTTTTTTGTGGCTGGTCTTTCATTTGGAAACTTTCTGAGCCTGGAGTGTTAGTATCTCCACCTCAGATTCTCCACGCCTTTCTTTCTGGCAGAGAGAAAGACCAGCCTTTCATTTCCTCTTCACCTTCTCTCACGTAAAGGTTATTGTGCATTTCTAGCAATGTTCTGGACCGAAAAAGTTCAACAACATGCGACATCATGTCAGCACTCCATGTCAGCACACCAGCATCCACATGACAGCTTGCCAGTACTGTGTGTTAACATGCTGGAACCATGTGTTAACTTGCCAGTAATGTGTGTTAACATACCAGAACCATGTGTTAACTTGCCAGTACTGTGTGTTAACATGCCAGAACCATGTGTTAACATACCAGTACTGTGTGTTAACATGGCGGAAAAGTGAGTTAACATGCCAGTACTGTGTGTTAAAATGCCAGTACTATGTGTTAACATGTCGGAACCATGTGTTAACATGCCAGTACTGTGTGTTAACATGCCAGTACTGTGTGTTAACATGCCTTACCATGTGTTAACATGCCAGTACTGTATGTTAACATGCTTTACCATGTGTTAACATACAGTACCGTGTGTTAACATGCCAGTACAATGTGTTAACGAGCATATGCCAAGTGGCATATGGCGAGGCAAGTTCGAACTAGTCTGTGATGTTTGATATGGAAATTCTAAGCCCCAGATGCCCAAAATACTGTGATATATATATATATATATCACACATATATATATATATATATATATATATATATATATGTGTGTGTGTGTGTGTGTGATGATTAATGTTCTTTTGAATGGGATGGAGGATGCCGTCCTGATGTTACTTTCATGTGAACTTCATGAAGCTGAGAGGAGAGCAGAAAACCAGAGGATAAGGCAGGGAGCTAATTTCGTCTCGTCTGGAAGCTCTGCCGACCTCAAAATATTGATTCAAGTGTTTTGTGGATTATATGATGTGTCGTAATCATACTGTGCTTTTGGATTATCGTCACTTTCGTCACACGTGAAGATTTCACTGATTCTGTTGAGTCTTGTCATATTTGGATGGGCACACCTAGCTCCATCATATGTTATTCAGTGCGCTAGCACATGTGAACTTCATGAAGCTGTGGAGGAGATTCATTGCGTTGGCACAAGTTGAAAAATGTTACTCAGTGCATGGGCACAAAAGTGTAAATATGTACTCAGTGCATTGCCACAGGGAAGTTTTCTGTGAGATAGGTGATGGCTAAATTTACATTGACATAACAAAGAAGGACTAGATTTGACACCCTTTTACAATCAAGAAAATGCTAGATTTGACACCCCTGTACAACAAAGAAAATGCTAGATTTGACACCCCTGTACAACAAAGAAATCACTATATTTGACACCTTTGTAAAAAAAAAAAAAGAAATGACTAGATTTGGCACCCCTGTACAACAAAGAAATGACTATATTTGATACCTATTATTGTTTCTGTTCTCCTTTTGTTTCTACTATTCTTTTAACTTTAATGCTCTCTCCTATTGTTACCGCTCTTATTCTATTGTTACTGCTATTCTTTATATTCTTACAGCTCTCTCCCGTTGTTACTGCTCTTCTCCTATTCTTACTGCTCTCCTTCTATTGTTACTGCTCTTCTTCTATTGTTACTGTTGTTCTCCTATTGTGTCTGTTATTCTTTTAATTTTACTACTCTTCTCCTGTTGTTTCTACTATTCTTTTAATTTTACTGCTTTTCTCTTATTTTTACTGCTCTTCTTCTATAGTTACTGCTGTTCTACTCTTACTGCTCTCTCTTATTGTTAATGCTCTTCTTCTATAGTTACTGCTCTTCTTCTATTGTTATTGCTCTTCTTCTATTGTTACTGTTCTTCTTCTATTCTTACTACTCTTCTCCTATTGTTACTGCTCTTCTTCCATTTTACTACTCATCTTCTATTGTTACTGCTCTTCTCCTATTCTTACAGCTCTTCTCCTATTGCTTCTATTATTCTTTTAATTTTACTGCTCTTCTTCTATTCTCACTTCTCTTCTCCTATTATTACTGCTCTTCTTCTGTTGTTACTGCTTTCTCATATTGTCATTGCTCTTCTCCTATTCTTACTACTCTTCCTCTAGTGTCATTGCTTTCTCATATTGTTATTGCTCTTCTCCTATTGTTATTGCTCTTATCTAATTGTTATCTAATCTCTTCTCTTATTGTTACTGCTTTTTTCCAATTGTTACTGCTTTTTCATATTGCTACTGCTCGTCTCCTATTGTTACTGCTCTTCTCCTATTTTTACTGCTCTTCTCCTATTGTAGTACATCTATTGCTCTTCAGAAAGTAAAACAACTAAAGAATCTGTGGAGAGGAGCAGACAGAACTACACAAATAAGATTTTTAAGGTCATGCATCTTTCCCATCGCAACATATGCCTGTGAGACCTGGACACTTAACAAAACAGCTGAGAAAAACATAAATGCCTTTGAATGTAAATGCTACAGAAGAGTTCTTCAAATATCGTGGACAAAAAAAAAAAGAACAATATATCCATCTACAATAACTTAATATTGAAGAAGGCTGACTAGTAAAGAGGATTAAACAGAGAAAACTTTTTATTTTGGACACATTAAACATCATGATAATTTAGGGAAGACCTTCTTGAAAGGGAACATAATGGGAAAAAGAAAAAGAGGAAGACCAAGGCGAAGATGGTTGCAAACATCGTTGATGATCTGCAAATGGATGCATCAGCAGCAGGCCATCTTGCTCACAACCGAGAGGCCTACAGGAGAGCTATTAGGGAGCCAAAGATCCACAAGGGATCATGCAAATGAATGAGTTCTCCTATTGTTACTGCTCTTCTCCTATTGTTACTGCTCTTTTTCTATTGTTACTACTCTTCTCCTATTGTTACCGCTCTTTTTCTATTATTACTACTCTTCTTCTAATGTTACCGCTCTTTTTCTATTGTTACTACTCTTCTTCTACTGTTACTGCTCTTTTTATATTGTTACTGCTCTTCTCCTATTGTTATTACTCTTCTCCTATTGTTACTGCTCTTCTCCTATTGTTACTACTCTTCTTCTACTGCTACTGCTCTTCTCCTGTTGTTACTGCTCCTCCAGGTTGTTTACCTGACTTAACCTTGTTATAGGAAACAAACTGTAGGAAGAACAACTGTGTTCATATATTTGTTCTACACGGAACAAACAGATACACGGAACATACAGATATTTGTTATACATGGAATAAACAGATATTTGTTCTACACGGAACAAACAGAAACTTGTTCTACACGGAACAAGTGAAACAGAGAGCAGAGGCACGTGATATGTTGAGTTCGTGCATAGCTTACTGTGTACACTTGCCTAGTAAATGTTTCTCCCAAATCTTGTGCTAACTTTCTTTTCACTTACAAAATTGATATGAAGTCATACATAACGTGGAATGCTTGTATTCAGTCTATTATTAAAATCTTTTGTCCGATATATCCCTCATAACAGCACGACAGCCTGTGTAACAACACGACAGCCTGTGTAACAGCACGACAGCCTGTGTTACAGCACGACAGCCTGTGTAACAACACGACAGCCGGTGTGACAGCACGATAGTACTGTGTAAGAATAAGACAAAATTGTCTGTCTGCCTGTCTCTCTGACTGTCTGCCTGCCAGCCTGTCTCTCTGTCTGTCTACCTGTCTATATCTCTGACTGTCTGCCTGTCTGTCTCTCTGAGTGTCAGCCTATCTGTCTCTCTGACTGTCTGCCTCTCTGACTGTCTGCCTGCCAGCCTGTCTATGACAGTCTGCTTGCCGGCTTCTCCCTCTGACTGTCTGCCTGTCTGTCTCTCTGTTGGACACCCTTCCTTTCTGACTGTCTTCCTAACTGACTCTCTGACTGTCTGCCTTCCTGCCTCTCTGACTGTCTGCCTTCCTGCCTCTCTGACTGTCTGCCTTCCTGCCTCTCTGACTGTCTGCCTTCCTGCCTCTCTGACTGTCTGCCTTCCTGCCTCTCTGACTGTCTGCCTTCCTGTCTCTCTGACTGTCTGCCTTCCTGCCTCTCTGACTGTCTGCCTTCCTGCCTCTCTGACTGTCTGCCTTCCTGTCTCTCTGACTGCTTACCTGTTTGTCTCTCTGACTGTCTGCCTTCCTGTCTCTCTGACTGTCTGCCTTCCTGTCTCTCTGACTGTCTACCTTCCTGTCTCTCTGACTGTCTGCCTGTCAGCCTGTCCCTCTGAATGTCTGCTTGCCTGCCTGCCTGTCTCTCTGTCTGCTCACCTGTCTGTCTCTCTGACTGTCTGCCTGTCTGTCTCTCTGACTGTCTGCCTTCCTGTCTCTCTAACTGTCTGCCTTCCTGTCTCTCTGACTGTCTGCCTGTCCCTCTGACTGTCTGCTTACCTGTCTGCCACTCTGACTGTCTGCCTGTCTGTCTCTCTGACTGTTTGCTTGTCTGTCTCTCTGACTGTCTGCCTGTCTGTATGGCTTGATTGTTGTCATTTTAAACAGCTTTTTCTATAAAATTTATTTTTGAATGAATGTAAGATTGCAGGTTTATTTCATGTTGTTGCATGAATCAAAGTGTAGAGTGTATGGACAAGAGATAAGTGTATTATTTATTTATGTAATCATTTAATTGTGTCTTCATGATTATTAATGCTCATTAATAAACGCTGAATGACTGTGAAAGCTGTAGGATGAAGGGCAGAATATTAGACGGGCCTGCGTGCCCAATTCTTAACCCTTTGAAAATAAATGTTCGTTCGTTCGTTCTGACTGTCTGCCTGCCTGCCTGTCTCTCTGACTACCTGCCTGTCTCTCTGACTGTCTCCTGCCTGCCTGTCTCTCTGACTACCTGCCTGTCTCTCTGACTGTCTCCTGTCTGCCTGCCTGTCTCTGTGACTGCCTGCCTGGCTGTCTCTCTGACTGCCTACCTGCCTGTCTCTCTGACTACCTGCCTGCCTGTCTCTCTTAAACAGTTACACATTCCATTCTTAACAGTCAGTGAAGTTCACAGTTATCTCTTAACCTTAAAAAACAACAATACAGCTGGGCTTGATGATATTAGTAATAAGATCTTACGTTATGCTGCACCTGTCATTTCACATACACTAACATATATTAACAACCAGTGTGTTGCAAAATGTTATTTCCCTGAGGGTTTTAAAACTGCTAAGGTGTATCCTCGCTTTAAATCTGGCTCA
The DNA here is from genome assembly GCA_009760885.1 of Achatina immaculata. Lineage (NCBI taxonomy): Eukaryota > Metazoa > Mollusca > Gastropoda > Stylommatophora > Achatinidae > Lissachatina > Lissachatina immaculata. Next base: position 37,315,638 of record CM019717.1, on the reverse strand, counting down.
TCCAATAATCTTACCAACTATAGACCAATATCCATATTATCGTCATTATCAAAACCACTCGAAAAACACATACACAAAATAACTATACGACACATGCAAGAGAACAATTTACTCATAGACAGTCAGTCATAAATATAGGATATAATAAAATATGACTTGAAATTAACAAGGACAAAACAAAAATAATGAAAATTCCTCTCAATCAAAATGGAAAAATACACATAGAAGGGACAGATATTGAAGAAGTCAATCAATACCTTGGCAGCTACATAGACCAGGATGGTGACACTAGAAAGGAAGTTAGGATCAGAATTGCAAAAGCAGCATCAATCTTCAAGAATCATGAGAACATATGGAATTCAAAAGTTATAAGCACAAAAACCAAGCTAAGACTATTCAATTCAAATGTAATATCCACCCTCATTTATGCATGTGAAAGCTGGAAAACAACTAAAGAAATAGACAAGAAATTAGACTCTTTTGAAAACAAATGCCTAAGGAAAATACTCGGCATCAAGTGGAACGAATTCAAGAACACTGCAGAGATAAGACAGATGACTGAACAACAACCAGTCTCATGGGTGATCAAGAAAAGAAGATGGACATATGTTGGTCACTTGATGAGAAGAAATGGTCAGAGAATCCCAAAACAAGCTATCAAGTGGAACACAACAGGCTGAAGAAAAAGAGGCAGACCGCGTGAAACTCTGAAAAGGACATTGTTAAGAGAGGCCAAATTAACAGACATAAAATCCTTTGATGAGGTTGAAAGACTCGCCGAAGACAGGAAAAATTGGCGAACTACTTTGCGAGCCCTATGTTTAACGGCACGGGAAGGATATAAGATATAAGATATAAGTCATTTACCTACCTGTTACCTTTGTGTAAATCGGAGTTTAAACATGTGTTACTTGTGTGTGGCGGAGTTTAAACATGTGTTACTTGTGTGTGGCGGAGTTTAAACATGTGTTACTTGTGTGTGGCGGAGTTTAAACTTGTGTTAAAGTATTTTCTGTCTTTCATGCCACGAAAAATACACTTTTTTCTTGTTTGAGGGAAACAACGATGCTTTCATGTTTAATGTAGTATGTAGAGATAAATGGTGTGTTTAATGTAGTATGTAGATATAAATGGTGTGTTTAATGTAGTATGTAGAGATAAATGGTGTGTTTAATGTAGTATGTAGAGATAAATGGTGTGTTTAATGTAGTATGTAGATATAAATGGTGTGTTTAATGTAGTATGTAGAGATAAATGGTGTGTTTAATGTAGTATGTAGAGATAAATGGTGTGTTTAATGTAGTATGTAGATATAAATGGTGTGTTTAATGTAGTATGTAGAGATAAATGGTGTGTTTAATGTAGTATGTAGAGATAAATGGTGTGTTAATGTAGTATGTAGAGATAAATGGTGTGTTTAATGTAGTATGTAGATATAAATGGTGTGTTTAATGTAGTATGTAGAGATAAATGGTGTGTTTAATGTAGTATGTAGAGATAAATGGTGTGTTTAATGTAGTATGTAGAGATAAATGGTGTGTTTAATGTAGTATGTAGAGATAAATGGTGTGTTTAATGTAGCATGTAGAGATAAATGGTGTGTTTAATGTAGCATGTAGAGATAAATGGTGTGTTTAATGTAGCATGTAGAGATAAATGGTGTGTTTAATGTAGCATGTAGAGATAAATGGTGTGTTTAATGTTATATGTAGATATAAATGGTGTGTTTAATGTAGCATGTAGATATAAATGGTGTGTTTAATGTTGTATGTAGAGATAAATGGTGTGTTTAATGTACTATGGAGAGATAAATGGTGTGTTTAGTGTAGTATGTACAGATAACTGGTGTATTTAATGTAATGTATAGAGATAAATTTTGCGCTTAAAGTAGTGTGTAGAGATAAATGATGCGTTTAATGTAATATGTAAATGTAAATTTTGCGTTTAATGTAGTATGTACAAATAAATGGTGCATTTAATGTAGGATATAGAGATAATTTTGTGCTTAACGTAATATGTAGAGATAAATGTTCCACTTAATGCACTATGTAGAAATAAATGGTGTATTTAATGTAGTATGTAGAGATAAATTGTGTGTTTAATGTAATGTGTAGAGATAAATTTTGTGTTTAATGTAGTATATATATAGATACATTTTGTGTTTAATGTAGTATGTAGAGATAAATTGTGTGTTTAGTGTATTATATACAGATAAATTTTGTTTTAATGTAATATGTATGGATACATTTTGTGTTTAATGTAATAGTAAAGTAAAGTAAAAAGGGAGAGATAAATTTTGTGTTTAATGTAGTATGTAGAGATAGACTGTGCATTTAATGTAATGTTTATAGAGAAATGTTGTGTTTAATATAGTATGTAGAGATACATTTTGTTTTTAATATAGATATGACAAAGAAGTTTTGTGTTTAGTATAGAGATGATAGAATAATTTTATGTTTAATATGGAGATTATCGAGAAGATTTATGTTTATATATAAATTATAGACAAGTTTTGTATTTAATATAGAGATTATAGAGAAGTTTTCTGTTTAATATTACAGAGACGTTTTCTGTTTAATATAGAGATGATAGAGTAGTTTTGTGTTTAGTATAGAGATGAGAGTGTAGTCTTGTGTTTAATATAGAGATGATAGAGTAGTTTTGTGTTTAGTATAGAGATGAGAGTGTAGTCTTGTGTTTAATATAGAGATGATAGAGAAGTCTTATGTTTAATATAGAGATGATAGAGTTGTCTTGTGTTTAATATAGAGATGATAGAGTTGTCTTGTGTTTAATATAGAGATGATAAAGTTGTATTGTGTTTAATATAGATGTGATAGAGCTGTCTTGTGTTTAATATAGAGATGATAAAGTTGTGTTATGTTTAATATAGATGTGATAGAGCTGTCTTGTGACTAACATAGAGGTGATAGAGGTGTCTTGTGTTTAATATAGAGGTGATAGAGTTGTCTTGTGTTTAACTTGGAGAGATGGAAAACGCTGCGATTCTTTGAAATAAACAGAACTGAAATGTCTGGGGAAAGCAACATGTGAACAAGCCGAGACTCAAGTGGAACCCTCAGCCAGTCTGTGTCTTCAAGGAGGGATGGGAGCGTTTCAGGCGGACGACCAATCAAGAACTTCTAAGATCTGGTTACGGGCACAGCGTGGGCAAACTTGAAGTTAATCTCAGCCTAGCAGGGGTTAGACACATTTCTCCAGTCGTTTCAGAGCTTCCTGGAGATGAGAATCTCTTTCCCTCCTCCTCATTATCGTCGAAACGTTGATCTCAGAGAGGGGCGTGGCCACAATTTATTTCATATTTAATAACCTCAAAGCCAGCTTTGCTTTTCTGGTTTAATTAAAACTCTCGTGAAGTCTCGCGCAATCTTAAAACTAGAGGGTGATTCAAACCACGAGAGATTTGAACTTTTCTATTTGGCCAGTCTGTGTCATTACAGAGGACTTTTGTGTTTAGTATAGAGATGATAGAATAATTTTATGTTTAATATGGAGATTATCGAGAAGATTTATGTTTATATATAAATTATAGACAAGTTTTGTATTTAATATAGAGATTATAGAGAAGTTTTCTGTTTAATATTACAGAGACGTTTTCTGTTTAATATAGAGATGATAGAGTAGTTTTGTGTTTAGTATAGAGATGAGAGTGTAGTCTTGTGTTTAATATAGAGATGATAGAGTAGTTTTGTGTTTAGTATAGAGATGAGAGTGTAGTCTTGTGTTTAATATAGAGATGATAGAGAAGTCTTATGTTTAATATAGAGATGATAGAGTTGTCTTGTGTTTAATATAGAGATGATAGAGTTGTCTTGTGTTTAATATAGAGATGATAAAGTTGTATTGTGTTTAATATAGATGTGATAGAGCTGTCTTGTGTTTAATATAGAGATGATAAAGTTGTGTTATGTTTAATATAGATGTGATAGAGCTGTCTTGTGACTAACATAGAGGTGATAGAGGTGTCTTGTGTTTAATATAGAGGTGATAGAGTTGTCTTGTGTTTAACTTGGAGAGATGGAAAACGCTGCGATTCTTTGAAATAAACAGAACTGAAATGTCTGGGGAAAGCAACATGTGAACAAGCCGAGACTCAAGTGGAACCCTCAGCCAGTCTGTGTCTTCAAGGAGGGATGGGAGCGTTTCAGGCGGACGACCAATCAAGAACTTCTAAGATCTGGTTACGGGCACAGCGTGGGCAAACTTGAAGTTAATCTCAGCCTAGCAGGGGTTAGACACATTTCTCCAGTCGTTTCAGAGCTTCCTGGAGATGAGAATCTCTTTCCCTCCTCCTCATTATCGTCGAAACGTTGATCTCAGAGAGGGGCGTGGCCACAATTTATTTCATATTTAATAACCTCAAAGCCAGCTTTGCTTTTCTGGTTTAATTAAAACTCTCGTGAAGTCTCGCGCAATCTTAAAACTAGAGGGTGATTCAAACCACGAGAGATTTGAACTTTTCTATTTGGCCAGTCTGTGTCATTACAGAGGACTTTCTGTGATCAGTTACCAGCAGTATGTTAACACTTCTACATTATGTCTATGTGCGCATATATATGTGTTACACAAACAGTCTAGTGCGCATAACATCCCTTGATGAAGCTGAAAGACTCACAGAGAACAGGAAAACTTGGCAAACAACTATGCGAGCCCTATGTGATGTTTAACTGCACGGGAAGGATGTAAGATGTATGTCTTCTGTGTCCGTGTGGGCATATATGTGTGTGTATGTCTGTGTGGGTATTTGTATGTGTTTGTCTTCTGTGTCTGTCTGGGCATATATGTGTGTGTGTGTCTTCCGTGTGTGTGGGTCTATATGTGTGTTTATGTATGTCTTCTGTGTGTGGGCATATGTGTGTTTGTGTGTCTTATGTGTGTGGGCATATTGGCCTGTTTGTGTGTGTGTCTGTTTGTGTGTCTGTGTATGTGTCTGTGTGTGTCTGTGTGTGTGTCCGTGTATGTGTCTGTGCGTGTCTGTGTGTGTCCGTGTATGTGTCTGTGTATGTGTCTGTGTATGTGTCTGTGTGTGTCCGTGTATGTGTCTGTGCGTGTCTGTGTGTGTGTGTTCTGTGAACTGGAGAGTGTACTGAGAATAAGCTGAGAAGCTGATCAGGGAAGGAGTTGGTGGTTCTGTGAAGCGAAGACAGTTTTCGGTTAAAACATTTAAACAGCCTAAAGTGAATGGTAGTATGAAGTAAATGATAGCATGAAGTGAATTGTAATATGAAGTGAATGATAAAATGAAGTGAATTATAGTATGAAGTGAATGGTGGTGTGAAGTGATTGATAGCATGAAGTGAATGGTGGTGTGAAGTGATTGATAGCATGAAGTGAGGAATAGTGTGAAGTGAATGATAGTATGAAACGAAGTATAGTATGAAGTGAATGATAGTATGAAATGAAGTATAGTATGAAGTGAATGATAGTATGAAACGAAGTATAGTATGAAGTGAATGATAGTATGAAATGAAGGATAGTATGAAGTGAATGATAGTATGAAATGAAGGATAGTATGAAGTGAATGATAGCATGACATGAAGGATAGTATGAAGTGAATGATAGTATGAAATGAGGGATAGTATGAAGTTAATGATAGTGTGAAAAAAGAGAGGGTGCTTTTTATCTTTTAAGTAATGAATGAGCGATTTTATGAGTTGGGTTATTTCATGAAAAAAGTGAGCAATTTTATGAATTGAGCGAAGTGAGTTATTTCACAAAGAGAGTGAGTAATTTTATAAATTGGATGAGGTGAGTTATTTTATGAAAAGAGTGAGTAATTTTATAAATTGAGCGAGGTGAGTTATTTCATAAAGAGAGTGAGTGATTTTATAAATTGAGTGAGGTGAGTTATTTCATAAAGAGAGTAAGTGATTGAGTGAAGTAAGAAAGTAGCAGTGAGAAAAAGAAAATACTGTCATGTGAACGAATGAAACAAGTAAGAAAATATCAACAGAAAACTTCGGCAACTTTAGCACAAAAAAGATCACCAGCTGTGTTAGAGGTAAACAGATCCAGCTGTGTTAGAGGTAAACAGATCCAGCTGTGTTACAGGTAAACAGATCCAGCTGTGTTAGAGGTAGACAGATCCAGCTGTGTTAGAGGTAGACAGATCCAGCTGTGTTAGAGGTAGACAGATCCAGCTGTGTTAGAGGTAGACAGATCCAGCTGTGTTAAAGGTAGACAGATCCAACTGTGTTAGAGGTAGACAGATCCAGCTGTGTTAGAGGTAGACAGATCCAGCTGTGTTAGAGGTAGACAGATCCAGCTGTGTTAGAGGTAGACAGATCCAGCTGTGTTAGAGGTAGACAGATCCAGCTGTGTTAGAGGTAGACAGATCCAGCTGTGTTAGAGGTAGACAGATCCAGCTGTGTTAGAGGTAGACAGATCCAGCTGTGTTAGAGGTAGATCAGTCTGAAACTTACGGTGCGGGATGGAATCCTTGCAATCACCTACTATTTGTCTCCAGAGCGCGTGAGAAGATTAGAGTAAATCATGTACTTGTCCTGCTGGAACTGATCAAGTCATCATGTACTTGTCCTGTTGGAACTGATCAAGTAATCATATACTTGTCCTGCTGGAACTGATGAAGCAATCATGTACTTGTCCTGCTGGCACTGACAAAGTAATCATGTACTTGTGCTGCGGGAACTGATCAAGTAATCATGTACTTGTGCTACTGAAACTGATCAAGTAATCATGTCCTTATCTTGCTGGCACTGATCAAGTAATCATGTACTTGTCATGCTGATTCTGATAAAGTAATCATGTACTTGTCCTACTGGAACTGAAGAAGTAATCATGTACTTGTGCTGCTGGAACTGATCAAATAATCATGTACTTGTCCTGCTGGCTCTGATAAAGTAATCATGTACTTGTCCTGCTGGAACTGATCAAGTAATCATGTACTTGTCATGCTGGCATTGATCAAGTGTGCACGTGTCTGCTGTCACAGATCAAGCATGTACATGTCTGCTGGAACTGATAAAGTAATCATTTACCTGTCTGCTTGCAATGATCAAGCATGTACTTATCTGCTTGCACTGATCAAGCATGTACTCATCTGCTGGCACTCATCAAGCATGAACTTATCTGCCTGCACTGATCAAACATGTACTTATCAGCCTGCACTGATCAAGCATGTACTTATTTGCTTGCACAGACCAAGCATGTACTTATCTGCTGGCACTGATCAAGAATGTACTTATCTGCTGGCACTGATCAAGTATATACTTATCTGCTGGCACTTATCAAGAATGTACTTATCTGCTGGCACTGATCAAGCATGTACTTATCTGCTGGCACTGATCAAGCATGTACTTATCTGCTGGCACTGATCAAGCATGTACTTATCTGTTTGCACTGATCAAGCATGTACTTATCAGCCTGCACTGATCAAGCATGTACTTATCAGCCTGCACTGATCAAGCATGTACTTATCAGCCTGCACTGATCAAACATGTACTTATCTGCCTGTACTGATCAAGCATGTACTTATCTGCTGGCACTGATCAACCATGTACTTATCTGTTTGCACTGATCAAGAATGTACTTATCTGCTGGCACTGATCAAGCATGTACTTATCAGCCTGCACTGATCAAGCATGTACTTATCTGCCTGTACTGATCAAGCATGTACTTATCTGCTGGCACTGATCAAGCATGTACTTATCTGCTGGCACTGATCAAGCATGTACTTATCTGCTGGCACTGATCAAGCATGTACTTATCTGCTGGCACTGATCAAGCATGTACTTATCTGCTGGCACTGATCAAGCATGTACTTATCTGCTGGCACTGATCAAGCATGTACTTATCTGCCTGTACTGATCAAGCATGTACTTATCTGCCTGCACTGATCAAGCATGTACTTATCTGCCTGCACTGATCAAGCATGTACTTATCTGCTGGCACTGATCAAGCATGTACTTATCTGCCGACACTGATCAAGCATGTACTTATCTGCTTGCACTGATCAAGCATGTACTTATCAGCCTGCACTGATCAAGCATGTACTTATCTGCTGGCACTGATCAAGAATGTACTTATCTGCCTGCACTGATCAAGCATGTACTTATCTGCTGGCACTGATCAAGCATGTACTTATCTGCTGGCACTGATCAAGCATGTACTTATCTGCTGGCACTGATCAAGCATGTACTTATCTGCTGGCACTGATCAAGCATGTACTTATCTGCTGGCACTGATCAAGCATGTACTTATCTGTTTGCACTGATCAAGCATGTACTTATCAGCCTGCACTGATCAAGCATGTACTTATCAGCCTGCACTGATCAAGCATGTACTTATCAGCCTGCACTGATCAAGCATGTACTTATCTGCCTGTACTGATCAAGCATGTACTTATCTGCCTGCACTGATCAAGCATGTACTTATCTGCTGGCACTGATCAACCATGTACTTATCTGTTTGCACTGATCAAGAATGTACTTATCTGCTGGCACTGATCAAGCATGTACTTATCAGCCTGCACTGATCAAGCATGTACTTATCTGCCTGTACTGATCAAGCATGTACTTATCTGCTGGCACTGATCAAGCATGTACTTATCTGCTGGCACTGATCAAGCATGTACTTATCTGCTGGCACTGATCAAGCATGTACTTATCTGCTGGCACTGATCAAGCATGTACTTATCTGCTGGCACTGATCAAGCATGTACTTATCTGCTGGCACTGATCAAGCATGTACTTATCTGCCTGTACTGATCAAGCATGTACTTATCTGCCTGCACTGATCAAGCATGTACTTATCTGCCTGCACTGATCAAGCATGTACTTATCTGCTGGCACTGATCAAGCATGTACTTATCTGCCGACACTGATCAAGCATGTACTTATCTGCTTGCACTGATCAAGCATGTACTTATCAGCCTGCACTGATCAAGCATGTACTTATCTGCTGGCACTGATCAAGAATGTACTTATCTGCCTGCACTGATCAAGCATGTACTTATCTGCTGGCACTGATCAAGCATGTACTTATCTGCTGGCACTGATCAAGCATGTACTTATCTGCTGGCACTGATCAAGCATGTACTTATCTGCTGGCACTGATGATAAACTTAACATTGGCGGTTTAGTTATAGGTGTGGATAAAGAACTTATTCTTTCTATCTCTATTTTCATCTGTCTCTTCTGCCTGTCCCTGTGTCTCTTATTTGTCTCTATGCCTCTGTCTGCCTTTCTCTCTGTCTCTCTCTGCGTGTCCCTGTCTCTCTGTCTCTCTCTGCCTGTCACTGTGTCTCTTTGTCTCTCTCTGCCTGTCACTGTGTCTCTCTATCTCTCTCTGCCTGTCACTGTGTCTCTCTGTCTCTCTCTGCGTGTCCCTGTCTCTCTATCTCTCTCTGCCCGTCACTGTGTCTCTGTGTCTCTCTCTGCGTGTCCCTGTCTCTCTGTCTCTCTCTGCCTGTCACTGTGTCTCTCCGTGTCTCTCTGTCTCTCTCTGCCTGTCACTGTGTCTCTCCGTGTCTCTCTGCCTGCCTCTGTATCTCTCTGTCTCTCTCTACCTGCCTCTGTGTCTCTCTCTGCCTGTCCCAGTTTCTCTCTCTGCCTGCCTCTGTGTCTCTCTCTGTATCTCCTTGTATCTCTCTGCCTGCCTCTGTGTCTCACTCTATCTCTCTGCCTGCCTCTGTATCTCCCTGTATATCTCTGCCTGGCTCTGTGTCTCCCTCTATCTCTCTGCCTGCCTCTGTATCTCCCTGTATATCTCTGCCTGCCTCTGTGTCTCCCTCTATCCTTCCGCCTGCCTCTGTATCTCCCTGTATATCTCTGCCTGCCCCTGTGTCTCCCTCTATCTCCCTGTATATCTCTGCCTGCCTATGTATCTCCCTGTATATCTCTGCCTGCCTCTGTGTCTCCCTGTATATCTCTGCCTGCCTCTGTATCTCCCTGTATCTCTCTGCCTGCCTCTGTATCTCTCTCTGTATCTCACTGTATATCTCTGCCTGCCTCTGTATCTCCCTGTATATCTCTGCCTGCCTCTGTATCTCCCTGTATATCTCTGCCTGCCTCTGTATCTCACTGTATATCTCTGCCTGCCTCTGTATCTCCCTGTATATCTCTGCCTGCCTCTGTATCTCCCTGTATATCTCTGCCTGCCTCTGTGTCTCCCTGTATATCTCTGCCTGCCTCTGTATCTCCCTGTATATCTCTGCCTGCCTCTGTATCTCCCTGTATATCTCTGCCTGCCTCTGTATCTCCCTGTATATCTCTGCCTGCCTCTGTATCTCCCTGTATATCTCTGCCTGCCTCTGTGTCTCCCTGTATATCTCTGCCTGCCTCTGTATCTCCCTGTATCTCTCTGCCTGCCTCTGTATCTCTCTCTGTATCTCACTGTATATCTCTGCCTGCCTCTGTATCTCCCTGTATATCTCTGCCTGCCTCTGTATCTCCCTGTATATCTCTGCCTGCCTCTGTGTCTCCCTGTCTCTCTGTCTCCCTCTCTGCAGTTAGTGAAGTTGCAGTTACAGTTATCTTTCGTCCTTAAAAAAACTAACAATACAGCTGGGCTTGATGATATTAGGAATAAGATCGTATGTTATGCTGAACCTGTCATTTCACATACACTAACGTATATTTACAACCAGTGCACTGCAAAATGTTTTCCCCGAGGCTTTTAAAACCACTAAAGTGTATCCTCGCTTTAAATCTGGCTCACCCAGCAATCTTACCAACTAGAGACCAATATCCATATAATCGGCATCATCAAAAACACTCGAAAAACACATACACAAAATAACTCTACGACACATGCAAGAGAACAATTTACTCATAGACAGTCAGTCAGGCTTTAGACCCAATCATTCCTGCCACACAGCTCTTACCAAAATGATAGAAAACTGGTTAGTAAACATAAATGACGATAGACTATGTGGTGCCATCTTTGTCGACTTTAAAAAGGCATTTGATTTGATTGACCACGATATTCTTGTAAGAAAAATAAAGACTTATAGACTGCACCCTAACCTAATAAAATTAATTGCATCGTTTCTTTCAGACAGACAACAGGTAGTATTCTTCAACAATTCTCTATCAAATTCTGCTAAAATTGACACTTGTGTTCCGGAAGGTTCTAATCTAGGCCCGTTGCTCTTTGCTATCTATATCAATGATCTTCCACTTCATCTTAAACACTCTTCTTGTGACCTTTTTGTCGATGATTGCACAGTCTACACCAGTGACTACGATTGTATTAATTAAGAATCTGGTCGAGTTAAACAATCTAATTAAATGAAGCAACAACAATGCCATGATTATAAATACTGATAGAATAAAATCACTGCTGTTAACAACAAGACAGAAACTAGAAAACGCGACAAAAAAAAAAACAAACCAAAAAACAACAACACTTGGGCTCTGTACTGAAACATCACAGACAGAAAACGTTAACGAGCACAAAACACTAGGTCTTACTACTGATCAACATCTGACCTGGAACTCTCATGTGCAAGGTATAACAAAACTCATCACGCAAAAGGTATACCACTTAGCCATCCATCAAACACAAGGAAGATACTACATATCACATATACAAACACATTTAGACTATTGCACACCAATATGGGATGGTGCACTCCAAAAGCGAGCAGTAAAGCTTATTAGTGACAAAGATCAAGCACAAACAACTAACCAGCACAAACGTATCAAAATACTGCCTCTTAAGAACAGGCTCCTCTTCAACAAAGCCAAGTTAGTACATCAAATTCTTTCACAGCATGCCCCGCCTTATCTATGGAACATGTTTAGATTTAGCCAAAAGTGTAGCCAACGCTTAAACAACAAATGTCTTCCAAAACCTAGATTTGACCTTTATAAGAAAAGCTTTAGTTATTCTGTTGCTCATCTTTGGAATACTCTCCCATCCTTTATAAAAAATATAAACTATACTCCTTCCTACAACTACAAACTCTCCCAATATCTATTTGATGTCGCTTACATGCCTCCATGATTCACAAAAAAGTTATTTTAGACTTTGCTCTTACAGACACCGAACTCGGTCAGTTGTTTATTATAAATAGTAATAAAATTACTTTCTGTTGAGTGCATGGATAAGAGTGAAATGTGAATGTTATCATCATCATCATCATCATCATGTGACGTGCCGACTGACTTTGGCTTTTATGCTTCTCCAAATTACACGATCCTTCATGCAGACCATCAGCTCAGTTGGTGATCTCCTCTCACACCATCCCGTCAGACTGTCCAGTATCATTTCTCTTGGTCTTCCTCTTGATCTTCTTCCCTCTATTTTTCCTGTTGTTATAATATTTTCAATGCCCCTTCTTCTCACTGATGTCCTATGAAAGTACATTCTCTCTCTCTCTCTCTCTCTTTTATCTTTTTAACCATTTTTTGTCTCTCCATCTCTTCTCATATATTCTTCGTTAGTTATTTTTGCTGTCCAGGGGATTCGCAACATTCTTCTAATAAACCACATTTCTGCTGCTTCCAATGATTTGTTTGCAGACTTGCCTATTGTCCATGATTTACTTCCGTATAACAAGATAGGTTCAATATGGCATTTTAGGACTGGTTTTCTAACATTCATTGATAAGGATGTGTTGGATAATATGTTTCTCATTCTCTGAAATACAGTCTTTGCTTGGCCTATTCTGTTCCTGATTTCTGTTTTGCATTTCCCATCTGAAGTTATTACTGCTCCAAGGTATTTGAATTTCTGCACCTGCTTTAGAATAGTTCCATTTAATTTCATACAAGATGTTGGTGGATTCTGTTTCTTAGATATAACCATAGTCTCTGTCTTTTTGATGTTCAAAATAAGGCTTTTATGTTCATTTTCTTTGGCACTTTATCCAAGAAATTTTGCAGGTCTTGTTGGTTCTCAGCTATCAGTACTGTGTCGTCAGCATACCGAAGGTTGTTAATATTGTATCTTCCAATTTTTATGCCTGGTTCTATAATGATCGTTCTTAGAATATTCTCGCTGTACAGAGAAAAAAGGTCTGGAGACAGTACACATCCTTGTCGCACCACTTGTTTTATAGGTTGATATTTTCCAGTTCTGTTTTCAATTCGAATTGCTGCTTCTTGCTGCCAGTATAGATGTTTTACAATCCTCAGGTCTTTGCCGTCTATATTGATGTCTTCAAGCATTTTAATAATTTCATTATGTTTCACCTTGTCAAATGCCTTGGTGTAATCAATGAAGCATAAGTAGAGATCTTTCTGTACTTCTAAAGCTCTTTCTGTTAGTGTTCGTAAAGCATAAATGGCATTGTGTGTTCCCTTTCCTTCAACAAATCCAAACTGTTCATCTGCTATTTCCATTTTTATCTTTTTCCTTGTTCTTCTCATAATGATTCTCAGAAGTAGCTTCGCTACGTCACATGAGAGGCTGACAGTTCGGTGGTCATCACATTCCTTTGCACCTGGATTTAAGCAAGTCACTGGGCATATAACCACTGTTGTAAATGTCACTCAGTAACTTGGTTATTATTTTTATTCCTATCTCCTCTAGTGTCTCTATTTCTTCTATTGTTATATTATCAGGCCCAGTCGCTTTTCCTTTCTCCATGTGTTTGATGGCATCTATGATTTCATCTTCAAGTATTGATAGTCCATCATAGTTTTCAGTATCTGGCATTAATTCTGGTCTTTCTCTTCCATATAGCTCACCGATATACTCTGTCTACCTGTCCACAATGTCTTCTTTTCCCATTAACATTTTACCTTCTTTTGATTTCAGGCATCCTGTGGTATATTTTGTTTTCCTGCCTGTGAGTTCATTAATTCGTTTGTGCATGTTTTTTCTGTCTTTATTATGAGAGTCCTCTATCTGTCTGGACTGTTCATTTAACCACACTTCTTTTGCTTCTCTGCATTTGCATCTTATTTCTTTATTTATCTTGCTATATTTTTCTTGGTTATTTTTACTCCTCCTCCTCTTGTCCATCAGTCCTAAGATGTCGTCTGTCATCCATTTATTTTTAGAGGCTTCTTTTTTCGGTGGTATTACCTTAACAGTTTGGTGGATAGAATCTCTTAACATTGCCCATTGTTCATCTATACTATTTATCTTTGCTATTGCATTGTATCTATTTGTTATAATAACTTTGTATTGTTCTCGCAGTTCTTGGTCATTTTTAAGAAGTTCTGTATTCAATTTGACGTTTCTCACTTTTCTGCATGCTTTCTTTAGCTTTATTCTAATTTTCCCACAGAGTGGGTCATGGTCACTATTGCAGTCAGCTCCTGGTTTTGTTGTCAGTAATGCATTGCGGAATCGTTTGTTGATTAATACGTAGTCTATCTGGTTAAAGGCAGAGAGAGACACAGAGACAGGCACAGAGAAACACAGAGAGAGGCAGAGAGAGACACAGAGACAGACAGAGAGAGACACACACAGAGACACAGAGAAGGGCAGAGAGAGACACACAGAGACACAGAGAAAGGCAGAGAGAGACACACAGAGACACAGAGAAAGGCAGAGAGAGACACACACAGAGATGTGATGAGATAACAGCTGAATTTATTAAAGCATGAGGAAAGGAATGTGCAACAATCTATCATGCACTATGTAAAAAGATATGGTATTCAGGTATTTGGCCAAAAGAATGGAAAAGAACTGTATTCATACCACTGCCAAAAAAGGGTAACCTGAAATTATGCACAAACTGCAGAACTGTTGCCCTGATTAGTCATGCTAGTAAAATTCTGTTAAAAATCATAATGGGTAGACTTCGAAAGAAAATAGAAGAAGAAGTCAATATGGTCCAAGCTGGTTTCAGGCAAGGAAGAGGATCAAGAGATCATATATTCAATCTAAGATTAATAATAGAGAAATGCAGAGAGTTTAATGTGAATCTATATTTATCCTTTATAGACTACTCAAAGGCATTTGATTGTGTACAACACCAGAAACTTTGGGAAATAATGAAAAAATGGGATTTCCAACACATCTGATACAACTAACATCAATGCTGTATCTAGACCAACAAGCAGCAGTAAGAATAAATGGTGAAACAACAACTTGGTTTGACATAAAACAAGGGGTCTGTCAGGGGTGCATATTGTCACCTTACTTATTTAACTTGTATACTGAAAATATAATGAGGAATGTTAGAGAAGATGTAGACAAAGAATATTACGATACCATAACAATTGGAGGTTATGAAATACCAGAGATTAGATATGCTGATGACACAGTGTTACTGTCCACAACACAAAGAGGAATGGAAAAACTAATTATGTCAGTCCGTAAGAACAGCTAAGAGCAGAACCTCTATCTTAATGCAAAGAAAACTAAATTGATGACAACTGACAAAACAAACAAGGCAGCTGAAATATATATCAATGAGGAAAAATTGGAAGAAGTGGAGAGTTTTGAATATCTTGGATCACTACTAACTAATAATGGAGATACAATGAGGGAAATTAAAAGGAGGACATCTATCACTCTTCAGAAAGTAAAACAACTAAATAATCTGTGGAGAGGAGCAGACAGAACTACAAAAATAAGATTTTTAAGGGCATGCATCTTTCCCATCGCAACATATGCATGTGAGACCTGGACACTTAACAAAACAACTGAGAAACACATAAATGCCTTTGAATGTAAATGCTACAGAAGAGTCTCCAAATATCATGGACACAAAAAAGAACAAATCTATCTATACTACAAGAGCTTAATATTGAAGAAGGCTGGCTAGTAAAGAGGATTAAAGAGAGAAAACTTAAATATTTTGGACACATTAAACGTCATGATAATTTAGAGAAGACCGTATTGGATAAGGATACATAATGGGCAAAAGAAAAAGAGGAAGACCAAAACGAAGATGGCAGCAAGACATCGTTGACGATCTGCAAATGGATGCCGCAGCAGCAGGCCATCTTGCTCACAACCGAGAGGCCTACAGGAGTGCTGTTAGTGAGGCAAAGTTCCGCAAGGGACATGCAAATGTATGAATGAATGAATCTGGTTAAAAGTCTTTTTGTCTGGGCTGCACCACGTTACCAGTCTTCGAGGATGTTGTTTAAACCAGGTCTTTCCTACAACCATGCTGTGTATTCTTGCCCATTCAATTAATTTACTACCTCTATCATTCTTCTCCCCCCCCCCCTCCATAGTCACCAACGATGTCTGAAGTTCTTCCTTCACCAACTTTGGCATTAAAATCTCCCATGACTATAGTAACTTTATGTGACTTTGTGTGTTTTAGTGCTGTCTCTATGTCATTATAAAATAGATGTACATCTTCTTCAGAACTTTCAGATATTGGAGCATACACCTGTATAATATTTATGTTTGTTTGTCGTCCTTTCAATTGGGCTAGCAGGACTCGGTCCGAGATGTTCAAATATCCTACAACTGTCCTTGCTGTTTGTTCGTCAAATTTTATTCCTACTCCTCGTTCATGTTTCTCACTTCCTGAATATATTATTGTATATTTATCAGAGTTTATCTTCCATGCACCTGTCCATCTAACTTCACTCATTCCTAATATGTTGATCTTCATTATTTCCACTTCCCTCTTTACATTTTCTATTTTTCCAGCCTGGAATAAAGTTCTAACATTCCATGTTGCTATTTTGAACTTGTTAGTTTTGCCACCAGTAGCTTGATGATGATCTGGCCTCACCTGTGAATGTTATATTTTAATTTTATTTTATGTCTCTAAGCTTTCCAATGTTAGCTATGCTGGTTATATGAATATAGTATTTGTAGAATGTCTGGAACAGAGTGAAAGTTGTATGATAAAGGGCAGAATGTCAGACGGACCTGTGTTCCCAATTCTTAACCCTTTGGAAATAAAGATCAATCAATCAATCAGTCTGCCTGTCTCTGTGTCTCTCCGTCTCTCTCTGCCTGTCTGTGTCTTTGTGTTTCTCTCTGTCTGCCTATGTCTATCTCTGCCTTTCTCTGTGTCTCTCTGTCGCTTTATCTTTCTCTGCCTGTCTGTGTCTTTGTGTGTGTCTTTCTCTGCCTGCTTTTGTATTTCTCTGTCTCTCTCTCTGCCTCTGTCTCTCTGTCTCTCTCTGCCTTTCTCTGTGTCTCTGTGTCTCTCTCTGCCTGTCTCTGTGTCTTTGTGTCTCTCTCTGCCTGCCTTTGTATTTCGCTGTCTCTCTCTGCCTCTGTCTCTCTGTCTCTCTCTGCCTTTCTCTGTATCTCTCTCTTTGCCTGTCTCTGTGTCTCTCTCTGCCTGTCTCTATGTCTCTGTGTCTCTCTCTGCCTGTCTCTGTGTCTCTCTCTGCCTTTCTCTGTGTCTCTGTGTCTCTCTCTCTGCCTTTCTCTGTGTCTCTGTGTGTCTCTCTCTGCCTTTCTTTGTGTCTCTGTGTCTCTCTTTCTGCCTTTCTCTGTGTCTCTCTCTGCCTGCCTGTGTGTCCCTGTGTGTCTCTCTCTGCCTTTCTCTGTGTCTCTGTGTGTGTCTCTCTCTGCCTTTCTCTGTGTCTCTCTTTCTGCCTTTCTCTGTGTGTCTCTCTCTGCCTGTCTCTGTGTCTCTCTCTCTACCTTTCTCTGTGTCTCTCTGTGCCTGTCTCTGTGTCTCTCTCTGCCTTTCTCTGTGTCTCTCTCTACCTGTCTCTCTACCTGTCTCTCTCTGCCTTTCTCTGTGTCTCTCTCCGCCTGTCTCTGTGTCTCTCTCTACCTTTCTCTGTGTCTCTCTCTGCCTGTCTTTGTGTGTCTCTCTCTGCCTTTCTCTGTCTCTCTCTGCCTTTCTCTGGTCACTCTCTCTGCCTTTCTCTGTGTCTCTCTCTGCCTTTCTCTGTGTGCGTCTCTCTCTCTCTGCCTTTCTCTGTGTGTCTCTCTCTCTCTCTCTGCCTGTCTCTGTGTCTCTCTCTCTGCCTTTCTCTGTGTCTCTGTGTCTCTCTCTCTGTGCCTGTCTCTGTATTGCTCCATCTCTTTCTTCGGCTATCTCTCTCATTTTCTCTATTTTTATCATTTCTCTCTGTCCATCTGTCTCTCTTGGATTCTCTATCTGTCCATCTTTCTCTGTCTGTCTTGCTCTCGCTGTCTCTTTATATATACTGTTAATAAAAGAAACGCAACAAATACAATGTTGTGATTTAAACTGAAGTTTGCTGATCAGACAAGGGCAAATTGCCTGAAATGCTCACTTGGACATCAACTTCACGCGCTGACCTGAATTGTACTCAGCAGATGATTCATGAGCACAGAAAAGCGACACTAGTCAAAACAGCATTTTTGACAATAACTCATGACAGGTTCACAAGAATCCCGTCAGACTTACTAAACACAAAACTCACTGACCATGTTATTGAATGCCTCTAAAAACTGACGCTCCTCAAATCAATTCATTTGAAAGTTCAATGCGCAAGTATGGCTTAGCTCACTGCAGAACAACGACTCATCATCATTGGACGTTTACAAACTGGACAGTCACAAAGTGTAGGGGGCAGACAATTTAATGTGGTTAGAAGCATCATTAGTCGCCTTTGGAGACGATTTCAAGAAACTGGCTCGTTGCAGATCGACCGCGCAGTGCATCTCAGGAATCGATTTGCATCTGCGTCCTCAACAGTCCAGTCAATGACAGCAGCTCGTCGACTTTCAGGTCAAACGGTCAGGAACCGGCTGCACGACGCTGGTCTTTGGGCTAGAAGACCCTACAGAGGTCCCGTTCTTACGGACCGGCATCGCCAGAACCGACTGCAGTGGGCGAACCAGAATCGTCAATGGACCGTTGCGAATGATTGGAAAAGGGTTTGGTTTAGTGGTGAATCTTTCTTTCTGCTCCAGCGACACGATAGACGGAGAAAAGTTTACTGCAGAGTGTGAAGGTTTACTGGTGTGGGAGACGATCAACTTCAAGGGAAAAAGTGACCTGGTGCAAATTGAAGGACACCTGAATGCCCAGCGATACGTCGCTGAAATTATTCGTACTCATGTCCTTCCACTTCTGGCTGCAGCAGGGTCGATTTTTCAGCAGGATAACGCTCGACCTCATGTGGCACAACTCACCACCCAGTTCCTCGTTGACAACAACGTCCAGACCATTCCGTGGCCATCCATGTCATCAGACATGAACCCAATAGAACACTTATGGGATGAACTCTACATACAACTCCGCCAGCGAGACGTGGCGCCAACCAATCTCCGACAGTTGTCTCTTGCACTGCGGGAAGAGTGGGCAGCCATCCCACAACAACAGATCCAACGGCTAATCGGATCTATGTCAAGGAGATGTCGTTCTCTGATACAGGCCAGAGGAAGCAATACACCTTACTGAAACGGAGGTCTCAGTCACAAAGAATAAAAGTCCAAACCAAATTTAATGAACATCATTTCATTGTTAAAGTCTTAAAGTTTCTTCATGCCAAGATTGAAACAGTAATTCTGTAAAATAAAATGTTGATACAAGTTTGAAATTTGGTGTCCATTACGACTACAGTAGTGTTGCGTTTTGTTTTTTCGAACAGTATATTTATGTCTCCTATCTTAGATATGAAATGTGTATACTTAGATTAGATCGAGTGTGTGGGAAGAAAGAAAGAAAGAAAGAGAGTGATGAAAGGCGGAATGTAAGACCGGCCTGTGCGCCCAATGCTTCACCTTTTGAAAATAAAGATCATTCATTGATTCATTCATTCATTCATTCTCTCAATATCACTCTTTGTTTATCATAATTTATATCCCTCTGTCTATCTCTCATTGCCTCTTTTTATCTGTCTGTCTAGTATATGTCCCTCTGTCTATCTATCTATCTCTGTCGCTATCTCTAGCTTTCTAATTCTCTATCTAATTCTGTCTGTCTGTCAGCCTATGTCTATCTGTCTCTAACACACATACACACACACGCACACTCTCTCTCTCTCACTCTCTCTCTCTTTCTCTTACTCTCTTCGAAGGCCAGAAAGTAAGACGGGACTGAGTGCCCAATTCTTTACCCTTTAAAAATAAAGATCATTCACTCATTCATTCTCTCTATCTCTCTCTCACTCTATCACTCACTCTCTCATTCACTCTAATCACTCTTTCTCACTATCACCCTCTCTCTCTCTACTTCTATCACTCTCACTATCACCCTCTCTCTCTCTCTCTCTACTTCTATCACTCTCATTATCACCCTCTCTCTCTCTACTTCTATCACTCTCACTATCACCCTCTCTCTCTCTCTACTTCTATCACTCTCATTATCACCCTCTCTCTCTCTACTTCTATCACTCTCTCTCACTTCCTATCATTCTCTCATTCTCTCTCACTATCTCTCTCTATCACTCTCTCACACTTTCTCATTCTCTATAACTCTATCGCTCTTTCTATCTTACTCTCTCTCACTCTCACTATCTCTCCATCACTCTCTCACTCTCTATCACTCTCTCACTCTCTATCTCACTCTCTCTCACACTCTCTATTACTCTCTCACTCTCTCTTTCACTCTCTATAACTCTCTCACTTTCTCTTTCTATCACTCTCTTATTCTATCTCAATATCTATCACTCTCTAACTTTCTATCACTCTCTCGCTCTCTTTCACTCTCCATCACTCTCACACTCTCTCTTGCTCAATCACTCTCTCACTCTCTCCATCACTCTCTCTCAATCACTCTCCTTCACTATCTCTCTCTTACTCACTCTCTTTCGCTCTATCACTCTCTCCCATTCTCTCTCACTATCTCTCTCACTCTTCATTACTCACTCTCACTCTCACTCTCATGTTATATGAGCAGCATATATGTAGAATGTTTAGAGTAGAGTGAAAGATGTATGATAAAGGGCAGAATGGCAGATGGGACTGGGTGCCTAATTCTTAACCGTTTTGAAATAAACATCAATCAATCAATCAATCTCTCTCTATCATTCTCTCACCTCTATCATTCTCTATCACACTTCCACCCTCTCTCTCTCTCTCTATCATTCTCTCACTCTCAATCACTCTCTTACTCTCTATTTATCTCTCATTCTCTCACTTTGTCACTCTCTCACTCTCTCTCTCACTCTCTATCATTTTCACACACTCTCTCTCACTTTCTCACTATCTCTCACTCTCGCTATCTCTTACTATATCTCTCACTCTATCACTCTCTCTGTCTCTCCCTCTCACACTTTCTCTCTCATTCTCTCTATCTCACTCTCTCGCTCTATCTCTCTCTCTCTCTATAACTGTCGCTCTCATTCTCTATTTCTCTCTATCACACTTTCTCTCCCTCTATCACACTTTCTCTCTCTATCTCTATCTCTCTCTCACTCTCTCTCATCATCATCATCAGGTGCCGTGCCGACTGGCGTTGGCTTTTATGCTTCTCCAGAGTACACGATCCTTCATGCATGCCATCAGCTCAGTTTGTGACCTCCTCTCACACCATCCCGTCAGACTGTCCAGTATCATTTCTCTTGATCTTCCTCTTGATCTTCTTCCCTCTATTTTTCCTGTTGTTATAATATTTTCAATGCCCCCTCTTCTCATTGCATGTCCTATGAAAGTACATTGTCTCTCTCTTATTTTTTTTGATAAGACTTTTTGTCTCTCCATCTCTTCTCATACATTCTTCATTAGTTATTTTTGCTGTCCAGGGGATTCGCAACATTCTTCTAATAAACCACATTTCTGCTGCTTCCAATGATTTTTGTGCAGACCTGCCTATTGTCCATGATTCACTTCCATATAACAAGATAGGTTCAATATAGCATTTTAGGACTGGTTTTCTAACATTCATTGATAAGGATGTGTTGGATAATATGTTTCTCATTCTTTGAAATACAGTCTTTGCTTGGTCTATTCTGTTCCTAATTTCTGTTCTGCATTTCCCATCTGAAGTTATTACTGCTCCAAGGTATTTGAATTTCTGCACCTGCTTTAGAATAGTTCCATTTAATTTTATACTTCATGTTGGTGAATTCTGTTTCTTAGATATAACCATAGTCTCTGTCATAAATGGCATTGTGTGTTCCCTTTCCTTCAACAAATCATCTGCTATTTTCATTTTTATCTTTTTTCCTTGTTCTTCTCATAATGATTCTCTGAAGTAGCTTCGTTATGTGACATGAGAGGCTGATAGTCCGGTGGTCATCACATTCCTTTGCACCTCTCTCACGCTTTCTCTCTCAATATCTCTCTCCATCTATCTCTCTCACTCTCTCATTCTCTCACTTTCTCTCTCTCTCTCTATCTCTATTTCTCTCGCTCTCTCTCTCTCTCTTTCTCACACTTTCACTCTTACTCTCTCTCTCTCTTTAAACTATATCTCTTTCACTTTCCCTCAATATCTCTCTCTAGCTCTCTCTATCTCTCTCACACTTTCACTCTCACTATCTCTCTATCTCTCTCTATCTCGCTCACTATCTCTCTCACTTTCTGTCACTCTCTCACCTATTTTGTATAATGACGCCGGAGAAGGTTCATCTCTGTTAGATGTGTGTGTGTGTGTGTGTGTGTGTGTGTTTGTGTGTGTGTGTTTATCTGTTCTAATTCTGACGAAAGAATTGTGTTATGTTTATCTTTTCTTATTCTGAAGAAATACTTTTTTATGTTTATGTGTTGTTATTCTGAAGAAAGTTTTTTTTATCTTTATCTTTTCTTATTCTAAAGAAAGACTTGTTTATGTTTATGTATTACTATTCTGAAAAAAGATTTTTTTGTGTGTATGTGTTTTTATTCTGAAGAAAGACTTTTTATGTTTATTTTTTCTTTTTGTGAAGAAATACTTTTTATATTTATAAGTTCTTATTCTGAATAACGACTTATTATGTTTATTTATTCTTATTGTGAAGAAATATTTTTGGTGTTTATCGGTTCCTACTCTGAAGAAAGACTTTTTGTTTTTCTGTTCTTATTCTGAAGAAAGACTTTTTGTTTTTCTGTTCTTATTCTGAAGAAAGACTTTTTGTTTGTCTGTTCTTATTCTGAAGAAAGACTGTGTGTTTTATGTCCTTGTTGTGAAGAAAGATATTACTAGGGAACTGTTGCTTATTTTTGACTGTGTGTTATACTGTGTGATATTTACTGTGTGTTATTATTGTATGTTTTAACTGTGTGTTATTACTGCATGTTCTGTTTTGTTATCCCCTGGTCCATTGTTTTTCTACTTTTTTTTTCTTCTGGTCAAAATGAAAGAAAACTCTTTAGCTTTATCTTTATTACAATATTTCTCTTTCTCTCGTCTCCTCTTTTTCTCTCGCTGTTTATGTTTTGTTACATTCGAGTGCTTCCTCTTTTTCTAAAAAGTTCTTTCCAGCTCTTACATGACCTGGATGATGGAACATGTAACAGAAGAGCTAGAATTAATTTAAATTTTCATGAGTGGTGTTATCTGTGTCTGCCACACTTGGCTCACTTTGTTGTTGGCTCAAGTGGCCGCAGTCAGATCGGGGAGATCAAAGATGAACAAAAGCAGTTAATGAGCACTCAAGCACAAGTTATCTGCTTGCCTAACTACACAGCTTCCCAGCAGGCCATCTCGCACCGTTAAACTGTAGGACTGGCCAAGCGCTTCAAACCTATCAGCCACTCTCCTGATACAGCAGCACTTACATATCCCATCTTATTTCCATTTGGAAAAAGTCTGCTACAGGCATTTCTCTTCAGAAGCTGTAATCTAAGCTGAATATGTAGATAATATTGAAGATAATAAGCTTCTTATAGGTAGACTACAAGACGGGCTGTGAACGTAGGTGTCTTCCAGAAATCTTCTGACAGGTAGACTACAGGATGAACTGCAAAAATAGATGTCTTCTGACAGGTGTTGTTCGTCCATCGTCTTCGATGATGACCACAGATTCATCTTAGTCAAAGTAAGGAGAGATGTGTGTCCGTGCGTGACCAACTAGCCCTATACGAGCTCTAAAAGTTTTGCTACACACGAAACATTTATGTCCAGATTCAGTTGTGGGTGCTTGTGCTGCCTTGGCTTTTCACATTGCTCGTTTGTTCTGGGCACTTTCACTACGTGCCCTGTCCATCGAATTTGCGCCTTTTGAAGCATTGTGTAGATGCTGGAATATTAGCTCTTGTGAGGACTTTACTATCAGGTATCATTTGCTGCCATTTGATGTTCAGTATTTTTCTGAGACAGCCTAGATGGAAGTGCTTTAGTTGTCTTGGATGTCTACTGTAGACTGTCCATGTTTCGGCTGCATACATTAGTGTGGTCAGAACGACAGCTTTATAGAGCTTTAACTTGGTGGTAATGTCGAGTCCTCTTCTTTCCCATACATTTTTTCCTAGCCTCCCAAACGCTGCGCTGGCTTTAGCTATTCTGTTGCTGATTTCAGCATCAAGACTGACTGCCCTGGAAAGGGTACTGCCAGGATAAGTGAAATTTTCTACGGATTTTAGCTTTTGTCACTTTATCACGATTTCCGGGTCAGTATATTCTTTGTTGGGGACGGGTTGATATACAACTTCTGTTTCTCCGATGTTGATCGTAAGGCCAAAGTTGTCACACGCCTCTGAGAAGTTATCAGTGACAGTTTGCATGTTAGATGTTGAATTAGCATTTAGTGCACAGTCATCGGTGAACAGAAAGTCTTTGATTTTCTCATTCCTTTCTTTTGAGTCAGCTTTTAATCGCCTTAGATGGAAGAGCTTTCCGTCTGTTCTAGAAATTAACGGAAAACAGTTTTCATTTGAGCTTCTGGAGGTATCCACGAGCATGGCCGAGAACACATGAAGAGTGTGGGTGCAAGGACACATCCCTGCTTTACACCGTGTAGGTGCAAGGACACATCACTGCTATATCCCAGTGTGGGTGCAAGGACACATCCCTGCTCTACCCCAGTTTAGGTGCAAGGACACATCACTGCTATATCCCAGTGTGGGTGCAAGGACACATCCCTGCTTTACCCCATGTAGGTGCAAGGACACATCCCTGCTTTACCCCGTGTAGGTGCAAGGAGACATCCCTGCTTTACCCCGTGTAGGTGCAAGGACACATCACTGCTATATCCCAGTGTGGGTGCAAGGACACATCCCTGCTTTACCCCAGTTTAGGTGCAAGGACACATCACTGCTATATCCCAGTGTGGGTGCAAGGACACATCCATGCTTTACTCCAGTGTAGGTACAAGGACACATCCCTGCTTTATCCCAGTGTAGGTGCAAGGACACATCCCTGCTTTATCCCAGTGTAGGTGCAAGGACACATCCATGCTTTACCCCAGTGTAGGTACAAGGAAACATCACTGCTTTACCCCATTGTAGGTGCAAGGATATATCACTGCTTTACCCCAGTGTAGGTGCAAGGACACATCTCTGCTTTACCCCACAGGTAACAGGAAAGGGTTCGGAGACCTCACCATTATCGAGAACACAAACCTTCATGCCCTCATGAAACTGATGAAGTATTTCTATGAACCTAGCTGGGCATCGACATTTTGCCATTATTAGCCAAAGACCGTCTGACAGGTAGACTACAGGATAAACTACAAAAATAGGTGTCTTCCAGACATCTACTGAGACTACAGGATAAACTACAAAAATAGGTGTCTTCCAGACATCTACTGAGACTACAGGATAAACTACAAAAATAGGTGTCTTCCAGACATCTACTGACAGCTAGACTACAGGATAAGCTACAAAAATAAGTGTCTTCCAGACATCTACTGACAGGTAGACTACAGGATAAGCTACAAAAATAGGTGTCTTCCAGACATCTACTGACAGGTAGACTAATCATAAAATCTAGGCATGAATGTCTACCAAATATCTGATGAAAGGTAAAGTACATCATAAAATCTGGACATGAGTCTACCAAACATTTTATGACAGATTACA
Source organism: Achatina immaculata (assembly GCA_009760885.1). NCBI lineage: Eukaryota > Metazoa > Mollusca > Gastropoda > Stylommatophora > Achatinidae > Lissachatina > Lissachatina immaculata. The sequence continues at coordinate 37,289,910 of CM019717.1, read as the reverse complement.
TCATAAAGTCTTGACATAGAAGACTACCAAACTCTGGTCTTCGCCAAAGTAACTCTGCCATAACTGCATTTCTGCAGTTCCAAATATTGTAACAATCAAGCGTCTCCAATATAACATAGTGTAACAATCAAGACTCTCCAACATAACATATTATAACAATAAAACTTCTCCAACACAACATAGTGTAACAATCAAGACTCTCCAATATAGCATATTATAACAATAAAACTTCTCCAACATAACATAGTGTAACAATCCAGTTTCTACAATATAACATATTGTAACAATAAAACTTTCCCAACATAACACATTGTAACAATCAGGCTTCTCCAACGTAACATATACTGTAACGATAAAGCTTCTCCAACATAACGTATTGTAACAATAAAGCTTCTCCAACGTAATATACTGTAACAATAAAGCTTCTCCAACATAACATAGTGTAACAATAAAGCTTCTCCAACATAACATATTATAACAGGCAATCTTCTCAAACATAAGATATTGTAACAACAAAGCTTCTCCAGCATAACATAATGTCACATCCCTGCTTTACCCCAGTTTAGGTGCAAGGACACATCACTGCTTTACCCCGTGTAGGTGCAAGGACACATCACTGCTATATCCCAATGTGGGTGCAAGGAAGCATCCCTGCTTTACCCCGTGTAGGTACAAGGACACATCACTGCTATATCCCAGTGTGGGTGCAAGGAAACATCCCCGCTTTACCCCAGTGTAGATGCAAGGACACATCCCTGCTTTACCCCGTGTAGGTGCAAGGACACATCACTGCTATATCCCAGTGTGGATGCAAGGACACATCCATGCTTTACTCCAGTGTAGGTACAAGGACACATCCCTGCTTTATCCCAGTGTAGGTGCAAGGACACATCCCTGCTTTATCCCAGTGTAGGTGCAAGGACACATCCATGCTTTACTCCAGTGTAGGTACAAGGACACATCACTGCTTTACCCCGTGTAGGTGCAAGGACACATCACTGCTATATCCCAATGTGGGTGCAAGGAAGCATCCCTGCTTTACCCCGTGTAGGTACAAGGACACATCACTGCTATATCCCAGTGTGGGTGCAAGGAAACATCCCCGCTTTACCCCAGTGTAGATGCAAGGACACATCCCTGCTTTACCCCGTGTAGGTGCAAGGACACATCACTGCTATATCCCAGTGTGGATGCAAGGACACATCCATGCTTTACTCCAGTGTAGGTACAAGGACACATCCCTGCTTTATCCCAGTGTAGGTGCAAGGACACATCCCTGCTTTACCCCAGTGTAGATGCAAGGACACATCCATGCTTTATCCCAGTGTAGGTGCACGGATGTATCCCAGCTTTACCTCAGTGTAGGTGCAAGGACACATCCCTGCTTTACCCCAGTGTGTGTGCAAGGACACATTCCTGCTTTACCCCAGTGTAGGTGCAAGGACACATCTCTGCTTTACCCCACAGGTAACAGGAAAGGGTTCGGAGACCTCACCATTATCGCGAACACAAACCTTCATGCCCTCATGAAACTGATGAAGTATTTCTATGAACCTAGCTGGGCATCGACATTTTGTCATTATTAGCCAAAGACTGTCTGACAGGTAGACTACAGGATAAACTACAGAAATAGGTGTCTTCCAGACATCTACTGACAGCTAGACTACAGGATAAACTACAAAAATAAGTGTCTTCCAGACATCTACTGACAGGTAGACTACAGGATAAACTACAAAAATAGGTGTCTTCCAGACATCTACTGACAGGTAGACTACAGGATAAACTACAAAAATAGGTGTCTTCCAGACATCTACTGACAGGTAGACTACAGGATAAACTACAAAAATAAGTGTCTTCCAGACATCTACTGACAGGTAGACTACAGGATAAACTACAAAAATAGGTGTCTTCCAGACATCTACTGACAGGTAGACTACAGGATAAACTACAAAAATAGGTGTCTTCCAGACATCTACTGACAGGTAGACTACAGGATAAACTACAAAAATAGGTGTCTTCCAGACATCTACTGACAGGTAGACTACAGGATAAACTACAAAAATAGGTGTCTTCCAGACATCTACTGACAGGTAGACTACAGGATAAACTACAGAAATAGGTGTCTTCCAGACATCTACTGACAGCTAGACTACAGGATAAACTACAAAAATAAGTGTCTTCCAGACATCTACTGACAGGTAGACTACAGGATAAACTACAAAAATAGGTGTCTTCCAGACATCTACTGACAGGTAGACTACAGGATAAACTACAAAAATAGGTGTCTTCCAGACATCTACTGACAGGTAGACTACAGGATAAACTATAAAAATAGGTGTCTTCCAGACATCTACTGACAGGTAGACTAATCATAAAATCTAGGCATGAATGTCTACCAAATATCTGATGACAGGTAAAGTACATAATAAAATCTGGACATGAGTCTACCAAACATTTTATGACAGTTAGATTACATCATAAAGTCTTGACATAGAAGACTACCAAACTTTGGTCTTCGACAAAGTAACTCTGCCATAACTGCATTTCTGCAGTTCCAAATATTGTAACAATCAAGCTTCTCCAATATAACATAGTGTAACAATCAAGACTCTCCAACATAACATATTATAACAATAAAACTTCTCCAACACAACATAGTGTAACAATCAAGACTCTCCAATATAGCATATTATAACAATAAAACTTCTCCAACATAACATAGTGTAACAATCCAGTTTCTACAATATAACATATTGTAACAATAAAACTTTCCCAACATAACACATTGTAACAATCAGGCTTCTCCAACGTAACATATACTGTAACGATAAAGCTTCTCCAACATAACGTATTGTAACAATAAAGCTTCTCCAACGTAATATACTGTAACAATAAAGCTTCTCCAACATAACATAGTGTAACAATAAAGCTTCTCCAACATAACATATTATAACAGGCAATCTTCTCAAACATAAGATATTGTAACAACAAAGCTTCTCCAGCATAACATAATGTAAAAATCAAGCATCTCCAACATAACATATTGTAACAATAAAACGTCTCCAACATAACATATTGCAACAATAAAGCTTCTCCAACATAACATATTGTAAAAATCAAGCCTCTCCAGCATAAAATATTGTAACAATAAAGCTTATACAACATAATATATTGTAACAATAAAGCTTCTCCAACATAACACATTTTAACAATAAAACGTCTCCAACATAACATATTGCAACAATAAAGCTTATACAACATAATATATTGTAACAATAAAGCTTCTCCAACATAACACATTTTAACAATAAAGCTTATACAACATAATATATTGTAACAATAAAGCTTCTCCAACATAACACATTTTAACAATAAAGCTTCTCCAACATAACACATTTTAACAATAAAGCTTCTCCGACATAACACATTTTAACAATAAAGCTTATACAACGTAATATACTGTAACAATAAAGCTTCTCCAACATAACATATTGTAACAGGCAATCTTCTCAAACATAAGATATTGTAACAACAAAGCTTCTCCAGCATAACATAATGTAAAAATCAAGCCTCTCCAACATAAAATATTGTAACAATAAAACGTCTCCAACATAACATATTGCAACAATAAAGTTTCTGCAACATAACATATTGTAAAAATCAAGCCTCTCCAGCATAAAATATTGTAACAATAAAGCTTATACACCATAACATATTGTAACAATAAAGCTTCTCCAACATAACATATTGTAACAATAAAGCTTATACAACATAATATATTGTAACAATAAAACGTCTCCAACATAACATATTGTAACAATAAAGCTTATACAACATAATATATTGTAACAATAAAGCTTCTCCAACAAAAGTTATTGTAACATTCGAGCTTGGGCAAACCAAGAGAATGTAATCATCCAAGATGAGTTCTATGTGTGGTGGATACCAGTGTTCTGTGGCTTAAAATTGTCACGGTGCAACAGTGCAAGATTGCCCTCATCACAACTTGCTGTACTTGCACAACCGATTCTGTTTTTGCGTTCCTTTTTTTTTTCTTCAAGTATTATTTGTCACTTTTTGTCTTCGTGTTTTATTTGTCACTTTCTGTCTTCATATATTATCAGTCACTTTCTGTCTTCGTATGTTATTAGTCACTTTCAGTCTTCATATATTATTAGTCATTTTATGTCTTAAAAGTGTCATTTTCTGTCTTTATATAGTATTAGTCACTTTCTGTCTTCATATATTATTAGTCACTTTCGATCTTCATTTATTATAAGTCACTTTCTGTCTTATTTTATAAATTGTCACTTTCTGTCTTCATGTATTATTAGTAATTTTATGTCTTAAAATTGTCATTTTCTGTGTTTATATCTTACACTGGCCAACACACATTTTGGTGCCTCATATGTTAGATCTGTTTCTGGATATATTTGACCTGGTAATTCCACAAAAAAGCACATAAATGCCTTTGAATGTAAATGCTATAGAAGAGTTCTCCAAATATCGTGGACACAAAAAAGAACAAATATATCTATACTACAAGAGCTTAATATTGAAGAAGGCTGGCTAGTAAAGAGGATTAAAGAGAGAAAACTTAAATATTTTGGCCACATTAAACGTCATGATAATTTAGAGAAGACCGTATTGGAAGGATACATAATGGGAAAAAGAAAAAGAGGAAGACCGAAACGAAGATGGCTGCAAGACATCGTTGATGATCTGGAAATGGATGCAGCAGCAGCAGGCCATCTTGCTCACAACCGAGAGGCCTACAGGAGTGCTGTTTGGGAGGCAAAGTTCCGCAAGGGACATGCAAAGGAATGAATGAATGAATGAATTCCACAAATTGCACCAGTTTTTCCCTGTCAGCTCTACTGTAGTTGTTGAGATACAGAACATATGCCATATACCATTCTTCACTCTGCTCGCTCATAATAAATCAGGATATCTTAATGTAGTGTTTAAATTAATGTCCTCTAAGCATGGGGGAAACATACTAAAAATAAAAGAAAAGTGTACTACATGAAAATCTGCTTATTTTATACCAAAAGCACAAATTTATGATACAAACTTTCCACTCATTCGACACACAAGAAGATCCGAGAGTGGGATCTGCCAGGACAATCCCACATAAGATTCCAACAATAGTCCGCCATCACGTGTGCATCCCATCTTCCTTGGTATCTGGCTTCCATTGTTGTTATGTCTTGGTGAGATCTTTCACCTTGCTCTTCACTTAAGTCATCAACGTTCTCTGGAAAGCAGCCTAAGTGACTGTGCAGATAATGGATTTTAACACTCATGTTACAGCCAAGTCTGCTGAAATGAAAGAGCATATTCTGTACTAATTGTGTGTAGTTGTCTCTCTTCTTGTTGCCATGTAAGCTTTTTACAACAAGAACAAATGAAGACCAGGTAGGTACATGATTCAATTTCATTCACTGGTGCTATGAAATGTGGGTCATTTATAGGTTGTATGATCTGTGGAGCATCAAACAATTCCTGCCTTCAGTTTTTTTCCAAGCTAAGTCCAGATAACTTGTGCACTATATATTCAATGCATGAGCCAACTTTATTAAAAGCTTTTACAAATTGTTTCATCAGACTTAGCTTTATATGTAGTGGTGGCAGTATGATTCTATCTCATGCTACCAAAGGTTCACATGTTGTCCTCCAACCACCATATATTCCCTCAGAGGCCAATATTTTCTTGCCTAGTATTTATGTTTAGCTGTACTATCCCAAAGGCATAAAAAGCAAGGATACTTTGTGTAACCACTTTGTTGACCAAGAAGAAAATTAACCATCTTCAAGTCTACACAAATCACCCATGGATGTTCTTCGTAATTTACCTTTTCCAAGACTAAAGAGATGGCCTTGAACTCTTCTTTCAACCTGGTGGAATGATCGATTGGAACAGAACCATATTTGTTGCCGTTACTTAAAAGATCACATTTCAAACTACGTTTTGAACTTTCGATGAAAAGACGCAACTCACTTTGGTTATATTCTGAAAGACCAATTTTCTTCACAAGGTTTCCAGTGTCACGACAGAATACCAAGTTGTTGTCTTCAGCAAAGATGGCGCCAAATATCTTTCTCTCCACAGTAAAATGTAATTTTCATTCCAGGCTGAAGCACATTCTTTTCATTTAGTCTGAAGGCAAGCAGTTTAGAAGACTCCTTGCAAAGATTTAAGTCTCTGATCAGATCACTCAATTCATTCTGATCAAAACAATCACTTTGTGAAGTTGTTTGGGATTCACCGTCACTGCCTCCACTTTCTTTACCTTGTGAGATATCAGACACACAAGACTCATCCTCTGAGAGCTGGGGTAGTTCAAGGAAAGGTGGAACGGGTACAAGATCCAAGTGTGGAACAGGTCTCCTGGCTGAAGGTAGATCAAGGTAAGATAACTTGTCACAGATATTTCAACTGATGCCTGTGATATTAACAACACAAAAATACCAGTCACTGACGTGGTTTTCCGCTCCCCCCACAACACTGGTACTCCAAGTCTCAGGCAACTTCTCTTTCCATTTCTCCACTGGCCCAAATGCTCCGTTCAAGTTTTACATACAACATGAGGATCCCATGGCTTATCTTGATCTCCAAGCTTGACACCAAAATAACCTACAAATGCTCTTTTTACAAACTCAGAAATAAGTTTCCTACTTGCTTTCAGTGTGTGCTTCCCACAAATATAGCAAAATACGTGGGGATGATTCAAGCAGCTCCATCTTGAAGTAGCCATAACCTCTGCGGTGTTTGGTTTACAAAAATGAAATGATTTGAGTGGGAATATACACACCTTTTATACGATCATAACTATTATACAGCGCAACTGTTTAAAACAGATTAGGTTGAGAAACCTTTGAAATACAAATTTATGTAGTCTACGAAAACTATGAAATACCATCTTAATTTTGTGCATTTAATTATGTAATAAAACAAAACAAAAGTGATTTTGTCATTTGAGCTATACATTTTTATGCCAGTGGGCATTATAGGAAAGGAAGTAGATGAATAGTTCTGAAACAAATGTCACTGTACACACACACACACACACACACACACACACACACACACATTTCTGGGTAAATTAAATACACAAAATTCCTGTTCAAATAAGACAGCTTATTATGACATCCCAGTTCTAGAGAAGAGATTTGTTAAAGAACGGAGTAAAATTTTATAAATTCAATCATGTCTAAGAAACTAGAGCTGATGCCAACCATACCTAAGAAACTAGAGCTGATGCCAACCATACCTAAGAAACTAGAGCTGATGCCAACCATACCTAAGAAACTAGAGCTGATGCCAACCATACCTAAGAAACTAGAGCTGATGCCAACCATACCTAAGAAACTAGAACTGATGCCAACCATACCTAAGAAACTAGAGCTGATGCCAACCATACCTAAGAAACTAGAGTTGATACGGTCTGTCCAATGCAATTTTCTGAATCAGCGCCCCAAATAACCCCAGGAACAGGCCTAAAAAGCAAAGCAAGAAGATGAGAAAAAATTTTGGGGGGGGGGGGGTTGCGCTGTGTTATTAGTCACTTTCTGTCTTAATCTATAAATTATCACTTTCTGTCTTTAGGTATAAATTATCACTTTCTTTCTTAATGTATAAATTATCACTTTCTGTCTTAATGTGTAAATTATCGCTTTCTGTCTTAATTGATAAATTATCACTTTCTGTTTTAATGTATAAATTATCACTTTCTGTCTTAATGTATAAAATATCACTTTCTGTCTTAATGTATAAATTATCACTTTCTGTCTTAATGTATAAATTATCACTTTCTGTTTTAATGTATAAATTATCAGTTTCTGTCTTTATAAATTGTTTTCTGTCTTAATGTATAAATTATCAGTTTCTGTCTTTATAAATTGTTTTCTGTCTTAATATAAATTGTCACTCTGTCTTCATATATATATATATATAGTAATTCTCTGTCTTAATGTACGAGTATAAATTGTCACCCTCTGTCTTCACATATACATTGTAACTCTCTGTTTTCTATATAAATTGTCACTCTGTCTTCACATATACATTGTAACTCTCTGTTTTCTATATAAATTGACACTCTCTGTCTTCACATATACATTGTAACTCTCTGTTTTCTATATAAATTGTCACTCTCTGTCTTCACATATACATTGTAACTCTCTGTTTTCTATATAAATTGTCACTCTCTGTCTTCACATATACATTGTAACTCTCTGTTTTCTATATAAATTGACACTCTCTGTCTTCACATATACATTGTAACTCTCTGTTTTCTATATAAATTGACACTCTCTGTCTTCACATATACATTGTAACTCTCTGTTTTCTATATAAATTGACACTCTCTGTCTTCACATATAATGTCACTCCTTGTTTTCATATATAAATTGTCACTCTTTGTCTTCATATATAGTCGCTTTCTGTCTTCATATTTAAGTTGTCACTTTGTGTCTTTGTTTATTATCACTCTTTCTCTGAATTCCTCCGTTATTATTATACTTTCTCCGCGTTTCCCCGTTATTGTTATTCTTTCTCTGTATTCTTCAATTATTATTATTCTTTTTTCTGTATTCTTCAATTATTAGTATTCTTTCTCTGCATTCCTCCGTTATTATTATTCCTTATCTTAATATATTTTTTCCGTTTTCTTGATCTGATGTCTTCTTTAGTTTTCTCTCTCCCTCTCTCTCTCTTTCTCTCTCTCTCTCTCTCTCTCTCTCTCTCTGTGCCTTTCTCTGTTAATATTTTCCTCCATCCTTGTTCTTAGTTTTCTTTTGTCAATATACTGTCTCTATCAATTATCGCTCTTTCTATCTCTGTCTTCCTCTGTTAGTACCCCCCCCGGTCACCTTTCTCTGTCGTCTTGTGTTAGTATTTCTCCCTCTGTGAGTGTATCATTTTTAGTATCTGTCTGCCTTCCTCTATTAGTATTCTCTATCTATATAAGTGTTTATTTTAGTATTCTCTATCTATATACGGGTCTGTTCTCTCTCTGCAAAAGTGCCTATTTTAGTATTCTCTGTCTATATAAGTGTCTTTCTGTGTGTCTTTTTTCTGTTAACATTCTCTCTCTATATCCATTTAACACTTTTTTTTCTACCTAATTCTGTATTCTCTGTTTTCTTCTGCTAGTATTCTTTCTCTCTGCTTTCTTCTGTTAGTATTCTTTCTCTCTGTTTTTTTTCTGCCAGTATTCTTTCTCTCTGTTTTTTTCTTGTAGTATTCTTTCTCTCTGTTTTCTTCTGCTAGTATTCTTTCTCTCTGTTTTATTCTGTTAGTATTCTTTCTCTACTTTCATTCTGTATTCTTCTGTTAGTATTCCATCTTGTCTATCCCTTTCTCTCTGTACCTTATGTTAGTATTTTATCATCTGTATTCTTCTGTTAGTATTCCTTCTCTCCTTTCTCTGTTTTCTGTATCTCATCTCCCTCTGTATCTTATCTCATATCCCTCTGTATCCTGTCTTTATGTATTCTTTTGATACCGTTCACTGTCTTCTTTCTTCTTCTGTTAGTGTTATCTCTCTATTATTTATCTATCTGCTAGTATACATTCTCTCTCACTTCTTCTTCTTTTGTTAGTATACTTTCTCTCTCTGTCTTCTTCTTCTTCTTCTTCTTCTATTAGTATACATTCTCTCTCTCTTCTTATTCTTCTGTTAGTATACTTTCTCTCTCTTTTCTTCTGCTTTTTCTTCTGTTAGTATACTTTCTCTCTTTGTGTTCGTCCTCTTCTTCTGTTAGTATACTTTCTCTCTTTGTGTTCCTCTTCTTCTGTTAATATACTTTCTCTCTTTGTGTTCCTCTTCTTCTGTTAGTAAACTTTCTCTCTTTGTATTCCTCTTCTTCTGTTAGTATACTTTCTCTCTTTGTGTTCCTTTTCTTCTGTTAGTATACTTTCTCTCTTTGTGTTCCTCTTCTTCTGTTAGTATACTTTCTCTCTATGTGTTCTTCTTCTTCTTCTTCAGTTAGTATACTTTCTCTATCTCTTCTTCTTCTTCTTTTTCTTCTGTTAGTACACTTTTTTTTCTCTCTCTTCTTCCGGTAATATAGTTTCTTTCTCTCTCTCTTTTCTTTCTCTCTCTCTCTCTCTCTCTTCTACTTCTTTTTCTTCTGTTAGTATAATTTCTTCTCTCTCTTCTTCTTCATCTTCTTCCTCTGTTAACGTTCTTTCTCTCTCTTTTCCAGTTAGTATAATTTCTTTTTCTCGCTTCTTCTTCTTCTTCTGTTAGTATACTTTCTCTCTCTTCTTCTTCTGTTAGTATACTTTCTCCTTCTCACTTCTTCTTCTCTTAGTATACTTTCTCTCTCTTCTTCTTCTTGTTCTTCTTCCGCTTGTATACTCTTTCTCTCTCCCATCTCTATCTTCTTCTGATAGTATACTTTCTCTCTCTCTCTTCTTCTGTTAGTATACTTTCTCTCTCTCTTCTTATTCTTTTACTAGTATATTTTCTTTCTGTCTCTACTTCTTCTTCTTCTTCTGTTAGTATACTTTCTCTTTCTTTTCTTCTTCTTCTGTTCGTATTCTTTCTTATCTTTCTCTCTTTTTCTTATTCTTCTTCTGTTAGTATACTTTCTCTCTCTTTTCTTCTTCTTCAGTTAGTATACTTGTTCTCTCTCTCTTATTATTCTGTTAGTATACTTTCTCTCTTCTTTATCTGGTAGTATACTTTCTTTCTCTCTTCTTCTTCTTCTTTTTCCGCTTGTATACTCTTTCTCTGTCTCTCAACTCTATCCATTTATTTTAGTACATTTTCTCTCTCACACTCTCTCTTCTTCTGTCAGTATGCATTCTCTCTCTTCTTCTTCTGTTAGTGTACTGTCCTTTCTCGTCTTCTTCTGTTAGTGTACTTTCTCTCTCTCTCTCTTCTTCTGCTGTTAGTATTTTCCCTCTCTCTCTCTTCTTCTGTTAGTATACTTACTTTCTCTGTGTTCTTCTTCTTTGTCTGTTAGTATACATCTCTCTCTTCTTCTTCTCTTAGTATACTTTCTCTCTCTGTATTCTCTTTCTTCTGTTAGTATACATTCTCTTTCTCTTCTTCTTTTTTTCTTTTAGTATACTTTCTCTCTCTTTTCTTCTTCTTCTTCTGTTAGTATACTTTCTCTCTCTTTTCTTCTTCTTCTTCTGTTAGTAAACATTCTCTCTATGTTCTTCTTCTTCTTCTGTTAGTATACTTTCTCTTTTCTTCTTCTTCTTCTTCTGTTAGTAAACATTCTCTCTCTGTTCTTCTTCTTCTTCTGTTAGTATACTTTCTCTCTCTTTTCTTCTTCTTCTTCTTCTTCTTCTTCTGTAGTAAACATTCTCTCTCTGTTCTTCTTCTTCTTCTGTTAGTATACTTTCTCTCTCTTTTCTTCTTCTTCTTCTTCTTCTGTTAGTAAACATTCTCTCTCTGTTCTTCTTCTTCTTCTGTTAGTATACTTTCTCTCTCTCTGTGTCTTCTTCTTCTTCTTCTTCACCTTCTTCTTCTTCTTCTATTAGTATACTTTCTCTCTCTCTCTGTGTCTTCTTCTTCTTCACCTTCTTCTTCTTCACCTTCTTCTTCTTCTTCTTATTCTGTTAGTATACTTTCTCTCTCTATGTTATTATTATTCTTCTTCTGTTAGAATACATTCTCTCTCTTCGTTTTCTTCTGTTACTATACTTTCACTATCCGTGATCTTCTTCTTCTTCTTCTGTTAGTATACTTTCTCTATATCTTCTTCTTTTTCTTTTCTTAGTATATTTTTCTCTCTCTCTCTTCTTCTGTTAATATATTCTCTCTCTCTCCTCTCTCTCTTCTACTTCTATTTCTTCTGTTAGTATAATTTCTTATCTCTCTTCTTCTTCGTCTTCTTCCTCTGTTAATGTTATTTCTCTCTCTTCTTCTGTTAGTATACATTCTCGCTCTCGCTGTCTTCTTCTTCTGCTTGTATACTATCTCTCTCTCATCTCTATCTTCTTCTGTTAGTATCTTTCTCTGTCATCTTCTTTTTCTGTTAGTATTCTTTCTCTGTCTTCTTCTTCCTCTGTTAGCATACGTTCTCTCTATCTTATTCTTCTTCTTCTGTTAGTATACTTTCTCTCTCTTTTTTTGCTTCTTCTGTTAGTATACTTTCTTCTTCTTCTTCTGTTAGTATACTTTTTCTCTTCTTCTTCTGTTAGTATACTTTCTCTTTCTCTCTCTTCTTTTTCTTTTCTTCTTCTGTTAGTATACTTTCTTTCTCTGTTCTTCTTCTTCTGTTAGTATACTTTCTCTCTCTACTTCTTTTTCTTCTTTTAGTATACTTTCTCTCTCTTTTCTTCTTCTTCTTCTTCGTTAGTATACTTTCTCTCTTTTTTCTTTTTTTCTTCTTCTTCTTCGTTAGTAAACATTCTCTCTATGTTCTTCTTCTTCTTCTTCTTGTCTGTTAGTATACTTTCTCTTTTCTTCTTCTTCTTCTGTTAGTAAACATTCTCTCTCTGTTCTTCTTCTTCTTCTGTTAGTATACTTTCTCTCTCTTTTCTTCTTCTTCTTCTTCTTCTGTTAGTAAACATTCTCTCTCTGTTCTTCTTCTTCTTCTGTTAGTATACTTTCTCTCTCTTTTCTTCTTCTTCTTCTTCTTCTGTTAGTAAACATTCTCTCTCTGTTCTTCTTCTTCTTCTGTTAGTATACTTTCTCTTCTCTCTCTCTCTCTTCTTCTCTTCTTCTTCTTCACCTTCTTCTTCTTCTTCTATTAGTATACTTTCTCCTCTCTCTTCTTCTTCTCTCTTCTTCTTCCTGTGTTCTCTCTTCTTCTTCTTCTTCTTCACCTTCTTCTTCTTCTTCTTATTCTGTTAGTATACTTTCTCTATGTTATTATTATTCTTCTTCTGTTAGAATACATTCTCTCTCTTCGTTTTCTTCTGTTACTATACTTTCACTATCCGTGATCTTCTTCTTCTTCTTCTTCTGTTAGTATACTTTCTCTATATCTTCTTCTTTTTCTTTTCTTAGTATATTTTCTCTCTCTCTCTCTCTTCTTCTGTTATATACTTTCTCTCTCTCTCTCTCTCTCTCTCTCTCTTCTCTTCTATTTCTTCTGTTAGTATATTTCTTATCTCTCTTCTTCTTCGTCTTCTTCCTCTGTTAATGTTATTTCTCTCTCTTCTTCTGTTAGTATACATTCTCGCTCTCGCTGTCTTCTTCTTCTGCTTGTATACTATCTCTCTCTCATCTCTATCTTCTTCTGTTAGTATTCTTTCTCTGTCATCTTCTTTTTCTGTTAGTATTCTTTCTCTGTCTTCTTCTTCCTCTGTTAGCATACGTTCTCTCTATCTTATTCTTCTTCTTCTTCTTCTGTAGTATACTTTCTCTCTCTTTTTTTGCTTCTTCTGTTATATACTTTCTTCTTCTTCTTCTTAGTATACTTTTTCTCTTCTTCTTCTGTTAGTATACTTTCTCCTTCTCTCTTCTTCTTCTGTTAGTATACTTTCTTTCTCTGTTCTTCTTCTTCTGTTAGTATACTTTCTCTCTCTACTTCTTTTTCTTCTTTTAGTATACCATTTATCTTCTTCTTCTTCTGTTAGTATATTTTCTCTCTATCGTCTTCTTCTTCTTTTGTTAGTATACTTTCTCTCTCTCTCTCGTCTTCAACCTGTATACTCCCTCTCGCATTTCTATCTTCTTCGGTTAGTATGTTTTCTCTCTCGTTGTATTCTTCTTCTATCAGTATACTCTCTCCCTCTCTTCTTTTTCTATTAGTATACTTTCTCTGTGTGTTTTTATTCTTCTCTGTGTATACTTTCTCTCTCTCTCTCTCTCTTCTTCTTCTTTTAGTATACTTTCTCACTCTCTCTTCTTATTCTTCTATTAGTTTATTTTCTCTCCCTCTCACTCTTCCTCTTCTTCTTCTTCTTGTATTAGTATACTTTCTCTCTTTTCTTCTTCTTCTTCTTCTTCTTGTATTAGTATACTTTCTCTCTTTTCTTCTTCTTCTTCTTCTTCGTCTTCTTCTTCATCTGTTATTATACTCACTCTATATTTCTCTCTCTCTCTTCTTATTCTTCTTATTCTTATTCTTCTATTAGTATAATTTTATCTTTTCTGCTTCTTCTTCTTCTGCTGTTAGTATTCTTTCTCTCTCTCTCTTCCTCTTCATCGGGTAGTATACTTTCTATCTCTCTTCTTCTTCCTGTGTTCTCTCTTTCTGATCTCTATCTTCTGTTAGCATACTTTCTCTCTTCCTTCTTCTTCTAATAGTATGTTTTCTCTCTCTCTCTCTCTTCTTCTGTTCGTATACTTTCTAGTATACTTCACTTCACCTGTCATATATCTAGAACTGTACTAACAGAAGAAGAAGAAGAAGCGAGAGAATATATATGTATATGTATCCTTCTGTCTTCCTCTGTGTATGATTGTTTTCTACAGTGGTTACTCTACTTAAAATCTAAGTCCAAAGGGCATTTTAATTGTGTGTGTGTGTATAGTATTAGAATGTAATGGTGTTAATATATCACTTCCGTTGTATGTGTGGGTATGTGAATGTGTATGTGCGTATATGTGTGTTCCTGATGTTCTGCACAAGTCATCTATGTGTGCGAGTGAGTGTGTGTGTGTGTGTGTTTTAAAATTAGAAAAGTTTTGTCCCTTTTATGACTCATAAGAGGAGAGTATGATTGTGTAGTGGTTATCGTGTAAGAAAAGAGTTTGGTTAAGTTGGTGGTTATTTTGTAAAAGGAACGTATGGTTGGTTAAGTTGGTATTTATTTTGTAAGAGGAAAGTATGGTTAAGTTAGTCGTTATTTAGTTAGAGGAAAGTACTCTTAAGTTGTTGGCTATTTTGTAAGAAGAAAGTAAAGTTGATGGCTATTTTGTAAGAGAGAAGTAAAGGTGGTGGCTATTTTGTAAGAGGAAAGTGTGGTTAAGTTGGTGGTTATTGTGAAGGAAGAAAGTGTGGTTTTTAGTTGGTGGCTAATCTGAAAGAGGAAAGTATGATTAAATTCGTGGCTATTTTGTAAGAGGAAAGTAAAGGTGGTGGCTATTTTGTAAGAGGAAAGTGTGGTTAAGTTGGTGTTTATTGTGTAAAAAGGAACGTACGGTTAAGTTGGTGGCTATTTTGTAAAAGGAAAGTATGGTTAAGGTGGTGGCCATTTTGTACGAGAATAGTGTGTTGTAAGAGGAGTTTATGGTTATTCTAGTGGTAATCTTATAAGCTAAAGTATGATTAACCAGTGGCTGTCGTGCTCGCAGAGAACACTGGTCATCTCACTTTTTGTTAGAAAGAGTGGCCTGTTATAACGTTGGCTTCCATGAACAAGCTGTGTTGTCCCAGCCGTTCTTCCCACTTAAACTAGTTCAAACTTCATCACTAACATATGCTCACAGCTACAGCTAGCTGGTCACGTGGTTGCTCATTAGAAGCCATGGCCAGTCCCAGGTCGTGACGTCTGCTTGCTTAGATTTAATCATATCCGTTATACTTGGCTCTCTCGTTACACCGGAACTGGGCGTGTCCGCTATATTTCCGTTGCTTGGTCTGTCTGTAGCTGTAATACTGAGACCTCCCTGTCACGTGCTCATACCATCCCCTCTCTGTGTGTCACGTGCTCATGCCCTCCCCTCTCTGCGTGTCACGTGCTCCTAATATCCGTCTCTTTTGGTAGAGGCTTGAAATTTGGTGTAATTTTTTTAAAAAAACTTGCCGGCACAGCAGCAATAATTGTGTAAAGTGAATCAAGATATACATATAGAAGCTACCGTTAGTGGCTACTTGTCCGTACCTTGACGGGTTGCTTGTTAAGCATATCTCCCCAGCTCAGCAGACTCCAGTTTCAACCATCTCAACCTGGATTATTACTCTTTCTTGTCCTCTAACAAATATTACTATCTCAACCTGGATTATTATTCTTTCTTATCCTCTAACAAATATTACCATCTCAACCTGGATTATTATTCTTTCTTGTCCTCTAACAAATATAATAATTTCACCCTGGATTATTATTCCTCTTTATCTTCTAACAAATATTACTATCTCAACCTGGATTATTATTCCTCTTTATCTTCTAATAAATATTACTATCTCAACCTGGATTATTACTCTTTCTTGTCCTCTAACAAATATAATAATTTCACCCTGGATTATTATTCCTCTTTGTCTTCTAACAAATATTACTATCTCAACCTGGATTATTACTTTTTTTTGTCCTCTAACAAATATAACCATCTCAACCTGGATTATCATTTCTCTTTATCTTCTGATATTCTGGAGAAGCATAATAGCCAGCGCCAATCTGCACGGCACCTGATTATTATTATTATTATTCTCTGACAAATATAACCATCTCAACCTGGATTATTATTCCTCTTTATCCTGTGATAAATATAGCCATCTCAACCTGGATTATTATTCTTCCTTACCTTCTGATAACTATAGCCATCTCAACCTGGATTATTATTATTCTTTATCCTCTGATAAATATAACCATCTCGACCTGGATTATTATTCCTCTTTATCTTCTAATAAATATTACTATCTCAACCTGGATTATTACTCTTTCTTGTCCTCTAACAAATATAATAATTTCACCCTGGATTATTATTCCTCTTTGTCTTCTAACAAATATTACTATCTCAACCTGGATTATTACTTTTTTTTGTCCTCTAACAAATATAACCATCTCAACCTGGATTATCATTTCTCTTTATCTTCTGATATTCTGGAGAAGCATAATAGCCAGCGCCAATCTGCACGGCACCTGATTATTATTATTATTATTCTCTGACAAATATAACCATCTCAACCTGGATTATTATTCCTCTTTATCCTGTGATAAATATAGCCATCTCAACCTGGATTATTATTCTTCCTTACCTTCTGATAACTATAGCCATCTCAACCTGGATTATTATTATTCTTTATCCTCTGATAAATATAACCATCTCGACCTGGATTATTATTCCTCCTTCTTATCTTATATATATCTTATATCCTTCCCGTGCCGTTAAACGTCACATAGGGCTCGCAAAGTAGTTCGCCAATTCCTCCTTACCCTCTGATAAATATAACCATCTCGACCTGGATTATTATTCCTCCTTAACCGCTAACAAAGTCTGTTCCCATTTGTCTCAGATCTGAATACAGCTGCAAGATGAATTTGTTTGTTTTTTTTAATTTAAAACTAAACTTCATTTATTATGTTCTGTTCTGTTCTGTTCTCTGTGACTTGTGGGGACAGTCCTCTGTGTGTGACATGACAGTGCGTGTGACATGACAGTGGATGTGGCATAACAGTTGTGTGTGACATGACAGTTGCATATGACATGACAGTTGTGTGTGACATGACAGTTGTGTGTGACATGACAGTTGTGTGTGACATTACACTGGGTGTGACATGCCAGTTATGTGTGACATGACAGTTGTGTGTGACATTACACTGGGTGTGACATGACAGTCAGTGTTGAGAACTACGTTTTAGAAACCACTTCCTGATCTTTTCTTCATTTCTTTCTCTGCCCTCCCTGTAGCTGCCAGCTGGTGTTCCATGTAGCCGATGCTATGAAGATGTGGCACCGCATGTTATGGGTGTGAGAGCGGGTTATGGCGGCTACTTTTTCAGTCCCGAAGTACAGCTAAAAAGCAGGGAGTGTGCAATGCTTCTTTAGCAGACTCCACCACCATGGGGACTATGGCGATATCTGCCCTTTTATCTAGGCTAGGCATGTTACTAGAGGAACCACGCAGACACACAGACACATACAGATACACAGACACACACACACAACCATATCTTAAACTAACCTTATATACTGTACCACCCACATCTCTCTCTATTTCTCTCTCTCTCTCTCTCTTTCTCTCTCTCTCTCTCTGACTCACTCATACAGAGACAAAGAGTGAGATAGAGTGCGTATCTCTTTCTGTCTTCCTCTGACACCGCTATTTCTAATGCTGCGTACATTTATGTATGTGAATAAAAGATATGTCTCCTAAGTATCGTGTAAAGATATATGTCTCCTAAGTATCGTGGAAAGATATATGTCTCCTAAGTATCATGTAAAGATATATGTCTCCTAAGTATCATGTAAAGATATATGTCTCCTAAGTATCATGTAAAGATATATGTCTCCTAAGTACCATGTAAAGATATATGTCTCCTAAGTATCATGTAAAGATATGCAATATGTGTCTGATAAGTACTGATTCCATAAATTCGATTTGTTCAGTTTACATACTTACATATACTTAAAATACCTCGAAATAAAATCCTTGAGCATCAATGCACCGTTGCCCGCGGTTCTGCCATGCGTCGTAGCTCCCTGGAAGTCTTCAATAGGGATCTCCTTCAAAGCACTCGTCACGGCAGCTTGCACATCGTTAATAGTCCCAAAATGGTGGCCTTCCAAGCTTGATTTGAGCACGAGACACAAAAATAAGTCAGCCGGGGCTAAGTCCGGGCTGTAGGAATGTTGGAACAGGTTTGCCACGGTTTGTTTCGCTAGAAACTCACTCATTAGCAGCGACCCTTGGCCCAGGGCATTGTCGTGGTGAAGTACCCAGGTGATGGCGATCTCCGGGCCGACGCGCGCGACTCCCACGTAAAATGCTGCTTTGACCATTTGTCCGGGTGGTACAAGTTCTTTGTGGACAACACCTTTAGAGTAAAGAAAAAGACGTCGGTAGTTTGAGACGTTAATGGGTGCCCTGTGCGTTGTTTATCCTCGACGCTCTCTCTTCCTTCGCTAAACGTCTTGTGCCCCCGAAACACTTTCGGTAAAACATCCTTCCTGTAGGCTTTCTGTATAACAGCAAGTGTCGTAGTCGCGGATGCTTTCAAGTTTAACACAAAACCTTATCGCCTATCACTGCTCGACACTCTTCTGCATTTTGACCGTCACGCTACGCTTAAACAGCTGCTCAACTCGCAAGCGACTCTTACTCTGCAAAAGTTCAGACCCAAATGACGAGATATCCACCCATTATCCAACATCCCCCAGTAACCTTCAGGCCCGGAGAAACTGCCCTCCTGCCCTGCAGATTTACTGAATAAGATAAGTCTCATTACTTAACCGAACACACCTTGTATGTCTCTTAAATATCATGTAAAGATATCTGTCTCTTATCTATCATGAAAAGATATATGTCTCCTATATATCATGTAAAGATACATGTCTCCTAAGTATTATGAAAAGATGTTTGTCTCATACGAACCGTGTAAAGATGTGTGTCCCTTACATATTATGTAAAGATATACGTGTCCTAAGTACGATGTAAAGATATATGTCTCCTACAAATTATGTAGAGATAATCTCTGGCTAGCAAAATAGGACTTGAAATTAACAAGGACAAAACAAAAATAATGAACATTCCTCTCAATCAAAATGGAAAAATACACATAGAAGGGACAGATATTGAAGAAGTCAATCAATACCTTGGCAGCTACATAGACCAGGATGGTGACACTAGAAAGGAAGTTAGAATCAGAATTGCAAAAGCAGCATCAATCTTCAAGAATCTTGAGAACATATGGAATTCAAAAGTTATAAGCACAAAAACCATGTTAAGACTATTCAATTCAAATGTAATATCCACCCTCTTTTATGCATGCGAAAGCTGGAAAACAACTAAAGAAATAGACAAGAAATTATACTCTTTTGAAAACAAATGCCCAAGGAAAATACTCGGCATCAAGTGGAACGAATTCAAGAACAATGCAGAGATAAGACAGATGACTGAACAACAACCAGTCTCATGGGTGATCAGGAAAAGGAGATGGACATATGTTGGTCACTTGATGAGAAGAAATGATCAGAGAATCCCAAAACAAGCTATCAAGTGGAACACAACAGGCCAAAGAAAAAGAGGCAGACCGGATGAAACTCTGAAGAGGACATTATTAAGAGAGGCCAAATTAACAGGCATAAAATCCTTTGATGAGGTTGAAAGACTCGCCGAAGACAGGAAAAATTGACGAACTACCTTGCGAGCCCTATGTGACGTTTAACGGCACGGGAAGGATATAAGATATAAGATAAGAATCTCTACTACAAATTATATAAAGATATATGACTCCTAAGTACCATATAAAGATATACGACTCCTACGTATTATATAAAGATATATGACTCCTAAGTACCATATAAAGATATATGTCTTTTAAGCACCATGAAAAGATATATGTCTCCTAAGTGCCATGTAAAGATATATGTCTCTTAAGTGTCCTGTAAAGATCTATGCCTCTTAAGTGCCATATAAAGATATATGTCTCCTAAGTGCCATGTAAAAATATATGTATCCTAAGGACCATGTAAAGATATAGGTCTCCTAATTACCGTGTAAAGATATATATCTCCTGAGTATCATGTAAAGTTATATGTCTCTTAAGTACCATATAAAGATATATGTCTCCTAACTGTCATGTAAAAAATATATACCTCCTAAGTACCACGTAAAAGATATATGTCTCCTAAGTACCATGTACAGATATTGGTCAGCTAAGTACCATGTACAGATATTGGTCAGCTAAGTACCATGTACAGATATTGGTCAGCTAAGTACCATGTACAGATATTGGTCAGCTAAGTACCATGTACAGATATTGGTCAGCTAAGTACCATGTACAGATATTGGTCAGCTAAGTACCATGTACAAATATTGGTCAGCTAAGTACCATGTACAGATATTAGTCAGCTAAGTACCATGTACAGATATTGGTCAGCTAAGTACCATGTACAGATATTGGTCAGCAAAGTACCATGTACAGATATTAGTCAGCTAAGTACCATGTACAGATATAGCTAAGTGCCATGTAAAGACATATGTCTCCTAAGTGCAATGTAAAGATATATGTCTCCCAAGTACCATGTAAAGATATATGTCTGAAAAGTATCATGTAAATATTTATATATCCTAAGTACCATGTAAAGATATATGTCTCCTAAGTGCTATGTAAATATAAATATCTACGAAGTATCATGTATAGATATATGTGTCCTAAGTGACATGTAAAGATATATGTCTCCTACAATTTATGTAAAGATTTATATTTCCTAAGTGCCATGTAAAGATATATGTCTCCTATAAATTTTATAATGATATATGTCTCCTACAAATTATTTAAAGATATATGTCTCCTACAAATTATGTAAAGATTTATGTCTCCTAAGTATCATGTAAAGATATATATCTCATAAATGGAATGTAAAGATATATGTCTCCTACAAATTATGTAATGAAATATATTTCATACACATTATGTAAAGATATATGTCTCCTACAAATTATGTAAAGATTTATGTCTCCTAAGTATCATGTAAAGATATATATCTCATAAATGGAATGTAAAAATATATGTCTGCTACAAAGTATGTAAAGATGTATGTCTCCTACAAATTATGTAAAGATATATGTCACTTACAAAGTATGTAAAGAAATATGTCTCCTATACCTTATGTAAAGATATATATATATACATATATATATACATATATATATACATATATATATACGTACGATGTAAAGATATATGTCTTCTAAGTGTAATGCAAAGATATATGTCTCCTACATATTATGTAAAAATATTTCTCCCACGTATTATGTAGAGATATATGTCTCCTGCATATTATGTAAATATATATGTCTCCTAAGTATTATGTAAAGATATATGTCTCCTAAATATCATGTAAAGATGTATGCCTCACCTTATCATTTATTTCTGTATTCAGTTCCACGAAGGCATTTGTGTAACGTTTAATGAGGAAAATTCTTATCTTGTATCTTATATCCTTCCCGTGCTGTTAAACGTCACATAGGGCTCACAAAGTACTTCGCTAATTTTTCCTGTCTTCGGCGAGTCTTTCAACCTCATCAAAGGATTTTATGCCTGTTAATTTGGCCTCTCTTAATAATGTCTTCTTCAGAGTTTCATCCGGTCTGCCTCTTTTTCTTTGGCCTGTTGTGTTCCACTTGATAGCTTGTTTTGGGATTCTCTGATCATTTCTTCTCATCAAGTGACCAACATATGTCCCTCTCTTTTTCCTGATCACCCATGAGACTGGTTGTTGTTCAGTCATCTGTCTTATCTCTGCATTATTCTTAAATTCGTTCCACTTAATTCCGAGTATTTTCCTTGGGCATTTGTTTTCAAAAGAGTATAATTTCTTGTCTATTTCTTTAGTTGTTTTCCAGCTTTCGCATGCATAAATGAGGGTGGATATTACATTTGAATTGAATAGTCTTAACATGGTTTTTGTGCTTATAACTTTTGAATTCCATATGTTCTCAAGATTCTTGAAGATTGATGCTGCTTTTACAATTCTGATTATAACTTCCTTTCTAGTGTCACCATCCTGGTCTATGTAGCTGCCAAGGTATGCAAATTGATTGACCTCTTCAATATATGTCCCTTCTATGTGTATTTTTCCATTGTGATTGAGAGGAATGTTCATTATTTTTGTTTTGTCCTTGTTAATTTCAAGTCCTATTTTGCTAGCCAGTGAAGACAGGCTATCTGTTTTGTTTCGTTTTTTTTTTTTTTGCATGGAATTCACATTATTACTGATAAGAGTTATGTCATCAGCAAAATCAAGATCTTCTAGTTGGGTCTCATGTACTCAGTCAGTACCTGTGTTGCCTGTGCAGCATTTTTTCATTATGAAGTCTACTGTAATCCCAAAAAGTAAAGGATACAGTATACATCCTTGTTTCACACCTGTTTCAATCTGGAACCATTCATTCATACCTTCTTCTGTCTTGACTGCACAAACATATCCATTGTATAAGTCCTTAATGATGTTGACAATTTTGATGGTATTCCATATAGATTTAAAATTCTCCATAATGAATCTCTGTATATGCTATAAAATGCCTTTTTAAAGTCTATGAAGTTAATTATTAATGGTTTCTGCTTTTCAATATGTTCTTCAAGTATTATCTTAGAGTAAAGATCTGGTCGAGACAGCTTCTCCCTTTTCGAAATCCTGCTTGTTCTTCTCTCATTTCAGTATCCACTATATCCTTAAGTCTCTTCAAAATGACCTTGCAAAATACTTATCTTGTATCTTATATCCTTCCCGTGCTGTTAAACGTCACATAGGGCTCACAAAGTACTTCGCTAATTTTTCCTGTCTTCGGCGAGTCTTTCAACCTCATCAAAGGATTTTATGCCTGTTAATTTGGCCTCTCTTAATAATGTCTTCTTCAGAGTTTCATCCGGTCTGCCTCTTTTTCTTTGGCCTGTTGTGTTCCACTTGATAGCTTGTTTTGGGATTCTCTGATCATTTCTTCTCATCAAGTGACCAACATATGTCCCTCTCTTTTTCCTGATCACCCATGAGACTGGTTGTTGTTCAGTCATCTGTCTTATCTCTGCATTATTCTTAAATTCGTTCCACTTAATTCCGAGTATTTTCCTTGGGCATTTGTTTTCAAAAGAGTATAATTTCTTGTCTATTTCTTTAGTTGTTTTCCAGCTTTCGCATGCATAAATGAGGGTGGATATTACATTTGAATTGAATAGTCTTAACATGGTTTTTGTGCTTATAACTTTTGAATTCCATATGTTCTCAAGATTCTTGAAGATTGATGCTGCTTTTACAATTCTGATTATAACTTCCTTTCTAGTGTCACCATCCTGGTCTATGTAGCTGCCAAGGTATGCAAATTGATTGACCTCTTCAATATATGTCCCTTCTATGTGTATTTTTCCATTGTGATTGAGAGGAATGTTCATTATTTTTGTTTTGTCCTTGTTAATTTCAAGTCCTATTTTGCTAGCCAGTGAAGACAGGCTATCTGTTTTGTTTCGTTTTTTTTTTTTTTGCATGGAATTCACATTATTACTGATAAGAGTTATGTCATCAGCAAAATCAAGATCTTCTAGTTGGGTCTCATGTACTCAGTCAGTACCTGTGTTGCCTGTGCAGCATTTTTTCATTATGAAGTCTACTGTAATCCCAAAAAGTAAAGGATACAGTATACATCCTTGTTTCACACCTGTTTCAATCTGGAACCATTCATTCATACCTTCTTCTGTCTTGACTGCACAAACATATCCATTGTATAAGTCCTTAATGATGTTGACAATTTTGATGGTATTCCATATAGATTTAAAATTCTCCATAATGAATCTCTGTATATGCTATAAAATGCCTTTTTAAAGTCTATGAAGTTAATTATTAATGGTTTCTGCTTTTCAATATGTTCTTCAAGTATTATCTTAGAGTAAAGATCTGGTCGAGACAGCTTCTCCCTTTTCGAAATCCTGCTTGTTCTTCTCTCATTTCAGTATCCACTATATCCTTAAGTCTCTTCAAAATGACCTTGCAAAATACTTTTGACACAACTAATATTAAGGTTACTTCTCTCCAATTTTTACAGTCACTAAAGTTGCCTTTTTTGGTATTTTAACACTGATTCCTTTTTTCCATTTAGAAGGGACCTTTTCTTCTTTCCAAATCCTGTTAAACATTCTCTGTAGTTGTCTCATGTTGTCACTATTGATAGCTTTTAGCATTTCGGCTGTTATTTCATCTTCACCTGCAGCTTTGTTGTTAGCCATTAAATTCACTGCTGTTTCAATTTCATACAATTTAATTTCATCTAGGAAAATTCTCTCTCTCTCTGAACCTTAAGTGCCCAGGGCACATGGGGCTTCCGCAAGGGTTTTCCACAAATGCCTGTCTTTCGTCTTTTTTTCTGCTCTTGCCCAGGTGAGCCCTCTATTGCTCAACATCCTTTCTGTTGTTCTTCTCCATGTCTCTTTTGGTCTACACTTACTTCTGATCCCCTGTGGTGTCCATCTTAGTGCTATTTTTGGTAGTGAGTTGTCAGTCATTCGGAGCACATGTCCCAACCATCGCCAGCGTCTTTCCTCAATAATTGTTGTCTGTGGTTTCATCTGCATTTCTGCCAATAAGATGTTATTTCTTATGGTGTTTGGCCAAAATATTTTTTAAATTCTACGTAAACATTTAGTCTGGAAAGAATTCAACTTGTTTTCTATGGTTTTTATGATTTTCCAGCATTCACTTCCATAGAGTAGTACACTTAGAACATTACTCTTAAATATCCTGATTTTCATATTTATGCTTAGTTTTTTTGATTTCCATATATTCTGCAGCATTGCAAAAGCCTGGTTTGCTCTAGTAAGTCTGCTGTTGATGTCCTCTGTGCTGTCTCCATCTAGGAAAATTACTCAATATTTATTCTGAAAAACATCTTAAGCAATATCTAATGTGACAAGCATCTGTAACAATATCTACAGTGACAAGTATCTGTAGCAATATCTACTGTGACAAGTATCTGTAACAATGTCTACTTTGTCACGCTTCTGTAGCAACATCTACTGTGACAAGCATCTGTAACAATGTCTACTGTGACAAGCTTCTGTAGCAATATCTACTGTGACAAGTATCTGTAACAATGTCTACTTTGTCACGCTTCTGTAGCAACATCTACTGTGACAAGCATCTGTAACAATGTCTACTGTGACAAGCATCTGTAGCAATATCTACTGTGACAAGTATCTGTAACAATGTCTACTTTGTCACGCTTCTGTAGCAACATCTACTGTGACAAGCATCTGTAACAATATCTACAGTGACAAGTATCTGTAGCAATATCTACTGTGACAAGTATCTGTAACAATGTCTACTTTGTCACGCTTCTGTAGCAACATCTACTGTGACAAGCATCTGTAACAATGTCTACTGTGACAAGCATCTGTAGCAATATCTACTGTGACAAGTATCTGTAACAATGTCTACTTTGTCACGCTTCTGTAGCAACATCTACTGTGACAAGCATCTGTAACAATGTCTACTGTGACAAGCTTCTGTAGCAATATCTACTGTGACAAGTATCTGTAGCAATATCTACTGTGACAAGCTTCTGTAACAATGTCTACTTTGTCAAGCGTCTGTAACAATGCTTACTATGAGAAGCATCTGTAATAATGTTTATTGTGTCAAGCATCTCTACAAATGTTTATAGTGACAAACATATGTAGCAACGTTTACTGCCACAACTATCTGTAACAATGTTTAATATGACAAGTATCTGTAACAATGTTTAATATGACAAGTATCTGTAGCAATGTTTAATATGACAAGTATCTGTAACAATGTCTACTTTGTCACGCTTCTGTAGCAACATCTACTGTGACAAGCATCTG
This sequence comes from Achatina immaculata, assembly GCA_009760885.1. Taxonomy (NCBI): domain Eukaryota; kingdom Metazoa; phylum Mollusca; class Gastropoda; order Stylommatophora; family Achatinidae; genus Lissachatina; species Lissachatina immaculata. The sequence goes on along the minus strand of CM019717.1, from coordinate 37,263,782 downwards.
TAACAATGTCTACTGTGACAAGCTTCTGTAGCAATATCTACTGTGACAAGTATCTGTAACAATGTCTACTTTGTCACGCTTCTGTAGCAACATCTACTGTGACAAGCATCTGTAACAATGTCTACTGTGACAAGCATCTGTAGCAATATCTACTGTGACAAGTATCTGTAACAATGTCTACTTTGTCACGCTTCTGTAGCAACATCTACTGTGACAAGCATCTGTAACAATGTCTACTGTGACAAGCTTCTGTAGCAATATCTACTGTGACAAGTATCTGTAGCAATATCTACTGTGACAAGCTTCTGTAACAATGTCTACTGTGACAAGCTTCTGTAGCAATATCTACTGTGACAAGTATCTGTAGCAATATCTACTGTGACAAGCTTCTGTAACAATGTCTACTTTGTCAAGCGTCTGTAACAATGTTTACTATGAGAAGCATCTGTAATAATGTTTATTGTGTCAAGCATCTCTACAAATGTTTATAGTGACAAACATATGTAGCAACGTTTACTGCCACAACTATCTGTAACAATGTTTAATATGACAAGTATCTGTAACAATGTTTAATATGACAAGTATCTGTAGCAATGTTTAATATGACAAGTATCTGTAACAATGTTTACTGTGACAAGATTCTGTAGCAATGTTTACTCTGACAATATTCTGTAACAATGTTTACTGTGACAAGATTCTGTAGCAATGTTTACTCTGACAATATTATGTAGCAATGTTTACTGTGACAAGATTCTGTAGCAATGTTTACTCTGACAATATTCTGTAGCAATGTTTACTGTGACAAGATTCTGTAGCAATGTTTACTGTGACAATATTCTGTAGCAATGTTTACTCTGACAATATTCTGTAGCAATGTTTACTCTGACAATATTCTGTAGCAATGTTTACTCTGACAATATTCTGTAGCAATGTTTACTCTGACAATATTCTGTAGCAATGTTTACTGTGACAAGATTCTGTAGCAATGTTTACTGTGACAATATTCTGTAGCAATGTTTACTCTGACAATATTCTGTAGCAATGTTTACTCTGACAATATTCTGTAGCAATGTTTACTCTGACAAGATTCTGTAGCAATGTTTACTGTGACAATATTCTGTAGCAATGTTTACTGTGACAAGATTCTGTAGCAATGTTTACTGTGACAATATTCTGTAGCAATGTTTACTCTGACAATATTCTGTAGCAATGTTTACTCTGACAATATTCTGTAACAATGTTTACTCTGACAATATTCTGTAGCAATGTTTACTCTGACAAGCATCTGTAATAATGTTAACTGCGACAAGCATCCCTAGCAATATTTACTGTGACAAGCACCTGCAACAATGCCAACTGTGACAAGCACCTGCAACAATGCCAACTGTGACAAGCACCTGCAACAATGCCAACTGTGACAAGCACCTGCAACAATGCCAACTATGACAAGCACCTGCAACAATGCCAACTATGACAAGCACCGGTAGCAATGCCAACTATGACAAGCACCTGCAACAATGCCAACTATGACAAGCACCGGTAGCAATGCCAACTATGACAAGCACCTGCAACAATGCCAACTATGACAAGCACCGGCAACAATGCCAACTATGACAAGCACCGGTAACAATGCCAACTATGACAAGCACCGGCAACAATGCCAACTATGACAAGCACCGGCAACAATGCCAACTATGACAAGCACCTGCAACAATGCCAACTATGACAAGCACCTGCAACAATGCCAACTATGACAAGCACCGGGAACAATGCCAACTATGACAAGCACCGGCAACAATGCCAACTATGACAAGCACCTGCAACAATGCCAACTATGACAAGCACCGGTAACAATGCCAACTATGACAAGCACCGGCAACAATGCCAACTATGACAAGCACCTGCAACAATGCCAACTATGACAAGCACCGGCAACAATGCCAACTATGACAAGCACCTGCAACAATGCCAACTATGACAAGCACCTGCAACAATGCCAACTATGACAAGCACCTGCAACAATGCCAACTATGACAAGCACCTGCAACAATGTAAACTATGACAAGCACCGGCAACAATGCCAACTATGACAAGCACCTGCAACAATGCCAACTATGACAAGCACCTGCAACAATGCCAACTATGACAAACACCGGCAACAATGCCAACTATGACAAGCACCGGCAACAATGCCAACTATGACAAGCACCGGCAACAATGCCAACTATGACAAGCACCTGCAACAATGCCAACTATGACAAGCACCTGCAACAATGCCAACTATGACAAGCACCTGCAACAATGCCAACTATGACAAGCACCTGCAACAATTCCAACTATGACAAACACCTGCAACAATGCCAACTATGACAAGCACCTGCAACAATGCCAACTATGACAAGCACCGGGAACAATGCCAACTATGACAAGCACCGGCAACAATTCCAACTATGACAAACACCTGCAACAATGCCAACTATGACAAGCACCTGCAACAATGCCAACTATGACAAACACCTGTAGCTGTTTACTGTAAGAAGCATCTGTAATAACGTTTACTGTGACAAGCATTTGTAGAAATGTTTACTGTTTCAAGAATCTGTAACAATGTTAACTGTGACAAGATTCTGTAACAATGTTAACTGTGACAAGATTCTGTAACAATGTTAACTGTGACAAGATTCTGCAACAATGTTAACTGTGACAAGATTCTGTAACAATGTTAACTGTGACAAGATTATGTAACAATGTTAACTGTGACAAGATTATGTAACAATGTTAACTGTGACAAGATTCTGTAACAATGTTAACTGTGACAAGATTCTGTAACAATGTTAACTGTGACAAGATTCTGTAACAATGTTAACTGTGACAAGATTCTGTAACAATGTTAACTGTGACAAGATTCTGTAACAATGTTAACTGTGACAAGATTCTGTAACAATGTTAACTGTGACAAGATTCTGCAACAATGTTAACTGTGACAAGCAACTGTAAAGCCTACCCGTAAAATACACCTGTATTAAGTTTGTCTTATTCTTTCCTCCAAAGCTTTGTACACTGACTTGTCTTATTCTTTTCTCCAAAGCTTTGTACACTGACTTGTCTTATTCTTTCCTCCAAAGCTTTGTACACTGACTTGTCTTATTCTTTCCTCCAAAGCTTTGTACACTGACTTGTCTTTTCTTTCCTCCAAAGCTTTGTACACTGACTTGTCTTATTCTTTCCTCCAAAGCTTTGTACACTGACTTGTCTTATTCTTTCCTCCAAAGCTTTGTACACTGACTTGTCTTATTCTTTCCTCCAAAGCTTTGTACACTGACTTGTCTTATTCTTTCCTCCAAAGCTTTGTACACTGACTTGTATTCTTTCCTCCAAAGCTTTGTACACTGACTTGTCTTATTCTTTCCTCCAAAGCTTTGTACACTGACTTGTCTTATTCTTTCCTCCAAAGCTTTGTACACTGACTTGTCTTATTCTTTCCTCCAAAGCTTTGTACACTGACTTGTCTTATTCTTTCCTCCAAAGCTTTGTACACTGACTTGTCTTATTCTTTCCTCCAAAGCTTTGTACACTGACTTGTCTTATTCTTTCCTCCAAAGCTTTGTACACTGAGTCCCATGTGATTCCCCCTTCCCCCCGCCCTATCTTCTATTGTGCAGTAAATCTTATCTGATTCCCCCTTACCCCTCCCATCCTATCCTTCTTTGTGGAGTCAGACACATGTGATTCCTCCCCTCCCCGCCCTACACTTCTTTGTGCAGTCAGTTCCATGTGATCGCACCCTCCCTATCACTCATTGTGCAGTAAGCCCTGTGTGATTCTCCCTCCCTCCCCCGCCCTATCCCTCATTGTGCAGTCAATCCCATGTGATTCCTCCTTCAACCCACCTTATCCCTCATTGTGCTGTCAGTTCCATGTAATCCTCCTCTCTATCTCTCATTGTGGAGTCAGTTCCATGTAATCCTCCTCTCTATCTCTCATTGTGGAGTCAGTTCCATGTAATCCTCATCTCTATCTCTCATTGTGGAGTCAGTTCCATGTAATCCTCCTCTCTATCTCTCATTGTGGAGTCAGTTCCATGTAATCTTCCTCTCCATCTCTCATTGTGCAGTCAGTTCCATGTAATCCTTCTCTCTATCTCTCATTGTGGAGTCAGTTCCATGTAATCCTCCTCTCTATCTCTCATTGTGGAGTCAGTTCCATGTAGTCGCACCCTCCCTATCATTCATTGTGTAGTCAGTCCCGTGTGATTCCCCCTCCCCCGCCCTACCTCCTCATTGTGCAGTCAGTCTCATGTGATTTCCCCTACCTCCTCATTGTGCAGTCAGTCCTATGTGATTTCTTTCTCCCCTCTCTCTCATTGTGCAGTCAGTCCCCTGTGATTTCCCTCTCCTCTTTCTCTTTGTGCAGTAAGTCCTATGTGATTTCTCTCTCCCATCTTCCTCATTGTGCAGTCAGTCCCTTGTGCTTTCCCTCTCCCCTCTCTCATTGTTCAGTCAGTCCTTCGTGATTTCTCCTCTACCTCTCATTGTTCAGTCAGTCCCACGTGATCCTTCTCTCTATCTCTCATTGTGGAGTCAGTTCCATGTAATCCTCCTCTCTATCTCTCATTGTGCAGTCAGTTCCATGTAGTCGCACCCTCCCTATCATTCATTGTGTAGTCAGTCCCGTGTGATTCCCCCTCCCCCGCCCTACCTCCTCATTGTGCAGTCAGTCTCATGTGATTTCCCCTACCTCCTCATTGTGCAGTCAGTCCTATGTGATTTCTTTCTCCCCTCTCTCTCATTGTGCAGTCAGTCCCCTGTGATTTCCCTCTCCTCTTTCTCTTTGTGCAGTAAGTCCTATGTGATTTCTCTCTCCCATCTTCCTCATTGTGCAGTCAGTCCCTTGTGCTTTCCCTCTCCCCTCTCTCATTGTTCAGTCAGTCCTTCGTGATTTCTCCTCTACCTCTCATTGTTCAGTCAGTCCCACGTGATTTCCCTTCTCCACCTCATTGTGCAGTCAGTCTCGTGTGATTTTCTCCTTGCCCTCTCCCTCATTGTGCAGTCAGAATCAGTTTTATCGTAGGCATCACTTCTCGTCTCTCTCACTCGCTTGTTATAAACATTACCCTGGCACTCAGTCTGTCTCTCACTCGCTTGTTATAAACATTACCCTGGCACTCAGTCTGTCTCTCGCTCGCTTGTTATAAACATTACCCTGGCACTCAGTCTGTCTCTCGCTCGCTTGTTATAAACATTACCCTGGCACTCAGTCTGTCTCTCACTCGCTTGTTATAAACATTACCATGGCACTCAATATCTCTCTCACTCGTTTGTTATAAACATTACCATGGCACTCAATATCTCTCTCACTCGCTTGTTATAAACATTACCCTGGCACTCAATATCTCTCTCACTCGCTTGTTATAAACATTACCCTGGCACTCAGTCTGTCTCTCACTCGCTTGTTATAAACATTACCCTGGCACTCAGTCTGTCTCTCACTCGCTTGTTATAAACATTACCCTGGCACACAGTATCAACACGATGTTGTGGCGCCACCAGAAGAGCAAGCAAAGAGGTCTTAAAGAAGTTTCAGAACAAAGAAAACTAGTCAAAATGGTAAGAAAAAACAATCAAAATTTCTTGAACATGCCATGAGAGGACAGAAGTTGGAGAACCTTGTAATGACTGAAAAATACAAGAAAAAATATAAAGAGGAAGTTCAAGAGAAAAATATCTCAGTGGCCTGACCATGTGGCATGAAAAAAGAAAAGTACCTGAATTAATGAGAAACACCAAGGACCGTGCAATATGGAGAAGCATCATTACCAACATTATCTGACATGACATATGATGATGATGATGATTATGATGATGATGATGATAATTGCAGTGATGTAAATAAAGTAGTCAAGATACTATCTTTGTCTAAAGCTATTGTGCTAGTAAATGCAGGATTACTAGTTAATCTTTCTGTGGTATGAATGTTAATGACTGTTTCATGAGCTGGGCATTACATCCATTTAATAACCTTCACATAAGACTGGATAAAAAAGTCCAACGTTTTTCTCATAAAGGGCGTTTGTTTGTATCTTATAAATCACATGTTATTAGATCTTATAAAGCCTGTGTTTTTTGGATCTTATAAAGCCTGTTTTTGGATCTTATAAAGCCTGTTTTTGGATCTTAGAAAGCCTGTGTTTTTTAGATCTTAGAAAGCCTGTGTTTTTTAGATCTTAGAAAGCCTGTGTTTTTTAGATCTTAGAAAGCCTGTTTTTAGATCTTATAAAGCCTGTTTTTGGATCTTATAAAGCCTGTTTTTGGATCTTAGAAAGCCTGTGTTTTTTAGATCTTAGAAAGCCTGTGTTTTTTAGATCTTAGAAAGCCTGTGTTTTTTAGATCTTAGAAAGCCTGTGTTTTTTAGATCTTAGAAAGCCTGTGTTTTAGGATCTTAGAAAGCCTGTGTTTTTTTAGATCTTATAAAGCCTGTTTTTAGATCTTAGAAAGCCTGTGTTTTTAGATCTTAGAAAGCCTGTGTTTTTGGATCTTAGAAAGCCTGTGTTTTTAGATCTTAGAAAGCCTGTGTTTTTAGATCTTAGAAAGCCTGTGTTTTTAGACCAGTGTTAAAATCCAGCTGCTGATATAACCCTCTGGGCAGGCCATGTTATTGCTGATGCGTTACCCCTCTGTCATTTTCTCTTGCGCTGAATCATACAACATAGAATGTTTCAGATTTCTACCAAATCCTTCTGTCACTCTGGAAAAAATCGACACTCTTCTTGATCATTCTCTGAAGTTTAGAAAAAAATTACAATTATGTTTTGTCTTTGAAGAACAATTCAGCAGCATTACAGATCTATGCTGGAACTTCACAGATAGAACGTGTTAAATAACACAGAGTTCTAGGTCTATGCGTCTAGCTTTCGTGTACAGAGTTTAACATAGCTCACAGCACAGAAAGTTGAGCAATTCAAAGATCAAAACACAAAGAAAACATATGACATATCACACATACAACACATACGCTAATATGCGAATGATCCGTCCTGTATGTGGCCACTCTTCAAATATAACCCCCCAAAAATAGCAGACAGTGTCTAAATAGTTGTTTTCTCTCAAGAACTAACACTCACTGCTCATGAAATGCTACGCTTTCTCTCAAGAACTAGCACTCACTGCTCATGAAATGCTACGCTTTCTCTCAAGAACTAGCACTCACTGCTCATGAAATGCTACGCTTTCTCTCAAGAACTAACACTCACTGCTCATGAAATGCTATGCTTTCTCTCAAGAACTAACACTCACTGCTCATGAAATGCTATGCTTTCTCTGCTCCTCACCTCTGAAACACCCTCCCATCGATTTAAAATTTGTGAGCTATTTTAACTTGAAACTTGATTTTCGTCAAGTGCCCACATTAGACATTTGCTTTCCTCATATAGCTCTACTCTCATAAAGATCACCATGTACTGTATGATGACAAAGTTGATGGAATAATTATAGTGCGTTATTTATTTATCACTTTATTGGTCGCTTACATTAGTCACGTAACTGTAATTAATGTCTGACAAAATAAAATATATCTATTGTGCGTTCTATTTATATATTTCATTGTTAAAATTGTGTGTTGATAATAGATTATACGCAAAAAAAACTTCATATTTATTATTGTTGTTTATACGTACATACACTAGCACTAAACTGATGTTGAATGACAAGGTAAGAATGAAATTTGAGAGCTGAAAGTCAAGGTGTCTGATCTGCCAGCGTGCCTAGTTCTTCGGCCCTAGAAATAATCTTCGTTGACTCTCACTATCTGTGTAAACTCATACGAGCCAATATCTGGAAATAATGGGGTAATGTGATGAGCCTGAACATTTTCCTGAATCTGCTCCTAGCTTCCAGAACTGTAACCGGTCCACAAGCTCCAGTCTCTTCCCAGACTTGTGGTCATCTTTGTCTGTTCTTGGTGACCATCAAACTTGGTGTCTCTATTGCAACCAAGAACCGCTCTCGGGATCTCACTTTACATTCTTTCACATCTTTCAATTTGGCTTCTTAACAGCAGCTAGGAGCCTTCATCAGTGACTGACAGCATCAAGAACTTCCCAGGCAAGTCTCCATTGCTATAGGTCGATGTTAGCAATCATCTTAGTTGAGGTACCTCTTTTCTGTCCGCCGTTAAAAGTGGTCACAAAGTAAGAAGACTTCACTACAACAGGACACTCTGGAATTTTATACTCTGAGTACAACAGACAAGTTCAGACATTACATACAACACACGAGAGACAACACACATATACATAGAGAGAGAGAGCGGGGGAGATATATTGACGATTTGTATATTAAATACAAAAGATTCTAAAAACACTCATGCACACTGGCAGTTTTATGTGCTGAATACACGAGACAGAGAAGGGAGGAAGACAAGATACAAATTTTTAGGGTTCACAGGTCAAGAAAGGGAGGAAGACAAGATACAAATTTTTAGGGTTCACAGGTCAAGAAAGCAAATATGGTTGCCATGTGTCGTGATGACAGCATAGAGAATATCCATCCGTCGATCCACATATCACTGCCGGCATCCATAAGAATATCAACAAAGCTACGAGAGGTAACACTGCTGCAAACATACATGAGAAGATCAACAAAGCTATGAGAGGCAATGCTGCTGCCAGCATCCATGAGAATATCAACAAAGCTATCAGAGGCAATGCTGCTGCCAGCATCCATGAGAATATCAACAAAGCTATGAGAGGCAATGCTGCTGCCAGCATCCATGAGAAGATCAACAAAGCTATGAGAGGCAACGCTGCTGCCAGCATCCATGAGAAGATCAACAAAGCTATAAGAGGTAACGCTGCTGCCAGCATCCATGAGAATATCAACAAAGCTATGAGAGGCAATGCTGCTGCCAGCATCCATGAGAATATCAACAAAGCTATGAGAGGCAACGCTGCTGCCAGCATCCAAAAGAAGATCGACAAAACTAAGAGAGGTAACGCTGCTGCCAGCATCCATGAAAATATCAACAAAGCTATGAGAGGCAATGCTGCTGCCAGCATCCATGAAAATATCAACAAAGCTATGAGAGGCAATGCTGCTGCCAGCATTCATGAGAATATCAACAAAGCTATGAGAGGCAATGCTGCTGCCAGCATCCATGAGAATATCAACAAAGCTATCAGAGGCAATGCTGCTGCCAGCATCCATGAGAATATCAACAAAGCTATGAGAGGCAACGCTGCTGCCAGCATCCATGAGAATATCAACAAAGCTATGAGAGGCAACGCTGCTGCCAGCATCCATGAGAATATCAACAAAGCTATGAGAGGCAACGCTGCTGCCAGCATCCATGAGAATATCAACAAAGCTATGAGAGGCAACGCTGCTGCAAGGATGCTGACACTACGTAGCCAAAAGAGCTAGTCTCCTGGGGTCTGATCTTCTCTGGAGTTGCTTGTGATCTTCTCTACTGTTGTTTATGATCTTCTCTAGCGATGTTTATGATCTTCTCTAGCGATGTTTATGATCTTCTCTGAGTTGCTTGTGATCTTCTCTACTGTTGTTTATGATCTTCTCTAGCGATGTTTATGATCTTCTCTAGCGATGTTTATGATCTTCTCTAGCGATGTTTATGATCTTCTCTAGCGATGTTTATGATCTTCTCTAGCGATGTTTATGATCTTCTCTGGTGTTGCTTGTGATCTTCTCTATCGTTATTTATGATCTCTCTAACCTTGTTTGTGATCATCTCTAGCGTTGTTTGTGATCTTTAGCGTTGTTTGTGATCTTTAGCGTTGTTTGTGATCTTTAGCGTTGTTTGTGATCTTTAGCGTTGTTTGTGATCACTATTATAAACCACAGATGAACTTGAGTTTTTGAGGGAATCTACCTGTTGTCTGTTGGAAAGAAAAAAATCTAATAAATTTTGTCAAGTCAGAGTGTAATTTATAAGTCTCGAGCTTTCTAACTAGAATTTCATGATCAACCATGTCAAATGCTTTTTTAAAGTCAACAAAGACAGCACCACATAATTTATCATCGTTTACATTAGATAACCAACATTCTGTCATCTTTGTGAGAGCTATGTGACAGGAATGTTTCGGCCTAAAACCTGACTGACAGTCAAGAATTAAATCATTTTCTTGCATGTGTTGCAGGGTTGTTTTTTGTATGTGTTTTTCTAAGGGTTTAGACAAAGTTGATAGAGCGGAAATTGGTCTATAGCTGGAGGGATTTTTCTCCGAAGCAGATGAAAATTTCTCTGAACCAGACTAAAATAGAAAGAAAATAGAGAGAAAGAGGGAGAGAGAAAGAAAGAGAGAGAGAGAGAGAGGAAGAAAAAGAGAGAGAAAAAGAGAGAGATATATCTCCAGAATTGTTGACTGGAGTCTGCTTGAAGATTTTGTTTGGCCTGGATTTGAAGCAAAAAAGAAAGCAATCAAAATGAAATAACAAAACTGAAATTAAAAAAAATACTGTTGCGTTATACAAACGGTTGTAAAGTTACCCTGGTAAAGACTAGATCACATATATGATGTATAACAAGTTTTATATCTGATGCATAACAAGTTTTATATATGATGTATATCATGCTTTATATACGATGTGTAACAAATTTTATATATGATCTATAATAACTTTTATATTTGATGTATAACAATTTTTATATCTGATGTATAACAAGTTTTATATCTGATGTATAACAAGTTTTATATATGATATACAGTCATTTGCAAAAGTTTAAGACTAGCCGCTGATTTTATGAGATTTCAGCCGAATGCGTCATATCTTCACAGTATTGCGCAAGAAAGTGCTGATGTTGCATCGTATTACATTAGCAGCTATTTATAGAGTAGGGGCAAGCATTCGGGCGTCAGTCCGCTTCTGGTTTTCACGCTGAGAGGTTCTGTATAGCTTTTATGTTTTTGCTGTGCAATTAAAATGGGCACAAAACCATTACTTACTGTAAGTCAGGGGACAGCAATAATGATTTTATGTCATGAAGGATACTCTGAACATGAAATACGCAGAAAGGTGAATGTTAGCAAGACTATTAATATTCCCTTCTTCAATCACCAAGAACAAATATTAATATCCCCTTCTAAAATCAGCAGGGATAAGTATTAATATCCCCTTCTACAATCACCAGGAACAAATATTAATATAAATATTGTTTCCCTGTGTCTCAGCAAAGAATTTGAATTAAAATCATATAAACCTGTAAAAGGAAAAAAAACACAGACTAACCCCATTAATGAAAAAGAAAAGAGTTGAGTTTGCTAGGTGCCATTAATCATGGATTGCTGAAGATTAGAGTCAAGTGTTGTAATCATGGATTGCTGAAGATTAGAGTCAAGTTCTGCATTCATGAATTGCTGAAGGTTAGAGTCAAGTTCTGCATTCATGAATTGCTGAAGGTTAGAGTCAAGTTCTGCATTCATGAATTGCTGAAGGTTAGAGTCAAGTTGCTTTATCTGATGAATGAACTGTCCAGCAGTTTTCCTCATCTGTATCACGTGTTCGGCGACTAAAAAGGTACAAGATTTCATGACAAATACATCGTTAGCAGCGTGAGACATTCTCGTAGTCAGATGATATGAGGTGCAATGTCGAAATATGGTACTGCTTCATTACACTTTTTTAAAGTGGAAATGTTAAAATTTTGTGTTGCTTTATTACACTTTTTTTTCTGAAGGGAACTGTAGTGACTGGTCCTCGTTATATGGGAATGTTAAAATTTGGTACTGCTTCATTACACTTTGTTATGTGTAAATGTTAAAATTGTATACTGCTTCATTACTCTTTGTTATGTGGGAATGTTAAAACACAATTTGCTAACTCATACAAGCAGACGTGCTCACTTTTCTTGCGTGATGGAGGCGGGTGCCATAGACCGAGCTTGTGAAGAGAAGCAGTTATTCTGCTTGCCGGGCCGGGTAACTGCCCCAAACCCCGAGAGAATTTCCAGGCTCTTTTAAAGGTTAAGCTTGCAGAAGAAAAACACCCATCAAATTCCCAAGCTTTGATTGGAGCACATTTGGTGCAGTGACATTCCATGTGACTTACTGCTAATCCCGAGTTTACAGTACGCCACATCATATTCTATCTGTAATAAAAAAAAAAGGTGGCCATACCAAGTACTGATAGCAGTGACTTTTTGTTGATAAGAGTGTAAATATTTATCTGCTGTGTCATTTAAAAGAAATAGCTTCAGAATTGGGTTACTTGTTTCTTTACAAGTGTGAAATCTCACTGGTGGTCTTAAACTTTTGCAAATTTTGACTGTATAACAAACATATATATATATGATGCGTAACAAATAGATATACTATATGATGTATAACAAACACATATATGATGTATAACATATACATATATGATGTATAATAAAGATACATATTTATATACATATATATAATGTATAATAAATATATATAACATAAAGTATAATAAACAAAAATAACAAACATATATGATGCACGATAAACATATATATATATATAATGTATAACAAACACATACTGTATATGATGTATACTAAGCACACACACACATATATACATATACATATATATACATACATATATAATGTAAAGAAACTTATAGTTTATGAGGAACAAGCACCGCCATTAGACAGCCTAGGCAAACTTATGAAATGAGCACAAATCTGATCAGAAACACAGCACAACACAACCAACAAGACAGCTAAAAATACAACATGAAATTCATTGTTTGACATTTTAAAAATGTAGTCATTGCTTGAGAAGAAATCCCAAAGAGTTTCCTAAACAGTCAATCTTTGAAACAAGTGAAGCAATTCACATACCATAATCACTTTTTGAAACAAGTGAAGCAATTCATGCTGCACAATCAATCTTTGAAAAAAGTGAAGCAATTCATGTTGCACAATCAATCTTTGAAAAAAGTGAAGCAATTCATGTTGCACAATCAATCTTTGAAAAAAGTGAAGCAATTCATGTTGCACAATCAGTCTTTGAAATAACTGAAGCAGATTCCTAGAGAGCGTAATATTCTCCTCCACAAACATTTATCCTGAGACCTGCACGCACCAAAATGCCCTGGACTCCACCCAGCAACTAACCAGGGTACCAGTGTAAGATAAAAGCGGGCGGGCGTGATACTGACCACATCTCTCTTTCATGTGCCAAAAGTCCTGGAAATATGGGACTAATACCGTATCCCCACTATCCCTTAATAGCATGGAAACAGGAATGTTACCTTCACCTCACCTTTACAAAGCAAACCACTAAACTCTGTCTGAAAGTCTGTTTTCTGCCTCAACACTGTAAAGTAGGTCAGGAGTAAGACAAATCAGGTCCCTGACTTCCTTACTTCTAATTTGTATTATCTTCTATTATAGTGTTGTATGTTTTCATGAAAATGATAAGATTTCCAAGTTTTATTTTTTTCTGTAAAAATTTGTAATGATAGATAATGATATATTTGCTGTTGAGATAATGATAGATTTGCTGTTAATATAATATTAGAATTACTGTTAAGATAATGATAGATTTGTTGTTAAGATAATGATAGATTTGCTGTTAAGATAATGATAGATTTGTTGTTAAGATAATGATAGATTTGCAGTGAAGATAATAATACATTTGCTATGAGAATATTGACAGATTTGCTGTTAAGATAATAATACATTTGCTATGAGAATAATGATAGATTTGCTGTTAAGATAATGATAGATTTGCAGTGAAGACGATAATACATTTGCTATGAGAATAATGATAGATTTGTTGTTAAGATAATAATACATTTGCTATGAGAATAATGATAGGTTTGCTGTGAAGATAATAATACATTTGCTATGAGAATAATGATAGATTTACTGTTAAGATAATGATAGAATTGTTGTTAAGATAATGATAGATTTGCTATTAAGATAATGATAGAATTGCTGTAAGATAACGATATATTTGCTGTTAAGATAATTATAGATTTCCTGTTAATATGATGATAGATTTGCTATTAAGATAATGATAGATTTGCAGTGAAAATAATAATACATTTGCTCGGAGGATAATGATAGATTTGCTGTTAAGATAATAATACATTTGATATGAAGATAGTGATAGATGTGCTGTTAAGATAATAATACATCTGCTATGAAGATAATGATAGATTTGCTGTTAAGATAATAATACATTTGCTATGAAGATAATGATAGATGTGCTGTTAAGATAATAATATGAAGATAATGATGTATGTGAAGTTAGGGAAAGGAGGTCGAGGAGTTTGGAACATAGAGGTTTGGGGGGGGGCTGGGGTTGAACAGAGAGGCTGGGGGTGGGGAGTTTTTCCTTCCTGCGTTTTGAAGAGGATTTCCTGTTTACAGAGCATGTGTGTGTGTGTGTGTGTGTGTGTGTGTGAGGGAACATCACTTTATCCTGCGTGTGTGTGTATGAGCGAACGTCACTTTGTCGTATGTGTGGAATGTTAGAAAGTTCATATTTGTATGTTAGTGGCAATATCAAATTTTACAACACAAGCGATCAAATTTACAACGTACACATATGAGTTCACATTTACAGTTCAAAGGTTCAAACCTGAAGCATACAAGGGAAAACATTGAGTATACAATATATTAGAGTATGCATTATATAACTTAGAGTATATAGTGTAAAAGAGAGTATAAAATGTATAATGTAGAGTATACAGTGTAAAACACACAGTATATAATATATAACGTAGAGTATACAATACATAACTTAGAGTATACAATATATAACATGGAGTGTACAATATATAACGTAGAGTATACAATATATAACTTAGAGTATACAATATATAACATAGAGTGTACAATATATAACGTAGAATATACAGTGTAAAACAGAGTATATGATATATAATGTAGAGTATGCAATACATAAATAACATAGAGTATGCAATGTAAAACACAGAGTATACAATGTAAAACACAGAGTATACAATGTAAAACACAGAGTATACAATGTAAAACACAGAGTATACAATGTAAAACACAGAGTATACAATGTAAAACACAGAGTATACAATGTAAAACACAGAGTATACAATGTAAAACAATACAATGTATAATTTAGAGCAGTGATTTCCAATGAACAAAAGTCCACGGATCCTCGGATGTTTCAAGATCCAAGTACTGGATCCCCAGACTTTGCAAAGTTTCACATCTGCCTTGTAGCTGTGTGCTTTACATGCCACATCTGCCTTGTAGCTGTGTGCCTTACATGCCACATCTGCCTTGCAGCTGTGTGCCTTACATGCCACATCTGCCTTGTAGCTGTGTGCCTTACATGCCACATCTGCCTTGTAGCTGTGTGCTTTACATGCCAAAGATTTTTTCTTTTCTTTTCAGAAAATGTGGGTAACTTTTAGTGAGTAGACATTAAGCTGTACTAGAAAACACAGTACAAACTTGGTCATTTTTCAACACGACAAAAGTGTACTTTTGAAAAAATAGACAGAATTAACATTCTCATTAGCTCTGACAAATGAACAGAATATGAAACTTGTGACAGCTAAACAACTTAGATATGCTGAGAGAAATGAACAGAATATGAAACTTGTGACAGCTAAACAACTTAGATATGCTGAGAGAAATGAACAGAATATGAAACTTGTGACAGCTAAACAACTTAGATATGCTGAGAGAAATGAACAGAATATGAAACTTGTGACAGCTAAACAACTTAGATATGCTGAGAGAAATGAACAGAATATGAAACTTGTGACAGCTAAACAACTTAGATATGCTGAGAGAAATAAACAGAATATGAAACGTGTGACAGCTAAACAACTTAGATATGCTGAGAGAAATAAACAGAATATGAAACTTGTGACAGCTAAACAACTTAGATATGCTGAGAGAAATGAACAGAATATGAAACGTGTGACAGCTAAACAACTTAGATATGCTGAGAGAAATGAACAGAATATGAAACGTGTGACAGCTAAACAACTTAGATATGCTGAGAGAAATAAACAGAATATGAAACTTGTGACAGCTAAACAACTTAGATATGCTGAGAGAAATAAACAGAATATGAAACGTGTGACAGCTAAAAAACTTAGATATGCTTCCATGCTTCTTCTCTTCCGCATCAGGCTCGACTTGGCTTGTTCAACACATCAAACTAGAACAAGTATCTTGGTTTTTATTTCTCCCAGACCCCCACAGTAGGTTCCTCAGACCCCCGTGCCACAGCAGACCCCCACGGTAGGTTCCTCAGACCCCCGTGCCACAGCAGACCCCCACGGTAGATTCCTCAGACCCCCGTAGCTCAGCAGACCCCCACGGTAGATTCCTCAGACCCCCGTAGCTCAGCAGACCCCCACGGTAGATTCCTCAGACCCCCGTAGCTCAGCAGACCCCCACAGTAGGTTCCTCAGACCCTCGTGCCTCAGCAGACCCCCACGGTAGATTCCTCAGACCCCCTTAGCTCAGCAGATGCCCATGGTAATTTCCTCAGACCCCCGTGCCTCAGCAGACCCCCACAGTAGATTCCTCAGACCCCCTTAGCTCAGCAGATGCCCATGGTAATTTCCTCAGACCCTCGTGCCACAGCAGACCACCACGGTAGGTTCCTCAGACCCCCGTGCCACAGCAGACCCCCACGGTAGGTTCCTCAGATCCCCAGGCCTCGGTAGGCAACCACATGTAAACTATTAACTTAGAGTATGCAGTGTAAAACTTAGAGTATGCAGTGTAAAACTTAGAGTATGCAGTATAAAACTTAGAGTATGCAGTGTAAAACTTAGAGTATGCAGTGTAAAACTTAGAGTATGCAGTGTAAAACTTAGAGTATGCAGTGTAAAACTTAGAGTATGCAGTGTAAAACTTAGAGTATGCAGTGTAAAACTTAGAGTATGCAGTGTAAAACTTAGAGTATGCAGTGTAAAACTTAGAGTATGCAGTATAAAACTTAGAGTATGAAACGTAAAACGTAGGTATACAGTGTATAACTTAGAGTATGCAACGTAAAGAGTAGAGTATGCAACGTAAGGCATAGAGTATGCAACGTAAGGCATAGAGTATGCAACGTAAAGAGTAGAGTATGCAACGTAAGGCATAGAGTATGCAACGTAAAACGTAGATGGACTAATATGCGCTCTTATTTGTGTGCTAATAATGTACTAAATGTACTTACTGATGTACTATAAAGATGTACTTAATTATATACTAATAAAGCTTGAATGATGTGCTGGTGAAACTTTAACGATGTGCTAATGAACTTTTAATGGTGTACTAATGAGTTTTAATTAATGATCTATAATTAACCTTTAATGATATACCAATTGATTTTTAGCTATGTACTAAAGATCTACAAAGAATATTTATACAGAATAGAAAATTATAAACTGTTTCAACCTCTATGTATGTTTTCAGATTGTCCCTTTCAGATAGTCCCCATTATACTGCACAAGCTGCTCAAGTTGATATCGGAAGCTCAACATTATCCGCTGCTGCATATCCTGAAATTGATATAAGAAGCTCAACATTATCCGATGTAGCATATCCTGAAGTTGATATCATAAGCTCAACATTATTCGATGCAGCATGTCCTGAACTTGGTATCGGAAGCTCAACATTATCTGCTGCAGCATATCCTGAAGTTGATATCAGAAACTCAACATTATCTTCTGCAACATATCCTGAAGTTGGTATGGGAAGCTCAACATTATCTTCTGCAACATATCCTGAAGTTGGTATGGGAAGCTCAACATTATCTTCTGCAACATATCCTGAAGTTGGTATGGGAAGCTCAACATTATCTTCTGCAACATATCCTGAAGTTGGTATGGGAAGCTCCTTAGCAATGATTTTTGTTCGTTGTATTATGCACAGTGTAATATGTTCATAATGAAAAAATGCTGCAGGTAACACAGGTATTGACTGAGTACATGGGACCCAACTAGAAGATCTTGATTTTGCTGATAACATAACTCTTATCAGTGATAATGTGAACTCCATGCAAGAAAAAACAGATAGCCTGTCTTCACTGGCTAGCAAAATAGGACTTGAAATTAACAAGGACAAAACAAAAATAATGAAAATTCCTCTCGATCAAAATGGAAAAATACACGTAGAAGGGACAGATATTGAAGAAGTCAATCAATCTGCATACCTTGGGAGTTACATAGACCAGGATGGTGACACTAGAAAGGAAGTTAAGATCAGAATTGCAAAAGCAGCATCGATCTTCAAGAATCTTGAGAACATATGGAATTCAAAAGTTATACGCACAAAAACCAAGTTAAGACTATTCAATTCAAATGTAACATCCACCCTCATTTATGCATGTGAAAGCTGGAAAACAACTAAAGAAATAGAAAAGAAATTAGACTCTTTTGAAAACAAATGCCTAAGGAAAATACTCGGCATCAAGTGGAACGAATTCAAGAACAATGCAGCGATAAGACAGATGACTGAACAACAACTGGTCTCCTGGGTGATCAGGAAAAGGAGATGGACATATGTTGGTCACTTGATGAGAAGAAATGATCAGAGAATCCCAAAACAAGCTTTCAAGTGGAACACAACAGGCCAAAGAAAAAGAGGCAGACCGCGTGAAACTCTGAAGAGGACATTATTAAGAGAGGCCAAATTAACAGGCATAAAATCCCTTGATGAGGTTGAAAGACTCGCCGAAAACTAGGAAAATTTGGCGAACTACTTTGCGAGCCCTATGTGACGTTTAACGGGACGAGAAGGATATAATATATAAGAAGACTATGTTCAGTGTGACTGGCTTTGTAGTGTACGTACCACCAGCACAGACAAAGACTGGCTTTGTAGTGTACGTACCACCAGCACAGACAAAGACTGGCTTTGTAGTGTACGTACCACCAGCACAGACAAAGACTGGCTTTGTAGTGTACGTACCACAAGCACAGACAAAGACTGGCTTTGTAGTGTACGTACCACCAGCACAGACAAAGACTGGCTTTGTAGTGTACGTACCACCAGCACAGACAAAGACTGGCTTTGTAGTGTACGTACCACCAGCACAGACAAAGACTGGCTTTGTAGTGTACGTACCACCAGCACAGACAAGACTGGCTTTGTAGTGTACGTACCACCAGCACAGACAAAGACTGGCTTTGTAGTGTACGTACCACCAGCACAGACAAAGACTGGCTTTGTAGTGTACGTACCACCAGCACAGACAAAGACTGGCTTTGTAGTGTACGTACCACCAGCACAGACAAAGACTGGCTTTGTAGTGTACGTACCACCAGCACAGACAAAGACTGGCTTTGTAGTGTACGTACCACCAGCACAGACAAAGACTGGCTTTGTAGTGTACGTACCACCAGCACAGACAAAGACTGGCTTTGTAGTGTACGTACCACCAGCACAGACAAAGACTGGCTTTGTAGTGTACGTACCACCAGCACAGACAAAGACTGGAAGAGAAATGTCCGCAGAACACGATGGCCAGTTCACACGTCCATGAAGTGCCCCTTCCAAAAAGTTGCGGCAGCAGTCACGCCCACACGCAGTGTGTACTGTAATCTGGTCTTGCTGACAGTGTGTACTGTAGTACAGTCTTGCTGGCAGTGTGTACTTTAGTCCGGTCTTGCTGGTAGTGTGTACTGTAATCCGGTCTTGCTGGCAGTGTGTACTGTAATCCAGTCTTGCTGGCAGTGTACTGTAATCCAGTCTTGCTGGCAGTGTGTACTGTAGTCCAGTCTTGCTGGCAGTGTGTACTGTAGTCCGGTCTTGCTGGCAGTGTGTACTGTAGTCCGGTCTTGCTGGCAGTGTGTACTCTAGTCCAGTCTTGCTGGCAGTGTGTACTGTAATCCGGTCTTGCTCACAGTGTGTACTGTAATCCGGTCTTGCTCACAGTGTGTACTGTAATCCGGTCTTGCTCACAGTGTGTACTGTAATCCGGTCTTGCTGACAGTGTGTACTGTAATCCGGTCTTGTTGGAACTAGAAGTTATATCGATTAAAGATTGCAATGATTATTGGGGCGAAGAGGTTTGTCGTGTCTATGTAATGTTGGGCGTTCCGCCGTTGTATTCACAACATGATCTTCCAAGAAATAAGGCCGAGTAGTGCAGGACGAGAACAGAGGCCGCTGATGAAGCTACCAGACATTTTCTGCTGCCAAACAGCGACAAATCTGCCTGTTAACCGCGCCATCAATATGAAACTGTGCATCATCAGAACAAACCAAATTGTCCGCTTCAGGAAGATATTTAGCACGGCTCTATAGCTTTCAATTCTGTGTCGTTTATGTTGATTGTTAGCAACTGTACAGCCTTGTCGTTTATGTTGATTGTTAGCAACTGTACAGCCTTTCTTGTTGTTTATGTTGATTTGTTAGCAACTGTAAAGCCTTGTTTATGTTGATTGTTAGCAACTGTAAAGTCTTGTTATTTATGTTGATTTGTTAGCAACTGTAAAGCCTTGTTTATGTTGATTGTTAGCAACTGTACAGCCTTGTTTATGTTGATTGTTAGCAACTGTACAGCCTTGTTTATGTTGATTTGTTAGCAACTGTACAGCCTTGTTTATGTTGATTTGTTAGCAACTGTACAGCCTTGTTTATGTTGATTTGTTAGCAACTGTAAAGCCTTGTTGTTTATGTTGATTTGTTAGCAGCTGTAAAGCCTTGTTGTTTATGCTGATTTGTTAGCTTCTTCTTCTTCTTCTTCGTTCGCTTCTACCACCAAGACCGCCCTGTGATCATACTGAATTTACGCCTGTGGTCCTCGTTAAGTCCCGTGGTCCCCCATGTTCTCCCCGAAAGGACCACACGAGATCCCCAAGAGGACCACAAGAGGTTTAGAGTATCGCAGGGCTTGAGCCTGTATTCTTGGTGGGTCTCAGAATCGGGATTGCGTGACACTGTGGTTTTCGTTGCACCAGTTTAGTCTAGAGTTGGACTTTCTCACCAGAAAACCTCGACGTGTTTTGGATACGCATAGATCCCCGCCGGGTGAGAGGTTGTTGCCTATCTAGACTGCACTGGTCGAGTGTCTCCGACTTAGCATTTTGTGGTCGTGGCCGTCTACCCTTCCTAGTTGTTACCAGGATGGAGCTTTGTCCAGGAGGACGAATCCTCGCCACTAGTGACTTCCACCCCTGGGTCGAGCCGGTTTAGGCATATTATCCCAGTATGGGCGTGTTTGGGACGTGACCGACCTCTAGAGCAGAGGTACCGTGACATGCGTAGCCTTCAAGTTTCTCCCCTGGTGCGAGCCGGTTTAGGCATATTTCACCAGTATGGGTGTATATCGGGCGTGACCGACCTCTAGAGTGGAGGTGGCGTAACATGCCTAGCCATCAAGTTTCACTCCTGGTGTATGCCGGTTTAGGCATGTTTCACCAGTGTGGGTGTATTTCGGACATGGCCGGCCTCTAGAGCAGAGGTATGTGTAGCTCTCGCAGTGATACTACTGGACATACCGATTAAACGTCTCTTTAACCTTTCCTTCACCTTTTCACATCGGCGCCGCACATCAACCCTTACTTCTTTTCCGCAGTTTCTTCCTTGACCGGGAGAAGCTTCACTCCACGCGCGGCATTCGAAGAATCCCAGCTATACAAGCAAGCGTCAAGGTTAACGACCTAGCTATACAAGCAAGCGTCAGGGTTAGTGACCCAGCTATACAAGCAAGCGTCAAGGTTAGTGACCTAGCTATACAAGCAAGCGTCAGGGTTAGTGACCTAGCTATACAAGCAAGCGTCAGGGTTAGTGACCCAGCTATACAAGCAAGCGTCAAGGTTAGTGACCCAGCTATACAAGCAAGCGTCAGGGTTAGTGACCCAGCTATACAAGCAAGCGTCAAGATTAGCGACCCGTAGCTGACCCTAGCCTTGGTAACGGAGCAAGGATCACCATTGTCCCTATGGTGGTGGAGCACCTAAAGAAACACTGCACGCCCACACTAGCTCCACTCAGGGATTGAACAAATATTCGCCACAAACCGCTCCCAGTCCTACACTATGGTGTGCCTGAACATTCTCACAGCACCGGCTCTCAGTTCTAGCCAGACAAGGAAGAAAATTCTCCGCCCTCCCCCCACCGCATACATGACAACAACCAGAGCCAGTGCAACACTCACCCCCCCCTCTCTCTCTCCAGCTTGTCACATTAATTAGGCATTCTAGTTTTATCCACTACCCCTCCCCTCTCCTGTTTGTCACATTAATTAGGCATTCTGGTTTTATCCACTAGATAGACATGATAGACACACTACTGCTTCATACAATAGATAATATAGACATCACAGGCCCAAACAACAGATAAGAGACATGTAACGGCTTCATATAAGAGATATTGAACAGATCACAGCCTCAAACAAAGGGTACTAAAACGTTACATCCTCAAGCAAGAGACAATAGACACATCACAGCCTCAAACAAGGGATAATAGGCACATCACAGCCTGAAACAAAAAATAATAGAAGCATTACAGCCTCAAACAAGAGATTATAGACACATCACAGCCTCAAACAAAGAGTACTAAAGTATCACAGCCTCAAACAAGAGAAATTAGACGCATAATAGGCTCAAACAGGAGAAAATAGATAAATCACAGCCTGACACAAGAGAAAATAGACATATCACAGCTTCAAACAAGAGACATTACAAACATTAGACTCATAGAAGAGAAAACAGACACTTCACAGCTTCACACAAGAAAAATTAGACACATTACAGTTTCAAACAAGATATGATGACCACATCAGAGCCTCAAACAAGAGATAATAGACACATCACAGCCTCAAACAAAGGGTATTAAAACGTTACAGCCTCAAACAAGAGGTACTAGCCAGATCACCGCTTTAAACAACAGATAATAGACACATCACAGCTTCAAACAAGAAATAATAGACATATCGCAGCCTCAAACAAAACATAATAGTCACATTACAGCTTTAAAAAAGAGGTAACAGACACATCACATCTTCAAATAAGAGACAATAGACACATCACAACTTCAAACAAGAGACAATAGACACATCGCAGCTTCAAACAGGAGACAATAGACACATCACAGCTTCAAACAAGAGATAATTAGACACATCACAACCTCAATCAAGATATAATAGACATATAACAGCTTCACACAAGAGACAATAGGCTCATCATAGCCCCAAACAAGAAATAATAGACACATAACAGCTTCATACAAGAGGTATTGAACAGATCACAGTCTCAAACAGTGGGTACTGAAATGTAACAGACTCAGACAAGAGATAATAGACATATCAGCCTCAAACAAGAGACAATAGACACATAACAGCTTCAAACTAGAGTCCATAAAAACATCACAGGCTGAAACGAGATAATAGATGCATCACAACCTGAAACACGAGATAATATAACCTGACAGCCTCAAACAAAGAGTACCAAAATGCCAGAGCCTCCAACAAGAGATAATAAACACATCACAGCCTCAAACAAGAGATAACAGACACATAACAACTTCAAACAGGAGATATTAGATACATTACAGCTTCATACAATAGATAATAGACACATCACAGCCCTAAAGAAGAGATAATAGACGCATAACTTCATATAAGATATATTAAACAGATCATAGCCTCAAACAAAGATTACTAAAATGTTACAGCCTCAAACAAGAGCTAATAGATACACCACAGCCTCAAACAAAGGGTACTAAAATGTCACAGCCTCAAACAAGAGATAATAGCCACATCAGAGCCTCAAACAAGAAATAATAGACACATAACAGCTTCATACAAGAGGTATTGAACAGATCACAGTCTCAAACAGTGGGTACTGAAATGTAACAGACTCAGACAAGAGATAATAGACATATCAGCCTCAAACAAGAGACAATAGACACATAACAGCTTCAAACTAGAGTCCATAGAAACATCACAGGCTGAAACGAGATAATAGATGCATCACAACCTGAAACACGAGATAATATAACCTGACAGCCTCAAACAAAGAGTACCAAAATGCCAGAGCCTCCAACAAGAGATAATAAACACATCACAGCCTCAAACAAGAGATAACAGACACATAACAACTTCAAACAGGAGATATTAGATACATTACAGCTTCATACAATAGATAATAGACACATCACAGCCCTAAAGAAGAGATAATAGACGCATAACTTCATATAAGATATATTAAACAGATCATAGCCTCAAACAAAGATTACTAAAATGTTACAGCCTCAAACAAGAGCTAATAGATACACCACAGCCTCAAACAAAGGGTACTAAAATGTCACAGCCTCAAACAAGAGATAATAGCCACATCAGAGCCTCAAACAAAAATAATAGACACATCACAGCCTCAAGCAAGAGATAATAGACATATCACAGAATTCAACAAAGGGTACTAAAATATCACAGCATCAAACTAAGGGTACTAAAATGTCACAGCCTCAAATAAGAGATATTAGACACATCACAGCCTCAACAAGAAATATTAGACACAACAAAACCTCAAACAAGAGATATTAGACACATCACAGCCTCAACAAGAAATATTAGACACTTCAAAACCTCAAACAAGAGATATTAGACACATCACAGCCTCAACAAGAAATATTAGACACTTCAAAACCTCAAACAAGAGATATTAGACACATCACAGCTTCACCAAGAGATATTAAACACATCACAACCTCAAACAAGAGATACAAGATACATGACAGCCTCAAACAAACGGTACTAAAATGTCACAGACACAACAAAATGTACTAGACATGTTACAGCCTAAAAAAAAAGGTACTAGACACATCGAAAACTAGGTCAGGCTGTACAAGACACATCACAAACCACATCAAACAGTACTAGTCCCATCACAAATTACATCAAGCAGTACAAGACACATCACAAACTACATCAAGCAGTACTAATCACATCACAAACTACATCAAGCAGTACTAGTCACATAACAAACTAGATCAAGCAATACTATACCATTACAAACTAGATCAAGCAGTACTAGACGTATTACAAACTAGATCAAGCAGTACTAGACGTATTACAAACTAGATCAAGCAGTACTAGACCATTACAAACTAGATCAAGCAGTACTAGTCACATCACAAACTAGATCAAGCAGTGCTAGTCACATTACAAACTAGATCAAGCAGTACTAGACGCATTACAAACTAGATCAAGCAGTACTAGTCACATCACAAACTAGATCAAGCAGTGCTAGTCACATTACAAACTAGATCAAGCAGTACTAGATGCATTACAAACTAGATCAAGCAGTACTAGACGCATTACAAACTAGATCAAGCAGTACTAGACGCATTACAAACTAGATCAAGCAGTACTAGACGCATTACAAACTAGATCAAGCAGTACTAGACGCATTACAAACTAGATCAAGCAGTACTAGACGCATTACAAACTAGATCAAGCAGTACTAGACGCATTACAACTAGATCAAGCAGTACTAGACGCATTACAAACTAGATCAAGCAGTACTAGACGCATTAAAAACTAAATCAAGCATTACTAGACGCATTAAAAATTAAATCAAGCAGTACAAGACGTATTACAAACTAGATCAAGCAGTACTAGAAGCATTACAAACTAGATCAAGCAGTACTAGACGCATTACAAACTAGATCAAGCAGTACTAGACGCATTACAAACTAGATCAAGCAGTACTAGACGCATTACAAACTAGATCAAGCAGTACTAGACGCATTACAAATTAGATCAAGCAGTACTAGACGCATTACAAACTAGATCAAGCAGTACTAGACGCATTACAAACTAGATCAAGCAGTACTAGTCACATCACAAACTACATCAAGCAGTACTTGACACGTCACCGACTAGATCAAGCAGTACTAGACATATCACAGACTAGATCAAGCAGTACTAGGCACATCACAGACTAGATCAAGCAGTACTAGACACATCACAGACTAGATCAATCAGAGTGGTGAAGCAATACTTGTCACGTGACACTAGTCAAGAGATAAATATTTGTGAAAATGTTGATTTGCCAAGAAGAGAAACGCACGAGAAGCTGTGAGATAGAAGGGTTATACTGAACAATATGTCAAAGAGAAGGGTTATAATGAAGAATATGTCAAAGAGAAGGGTTATATTGAACAATATGTCAAAGAGAAGGGTTATACTGAAGAATATGTCAAAGAGAAGGGTTATACTGAAGAATATGTCAAAGAGAAGGGTTATACTGAACAATATGTCAAAGAGAAGGGTTATACTGAACAACATGTCAAAGAGAATGGTTATACTGAAGAATATGTCAAAGAGAAGGGTTATACTAAACAATATGTCAAATAGAAGGGTTATACTGAAGAATATAGGGTTATACTGAACAATATGTCAAAGAGAAGGGTTATACTGAAGAATATGTCAAAGAGAATGGTTATACTGAATAATATGTCAAATAGAATGGTTATACTGGACAACATGTCAAAGAGAAATGTTATACAGAACAATATGTCAAATAGAAGTGTTATACTGAACAATATGTCAAAGAGAAGTGTTATACTGAAGAATATGTCAAAGAGAATGGTTATATTGAACAATATGTCAAAGAGAAGGGTTATACTGGACAATATGTCAAAGAGAAGGGTTATACTGGACAATATGTCAAAGAGAAGAGTTATACTAGACAATATGTCAAAGAGAAGGGTTATACTGGAGAATATGTCAGATAAAATGGTTATACTGGACAATATATCAGATAGAATGGTTATACTGGACAATATATCAGATAGAATGGTTATACTGGACAATATATCAGATAGGAGGATTATCTTTATCTTGTCTTATATCTATCAGATATAATCTGATATCTATCAGATAGGAAGATTATACTGAACAATATGTCAAATAGAAAGGTTATACTGGACAATATATCAGATAGGAGGGTTATACTGGACAATATATCAGATAGAAGGATTATACTGGACAGTGTCTCAAAGAGAAGGGTTATACTGGACAATATGTCAAATAGAAGGATTATACTGAACAATATGTCAAAAAGAAGGGTTATACTAAACAATATGTCAAAGAGAAGGGTTATACTGAAGAATATAGGGTTATACTGAACAATATGTCAAAGAGAAGGGTTATACTGAAGAATATGTCAAAAAGAATGGTTATACTGGACAACATGTCAAAGAGAAATGTTATACAGAACAATATGTCAAAGAGAAGGGTTATACTGGACAATATGTCAAAGAGAAGGGTTATACTGGACAATATGTTAGATAAAATGGTTATACTGGACAATATATCAGATAGAATGGTTATACTGGACAATATATCAGATAGGAGGATTATTTTTATCTTATCTTATATCTATCAGATATAATCTGATATCTATCAGATAGGAAGATTATACTGAACAATATGTCAAATAGAAAGGTTATACTGGACAATATATCAGATAGGAGGGTTATACTGGACAATATATCAGATAGAAGGATTATACTGGACAATGTCTCAAAGAGAAGGGTTATACTGGACAATATGTCAAATAGAAGGATTATACTGAACAATATGTCAAAGAGAAGGGTTATACTAAACAATATGTCAAACAGAAGGATTATACTGAACAATATGTCAAAGAGAAGGGTTATACTGGACAATATGTCAAAGAGAAGGGTTATACTGGACAATATATCAGATAGAATGGTTGTACTGGACAATATCAGATAGAATGGTCATACTGGACAATATATCAGATAGAAGGATTATACTGGACAATATATCAGATAGAATGGTTATACTGGACAATATATCAGATAGAATGGTTATACTGGACAATATATCAGATAGAATGGTTATACTGGACAATATGTCAGAAAGAAGGATTATTTTTATCTTATCTTATATCTATCAGATATAATCTGATATCTATCAGATAGGAAGATTATACTGAACAATATGTCAAATAGAAAGGTTATACTGGACAATATATCAGATAGGAGGGTTATACTGGACAATATATCAGATAGAAGGATTATACTGGACAATGTCTCAAAGAGAAGGGTTATACTGGACAATATGTCAAATAGAAGGATTATACTGAACAATATGTCAAAGAGAAGGGTTATACTAAACAATATGTCAAACAGAAGGATTATACTGAACAATATGTCAAAGAGAAGGGTTATACTGGACAATATGTCAAAGAGAAGGGTTATACTGGACAATATATCAGATAGAATGGTTGTACTGGACAATATATCAAATAGAATGGTCATACTGGACAATATATCAGATAGAAGGATTATACTGGACAATATATCAGATAGAATGGTTATACTGGACAATATATCAGATAGAATGGTTATACTGGACAATATATCAGATAGAATGGTTATACTGGACAATATGTCAGAAAGAATGGTCATACTGGACAATATATCAGATAGAAGGATTATACTGGACAATATATCAGATAGAATGGTTATACTGGACAATATATCAGATAGAATGGTCATACTGGACAATATATCAGATAGAAGGATTATGCTGGACAATGTATCAAATTAATGAGGCAAATAATCGTATCATTTTCTGTGCTTTTGTAGCTTTTATTTTGCCGGACTGTGTATTTGAGCTGTAGCATGATACAATCGTTTGTTCGCTGACTCACTCTTCACAGAGTCACTGACTCACTCATCTTACCTGGCCAATGTTTACGTATTACACTGAACAGAGTCAATGTTTAAAAAACTGTCTTCTTCCTAAACCCAGGATTGATCTGTACAAGAAAAGCCTTGCATACTCTGCAGTACAGCTCTGGAACACCCTCCCCTAGCATTTAAAATCCATTGGTAATACTTCATAGTAATAACATGTTGTTGGCAGAAATGCAGATGAAGCCATCGACAGCAATTATAGAGGAAAGTCGCTGGCGATGGTTGGGACATGTGCTCCGAATGACTGACAACTCACTACCAAAAATAGCACTAAGATGGACACCACAGGGGAAAAGAAGTAAGGAACAAAAGAGACACGGAGAAGAACAACAGAAAGGATGTTGAGCAATAAAAGGCTCACCTGGGAAATAGCGGAAAAAAAGGCAAAGGCCAGGCATTTGTAGAAAACCCTTGCAGAAGCCCCATGTGACCTGGGCACTTAAGAGGCAGAGAGAGAGAGGAGAGAGAGAGAGAGAGAGAGAGAGAGAGAGAGAGTAACACTTCATCCTTTAACTGAAACCTTTTTCATTATTTACTTCTTACATCTTCCATCCTTTCCGTGCCGTTATAAACATCGTATACGGCTGACATGGCAGCTTGCCAAGTTGTCACATGTTGGGCGAGCTTGTTGCTCCCTAAAGAGATGTCATATGCCTCCATGGAACAACCAGCACTCTCTCGACCCGTGACTCACCAGCCATCAAGTGCTAAAAGAACATTGTTTGAAAAGTAACTTGTTGATCTTGTTAGAAATTATTTTAATGATTGTTAAAGAATATATGCTACAAGAACTGTACTAAAAATGTATTTTTGTTTACGTATGTGCCTCTCTGTGTGTGTGCGCCTGTATGCGTGAATGTGTATGCGAGAGTTATTTTGTTAGGTTAATTACTTCTTCTCTTATACTCTGAATGTAATAGTTTAATCTTACACTCTTTTTGTACGTTTTTTTTCCCTATTGTCTTCTCTTCTTCTTCTTCTCCTTCGTTCGCATTGTCTGTCTATATCTGCAGTCCTGTCTCTTGGATAAATTTCACTGTTTTTTGTAATTCATGTATGGAACCATAGAGCTTATCTTCTTTAGTGGTTTCACTGGGCCAGTAATTATTTCTCAGTGTCTCGTAGTTGATGCAGTTCTGGAGGATATGTTCCACAGTTTGGGCCACCTGGGCACATGTACATAGATTAGTAGTACCAACCTTAAACTTTGTATACATATGACTTCAGAGTCGGCTGTGTCCTGTTTGGAAACGGAAAATGGTGACTTGTTCCTTTCTGTTTAGCATGTGATAGTCATCATGTGGTGGTGTTTGTGGCTTCCTGTAGGTTTTTATCATGCTTTTCTTCTGATTATAGGTGATTGGTTTGTCTGGTTGCTCCATTTCAGTGCCCTCTTTGGCCAGATGGTCAGCTTTCTCATTGCCTGGTATACCACAGTGGGAGGGAATCCGTTGCAAATTGACTCCATGTTGTAAGCCAATTTTTGACAAGGCATCCTTAAGGTCTGGTAGTTTGTTGCACTGAAGAGCTTCCAATACTGATCTTGCATCTGTGAGAATTACTACGGGGCACGTATCAATTCTGGAGTCTGATAGTTTTTCAACTGCAGCAATAATTGCCCTAACTTCTGCATCAAAGTTGTTGCAGTATTTTCCAGTAGGTATGGAAATCTTGTCAGTGGTGTTGTTTGGATATTCAATATGTGCTACCTAATGTAATTTGCATACTTGTATTAAATAGAGTGTGTGGGAAGTATGAAAGATGGAGCGATGAAGGGCAGAATGTAAGACGGGCCTGCATGCTCAATTCTTTACCTCTAACAAAAATGAAGATCATTCATTAATTCATACCTCGGTCACTTATTGTCACTCATGATGATGATGATGATGATGATGAAGTGCCGTCATGCGGGAATATGGCAGAGTAAGTCAAGAGAGCTACCGACAAATAAAATTAAGGACATGACTAACATTACTCGCTTAAACTGAACGTAGTTTCTTTATCTCTTGTTGAGTACAATCCCGAGCAATCATTCGTCTGTCACTTCAAACACAAGCCCCGCTTTCTCCGCCCCCTATTAACGCTGGTTAGACTAGCAAACTTCACTTCCTGGTTACAGGCCTAGTGCCCGCCCACTTCCTGAAGTGTAGCCTCCGCTATTAGTCAAATCCGCGGCCGCCTTCTTGTTAGAGCGTAGTTTCTCATTTCGGTACTGGAGGTTTAAACAGCGTAGCCAGCCACTTCCCCCCCGGGTTATCTGACCCAGCCCTTTCCATGACGTCAATCAGAGGGCCGTTCACGCACTAAGCTGAGCAGAGGGAGGGAGGTTGTCTCGTTGATGCAGTGTTTAGCTTGAAGCACAGCTGAACAACAAGTGTGTACACATGGCCAGATTGAAGTGGGCGTCGCTATCTAACATATCTGACTAGCTGTGATGAGCTGGGATGAGCGCTCACAAGGAAGACCGAATCTAAGGACACTCTCTTGCATTTTAAAGCGCGGACTAGGCATAACTCTTCATAGCATTGAGGCGGGATGTGTACGTGAGTGTGTTGTTAAGTGTAGTCGAGTACTTGTGTATACACTTTTACAAAGGACCCTGAGAGCGCATACTTCAGGTTACAGGTGCCCAGCTTCAGCAACCTCTTAGGGCATCTTCATGTTAAATTTACGGGTGAATAGGGGATGTAGTGGCTAGGTCATAGATAACTGGAGGGTATTCTTGGACAACTTAGGTTTGTCACTCATGTTTATATCTAATTCCTGTGGGACTCGTAGCAGCCATTCTTATCAATGCAGGTACTTGTGTGCTGTCATCAAAACACATGATTAACTTCTCAGCTCTTTCTCAAGTCAGCCATGAGAGAGCTTTCTCTCCTAGAACATTTTGTGTCAGCCATGACTGATGATATCATCAGCACGGATATGCATCAATCCTGCAATCTCATTAACAGACAACACCAACTTTTGCTTCGTTCCTTCCTTCCTTCGTTCCTTCCTTCCTTTCTTCCTGCAAAAGTTTAGCTCTGGCTTTCATTTGTTTACTTGTCCTTTCCTTTCCTTTCTCAAAACTGTTTGTGTCACAACATACTAATAACTTCTCTTTTTGTCACAACATTATAATCAGGTCTGATTTATTATAACAACATGTGATTTATTATAACAACATGTGATTTATTATAACAACATGTGATTTATTATAACAACATGTGATTTATTATAACACCATGTGATTTATTATTGCAAGAACGTCTTATTATGTCTTGCAGAGCTGTTACCAGAACACTTCAGCTGTGTTTATTGTATTATTATATTTTGTAACGATAAAATGATCAGGTAATTTTTAACTTTTGTAACATTCAATTGTGTGCTATGTGGTGGTGAGAGCAATGATTGCATGTTGCACATTGTTATGTTTCTGTACTTGTTGCGCTAATGTCAGCCTACTCTATCAGATTCTAACTTCTCTGTGGATAGATCTGGGTTAGGTTAGTGACATCTTCTCTTCAGTCATCTCAGCTTTCTTCTCTTCAATCATCTCAGCTATCTTCTCTTCAATCATCTCAGCTATCTTCATAGTGGCCGATCTTTACCGTCAGTTAACTGACTCCACCCAGTTTCCTTGCCAAGCTCATTGTCTGTGTTCTCTCCGTGCTCTCGCAGTCAGGTCAGGAGTGAGAAACGGCAGATAGGAGGAGGGGGAGCGGAAGAAGAAGACAAGTAGAGAAACAGGAAAGTCACAACAAGAAACACATTGAAATAAACAGAAAGAAGTTTTTAAAAAAGGCAAAAAAACAAAAACAAAAAACTGCAACAGAACTTTTCACGGGAAGATATCAGGGACAGAAAACAGCTTGCTCTAGCGTATTATCAAGACAACAGAACTTTTCACTGGAAGATATCAGTGACAGAAAACAGCTTGCTCTAGTGTATTATCAAGACAACAGAACTTTTCACGGGAAGATATCAGTGACAGAAAACAGCTTGCTCTAGTGTATTATCAAGACAACAGAACTTTTCACGGGAAGATATCAGTGACAGAAAACAGCTTGCTCTAGCGTATTATCAAGACAACAGAACTTTTCACGGGAAGATATCAGTGACAGAAAACAGCTTGCTCTAGTGTATTATCAAGACAACAGAACTTTTCACTGGAAGATATCAGTGACAGAAAACAGCTTGCTCTAGTGTATTATCAAGACAACAGAACTTTTCACTGGAAGATATCAGTGACAGAAAACAGCTTGCTCTAGTGTATTATCAAGACAACAGAACTTTTCACAGGAAGATATCACCGACAGAAAACAGCTTGCTCTAGTGTATTATCAAGACAACAGAACTTTTCACGGGAAGATATCAGGGACAGAAAACAGCTTGCTCTAGCGTATTATCAAGACAACAGAACTTTTCACGGGAAGATATCAGGGACAGAAAACAGCTTGCTCTAGTGTATTATCAAGACAACAGAACTTTTCACGGGAAGATATCAGGGACAGAAAACAGCTTGCTCTAGAGGGTCACGAAGACACAGAAGAGATGGAGATACAAGTCTACACCCTGATACATTCCCCTCCTCTGTCCAGCAATATGGCCTAGTTTGGGTTTATTGTTGTCATTAATGATCTTGTAATTTTATATTTTGTTGTTGTTGCTGTAAGTGATCATTTCGTTTTAGGAAAAATATTGTTTCCTTACCCTTTGTTAGTATGTTCCTGGGTTAGCGGTTATGCTGGCTTATAGTTTCGTGTACGCTTGCGTTGTATGCGGTGGAAACTTTTGTTGCTGGTAGTTGAAGCTGGTGTTTTTGGTTGTAGTTGAAGCTGGTGTTTTTGGTTGTAGTTGAAGCTGGTGTTTATGGTTGTAGTTGAAGCTGGTGTTTATGGTTGTAGTTGAAGCTGGTGTTTATGGTTGTAGTTGAGGCTGGTGTTTATGGTTGTAGTTGAAGCTGGTGTTTATGGTTGTAGTTGAGGCTGGTGTTTATGGTTGTAGTTGAGGCTGGTGTTTTTGGTTGTAGTTGAGGCTGGTGTTTATGGTTGTAGTTGAAGCTGGTGTTTATGGTTGTAGTTGAAGCTGGTGTTTATGGTTGTAGTTGAAGCTGGTGTTTATGGTTGTAGTTGAAGCTGGTGTTTATGGTTGTAGTTGAAGCTGGTGTTTATGGTTGTAGTTGAAGCTGGTGTTTATGGTTGTAGTTGAAGCTGGTGTTTATGGTTGTAGTTGAAGCTGGTGTTTATGGTTGTAGTTGAAGCTGGTGTTTTTGCTTGTAGTATAAACGCAGGTTTCGTACTGTTGTTTAAGCTCAGACTTTTTACTCTGAGGTTTTTAACTGCAGCTAAAGTTGTTGTTGTTACATGTTGTGCTGCCGCTGTTGTAGTAGTATTTCTAATGGATGATAATTAGCTCTTATTTTCAAATGAACAAAAATCGCACCTGGCCTGTTAACTTCAGCTCAGCAGTCAAGTGTAGGCATTTGTCTGGTTCTACATTCCCTGGTTCTACATCTCCTAGTTCTACATTCCCTGGTTCTACATTCCCTGGTTCTACATTCCCTGGTTCTACATACCCTGGTTCAACATTCCCTGGTTCTACATCTCCTGGTTCTATATCCCCTGGTTCTACATCCCCTGGGCCGCGGGAAGAAACAAAAGATGTATTGACATTTAAAAGAAAATGTTTGATCCGCAGATTTCTTCTGTCCACGTGAGGAAAATGGAGTAGGCGGGGCTCTGCTTTTGTTTCTTACATAAGACTGTAAAAAATCTGCATAACTTATGTTAGCACAGCTAGCAGGTGTGTCAACAGCTTCAGCCGCGCCGGTCAAACATGACCACGCGTAGGCGTCTACCTTGACAAAAACAAATCAGTTCATGAGGCAGAGAGAGAAAATTAGAAACAAAAAAAGACGATTTCAAAGACGACAATGAAGACGACAAATAAATGACTAGAACTATGTGTACAGTGATGACAGTGCACTCTCAGGTAGATTCTATCTTCTCCTCGTCACTTTCTTCTAATGCTTAAGAAAGAATCTGTGGCTGGCACTAGTCAATGAATTCACTATTTAAGAAATAATCTGTGGCTGTCACTAGTCAATGAATTCACTATTTAAGAAAGAAACTGTGGCTGGCACTAGTCAATGAATTCACTATTTAAGAAAGAAGCTGTGGCTGGCACTAGTCAATGAATTCACTATTTAAGAAAGAATCTGTGGCTGGCACTAGTCAATGAATTCACTGGTTGCTGTTTATTTTCTTGTATTCTTCGCTCCTTGTTTCCATGTTTCAAGTTAACCCTTGAGTCGCCGAGTGGAAATGAGAAATCTCAGCTTCCCTGCGCACCGCCCGTAGCTTGCGCTGATAAAAACCATATTGCTCCCTGGGTATTTGTTCCACCAGAAATTGCTCCATTATAACGGATAAGCTTTAAGAGACAAGTGGAGCTTGTGTTCTGTACACACTGGCACAGAGAAAAAGAAGAAAATTGCTAGGAGAAGATTAGAAAGTGCAGGTAAACACAACCACAGCTGGAGCAAAACCACCATTTTTTGTTTAAATATGCCGCGCTTGCGAGTCCCGGAATTAATGGTAACATTTTCAGTGGGTGTATATGTGAAATAGACAAACAGATAGACAGATGGACAGACAAACAGAAAGACAGATAGACAGACAGAGATAGATAGATAGACAGTCAGACAGAAGTCAGAAGTAGATAGATAGATAGATAGATAGATAGATAGATAGATAGATAGATAGATAGATAGATAGATAGATAGATAGATAGATAGATAGATAGATAGATAGATAGATAGATAAAAAATGAGCTTGAAGCCTGTTTAACATTCTGTCTTTCATCTCTTTCATTCAAACGCAGAATGCAAAAGAACAAATCGTGGAGAATTGGAAACTCTCGCCTATCTTACATTCTCCCTTCATCACGCCATCTTTCATTCTTCCCACACATTCAATTTAGTATAAGTTTACAAATTTCGTTTAAAAAAAAACTCTAAGAATGCAAAATGAAACTATTACATTTACAGAGAGAGAGAGAGAGAGAGAGAGAGAGAGAGAGGGAGAGAGAGAGAGAGAGAGGGGGGGCTGTGTATATTGTTTTCAAAAGACAGGATCTGTGAGGGCGATAAGAAAGACATGCGATCTTGACATAATATGTTGTTTCTGGGAGAAGATAACAGAGTTTAATCTTGACATAATATGTTGTTTCTGGGAGAAGATGACAGAGTTTAATCTTGACATAATATGTTGTTTCTGGGAGAAGATGACAGAGTTTAATCTTGACATAATATGTTGTTTCTGGGAGAAGATGACAGAGTTTAATCTTGATAGACTATGTTGTTACAAGGACATGCTCAAAACCTCACCCAAAGCCTTCGGGATAGACATAAACTCTTGGGAGGCCATAGCACAAGTCCGCACATCATGGAGGGCTGTAACCACACTGGGTGCTCCGAGACCAGAGCGCACAAGAATTGAAAGTGCCCAGCACAAACGCGCAGTGCTAAAAGCCAAGGCAGCACAAGCACCCACAACTGAATCTGGACATGTATGTTCCGTGTGTGGCAAAACTTTTAGAGCTCGTATAGGGCTAGCTGGTCACGCACGGACACACATCTCTCCTTACTTTGACTAAGATGAATCTGTGGTCATCATCGAAGACGATGGACGAACAACAAATAACAAACACTATACCGGATCTGCTGTGTGCACCACTTGTTGCGTAGCATTGCTATATTCCGTACCAATCAGCGTGTTATACAAGCAGATTGAATTTTTTAGTGTGTACCACAGCTGTACTATATACCTGAATAGCGTGTTATACAAGTAGAGTGCATATCTTGGTGTGTAGAGTAGTTGTGCTCTTTACTTGGTCTGGGTGCATCTCTTGGTGTGTAGAGTAGTTGTGCTCTTTACTTGGTCTGGGTGCATCTCTTGGTGTGTAGAGTAGTTGTGCTCTTTACTTGGTCTGGGTGCATCTCTTGGTGTGTGATTTATAAACATTTCTGCAAGACAAGACTTTGGGCATAAGTCGCCAAACACTAAATAGACAAGAATATGAACATAAGTCGCCAAACACTAAATAGACAAGAATATGAACATAAGTCGCCAAACACTAAATAGACAAGAATATGAACATAGGTCGCCAAACACTAAATAGATAAGAATATGAACATAAGTCGCCAAACACTAAATAGACAAGAATATGAACATAAGTCGCCAAACACGAAATAAATATTAGATAAGGATCTGAACATAGTTAAAAAAACACTAAATAAATATTAGATAAGAATATGAACATAAGTTAAACAAACACCACATCAGACCATAAACTTAAAAAATCACACACACTAAACAAAGACCACATTAGAAGATAAACTTATAAAATCTCACACACTAAACAAAGACCACATCAGACCATAAACTTATAAAATCTCACACACTAAACAAAAATCACATCAGACCATAAACTTATAAAATCTCACACACTAAACAAAGATCACATCAGACCATAAACTTATAAAATCTCACACACTAAACAAAGATCACATCAGACCATAAACTTATAAAATCTCACACACTAAACAAAGATCACATCAGACCATAAACTTATAAAATCTCACACACTAAACAAAGATCACATCAGACCATAAACTTATAAAATCTCACACACTAAACAAAGATCACATCAGACCATAAACTTATAAAATCTCACACACTAAACAAAGATCACATCAGACCATAAACTTATAAAATCTCACACACTAAACAAAGACCACATCAGACCATAAACTTATAAAATCTCACACACTAAACAAAGACCACATCAGACCATAAACTTATAAAATCTCACACACTAAACAAAGATCACATCAGACCATAAACTTATAAAATCTCACACACTAAACAAAGATCACATCAGACCATAAACTTATAAAATCTCACACACTAAACAAAGATCACATCAGACCATAAACTTATAAAATCTCACACACTAACGTTTCTGCTGTTTTTTGACTGATATGTGGGTGTGTTTGTGCGCGCGCGCGTGTGTGTATATGTGTGTGTGTGTGTGTGTGCGTGTGTGTGTGTGTGTGTCGTAGCTGCCACCAAGAAACGTCTTACATGGGTAGCGGTGCTAGGGTTATCTCTACACAACCGAGGCCATGATCTTCACGTGGTAAGATACATATGGTGCGTACACGCTTTATGGACAGAAATACAAGCGAATATGTCAGTACATGGACACATTACTGGCAGTTTTAAATGTTTAACATACTACGGTCAATCTTAAATGTTAATATACTACGGTCAGTCTTAAATGTTTAATATGCTACGGTCAGTCTTAAATGTTTAACATACTCTCTCTCTCTCTCTGAACCTTAAGTGCCCAGGGCACATGGGGCTTCCGCAAGGGTTTAACATACTACGGTCAATCTTAAATGTTTAACATGCTACGGTCAATCTTAAATGTTTAACATGCTACGGTCAGTCTTAAATGTTTAACATACTACGGTCAATCTTAAATGTTTAACAGAGTGTTGCAGAATTTTTGGCAAGTTGAAGGAAGTTAAATGTTTCACACCTAAGTTAAATGTTCCATAAGTAAGTTAAATGTCCTAGACCTGAGTAAATTAAAAAATAAAAAACAAGTAAAAGGTCCTAAAGATATCTGGTGTCTAATATGGCACATGTCTGAGATGACGGATGTCTGAGATGACGGGTTTCTTAGATTTCAGATGTCTGAGATGACGGGTTTCTTAGATTTCAGATGCCTGAGATGACAGACGTCTGAGATGACAGATGTCTGAGATGATGAATGTCTGAGATAACGGGTGTCTATGAAATAACTCGAGTGTCCCAGATGAAATGATATCCGAATGTATGAAATAAACGGATGTTTGACATGGCGTTTTCTTTCTTTCTTTCTTTCTATCTTTCTTTCTTTCTTTCTTTCTTCAATCTCCATGTAACCGCGAGCTGGTGTTCTTTGTAGCCGATGCTGTGAAGGTGTTGGGTCACAGCATCGTATCGACTTGGAAGCGGGTTCCTTTTCGATCCCGAAACGCAGGGAGTATCCAGTGTTTCTTTAGCAGACTCCACCACCCTGGGGACTATGGCGATCTCTGCATCGTTAGCCGGGCTAGGCCTGCTACTGGGGTTACCAACAGAGAGGTGGGACAGGGTCTTGGTCAGTTATGGGTCGCTGACTCTGAGACTAGCAACTCAGCTATGGGTCGATGACCCTGAGACTAGCACCTCAGCTATGGGTCGATGAGTGCCTAATGGGACAGCGTCCTCGCTCCCTGTCTCAGCCTAAATAATATATCTGGTGTCTGACGCGGCGTACATCTCAGCCTAAATAATATATCTGGTGTCTGACGCGGCGTACATCTCAGCCTAAATAATATATCTGGTGTCTGACGCGGCGTACATCTCAGCCTAAATAATATATCTGGTGTCTGACGCGGCGTACATCTCAGCCTAAATAATATATCTGGTGTCTGACGCGGCGTACATCTCAGCGTAAATAATATATCTGGTGTCTGACGCGGCGTATAGCTCAGCGTAAATAATATATTTGGTGTCTGACGCGGCGTACATCTCAGCCTAAATAATATATCTGGTGTCTGACGCGGCGTACATCTCAGCCTAAATAATATATCTGGTGTCTGACGCGGCGTATATCTCAGCCTAAATAATATATCTGGTGTCTGACACGGCGTATAGCTTAGCGTAAATAATATATCTGGTGTCTGACACGGCGTATAGCTCAGCGTAAATAATATATCTGGTGTCTGACACGGCGTATATCTCAGCCTAAATAATATATCTGGTGTCTGACACGGCGTATATCTCAGCGTAAATAATATATCTGGTGTCTGACACGGCGTATAGCTCAGCGTAAATAATATATCTGGTGTCTGACACGGCGTATAGCTCAGCGTAAATAATATATCTGGTGTCTGACACGGCGTATAGCTCAGCGTAAATAATATATCTGGTGTCTGACACGGCGTATAGCTCAGCGTAAATAATATATCTGGTGTCTGACACGGCGTATATCTCAGCGTAAATAATATATCTGGTGTCTGACACGGCGTATAGCTCAGCGTAAATAGTATATCTGGTGTCTGACATTGCTTATATCTCAGCTTATATGATATATCATGTGTCTGACATGACTTATATCTGAGCGTATATAATGTATCTGGTAACACACAATAATTAGTGATTGAATATATAACTATACACGGACCCACTGCAGTAAAGGTGTGATACGAAAATGTAAAACCTAGGAAAAAAAGTATGAAG
Source organism: Achatina immaculata (assembly GCA_009760885.1). Taxonomy (NCBI): domain Eukaryota; kingdom Metazoa; phylum Mollusca; class Gastropoda; order Stylommatophora; family Achatinidae; genus Lissachatina; species Lissachatina immaculata. Next base: position 37,223,799 of record CM019717.1, on the reverse strand, counting down.
AGCTTTGTTACTGTACTCGTTAAGTCTTTCTACATTCTTCCCTAGTGTATACATTACAATATGTCTGCTGTCTGACATGACGTATGTCTGAGCACATGAAATGTATCGATGGTCTGATATGGCAGACGTATATGAGTGCATGAAATTCTGTATATCGGGTGTCTGACACCAGGATATCTGAGTGTATGAAATATATGACTGTCTGAGACCAGAACATCTGAGTGTATGAAATATATCGGGTGTCTGAGGTCAGAACATCTGAGTGTATGAAATATATCGGGTGTCTGAGGTCAGAACATCTGAGTGTATGAAATATATCGGGTGTCTGAGGTCAGAACATCTGAGTGTATGAAATATATCGGGTGTCTTGGATAGAGTATTGTCAAATTAGTTATCTTATCTTTTCTTCAATATTTCCTTTTTCTTTCTTTCTTTCTTTTCAGTGCTATTAATTGCAGTGTTGGAAATTTTTGTTGCGTTTCTTTGTTATTTCAGCCTAATTTGTAATTGTACTCTCATATGTTACAGTACCATCATCTGTTGTTGCAGTCTCCTTTGTTATTGTAGTATCATCTGTTGTAACTTATTTTGTTACTGTAACATCATCTGTTTTTTGTAGCCTCAGTTGTTGCTGTAACATCATCTGTTGTTGTAGCGTCAGTTGTTGCTGTAATATCATCTGTTAGTGTAGAGTCATTTATTGCTGTAACATCATCTGTTGTTTTAGCGTCAGTTGTTGCTGCAACATCATCTGTTGTTGTAGAGTCAATTGTTGCTGTAACATCGTTTGTTGTAGCATAGTTGTTGCTGTAACAACGTTTGTTGTTGTAGCATTAATTGTTGCTGTAATATCATCTGTTGTTGTAGCGTAAGTTGTTGCTGTAACATCATCTGTTGTTGTAGTGTAAGTTGTTGCACTGAACTGATCTGATCTTCTTTTTTTCCCTTTCACAGCGTCATAGAAGGACAGCGCGACTGCAGTGTCTCATCTGACATTGGTGTTATTACGAATCCGGAAGATCTGTTACTTGGCTAGGTACTGCAAACCTGTGCTGTTGAGATCTGTTACTTGGCTAGGTACTGCAAACCTGTGCTGTTGAGAATCTGAAGGAAACCTATAACATTTCTTGGCACGTGACATATTTGCTGTGTTATCACATCTGTCTAAAGTACTGTCGAATGCTTTATATATATTTATATATTTTATATCAGGGACACATTCGTGTCAGTATCGAGTTTGTACAAAGCAGTTTGTGGGAGAGGTCACGCTTACAGCTACAGGAGTTTTAGAACAGGAGACTAACAATGTATTCTAACCACCCGTACTCTACGCCATTTTCTGTTAAAGACATCCTCAGCTGGACAGAGCAGCCCCCTGGACTTGACTACTCCACTGGACTCAGCGGCTACATGCAACCTCCGAGTTATCCCTACGATACTAGTCCCCGCCCATATGATCAGTTGCCAGGGTTACCTAGCAATCCTGCTTGTATCTATGGCAGTGCCACGCCTACATATACCAATCTGACGTATCCGGTCTCATCTCATTCATCGAGTATGATGGCAGGTGGAGCTTCGGGACATCTTGGAGGGATTCATGCTATGAAATCTCCTGACTATGACGTTAGCATCATGTCAGGAATGTCGCTGTCAATGAAGCAAGACTATGAAGGACACGTGAATGACAGCATGTCTCTGCCAATCAAACAAGAGTATGAGAGTCACGTGACAGAACTGACCAGTCCTATTTCCGGTATGAACGACCAAATATGCATGGAGGATGACATTATTGACAAAGGTAAGAATTAATTTTATTGGAAGACTTTTTTCTCCCCTTGGTTTGGAGGAGGGGGTGGGGAGGGGGAAGGGAGGGCTGAAACAGACAGAGAGAGAAGGTGTGTGTGTGGGGTGAGAGAGAGAGACAGAGAGAGAGAGAGAGAGAGTGCGAATACTCCATTTTACCAGCAACTTTTGTGTCTCTTCTGAGTTGCTGTTTGGTATTTTTTATTGGATGCACACAAATGTATTTTTTTCTATGAACCACACAACTAAGGTTGTCTACAGAACATCTACAGAATATCTACAGAACATCTACAGAACTGAGAGTCTCACCGGCTAGCGTTTTTCTGTAACTATTTCCGAACTGCAAGCAACAACAGCAATAATAATAACAATAATAAGAAGAAGACAGCTGACAATAAGAACAATAAAGATAGAAAATAATAGAGAAGTAAACTGCTGACAACACAAACCTCCTCTGCTGATCAGAGAATTACTACTAAAACATTTTGCTTCTGTTATCGAATATTAAAATCTCCTGTGTTGAATGCAATTCTTCTTAACTTTTGATATATCGCTGTTTTAATATATCACTCTTTTAATACATCACTGCAATGTTCGCCCGCAGAAGTAGGAGAGAACTTCACTGCTTCTAATATCATGATGATGACTGCAATGTATCTGACAGTTTTTCAAGTTTTCGTTTGTCACTTTCCACGAGAAAACATGTTTGTCATTTTCTTCTTTTTAGAGATGACATTTTTTTTCCAAATTTGTCACTTTCCTAGAGAGAGAAAAATTCTCTCCAAATTTGTCACTTTTCTCGAGAGAGAAATTTTTTCTCCAAATTTGTAACTTTCCAAGAGAGAGAGAGAGAGAGAGAGAGAGAGAGAGAGAGAGAGAGAGAGAGAGAGAGAAAGAGACAGACAGACAGACAGACAGACAGACAGAGTTTTTCTCCAAAAATAAATAATGAAATGAAGAAAGAACTGAGTTCATCCTCGTCTTAGCGATGTAAGTTCATTCTTTGACTTAGTAGTGAGGGCTAATTCGCCTTTGTCTTAGTCTGTAAGTTCACCTTTGTCTTAGTATGTAAGTTCACATATTTCTTCCATTAAAATGTGCCTGATATTTCTTTCATTAACATCTGCTACATATTTCTGTTATTAAAGTCCGCCACATAATTCTTCCCCAAAATCTGCCTCATATTTCTTCTATTAAACTCTGACACATAATTTTTCCATTAAAATCTGACACATAATTTTTCCATTAAAATCTGCCGTATATTTTTATTCCATTAAAATCTGTCACATAATTCTTCCATTAAAATTTGGTTCATATTTCTTCCATTAAAATCTGCCACATAATTCTTCCATTAAAATATGCCACATAATTCTTCCATTAAAATCTGCCACATATTTGTTTTATTAAAATCATTGATATATTTGTTTTGTTATAGAAGTGATCAAGATTTTTAAAAAACTTTTCTTGTCCAATAACTCAAGCCTGAACGTTGACGCGAAAGAGAGAATTATGGGAAAAGGAGAATTATGATTTCTGAAAAAATATTGTTTTTGTGATACTTTGGGGATGTTTCTTTATTTACTCGTGTATGATACTTTTGTGAATGATTTACTTGCGTGGTACTTCTGTAAAAGTCCATCCCTCCTCCTCCGTCACGTCTTCAAGAGAAAGATGAATCCATATCTGCATATTTGGATCTGTCAAGGATAGATCAGGGATAAACCAAAGAGAGATCAGGAATAAATGAATGATAGATCAAGGATGCGCAAAGATATGTTTGTTAATTCAATGTCTGCGGTCATATAAAGGACATTACAGGAGTACTCTTCTTGTAAAGATGTCTGCCTGGACTGTGTGGCCATGTCTTAGTTGTCCTGAAATCTTTTTTTTTAGACCTGAAGTATCTAGAACGTTCTTTTTGCGTGTGGCTATCTCTACAAATGTTACGTAAATCATGAAATATTGCCTACATGTGTGGCTATCTTTACAAGTGTTCTGTAAATCATGAAATATTGCCTACATGTGTAGCTGGATGTTCGTTTTGTAAAGAATATCATGGCGTGTTGTCAGACTTGTGGTGATCTTATATCTTATATCCTTCCCGTGCCGTTAAACGTCACATAGGGCTCGCAAGGTAGTTCGCCAATTTTTCCTGTCTTAGGTGAGTCTTTCAACCTCATCAAATGATTTTATGCCTGTTAATTTGGCCTCTCTTAACAATGTCCTCTTCAGAGTTTCACGCAGTCTGCCTCTTTCTCTTTGGCCTGTTGTTTTCCACTTGAAAAAGGTGATATTTATACTTCTCTTAAAAAGCTCGGCAAAAATTGTTGAAATTCAGAAAAAGTTTTATAAATAAATCATGCAAATAATTAAGTAAAATAATTCTTCAACGTTCAATTTACCCAAAACTTCTCAACTTAATAACTGAACACACTTTGTTCATTCTGAACTGAAGATGTGTATTAAAAAAGTTGGAGTAAGACACAAGCATGTGAGGTTGTTGTGGAATGTTACGACTCACTCTTCCAAACGTGTCCCAGACTTCTTCGATATAATCATTTCTCAGAGAAACTGATAACACATGTTCTTTAAAAAAGTTGATTCTAGATTTGTTATCGTTCTCTGTTATGACTTCAGCCATACTTCCTTCATACAAGTCGTGCCTTTTGTATGAGTCGCGCCATTTATATGAGCCACATCTTTTATATGAGCCATATGCTAATAAATATTTTCACAAATCAATGTTATTCTTTCTCTCTCTCCCTCTCTCTCCTCCCCCCCCCCTTTATCTCTCTTTCTGAAATATCTCTGCTATACAGGCTGTCCATCCTGCTGTATAGATAGTAAAGATGTAGATGCTGTCAACTGGTCAGTAGAGATAGCACATATGCGTTATTATGTTTGTTCAATGTTACACGAAAATAAAAAGAACTATGTGTGGACAGCTTTCTATATATGAACTATGTGCGGATAGATCTGTTTATATGAACTGTGTGTGGACATCTCTGTTTATATGAACTGTGTGTGGACATCTCTGTTTATGTGAACTATGTGTGGTTAGATCTGTTTATGTGAACTATGTGTGGACATCTCTGTTTATGTGAACTATGTGTGGAAAACTCTGTTTATGTAAAATGTATGTGGACATCTCTGTTTATGTGAACTATGTGTGGACATCTCTGTTTATATGAACTGTGTGTGGACATCTCTGTTTATATGAACTGTGTGTGGACATCTCTGTTTATGCGAACTATGTGTGGTTAGATCTGTTTATGTGAACTATGTGTGGACATCTCGTTTATGTGAACTATGTGTGGAAAACTCTGTTTATGTAAAATGTATGTGGACATCTCTGTTTATGTGAACTATGTGTGGACATCTCTGTTTATATGAACTGTGTGTGGACATCTCTGTTTATATGAACTGTGTGTGGACATCTCTGTTTATGCGAACTATGTGTGGACATCTCTGTTTATGTGAACTATGTGTGGTTAGATCTGTTTATGTGAACTATGTGTGGACATCTCTGTTTATGTGAACTATGTGTGGACATCTCTGTTTATGCGAACTATGTGTGGAAAACTCTGTTTATGTGAACTATGTGTGGACATCTCTGTTTATGTGAACTATGTGTGGTTAGATCTGTTTATGTGAACTATGTGTGGACATCTCTGTTTATGCGAACTATGTGTGGAAAACTCTGTTTATGTGAACTATGTGTGGACATCTCTGTTTATGTGAACTATGTGTGATTAGATCTGTTTATGTGAACTATGTGTGGTTAGATCTGTTTATGTGAACTGCGTATGGGCATCTCTGTTTATGTGAACTATGTGTGTTTAGCTCTGTTTATGTGAACTATGTGTGGTTAGATCTGTTTATGTGAACTATGTGTGGTTAGATCTGTTTATGTGAACTATGTGTGGTTAGATCTGTTTATGTGAACTATGTGTGGTTAGATCTGTTTATGTGAACTATGTGTGGTTAGATCTGTTTATGTGAACTATGTGTGGTTAGATCTGTTTATGTGAACTGCGTGTGGACATCTCTGTTTATGTGAACTGCGTGTGGGCAGCTTTCTTTATGTGAACTGTGTGTGGACATCTCTGTTTATGTGAACTGCGTGTGGGCAGCTTTCTTTATGTGAACTGTGTGTGGACATCTCTGTTTATGTGAACTGCGTGTGGACATCTCTGTTTATGTGAACTGCGTGTGGACATCTCTGTTTATGTGAACTGTGTGTGGACATCTCTGTTTATGTGAACTGCGTGTGGGCAGCTTTCTTTATGTGAACTGTGTGTGGACATCTCTGTTTATGTGAACTGTGTGTGGACATCTCTGTTTATGTGAACTGCGTGTGGGCAGCTTTCTTTATGTGAGCTGTATGTGGACATCTCTGTTTATGTGAACTGCGTGTGGGCAGCTTTCTTTATGTGAACTGTGTGAACAGCTTTCTTTATGTGAGGTATGTGTGAACAACTCTATTTATATGAATTATGTGTGAGCAGCTGTGTTTATGTTAAACATTTTATATTGACTACGAGTTTCTGTGTACACGCTCCAGGTGTTGCACTCACCTGACACACCTGTAAATTCACGTAGATAAAAATGTGTGTTAGTACGCTCAAAACTCCACCATCAAGGCTGTTGATATTGTGTTCTGCTACCGTTCAGTTATGATCGTGTGTTATTGATGTTGTATTATACTGCCATTTTAAGATGGTCAGCGATTATTTGTGTTGTGTGAAAGTTTTAGAACGATCAGTTGTTTGTTTTATAACATGTATTAAGGTGAACACGCAAGTTTATGTATCATATACAAGTTTATCTACGTCTCTTGTGTACATTGCTTTTTCCTGTGTATAATTAGATGATAAAGAAAGATATGTATTTAGATATTAAAGAAAACTATGTATTTAGGAGATAAAGAAAACTATGTATTTAGATGATAAAGAAAACTATGTATTTAGGAGATAAAGAAAACTATGTATTTAGATGATAAAGAAAACTATGTATTTAGATGATAAAGAAAACTATGTATTTAGGAGATAAAGAAAACTATGTATTTAGGAGATAAAGAAAACTATGTATTTAGATGATAAAGAAAACTATGTATTTAGGAGATAAAGAAAACTATGTATTTAGGAGATAAAGAAAACTATGTATTTAGATGATAAAAAAACTTATGTATTTAGATGATAAAGAAAACTATGTATTTAGGAGATAAAGAAAACTATGTATTTAGGAGATAAAGAAAACTATGTATTTAGGAGATAAAGAAAACTACATATTTAGGAGATAAAGAAAACTACATATTTAGGAGATAAAGAAAACTATGTATTTAGGAGATAAAGAAAACTATGTATTTAGGAGATAAAGGAAACTATGTATTTAGGAGATAAAGAAAACTATGTATTTAGGAGATAAAGAAAACTACATATTTAGGAGATAAAGAAAACTATGTATTTAGGAGATAAAGAAAACTATCTGTGGTGCAGATAGAAGGACTTGAGGACAGCTGTGCCATGCCTGTCACTAAAAGCTGTCCTGGGACCACGGACAACCGTCTCACAGCTGATTTTACATTGTCACGATATTTTCTTATGTTTTGTTATGATTCTCAGTCAAATATTTCTTGTTTCTCTCATTTGACACTTCTTTTCTGGTCGACAACTGGACATACCGAATCTGAGGATATATTTAATTGAATTCATTACCAAACAAAGAAAGTAATATTCAAGATATGGGTGCTTCATTTTGTGGAAAAATAATAGCAGCATTTATTGTATTTATCGTCAGTCTATTGCACTTGTTTATGATTACTATCAGCATACGTTTATCGTCAGTCTGTTTCATTTGTTTATGCTTACTATCAGCATATATTTATCGTCAGTCTATTTCACTTGTTTATTTATGTCTCCGAATGAGAATCACTAGAACATCCTGTCTGATCTACCTTTTACACTTTTATTTTATTTAGAATACTTTTCCTTGCGTTAAGCTTATTTGGTGTGATAGACAGACAGGCTTAACATAGACAAGGTTTAGTGTGATAGACAGACAGGCTTAACATAGACAGGGTTTGGTGTGATAGACAGATAACAGACAAAATTTGGTGTGATAGACAGATAACAGACAAGGTTTGGTGTGATAGACAGATAACATAGACAAAGTTTGGTGTGATAAACAGATAACATAGACAAAGTTTGGTGAGATAGACAGACAGAATCAACATAGACAAGGACTGGTGTGATAGACAGATAACATAGACAAGGTTTGATGTGAAGGACAGATAACATAGACAAGGTTTGGTGTGATAAACAGACAGGTTAAACATAGACAAGGTTTTGTATGATCGACAGACAGATTCAACATAGACAAGGTATGTGTAGTGCGCCGAGCCATGACTAATCTTCATTTATCCAGCTACGTCATGTTGATGCTATCTGTCGGTTTTCCTGTATCCTTCATTCCACTTCAGCGTCAGGGCTATTTGCAGTGCGAGACCAGTGGGACAGAACTGCAATTTGACAGTCCACTTTTAAACTTACTGTGTCTCTCATATGCGTACTGAAACGACACACAGGTGTCTCCATAATGCCTCTTCATTCTATGAAAAATATCTCACCTTCACTGTCCAAGAAACGAATAACTTCTTGCTGTTCTTCTCTCGTGCATGATTTCACGACAGCACCCATCTTTGTTATGGTTTCTTGACATAACATCTACATTTGCTACATAACATATTTTTATTATAGCTGTTACTATATAACATACCTGTATTACAACTGTTTACTACATAACATATCTGTACGACAACTGTTTACTACATAATATATCTTTATTACAACTGTTTACTACATAACATATCTATATTACAACTGTTTACCACTGATTTAGATTTTTTTGTAGAGCAAAAGTTAAGGTCGATGTTTGGCTGGCCATTGTATTCCAGATAAAATAACACTTACATGTTGGAAATATTTCACTGATGGCTTTATCATAGTATATTAGATGGCATTAATATAGTTACATTACTTGGCTTTATCATAGTTACATTAGATGGCTTTATCGTAGTTGAATTAGATGGCTTTATCATAGTTGAATTAGATGGCTCTATCATAGTTACATTAGACGGCTTTATCATAGTTACATTAGATGGCTCTATCATAGTTACATTAGACGGTTTTATCATAGTTACATTAGATGGCTTTATCATAGTTACATTAGATGGCTTTATCATAGTTACATTAGATGGCTCTATCATAGTTACATTAGATGGCTCTATCATAGTTACATTAGACGGTTTTATCATAGTTACATTAGATGACTTTATCATAGTTACATTAGATGGCTTTATTATAGGTATATCAGAGACGTTATCACAGTTATATTAGACGACAAAGTTATTCTCGTAAGTACATACAAGTAACAAAGTTATTCTCGTAAGTACATACAAGTAACAAAGTTATTCTCGTAACCTTGCACATTAATGAATATCTAGCAAACTAAAATACAGTAGAAGAACTACATTTAAAATCTTATCTACTTCCTGCATTATCTACTTCCTGCATTATGTGCCTGAATTAATATGAAAAGTTCGTGGCTGTAATATACATTGAATAACTGTTTTAAATAAGAATGAAGAGTATTTTAAAGTAATATAACACTGAGAGAGAGAGAGACAGAGACAGAGAGAAGGAGAGAGAGACAGAGAGAGACAGACAGAGAGAAACAGACAGATAGACAGACAGATGCCATGGCTGAAGATGATGATGGGAGGTGTTTGTGCTGGCTCACATTTGTGACCGAAATCTGCCACCTCCTAGTTTGTTTTCCTCTTATATGTCCACTGTACACTACTTTCTTCTGTCTCAGCGCTACTTTCTTCTGTCTCGGCGCTACTTTCTTCTGTCTCAGCGCTACTCTCTTCTATCTCAGCCGTCACTCTCACGGCGATGCCGGATACAGCAGATATCGCCTGCGTTTATCTTAACTTGATGAAATCTGGGATTAAAAACACAGTCAGCTCCGTGCATCCCGCCAGCAGGCTCTAAACTCTCGGCCAGAATCAAAGCCACAACATCAAAGGAAGGTTGTCCGGGCCGTAGCTTCGCTTGCTCTCTTGTGCTGGGAGCCCGGCCTCTCGGCCTTTACAGTTTATATACAAAACTGAGAGAATCAGCGACACCCACGGCGAAGGCGAATGTACTACCATCACTTACTTCTTGCCCTGGTGGTCGCCGGCCTCTCTACCCAATATCATCTTCACCAGCCTCTTCTAGTCAGAGACTGGACCGCGGCTTCCAGCAATATTTGATCTTGTTTGCCGCCATATTTAGTAACACACCATGATTAGTAACACACCATATTTAGTAACACACCATGATTAGTAACACACCATGATTAGTAACAAACCATATTTAGTAACACACATGATTAGTAACACACCATATTTAATAACACACCATGATTAGTAACACACCATATTCAGCAACACACATTGATTAGTAACACATCATATTTAGTAAGAAATATGATTAGTAACACACCATATTTAGTAAGAAATATGATTAGTAACACACCATATTTAGTAAGAAATATGATTAGTAACACACCATATTTAGTAAGAAATATGATTAGTAACACACCATATTTAGTAAGAAATATGACTAGTAACACACCATATTTAGTAACACACAATGATTATTAAAACACCATATTTAGTAAGAAATCATATAACACACCATGATTAGTAACACACCATATTTAGCACACAAATAGTTTCTGGTTATAAACAGGCTTAGTGAGAGAGGGTTTCAGTCAGTACATCGTCGCTGTGTCCTAGAACTTTCAGTCAGTACATCGTCCCAGGGTCCTAGAACTTTCAGTCAGTACATCGTCCCAGGGTCCTAGAACTTTCAGTCAGTACATCATCCCAGGGTCCTAGAACTTTCAGTCAGTACATCGTCCCAGGGTCCTAGAACTTTCAGTCAGTACATCATCCCAGGGTCCTAGAACTTTCAGTCAGTACATCATCCCAGGGTCCTAGAACTTTCAGTCAGTACATCATCCCAGGGTCCTAGAACTTTCAGTCAGTACATAGTCCCAGGGTCCTAGAACTTTCAGTCAGTACATAGTCCCAGGGTCCTAGAACTTTCAGTCAGTACATAGTCCCAGGGTCCTAGAACTTTCAGTCAGTACATCATCCCAGGGTCCTAGAACTTTCAGTCAGTACATCATCTCAGGGTCCTAGAACTTTCAGTCAGTACATCATCCCAGGGTCCTAGAACTTTCAGTCAGTACATCATCCCAGGGTCCTAGAACTTTCAGTCAGTACATAGTCCCAGGGTCCTAGAACTTTCAGTCAGTACATCATCCCAGGTCCTAGAACTTTCAGTCAGTACATCATCTCAGGGTCCTAGAACTTTCAGTCAGTACATAGTCCCAGGGTCCTAGAACTTTCAGTCAGTACATAGTCCCGGGTCCTAGAACTTTCAGTCAGTACATAGTCCCAGGGTCCTAGAACTTTCAGTCAGTACATCGTCCCAGGGTCCTAGAACTTTCAGTCAGTACATCATCCCAGGGTCCTAGAACTTTCAGTCAGTACATCATCCCAGGGTCCTAGAACTTTCAGTCAGTACATCATCCCAGGGTCCTAGAACTTTCAGTCAGTACATCATCCCAGGGTCCTAGAACTTTCATTCAGTACATCATCCCAGGGTCCTAGAACTTTCAGTCAGTACATCATCCCAGAGTCCTAGAGCTTCCAGTCAGTACATCATCTCAGGGTCCTAGAGCTTCCAGTCAGTACATCATCTCAGGGTCCTAGAGCTTCCAGTCAGTACATCATCTCAGGGTCCTGGAGCGTCCTTTATTTAGAGGGAGCGCTTTGTGGATTAATATTGAACGGTTAAGGAATAAAATGGGTGTGGGGGAGTGAAGCTTGGGCAGAAGCAGTTTGTCACTCCTTACAAAACTCAATCCACTGGGCTTGATATAAATGAGGGTAAGGTCAGAATGTATAAGTGAAAAACATACAACACAATAATATTTGTAAAACCTTGTAAAACTGCACCACATACCTCTATCTACCTTTGTTTTGTGTATGTAATCCTCGAAAAAGGTTCAAGCCGAAATATAGGATGTTGAATGGTTTTTATTTATACATTCTCATCTTGCTCTCATATTTTCTATTCTCTTTTTCTCACTTTATTTACTCCCTCTGCCACTTTGTAAAACTGCACCATACACCTCTCTCTACCTTTATTATTTGAACCAGTTTTACTGCAAAAAAAACACACACAAAAAGTCACTGTGATAATAAAATATAAACTCACACAGTCACTGATATGATAAAATATAAACTGAAACACAAATTCACTATGATAAAAAAATGTAAACACAGAAAAAGTCACCGTGATAATAAAATATAAACACCACACATAAAGCCACTGTGATAATAAAATATAAACACATACACACTCACAAAGTCACTGTGATAATAACATTTTAAAATCACACACACACAAAGGCACTGTGATAATAAAATATAAAAATACACATGTAAAGTCACTGTGATAAAAAATATAAACACACAAAAAATCAACGTCATAATAAAATATAAACACACACACAAACTCACTGTGATAATGAAATATAAACTTATACACGTGAAGTCACTGTAATAATAAAATATAAACTCACAAAAAGTCACTGTAATAATAAAATATAAACACACAAAAAGTCACTGTAATAATAAAATATAAACACACAAAAAGTCACTGTAATAATAAAATATAAACACACAAAAAGTCACTGTAATAATAAAATATAAACACACAAAAAGTCACTGTAATAATAAAATATAAACACACAAAGCCACTGTGATAATAAAATATAAACATCATCATCATCATCACGTGCCGTGCCGACTGGCGTTGGCTATTATGCTTCTCCAGAGTACACGATCCTTCATGCATGCCATCAGCTCAGTTGGTGATCTCCTCTCACACCATCCCATCAGACTGTCCAGTATCATTTCTCTTGGTCTTCCTCTTGATCTTCTTCCTTCTATTTTTCCTGTTGTTATAATATTTTCAATGCCCCCTCTTCTCATTGCATGTCCTATGAAAGTACATTGTCTCTCTCTTATCTTTTTGACAAGGTTTTTTTGTCTCTCCAGCTCTTCTCATACATTCTTCATTGGTTATTTTTGCTGTCCAGGAGATTTGCAACATTCTTCTAATAAACCACATTTCTGCTGCTTCCAATGATTTTTGTGCAGGCTTGCCTATTGTCCATGATTCACTTCCATATAACAAGATAGGTTCAATATAGCATTTTAGGACTAGTTTTCTAACATTCATTGATAAGGATGTGTTGGTCAATATGTTTCTTATTCTCTGAAATGCAGTCTTTGCTTGGCCTATTCTGTTCCTAATTTCTGTTCTACATTTCCCATCTGAAGTTATTACTGCTCCAAGGTATTTGAATTTCTGCACCTGCTTTAGAATAGTTCCGTTTAATTTTATACTTCATGTTGGTGAATTCTGTTTCTTAGATATAACCATAGTCTCTGTCTTTTTGATGTTCAAAGTAAGGCCTTTCTGTTCACTTTCTTTGGTGACTTTATCCAAGAGATTTTGCAGGTCTTGTTGGTTCTCAGCTATATAAAAATACACACACAATCACTGTGATAATAAAATATAAACACACACACAATCACTGTGATAATAAAATATAAACACACACACAATCACTGTGATAATAAAATATAAACACACACACAGTCACTGTGATAATAAAATATAAACACACACACAATCACTGTGATAATAAAATATAAACACACACACAATCACTGTGATAATAAAATATAAACACACACACAGTCACTGTGATAATAAAATATAAACACACACACAATCACTGTGATAATAAAATATAAACACACACACAGTCACTGTGATAATAAAATATAAACACACACACAATCACTGTGATAATAACATATAAACGTACACAACACACACAGTCACTGTGATAATAACATATAAACACTCACACAGTCACTGTGATAATAAAATATAAACACACACACAATCACTGTGATAATAACATATAAACACTCACACAGTCACTGTGATAATAAAATATAAACACACACACAATCACTGTGATAATAACATATAAACGTACACAACACACACAGTCACTGTGATAATAACATATAAACACTCACACAGTCACTGTGATAATAACATATAAACGTACACAACACACACAGTCACTGTGAGAACAGGGGAGTGAGTAGAATAGATGAAAGTAGTAGTTGCTGGGAGAACTTTCATATGGTGATGTCCAGGACTGACAGAAAGAAGTAGATGAGAGAACTCAATTCTGCAGGAGTGAAAGTTTAGATAAAACTGAATTTTGAGTTCAGACCAAGTGGATATAACAGAAAACAAAAGAAAAAAAATAAAGAAGATAGTTCAAACTGAGATATGTACAATGTACAACACGCGTTATGTGTACAAGTATAACGCGCAGTTATGTGTACAAGTATAACGCGTAGTTATGTGTACAAGTATAACGCGCAGTTATGTGTACAAGTATAACGCGCAGTTATGTGTACAAGTATAACGCGTACATGTGGAGAATCTCTGCAACTACACGATATAATGTGCTTCAGTGTGTGTGAGTACATGAACCTACAAGGTCAGGTGTACATGAACTGCGTGGAGGGAGGAGAGAGAGTGGGGAGGGAGAGAGAGGGTGAAGGAGGGAGGAAGAGAGAGGGGGAAGAAGAAAGAGGGAGGAGAGGAGGAAGTAGGGAGGGAATTTGACGGAGGGAGGGAGAAGGAGAGGAGGTATAGGGCGAGGGAGGAAGAGGGGAAGGGAGGGAGGAAGGGAGGTACAGATGGGGAGGGAGAGAGAGGGGACAGAGGGAGGGAGAGAGAGAGGGAGGGAGGGAGAGAACAAAATCATGGTTAACTACAGATTTCATCTACCAAATAAACACTTTGGTTACAGGCCAGACTGCACCTAGAAAATAAAAGCTATACCAAATAAACACTTTGGTTACAGGCCAGACTGCACCTAGAAAATAAAAGCTACACCAAATAAACACTTTGGTTACAGGCCAGACTGCACCTAGAAAATAAAAGCTACACCAAATAAACACTTTGGTTACAGGCCAGGCTGCACCTAGAAAATAAAAGCTATACCAAATAAACACTTTGGTTACAGGCCAGACTGCACCTAGAAAATAAAAGCTATACCAAATAAACACTTTGGTTACAGGCCAGACTGCACCTAGAAAATAAAAGCTATACCAAATAAACACTTTGGTTACAGGCCAGACTGCACCTAGAAAATAATAGCTATACCAGATAAACACTTTGGTTACAGGCCAGACTGCACCTAGAAAATAATAGCTATACCAGATAAACACTTTGGTTACAGGCCAGACTGCACCTAGAAAATAATAGCTATACCAGATAAACACTTTGGTTACAGGCCAGACTGCACCTAGAAAATAAAAGCTATACCAAATAAAATGGGATATTTTTAAACGAACAGATAAAAAATTACTGCTGACAGCAGAACGTTAGTAGACATTCAAGTTGACAGCACAACTCTGGTAGACATCCAAGCTGACAGCAGAACCAGACATCCGAGCTGACAGCAGAACGCTGGCAGACATCCAGGCTGACAGCACAACGCTGGCAGACATCCAGACTGACAGCACAGCGCTGGCAGACATCCAGGCTGACAGCACAGCGCTGGCAGACATCCAGGCTGACAACACAGCGCTGGCAGACATCCAAGCTGACAGCACAGCGCTGGCAGACATCCAGGCTGACAGGACAACGCTGGCAGACATCCAGACTGACAGCACAGCGCTGGCAGACATCCAAGCTGACAGCACAGCGCTAGTAGACATGGTAACAAGCGAACGAACATCCCGGACAACCTACCTTTGATGTTTCGGCTCTGGTTGACTTTAAAGAAAATCCTGTTCACATTTCATCCAGTTTGAACAGAAAATTGTTTAAAATGTGGTTCCTCAGTGTAACAAAGTTTGGGGGAACATGAGAAAAATGTTTCCCTTGTAAAGACATGGTTGTCTGAGAACTAGTCTCCTTCATATGACAGATCTCAGAACTAGTCTCCTTCATATGACAGATCTCAGAACTAGTCTCCTTCATATGACAGATCTCAGAACTAGTCTCCTTCATATGACAGATATCAGAACTAGTTTCCTTCATATGACAGATCTCAGAACTAGTCTCCTTCATATGACAGATCTCAGAACTAGTTTCCTTCATATGACAGATATCAGAACTAGTCTCCTTCATTTGATAGATCTCAGAACTAGTCTCCTTCATATGACAGATCTCAGAACTAGTCTCCTTCATATGATAGATCTCAGAACTAGTCTCCTTCATATGACAGATCTCAGAACTAGTCTCCTTCATATGACAGATCTCAGAACTAGTCTCCTTCATATGACAGATCTCAGAACTAGTTTCCTTCATATGACAGATATCAGAACTAGTCTCCTTCATTTGATAGATCTCAGAACCAGTCTCCTTCATATGACAGATCTCAGAATTAGTCTCCTTCATATGATAGATCTCAGAACTAGTCTCCTTCATATGACAGATCTCAGAACTAGTCTCCTTCATATGACAGATCGCCAGCGGATTATATTTGCTGCTCTTCCATGGCAGTTCTCTTCTCTTCTATACTTTTCTCAGTGGCTGGAATAATGATGATGAAATGTTTGAATTTGCAACTTCTGGTGACATCGGTTTCTTCAGGTTTGAAGGTAAAAATACCGATCGTTTAGAAGCTGCAATAATTTCAGTGAAAATTCATTGATGATCCTTTTGTGAAAATCATTGTTCTTGTAGACAATCAAGTTTCACACACAGTAACTGAAGATATCTGGATATATACAAACTCAATGTTCTTGTAGACAATCAAGTTTCACACACAGTAACTGAAGATATCTGGATATATACAAACTCAATGTTCTTGTAGACAATCAAGTTTCACACACAGCAACTGAAGGTATCTGGATATATACAAACTCAATGTTCTTGTAGACAATCAAGTTTCACACACAGTAAATGAAGGTATCTGGATATATACAAACTCAATGTTCTTGTAGACAATCAAGTTTCACACACAGTAACTGAAGGTATCTGGATATATACAAACTCAATGTTCTTGTAGACAATCAAGTTTCACACACAGTAACTGAAGATAATAAAAGCTATACCAAATAAACACTTTGGTTACAGGCCAGACTGCACCTAGAAAATAAAAGCTATACCAAATAAACACTTTGGTTACAGGCCAGACTGCACCTAGAAAATAAAAGCTATACCAAATAAACACTTTGGTTACAGGCCAGACTGCACCTAGAAAATAAAAGCTATACCAAATAAACACTTTGGTTACAGGCCAGACTGCACCTAGAAAATAAAAGCTATACCAAATAAACACTTTGGTTACAGGCCAGACTGCACCTAGAAAATAATAGCTATACCAGATAAACACTTTGGTTACAGGCCAGACTGCACCTAGAAAATAATAGCTATACCAGATAAACACTTTGGTTACAGGCCAGACTGCACCTAGAAAATAATAGCTATACCAGATAAACACTTTGGTTACAGGCCAGACTGCACCTAGAAAATAAAAGCTATACCAAATAAAATGGGATATTTTTAAACGAACAGATAAAAAATTACTGCTGACAGCAGAACGTTAGTAGACATTCAAGTTGACAGCACAACTCTGGTAGACATCCAAGCTGACAGCAGAACCAGACATCCGAGCTGACAGCAGAACGCTGGCAGACATCCAGGCTGACAGCACAACGCTGGCAGACATCCAGACTGACAGCACAGCGCTGGCAGACATCCAGGCTGACAGCACAGCGCTGGCAGACATCCAGGCTGACAACACAGCGCTGGCAGACATCCAAGCTGACAGCACAGCGCTGGCAGACATCCAGGCTGACAGGACAACGCTGGCAGACATCCAGACTGACAGCACAGCGCTGGCAGACATCCAAGCTGACAGCACAGCGCTGGCAGACATCCAGGCTGACAGGACAACGCTGGCAGACATCCAGACTGACAGCACAGCGCTGGCAGACATCCAAGCTGACAGCACAGCGCTAGTAGACATGGTAACAAGCGAACGAACATCCCGGACAACCTACCTTTGATGTTTCGGCTCTGGTTGACTTTAAAGAAAATCCTGTTCACATTTCATCCAGTTTGAACAGAAAATTGTTTAAAATGTGGTTCCTCAGTGTAACAAAGTTTGGGGGAACATGAGAAAAATGTTTCCCTTGTAAAGACATGGTTGTCTGAGAACTAGTCTCCTTCATATGACAGATCTCAGAACTAGTCTCCTTCATATGACAGATCTCAGAACTAGTCTCCTTCATATGACAGATCTCAGAACTAGTCTCCTTCATATGACAGATATCAGAACTAGTTTCCTTCATATGACAGATCTCAGAACTAGTCTCCTTCATATGACAGATCTCAGAACTAGTTTCCTTCATATGACAGATATCAGAACTAGTCTCCTTCATTTGATAGATCTCAGAACTAGTCTCCTTCATATGACAGATCTCAGAACTAGTCTCCTTCATATGATAGATCTCAGAACTAGTCTCCTTCATATGACAGATCTCAGAACTAGTCTCCTTCATATGACAGATCTCAGAACTAGTCTCCTTCATATGACAGATCTCAGAACTAGTTTCCTTCATATGACAGATATCAGAACTAGTCTCCTTCATTTGATAGATCTCAGAACCAGTCTCCTTCATATGACAGATCTCAGAATTAGTCTCCTTCATATGATAGATCTCAGAACTAGTCTCCTTCATATGACAGATCTCAGAACTAGTCTCCTTCATATGACAGATCGCCAGCGGATTATATTTGCTGCTCTTCCATGGCAGTTCTCTTCTCTTCTATACTTTTCTCAGTGGCTGGAATAATGATGATGAAATGTTTGAATTTGCAACTTCTGGTGACATCGGTTTCTTCAGGTTTGAAGGTAAAAATACCGATCGTTTAGAAGCTGCAATAATTTCAGTGAAAATTCATTGATGATCCTTTTGTGAAAATCATTGTTCTTGTAGACAATCAAGTTTCACACACAGTAACTGAAGATATCTGGATATATACAAACTCAATGTTCTTGTAGACAATCAAGTTTCACACACAGTAACTGAAGGTATCCGGACATATAAAAAATGGCAGATCAAAGTATTCCAAATAACAGTTAATCCACATTCGGGATTTTAATTCAAAATCTATCCGTCCTTGGCCGTCACTCCCACCGAAAATCCGGCCCTTGTAGGTGTGGTCATCTGTGCACAGGTCATTCATTCATTCATTCATTCATTCATTCATTTATTCATTCATTCATTCGCATGTTCCTTGCGGAACTTTGCCTCCCTAACAGCTCTCCTGTAGGTCTCTCGGTTGTGAGCAAGATGTCCTGCTGCTGATGCATCCATTTGAGATCATCAACAATGTCTTGTAGCCATCTTCGCCTTGGTCTTTCTCTCTTTCTTTTTCCCATTATGTACCCTTCCAAGATGGTCTTCTCTAGGTTATCATGGCGTTTAATGTGTCCAAAATATTTAAGTTTTCTCTCTTTAATCCTCTTTACTAGCCAGCCTTCTTCAATATTAAGTTCTTGTAGCATAGATATATTTGTTCTTTTTTGTGTCCACGATATTTGTGGAACTCTTCTGTAGCATTTACATTCAAAGGCATTTATGTGTTTCTCAGCTGTTTTGTTAAGTGTTCAGGTCTCACAAGCATATGATGCGATGGGAAAGATGCATGCCCTTAAAAATCTTATTTTTGTAGTTCTGTCTGCCCCCTCCACAGATTCTTTAGTTGTTTTACTTTCTGAAGAGCGATAGATGTCCTCCTTTTAATTTCCCTCATTGTATCTCCATTATTAGTTCGCAGTGATCCAAGATATTCAAAGCTCTCCACTTCTTCCAGTTTTTCCTCATTGATACATATTTCAGCTGCCTTGTTTGTTTTGTCAGTTGTCATCAATTTTGTTTTCTTCGCATTAAGATAGAGGATTTGCTCTTCGCTGTTCTTATGGACTGACATAATTAGTTTTTCCATTCCTTTTTATGTTGTGGACAGTAATACTGTGTCGTCAGCATATCTAATCTCTGGTATTTCATAACCTCCAATTGTTATGGCATCGTAATATTCTTTGTCCTCATCTTCTCTAACATTCCTCATTATATTTTCAACATACAAGTTAAATAAGTAAGACGACAATATGCACCCCTGACGGACCCCTTGTTTTATGTCAAACCAAGTTGTTGTTTCACCATTTATTCTTACTGCTGCTTGTTGGTCTAGATACAGCAGTTATATTAATTGTATCAAATGAGTTGAAAATCCCCTTTTTAAAAATTATTTCCCAAAGTTTCTGGTGTTGTACACAATCAAATGCCTTTGAGTAGGCTATAAAGGCTAAATATAGATTCACATTATACTGTCTACATTTCTCTATTATTAATCTTATATTGAATATATAATCTCTTGATCCTCTTCCTTGTCTGAAATCAGCTTGGACCATATTGACTTCTTCTATTTTCTTACAAAGTTTACTGATTATGATTTTTAACAGAATTTTACGGTATATATCAAGTATAATAAACTTGTCTGTAAAAGGCATAAATCAAATATGTAAATATGTAACATTTCTGTTTCTACGTTACTTTCGCTTTCCGCTGTGCTCTGTTGTTGTTCACTGACAGGCTGCTGTTTGTATTTACCACAAACTTATAGCGCCTGTTACAAAGTTTGAGTACATCACGCATACGGACATAGCGCGCGCCGAGCAGAGATCTCCAGCGTGTACATGTACGTGGTATATATCTGTGATCTGTGATGAGACGCACACATTTGTAGCCTGGTGGTAATTTGGTATTGACTGTCGAGCATAGAAAATGGCATCCACACTACCTGATAATGTTGTGAAAACGTTTCCCGACAGCAAAAGGTCGATGCTGTGTCTACCCGTGTTAAAAAAAAACAAAACCTGTCCACATTTCTGCTCTTCTCGTTTCGAAGAACTGTTTTAGTCATTAGCATAATCATGGCTTGCGCAAGCGCAGAACAACCGCAGGAAGCCGATCGTTCAAGGAAGGAAGCTCGCCGGATTAAGTATACAATTCTTATTTCTAACGTCCCGGATTAGCCATTGATAGCAGATGATGACTTTAATTGGCTACTTAGTACAAACACAGGTGCCGGCCACGTTCAGTTTAGCGCTAAAACAGAGCACATTTCAGTTTAGGGCATTTATTTATGGGATTTGGACAGGGGCTGTTCGTGGAACAGCTTTCTCGCTTAGTAGGACAAAGAGGACTCTCATCTCTCTCAGACTAGGGGCCACTTACTCACACGGTGTCGGTGAGTGGAAAAACACGCAGCAGTTTTTCTCAGAACGAAAAGAAAACATGAGAAGAGCTTTCAGCCACAGAGAAATAGAGAAAGTTCTGACATCAGGACAATTTTGTGAAAGAGTTTTGTGACAAATAGAGAAAAGTAAAGAATATTTTTAAAAAACAGAGAAAATGAGAGAGAGAGAGAGAGAGAGAGAGAGAGAACGAAAATTAGCTGAAGAAATGAGAAAGTAATAGAATGAGAGAGAGAGAGAGAGAGAGAGAGAGACTAGAATTAGCTGAAGAAATGAGAAAGTTACAGAATGAGAGAGAGAGAGAGAGAGAGAGAGAGAGAGAGAGAGAGCAAGAATTAGAATTTGGTGAAGAAGTGAGAAACTGACATAATGCGAGAGAGAGAGAGAGAGAGAGAGAGAGAGAGAAAGAGAGAGAGAAGTAGAATTAGCTGAATAAATGAGAAAGTGACAAAGAGAGAGAGAGAACAAAGATAAGCTGAAGAAATGAGAGAGTGACAGAATGAGAGAGAGAGAGAGAGAGAGAGGAGAGAAATCCAGAATTAGCTAAAGAAATGAGAAAGTAACAGAATGAGGGAGAGAGAGAGAGAACTAGGATTAGCTGAAGAAATGAGAAAGTGATAGAATGAGAGAGATAGACAGAGAGAGACAGAGCTAGGATGAATAAATGAGAAAGTGAAAGAATAAGATAGATAGATAGATAGATAGATAGATAGATAGATAGATAGGATTAGCTGAAGAAATGAGAAAGTAACAGAATGAGAGAGACAGAGAGAGAAAGAGAGAGAGAGAGAGAGAAAACGAGAATTAGCTGAAGAAATGAGAAAGTGACAGAATGCGATAGATAGATAGATAGATAGATAGATAGATAGATAGATAGATAGATAGATAGATAGATAGATAGATAGGTAGGTAGATAGGTAGGTAGGTAGGTAGGTAGGTAGGTAGGTAAGTAGAAAAGTAGAATTATCTTAAGAAATGAGAGAAAGTGACAGAAAGAGAACGAACGAGGGAACGAATGAACATACTTTATTTTCAAAAGGGTAAGAATTGGGCACGCAGGCCCGTCTGACATTCTGTCCTTCATCATACAGCTTTCACTCAGTCACAGTCATTCAGCTTTTGTTAATGAGCATAATAATCATGAAGACACAATTAAATGATCACATAAATAAATAATAAACTTATCTCTTGTCCATACACTCCACACTCTGATTTATGCAACATGAAATAAACTTGCACTCTTACATCCATTCAAAACTAACAAATTTGTAGAAAAGCAGCATAAAAATACATTTTAAAAAATGACAACAATCAAGCCATACTTTAAAATACTTTGGACTATGCTCAGGGAGGCTTATAGTCCATATCCAACAGATGTTCAATCAATCAAGTGCCGTGCCGCGTGGCGTAGGCGATCATTTCTCTCCACAATTCCCTGTCTTTAGACTTGATTATGAGGTCCGCCGGTGACTTTCTTCCTAGCCACACTGATAGCCCATCCAGTAACTTCTCTCTGTCTTCCTCTGTCTCTTCTTCCCTCATTTTTTTCCAGTTGCCACAGTGTGTTCCAATTTTCCTCTTCTCGGAAAATGTTCTATAAATCTCTCTTGTCTGCCTCTGATCTTTGCTGTAATTTGACTTTTAACTCCAGCCTCTCTTAAGACTTCTTCTTTGATTTTCTTAGCTGTCCATGTTACCTTCAACATCCTTCTTATAAACCACATCTCCATGGCCTCAATTTCTCGCTGTACTCTCTTATTCATGGACCATGCTTCGCATCCATAAAACAAAATTGGCTCGATGTAACATTTAAGTACTCGGAATCTTGTTTCCATTGATATGGATCTGTTGCATAAGATGTGTCTCATTGTCTGGAATGCTGACCTGACCTGAGCACGTCTGCTTTTTATTTCATTGTGACATTTCCCATCAGCTGTTATAATTGTTACTAAGTACTTGAATCTATCAACTTGTTTCAGTTCTGTGCCATCGATGGTAATACTACATTTTAGTGGTATTCTTTTCTTTGAGATGACCATCACTCCAGTTTTCTTTTTATTCAGATTGAGACTTACTTTTACTTTCACGAACCACGACGTCCAGAAGAGCATGTAGCTCCCCTTCACTTTTAGCAATCAGAACTGTGTCGTCTGCATATCTTAAGTTATTAAGGATGTACCCGCCAATTAATATTCCTGGCAAGCTCTCTATATTTCTCATTATGTTTTCGCTGTACAAGGAGAAGAAGTCAGGAGATAGAACACATCCTTGTCTCACTCCAAATTTTATGTCTTGGAATGCTCCTATTTGGTTCTCAATCTTCATTGTTGCCAGTATGTTTTTGATGAGTTTTTAGATCTTTCCCATCTATGTTGATGTCCTCCAGCATTCTTATAATTTCTGTGTGTCTCACTTTATCGAATGCTTTACAGTAATCTATGAAGCATAAGTATAGGTGGGTCTTTACTTCTATTGACCTTTCTATCAATGTTATATATATATATATATATATAATATATATATATATATATATATATGCAGGAAACTCTCTACCGTAGAGAGCGGAACAACAACACAACTCCTTCAGATCATCAGAGGAAGTACCCCCCTCAGACAAGTGTTTCGGCGCTTTAAACTCCTGACACTCTAAGGGGGGTGGGCCCCTCTGAGACATGACTCCCAGAGGTCTTGTGAATTGTTGCTTTTTTTTTTCCGGTCCCGGGATCGAACCCATGATCTCCCAGTTGCCATTGCACTTTTTGAAGTGTGTCTTTAGCGATTTAGCTATATATATATATATATATATTATATATATATGGCATTACTTATGCCTTTTCCTTCGACGAAGCCACACTGTTCTTCAGCGATTTCTGGTTTTATTTTGCTCCTGACTCTTCTCATGACAATACTAAGCAGGATTTTGTTAACATGGCTCATAAGACTAATGGTTCGATGGTCTTCACATTCAACTGCACCTTGTTTCTTTTGTAGGGCAATGAAAACTGCAAAAGGTCTGATGGGACATAGTTACTACTATAGATGTCATTCAGCAATCTGGTACTTATTTCTATGCCAAGCTCTCCTAATGCTTCCAATTCTTCCTTGGTGATTTTATCTGGTCCTGGTGCCTTGTTGTTCTTCATGTGTTTGATGGCTTCTCCCACTTCTGCTTTTAATATGTGAGGCCCTTCATTATTATTTCGTATATCTATTTTTGCCTCTATTGTCCTCATAGAGCTCTCTAATGTATTCGCACCATCTTGCCATTATTTCATCTCTGTCCATTATTGTATGCCCCTCCTTTGACTTCAGGCAACCAGTCTTGTGGTATGCCATTTTGTTTGTTAACTCCTTTATTTGTTTGTACATATCTCTTGTGTTTCCATGATGGTGTGTCTCTATTTCATTACATTTCTTATTTAGCCACTCTTCTTTAGCTTTATTGCACTCGTGTCTTATTTTTTTCTTCATTTATTTTGTCATATTCATCTTTATCTTCCTTAAGATTTCTTCTCCGATCCATTAGTTGCAAAATTTCTTCTGTCATCCACCCCTGTTTAGCTTGTCATTTATTTGGAGGTAGGATTTAGATAGATGTTTGCTGAATAGAGTCTTTAAGCATATTCTATTGTTCATCAATCTTTTCATTCTTCTCTATAGCATTATACCTATTATGTACTATAAACAGATGCTGACAAAGTTTAAAGTTATAAGAATCAATATTACTTATAAGTTTTACTTGAATTTGTAGGGCATTCGAAAGGTGGGCAGCTGAGTAAGAGAAGCCTTTTTTTAAACATATCAAGCCTTGGTTTTGGGAGAATACAATTGCTTAAGCAGGAGAGAGAGAGATAAGAGATAGAGATAGAGAGTGAGAGAGAACTAGGATTTAGCTTAAGAAATGAGAAAGTGACAGAATTATATATATATATATATATATATATATATATATAGAGAGAGAGAGAGAGAAAACTAGGATTAGCTGAAGAAATCAGACAGTAACAGAATGAGAGAGAGAGAGAGAGAGAGGATTAGCTGAAGAAATAAGAAAGTGGCAGAATCAGAGAGAGAGAGAGGGGGGGGGAGGGAGGGAGAGAGAGAACTAGAATTAGCACCAAAAAAGAGAAATTGACAAAATGAGAGAGAAAGAACAAGAAGAAATGAGAAAGTGACAGAATGAGAGAGAGAGAGAGAGAGAGAATTAGGATTAGTTGAAGAAATGAGAATGTGAAAGAATAAGAGAGAAAGGACCGGGATTAGCTGAAGAACTAGGAAAGTGACAGAGAGAGAGAGAGAAACACTAGACTTAGCTGAGGAAATAAGAATGTGACAGAATGAGAGACTGGGAGAGAGAGAGAGAGAGAGAGAGAAAACTAGAATTAGTTTAAGAAATGAGAAACGATAGAATGTATGAGAGAGAGAGAGAGAGAGAGAGAGAGCGAGAGAAAACTATAATTAGCTGAAGAAATGAGAAAGTGACAGAATGAGAGAGAGAGAGAGAGAGAGAACTAGGATTAGCTGAAAAAATGAGAAAGTATCAGAATGAGAGAGAGAGAGAGAGAGAAAGAGAGAGGGAGGGAGGGAAAACTAAGATTAGCTGAAAAAATGAGAAAGTAACAGAATTAGATAGATAGATACTAGAATTAACTGAAGAAATGAGAAAGTGTCGCAATGAGAGAGAGAGAAAGAGAGAGAGAGACAAAAAAAAAAAACTAGGATTAGCTGAAGAAACGAGAAAGTGTCGCAATGAGAGAGAGAGAGAGAGAGAGAGAGAGAGAGAGAGAGAAAAAACTAGGATTAGTTGAAGAAATGAGAAAGTGACAGAATGAGTATAAAGTACGAGTTGTTTAAAGTGTGGCTGGAGTGTTGTAGTTTTTTTAAACGCATTTTCCTATAAATTTGTTAGTTTTGAATGAATGTAAGAATGCAAGTTTATTTTGTATAAACTAGGAAAAAAGTAGAAACAGCTTTATTACTTAACGACTACAAAGTTGTGCCGTTTCGGCGCGAACCTTAATCATACACACACATACAGGACGAAGAATTAGAGATAGGAGATAAAGTATAAATTCACGTGAATCATATGTTAAAAAAATGAACAAAATGAATAGAGCACTTAGCTTGAAAGAATACGTAGATTTTCTGACGTTCCTTCAGAAATGCCTTGAAAGAATGCTCCGTGCATATTGGTATACTTATATACTAATTATTACATGTTAGCAAGTTTATTTTATGCTGTGTGAGTGTATGGACAAGAGATAAGTTTATTTTATGCTGTGTGAGTGTATGGACAAGAGATAAGTTTATTTTATGCTGTGTGAGTGTGTGGACAAGAGATAAGTTTATTTTATGCTGTGTGAGTGTATAGACAAGAGATAAGTTTATTGTTTGTTTATGTGATCATTTAATTGTGTCTTCATGATTATTATGCTCATTAACAAATGCTGAATGACTGTGACTGAGTGAAAGCTGTATGATGAAGGGCAGAATGTCAGACGGGCCTGCGTGCCCAATTCTTAACCCTTTGGAAATAAAGTCTGTTCGTTCGTTTGTTCGTCCTTCCTCCACCCCCCGCCCCCCTCCACATTTGTTTTGACTTGCATTGTCGCTGGTAAACAAACTAGAGTTGCTGGTAGACAAACTAGAGTTGCTGGTAGACAAACTAGAGTTGCTGGTAGACAAACTAGAGTCCCAGTAGTTAAATATTGGCCAGGTCTGGTTTCTCTTGTAACTGGTAGACAGACTAACGGGGGCTGGAGTATTGTCAAAGTTTGTAGCGATTCTCTGGACGCTGAGGGTCTCGGGACAACAGGCCAATGTATCAAGGTTTCCTCACATGTTATAGTCAGCCAGTGTATCAAGGTTTCCTCACATCTTATAGTCAGCCAGTGTATCAAGGTTTCCTCACATGTTATAGTCAGCCAGTATATCAAGGTTTCCTCACATCTTATAGTCAGCCAGTATATCAAGGTTTCTTCAAATGTTATAGTCAGCCAGTGTATCAAGGTTTCCTCACATCTTATAGTCAACCAGTGTATCAAGGTTTCCTCACATGTTATAGTCAGCCAGTATATCAATGTTTCCTCACATGTTATAGTCAGCCAGTATATCAAGGTTTCCTCACATGTTGCAGTCGGCCATGTTGTGCAGGAAGAGCGGACTGAAGGCATGGCTTTTGTTTCAGAGTACCCACTTCCGTAGCCACTTCCTGATGGCGGAAGTCAGATGTACAGACTAACAACGTCACCCAAAGCTACGACGTTAGCTGTGTGTGTCTTTGTGCGTGCACGCATGTGTGTGTGTCTTTGTGCGTGCACGTATATGTGTGTGTCTTTGTGCGTGCACGTATGTTTGTGTGTCTTTGTGCGTGCACTTATGTGTGTGTGTGTGAGCCGAGCGTCAAGGCACAAATATTTATGCTGTTGTTGAGCCTATCCTCCCAAATAGAGCACATCGCTCTGATACTGACTGGCAAATAACAGAAGAAAAGCACGAGTTCTGTTGAAAACAGAGACAGGAAAATAGACAGGAAAATAGACAGAGACAGGTATATATATATATATATATATATATAACACACATATATATATATATATATTCTGACTTCCGTGGACGCAAAAACAGAACAAAATTATCCATACTACAAGAACTTAATCTGAAGATTGATTGATTGATTGATTGATTGATTGATCTTTATTTCAAAAGGGTTAAGAATTGGGCACGCAGGCCCGTCTGACATTCTGCCCTTTATCATACATCTTTCACTCTATTCCAGACATTCTACAAATATGCTGTTCATATAACAAACATAACTAACATTGAAGCTGAGAGACATAAAATAAAATATAACATTTACGTTTCACTCTTAAACATTCACTCAGTATAGAAGTAACTACGTACATTATAAATGACTATCTACTAAACAAAATTTTCGGGACTATACAGAAAACAATTAATTGTATTCGGTGTCTGTAAGAGCAGCTTAAGATAACTTTTAAGTTTTATAATTCATGGAGGCATGTAGTCGACATCAAATAGATACTGGGAAAGCTTGTAGTTGTAGGAAGGAGTATAATTTATATTTTTTATATAGGATGGGAGGGTATTCCAAAGATGAGCAGCAGAATAACTAAAGCTTTTCTTGTAAAGATCAAGTCTAGGTTTTGGAAGACATATGTTGTTCAAGCGTTGGCTGCACTTTGGGCTAAATTTAAACAGGTTCCATAGATAAGGCGGGGCATGCCGTGAAAGAATCTGATGTACTAACTTGGCTTTGTTGAAGAGGAACCTGTTCTTAAGGGGTAGTATTTTGATACGTTTGTGATGATTAGTTGTTTGTGCTTGATCTTTGTCACTAATGAGCTTTACTGCTCGCTTTTGGAGAGAGCAAAGCCTCTTTGTATTTGACACTGAGCAACCATCCCAAACTGTTGAGCAATAGTCTAAATGTGTTTGTATATGAGCTATGTAGTATGTCTTCCTAGTGTCTTGATCTATGAAGTGCTTAATTTTAGCTAATTGGTATACTTTTTGTGCTATGAGTTTTGTTAGGCATTGCACATGAGAGTTCCAGGTCAGATGTTGGTCAATAATAAGACCTAGTGTTTTGTGCTCGCTAACGTTTTCTATCTGTGATGTTTCTGTACAGAGCCGAAGTGTTGTTTTTGTTGCATTTTGTAGTTTCTGTCTCGTTGTTATGAGCATTGATTTTGTTTTATCGGTGTTTATAATCATGCCATTATTTTTGCTCCATCCAATTAAATTGTATAACTCGACCTGAAGAGTTGATTCTAGATTAACACAATCGTAGTCACTGGTGTAGACTGTGCAATCATCAACAAAAAGGTCACAAGAAGAGTGTTTAAGATGAAGTGGAAGATCATTGATATAGATAGCAAAGAGCAACGGGCCTAGAATAGAACCTTGCGGAACACCAGTGTCAACTTTAGCAGAATTTGATAGAGAATTGTTGAAGAATACTACCGGTTGTCTGTCTGAAAGAAACAGTGCAATTAATTTTATTAGGTCAGGGTGCAGTCTATAAGTCTTTATTTTTCTTACAAGAATATCGTGGTCAATCATATCAAATGCTTTTTTAAAGTCGACAAAGATGGCACCACATAGTCTGTCTTCATTTATGTTTACTAACCAGTTTTCTGTCATTTTGGTAAGAGCTGTGTGGCAGGAATGATTGGGTCTAAAGCCTGACTGACTGACTGAAGAAGGTTGGCTAGTAAAGTGGGTTAAAAGCAGAAAAATTAAATGTTTCAAGCACATTAAACATCATGAGAGTTTAGAGAAGACCGTCTTGGAAGGGTACATAATGGGAAAAAGAGAGGAAGACTAAGGCGAAGATGGGTGCAAGCCATCGTTGATGATCTGCGAATGGATGCATCAGCAGCAGGCCATCTTGCTCACAACCGAGAGGCATTAAAGAAGCTGTTAGGGAGGCAAAGTTCCGCAAAGAACATGCTAATGAATGACTGACTATCTCTATAGCTTGACTTAGAATTTATAGCCGAACCTTGGCTTTCACTCTCTATTGCCTGACTTAGAATTTATAGCTGATCCTTAGCTTTCATTCTCTTTAGTTTGACTTAGAATGTGTGGTATGACTTGCACTCTCAGACATGACTGAAACTTTGACTTAGAATGTGTGGTATGACTTGTACTCTCAGACATGACTGAGGCTTTGACTAGGTTACGATGCATGAAGCAGAGGCCCTACCCTGTTGATGCCATAAACGTGTGTCCTAGATGAAGATTATGGCGATGTGGAAGTGTTGTTTACTGCTTGCCTCAGCGCCGACATGTGACTTGAGTTACTGCAGTTTTAGACACAGCTGGATTATGATTTCATGAATGGACTTGTGTGCCACCGACCAGCCGGCACAATTACCCCCGGGATGCTGAGCGTTAAGTTTAAATGAAACTGGCAACTTGGGATTTTTCTATGATCCGTCGCCAGATAGTAATTCTCTGAGCCATTAACATTCCGCCATAAGGTGGCTGACGCTCCAATCACTTACACTCAGCAGGAAGACTCGCCAGGAAACTTATGAATTCTTTATTGCCAATCTGAGAGGAAATTGTGAGGTAATTATCTCTCAACTTTTATGATTCTTCCCTTCAACAAACATGGCCTCTTTCAGGGCATTCAAAGTGTTTCCCGTCGGTCACAGTACTTCTTCGCCCTAATAGCATCCGTTAACAGATCTGTTAGCAGCATACGTTAGCAGCTTCTTAGTTAGCAGCATTCGTTAGCAGCTTCTTAGTTAGCAGCATACGTTAACAGCTTCTTAGTTAGCAGCATACGTTAACAGCTTCTTAGTTAGCAGCATACGTTAGCAGCTTCTTAGTTAGCAGCATACGTTAGCAGCTTCTTAGTTAGCAGCATACATTAGCAGCTTATTAGTTAGCAGCATACATTAGCAGCTTCTTAGTTAGCAGCATACGTTAACAGCTTCTTAGTTAGCAGCATACGTTAGCAGCTTCTTAGTTAGCAGCATACGTTAGCAGCTTCTTAGTTAGCAGCATACATTAGCAGCTTATTAGTTAGCAGCATACATTAGCAGCTTCTTAGTTAGCAGCATACGTTAACAGCTTCTTAGTTAGCAGCATACGTTAGCAGCTTCTTAGTTAGCAGCATACGTTAACAGCTTCTTAGTTAGCAGCATACGTTAGCAGCTTCTTAGTTAGCAGCATACGTTAGCAGCTTCTTAGTTAGCAGCATACATTAGCAGCTTATTAGTTAGCAGCATACATTAGCAGCTTCTTAGTTAGCAGCATACGTTAACAGCTTCTTAGTTAGCAGCATACGTTAGCAGCTTCTTAGTTAGCAGCATACATTAGCAGCTTATTAGTTAGCAGCATACGTTAACAGCTTCTTAGTTAGCAGCATACGTTAGCAGCTTCTTAGTTAGCAGCATACGTTAGCAACTTTTTAGTTAGCAGCATACGTTAGCAACTTCTTAGTTAGCAGCATACGTTAGCTACTTCTTAGTTAGCAGCATACGTTAGCAGCTTCTTAGTTAGCAGCATACGTTAACAGCTTCTTATTTAGCAGCATACGTTAGCAACTTCTTAGTTAGCAGCATACGTTAGCAACTTCTTAGTTAGCGGCATCTGTTAGCACCATCTGTTGGCAGCATCTGTTAGTAACTTCTTAATTAGCAGCATCTGTTAGCAACTTCTTAGTTAGCAGCATCTGTTAACAGCATCTGTTGGCGGCATACGTTAGCACCATCTATTAACAACTTCGTTACCAACCTCCTTAGCAGCAACAAAATGTTCTTGATTCATGTTTTAAAAAAACACATTTGCAACTAAAGCTCCCATTCTCACTCTTTCTTCATTCTCTCCCTCATTCTCTCCCTCATTCTCTCTACCTCTTCATCTCTCTCTCCCACCCTTTCTCACTTTCTCTTCCCTCTTCTTCTTCTTCTGCTCTCTTGCTCTCTCCCTTTCTCACATTCTCTCTCCCATCTTTCTCTCATTCTCCCTCCCTCTTCTTTCTTTCCCTCCTATCCTTTCTCACGTTCTCTCTCCATCTTCTCTTTCTTTCTCCCATTCCGTTATTTCCTTCTCTCTCCCCCTAGTTCACTCCCTCTCTCCCCCTACTTATCTCCTCCTTTCTCTCTATCATCCTCGTTCTCTCCAGTATCTTGTTATCTCCTCCTCTCTCTATCATCCTCGTTCTCTCCAGTATCTTATTATCTCCTCCTCTCTCTATCATCCTCGTTCTCTCCAGTATCTTGTTATCTCCTCCTTTCTCTATCATCCTCGTTCTCTCCAGTATCTTGTTATCTCCCACTGTCTATATCATCCTCGTTCTGTCCAGTATCTTGTTATCTCCCACTGTCTATATCATCCTCGTTCTCTCCAGTATCTTGTTATCTCCCACTGTCTATATCATCCTCGTTCTGTCCAGTATCTTGTTATCTCCCACTGTCTATATCATCCTCGTTCTGTCCAGTATCTTGTTATCTCCCACTGTCTATATCATCCCCGTTCTGTCCAGTATCTTGTTATCTCCCACTGTCTATATCATCCTCGTTCTCTCCAGTATCTTGTTATCTCCCACTGTCTCCCCTCTCTTTCCTTACGTCTCCCTCACTCCCACTCTCCTTCCCCACTTCTCCATCCTCTCTCTCTCTCTCCTTTCTCTCCCTCTCCATCTCCTTTCTCTGTCCCCTCTTCCCTCCCCTTCCTCCCTCTTTCTCTCTCTTTCTACATCCCTCTCTCCAACTTCTCTCTCCTCCTTCTGTCTCCTGTATATATATATATATAACTATAAGAGGGTTTACTGATAAGTTCTCGGCATAAGCTACAACGTATTATTTGTGGACAACTTTTTTGGGTTATTTTTCAACATAGTCTCCCCTTGCAAGTTTATGCACTTAGTCCAGCGAGCCTAGAGCATACAGATCCTTTCTTTGTAAAAGTCAGCATCTTGTGCCAGTAGAAAGTGGTCTACAGCATGAATGACGTCATCATCTGAAGCAAATTTGCAGCCACAGAGCTTCTTTTTTAGTTTGGTAAACAAGTAATAGTCTGAAGGGGCCAAATCTGGGGAATAAGGAGGATGTTCAAGAATCTGGAAGCCGCATTCATGAATGGCAGCCATTGCCACCACTGACTTGTTAACTGGAGCATTGTCTTGCTGAAAGATGACTACTCTCGTCAATTTCTCTCGACGCTTTTCCTTCAGTTTGACCCGCAGTTGCTTCACAAGATTAGCGTAATAGGCCCCGGTGACCGTTCTGCCCTTTTGAAGATAGTCTACCAATAGCACACCTTGAAGATAGTCTACCAATAGCACACCTTGAAGATAGTCTACCAATAGCACACCTTGAAGATAGTCTACCAGTAGCACACCTTGAAGATAGTCTACCAATAGCACACCTTGAAGATAGTCTACCAATAGCACACCTTCTGAATCCCAAAAGATGGAAGCCATCACTTTGCCTGCAGACAGAACCACCCTTGCTTTCTTTGGTGATGGGGGATCCATGATGTTTCCACTGCTTTGACTGTTCTTTGGTTTCTGGTTGAAAATGATAAACCCAAGTTTCATCCATAGTCAGAAATTGCTGAAGAAACTTTTAAGGATCTGCAGAAAAATAGCCGAGATTGTCTCTTGACATGTTGAGACGCTGTCATTTGTGATCAGCTCCAAGAAGTTTCGGGACTCATCGAGCAGAGACCTTTGTCATTTGAAGATCATTATGAATAATGACATGAACACATTCCTGGGAGATGCTCAATTCATTAGCAATGCACCACTCATTTAGTCGTCGATCCTCCATTATCATGACATGGATTCTGCCGGTGGTTTCATCAGTTGTTACAGTTCTTGGTCTTCCTGGATGGGGATCATCTTCCAGACTCTCCCTTCTATGTTTGAATTGAGCTGCCCATGTCTTCACTATGCTGTAAGAAGGGGCATTCTCTCCTGGAGTCTCTACCATATCCTCATGGATCTCCTTCGAAGATAAGCCCTTGATTCGGAGGTAGCGAATGACTGCCTGATGAGAAATTTTATCCATTTTCTCAATTTCTGCCACCCCTTACCACTTCAGTAGCCTGTTTAAAAAAACTGGTTGCAGTTAATTTCTTGAAACTTTGTGTTTAATCTTACATTAACCTGATCTATAAATGCACCTAATATCAACTGTGTGTTTCAAGTATTTGTACCTTAGGTCGCGAATTTATCAATCAACCCTCGCATGAACATATATATATATATATAATATATATATATATATATATATATGTCTCTGGGATATTGCAAGTCATGAGGGAAAGGGATCAGGCTCACAAAAATAAGGAATTCACTAGCTACAGATTACTTAGAAACAGAAATCAACACTTAATTAGCAAGAGAAAAATTACTTTAAGGATTTAGGGACTTGGTTCAAAATAAATCAGACAATAAGCCTGGAAAGCAGCCAGCATTCTAACAGACAAGAGAAAGCAGCCAGCATTCTAACAGACAAGAGAAAGCAGCCAGCATTCTAACAGACAAGGGAAAGCAGCCAGCATTCTAACAGACAAGGGAAAGCACTCTGACTTGCAAAGTTATAATCATGTGCCTACTTTTGAAGAGTTCAGCAATCACTTCAGAGAAGAAGTCAATATCTTAAAGTCTTCACTGCCAACTCCAGCTTGTGACTTACGCAAATTAAATAAATTTATAGGTAGAAAATGTGCAAATCTAAAACTTCACAGTATTCATTTCATCTCAGCTAGTGAAGTTTACAATTATCTGTCATCTTTAAAGAACAATAACACAGCAGGACTTGATGGAATCAGCAACAAAATATTACGCTAATCATCCCAGTATACATTAACATACATTTACAATCAGTGCATTGCACATTGTCATTTTCTCAGGCTTTTAACATTACAAAAATATATCCCTTTCTACATCTGGTTAGAGAACAATCCCTCAAGCTATAGACCAATTTCCATTCTATCCCTCAAGCTTTAGACCAATTTCCATTCTATCCCTCAAGCTATAGACGAATTTCCATTCTATCCCTCAAGCTATAGACCAATTTCCATTCAATCTCTCAAGCTGTAGACCAATTTCCATTCTATCCCTCAAGCTGTAGACCAATTTCCATTCTATCCCTCAAGCTATAGACCAATTTCCATTCTATCTCTCAAGCTGTAGACCAATTTCCATTCTATCCCTCAAGCTATAGACCAATTTCCATTCTATCCCTCAAGCTATAGACGAATTTCCATTCTATCCCTCAAGCTGTAGACCAATTTCCATTCTATCCCTCAAGCTTTAGACCAATTTCCACTCTATCCCTCAAGCTGTAGACCAGTTTCCATTCTATCCCTCAAGCTGTAGACCAATTTCCACTCTATCGACTTTGTCAAACCCCTAGAAAAACACATCAAAAAACATTACAACGCATGCAAGAAAATGATTTGATTGTTGACTGTCAGTCAGGTTTTAGGCCAAAACATTCCTGCTGCACAGTTCTCACAAAGATGACAGAATGTTGGTTATCTAATATTAATATAAACGATGATAAATTATCTGGTGCTGTCTTTGTTTACTTTCAAAAAGCATTTGACATGAGTGATCATGAAATCCTAGTTAGAAAGCTTGAGACTTATAGATTACATTCTAAATTAACTAAATTTATTACATCTTTTCTTTCCAAACAGACAACAGGTAGTTTTTTACCTTAAAAGTTCCTAAAAAAATCAAGTCCATCTGTGATTGATAACGGTGTTCCACGGGGATCTATTCTTGGTCCTCTCCTGTTCACCATCTATATCAATGATCTTCCACTCTATCTCAAAAAATCATCTTGTGACCTTTTTCCTGATGACTGCACAGTTTACACTAGTGACAATGACTGTATTAACCTTGAGGCAGCTCTTCAATTTGAAATAAACAGTCTAATTGAAGCAACAACAACAGAATGCTCATAAACATCAGCAAAACAAAATCCATGCTCATTACAAGAAGACAGAAATTAACAAATTCACCAACAACAACACTACAGCTCTATGCTGGAACTTCACAGATAGAGAATGTTAGTGAACATAAAACTCTAAGTCTCACCAATGACCACCACCTCAGCTGGAATCATCATGTAGACAATCTAACCAAACTCATTGCACAAAAAGTTTATCAGTTTACTAAAATTAAACATTTTCTTGACACAGACATTAGGAAATTATATTACATATCACAGATACAAACACACTTGGACTACTGTTCCACAGTCTGGGATGGTTGTTCCAAACATTAAAAGACTTTATTCACTTCAAAAACAGGCAGTAAAGCTTATAGATGACAAACATGCAGCACGTATTACAAATAAGGACAAACATCTTGATATTCTACCCCTCAAGAAGAGATTTCTTTTCAACAAGGCCAAATTAATTCATAAAATTCTATCGCACAATGCTCCACCCTATCTGTGGTCGCTGTTCAAATCCAACCCAAAACACAGTCAACGCTTAAGCAATTGCATTCTCCCCAAACCAAGGCTTGACATATTAAAAAAAAAACCTCTGTTATTCAGCTGCCACCTTTGGAATGCCCTACAAACTCCTGCAAAACTTATAAGTAATATTCGTTCTTATAACTTCAGACTTTGTCAGTATAGGTTTGATATGGACTGTATGCCTCTCTAAAATGTATTTGTGTTTATGTGTATTTGTATACATGTATGAATATGTGTAAGTATGTATTTGTACATGTGTGAATGTTTATATTCTTATAGACACGGTAACTCATCTTATACGCATGTGCCTATTTGTACACATTTATATATGTGTTTGTGTATACATATATGTGTGTGTATATGTATGTATGTATGTATATATGTATGTATATATGTATGTATGTATGTATCATACATACATATATGTGCATATATATATGGATGTATACGTTTGTATATACGAATATATGTATTATATGTGTGTATGTGTACGTATGTGGCCACATATGTTTTTGTATATACGTACGTATGTGTGTATATATGTATATGTGTGCATGTGTTTGTATATTTGTGGTACTTGCATTTGTGTATTAATATATGTACCTCCATGTACTTGCGTACATGAAAAGTATTGTCAAAATCTAAATTAGTTTCATGTATGGCATGTGTGTACTTTTTATAAGACTTTTCTATAAATTTGTTAGTTTAGAATGAATGTGAGAATGTAATTAAGTTTATTTCATGTAGCTGCATAAATCAGAGTGTAGAGTATATGGCCATGAGATAGGTTTATTTTATGAATTAATTTGGCCTTGTTGAAAAGAAATCTCTTCTTGAGGGGTAGAATATCAAGATGTTTATGTTCTTATTTGTAATACGTGCTGCATGTTTGTCATCTATAAGCTTTACTGCCTGTTTTTGAAGTGAATAAAGTCTTTTAATGTTTGGAACAACCATCCCAGACTGTGGAACAGTAGTCCAAGTGTGTTTGTATCTGTGATATGTAATATAATTTCCTAATGTCTGTGTCAAGAAAATGTTTAATTTTAGTAAACTGATAAACTTTTTGTGCAATGAGTTTGGTTAGATTGTCTACATGATGAT
This sequence comes from Achatina immaculata, assembly GCA_009760885.1. NCBI lineage: Eukaryota > Metazoa > Mollusca > Gastropoda > Stylommatophora > Achatinidae > Lissachatina > Lissachatina immaculata. Next base: position 37,186,408 of record CM019717.1, on the reverse strand, counting down.
TCCAGCTGAGGTGGTGGTCATTGGTGAGACTTAGAGTTTTATGTTCACTAACATTCTCTATCTGTGAAGTTCCAGCATAGAGCTGTAGTGTTGTTGTTGGTGAATTTGTTAATTTCTGTCTTCTTGTAATGAGCATGGATTTTGTTTTGCTGATGTTTATGAGCATTCTATTGTTGTTGCTTCAATTAGACTGTTTATTTCAAATTGAAGAGCTGCCTCAAGGTTAATACAGTCATTTATGTGATCATTTGACTGGTTCTTCATGATTATTATGCTCATTAACAAATGCTGAATGACTGTGACTGAGTGAAAGCTGTATGATGAAGGGCAGAATGTTAGATGACTGTGACTGAGTGAAAGCTGTATGATGAAGGGCAGAATGTTAGATGTCTGTGACTGAGTGAAAGCTGTATGATGAAGGGCAGAATGTTAGACGCGCCTGCGTGCCCGATTCTTAACTTTGTTAAAATGAAGTATGTTCGTTCGTTCGTTCGTTCTCAATCTTCTCTCTCCCTCTTCTCTCTCTCTTCTCTCTAACTATTCTCTCTCCCTCTTCTCTCTCCCTATTCTCTCTCCATCTTCTCTCTCCCTATTCTCTCTCCCTATTCTCTCTCCCTATTCTCTCTCCTTCTTCTCTCTCCCTATTCTCTCTCCCTCTTCTCTCTCCCTATTCTCTCTCCCCCTATTCTCTCTCTCTCTATTCTCTCTCTCCCTATTCTCTCTCCTTCTTCTCTCTTCCTATTCTCTCTCCCTCTTCTCTCTCCCTATTCTCTCTCCCTCTTCTCTCTCCCTATTCTCTCTCCCTATTCTCTCTCCTTCTCCGTTTCCCCTCCCTTCTCTCCTTCTTTGTCTTGAACTCCCTGTCCTTCTCCTATAACCTCTCTCTTCTACCAAACAAAACTCATTACCTATGTTTCTCTTTGGCAGGAAAACAAAACTGCACCCAGCTGTCGCCACTACAGAATGCACAAACACAGCATCGCCATCTCCAGCAGTCTCAGCAGCATCATCATCACCATCATCATCAGCATCAGCAGCAGCAAGACAGCTCAGCCTCTCCTCACGCAACGTCTCAGAAAGTGAACTCACAACCTGCCCACTACGCGAACACACCAACATTCTTGGACGAACCTGCGGCTCCTTCTAGCAGTGAAAAGATCAAGTCCAAGTCCTCATCCACATCATCCACGTCTGCTTCCTCCTCATCCTCTGCTTCGTCCCATGATGCGTCTGCTGGAGACTGCACTATTATGAAGCAACGTCAGAAGAGGAAGCCACGAGTTCTCTTCTCTCAGGCGCAAGTGTACGAGCTGGAAAGGAGGTTTAAGCAGCAGCGCTACCTGTCGGCCCCAGAGCGTGAACAGATGGCGTCCCTGCTGAAGCTGACATCCACGCAGATAAAGATTTGGTTCCAGAACAGGCGCTACAAGTGTAAACGCCAGAGACAGGATAAATCTTTGGAGCTTCAGACCATGCAGCCTCCCAGGCGCGTGGCTGTCCCAGTTCTGGTTAGGGACGGCAAGCCATGCATGGGCCCGCCCCCGACGCCCTACTCTGCCCCTTACAACGTAAATCCTTTTGCCTATAACACAGGGTCTACCGCCGGGGGGTACTGCACCAGCGGCCATGTTAGTTCGCACGCCCCACAACAGGGACAAATACAACAACAAGGCTACGTACAACAACAGCTTCACCAGGGTATTCGAGCCTGGTAAATGTACAACCAACCATCTTCTTCTAAATGCAGTCAAAATCTGGAGTTCAGAAATCTAACATACGATCGCATGTCAGTTTTAAACTGCCATCTGCCACCAGCATGTCCTAACTGAAGTGTGACCAGACTCAAGCGTGACCAGACTCTAGCGTGACCAGACTCAAGCGTGACCAGACTCTAGCGTGACCAGACTCTAGCGTGAACACACCAGCTGTATCCTCAACGTCCAGTTCTGAACTCACAACAGAATATATATGTGTATGTAAAAGTAGGAGACAAGAAAATGTTGAATGTACAAGGCTTCTTATGTGTCGGATCATAGTTGAGCAAACTACGCCAAACAAGTTGTACCCACTCCATATTTTGGTAACCAAAGCAACAATAGACATAATCAGGCGGACATGTCAAGAATATCCAGACATTTTGTCCAAGCTGTGTCAAATCTTTGCTAGACACGCAGATCTACACATCAACGTAGACATGTGTCGGCTGCTTTCCTTACACACGCTCTGAATATATTGACCTTATAATGTGCTGGCTTTGTTTTCTTTGTAGTTATCACGTTTATACATACAATACGCTTCTTTGTTTTTCTCGCCTGTGTTGTTACACTTCACCGATCCTGTAACTGTCTTATCACATGGTGGACCGACCTGCCACCATCTTATCACATGGTGGACCGACCTGCCACCATCTTATCATATGGTGGACCGACCTGCCACCATCTTATCACATGCTGGACCGATCTGCCACCATCTTATCATATGGTGGACCGACCTGCCACCATCTTATCACATGCTGGACCGACCTGCCACCATCTTATCACATGGTGGACCGACCTGCCACCATCTTATCACATGCTGGACCGACCTGCCACCATCTTATCATATGGTGGACCGACCTGCCACCATCTTATCACATGGTGGACCGATCTGCCACCATCTTATCACATGGTGGACCGACCTGCCACCATCTTATCACATGCTGGACCGACCTGCCACCATCTTATCATATGGTGGACCGACCTGCCACCATCTTATCACATGCTGGACCGACCTGCCACCATCTTATCACATGGTGGACCGACCTGCCACCATCTTATCACATGGTGGACCGACCTGCCACCATCTTATCATATGGTGGACCGACCTGCCACCATCTTATCACATGCTGGACCGACCTGCCACCATCTTATCACATGCTGGACCGACCTGCCACCATCTTATCACATGGTGGACCGATCTGCCACCATCTTATCATATGGTAGACTGACCTGCCACCATCTTATCATATGGTGGACTGACCTGTCACCATTTTATAACACGGTGGACTGACCTGTCTCTTTCTTATCACATGGTGGACTGACCTGTCTCTTTCTTATCACATGGTGGACTGAGCTGACCTATCACCGTCTTATATCATGGTGAAATGACCTGACCTGTCACTGTCTTATCACGTGGTGGACTGACCTGTCTCCGCCTTATCACATGGTGGACTGACCTGACCTGTCACCGTCTTATCACATGGTAGACTGACCTATCACTGTCTTATCACATGCTGGACTGACCTGTCACTATCATATCACATGGTAACTCATCTGTCATCGTCTTATCACATAGTGGACTGACCTGACCTGTCACTGTCTTATCACATGGTGGACTGATCTGACCTGTCACTGTCTTATCACATAGTGGACTGACCTGACCTGTCACTGTCTTATCACATGGTGGACTGATCTGACCTGTCACTGTCTTATCACATGATGGACTGACGTGACCCAGCTTTGTTCTTCTGCTGCTTCACAGAGAAGCCACGAGACAATCAATGGCTGTAAGTTAACAATGTCAAGGTCATGGAACACTTGCAGGTACCTGGATAATGATAATAAAATGTACCAAATCGCCCACACCATTGAGTTTACAGTCATTGATTATAGTCATTGGTTACAGTCATTGATTATAGTCATTGGTTACAGTCATTGATTATAGTCATTGGTTACAGTCATTGCTTATAGTCATTGATTACATTCATTGACTATAGTCACTGATTACAGTCATTGGTTATGGTAATATAGTGGCATAACAGCATAAATAAAAGTCAAGAAAAGTATGAATGTTTTCCTTTCCTATTTTTTAGGAGCCTTGTCACAGAAGGTCTGGTGGTGGAGCTAGAAGATGACCAGATTTCTGTTTGTTCCTGTCTTACTAAAAGGGAAGAATTGAAATGTATCGGCTCAACAGTTTTCCCTCTCAACTAATTACTTGTCTTGATATATTATGTGGCGTCACCTTCATCATCATCAATATTATCATCATTATTATCATGACATCATTTTACTGTTGGCTGTTCTTCAAGGAATTATCATACTATGTGATTGTTGGCTAAGATCTGCATGTTACCAGTCCTGATATTATATCTGAGCTGATGTCACTTTGTGCTCTCATTTTTTTCTTTCAGTCGTTCTTGTGTCATCAGTCGTTCTTGTGTCATCAGTCGTTCTTGTGTCATCAGTCGTGTTTGTATCATCAGTCGTTCTTGTGTCATCAGTCGTGCTTATTTCATCAGTCGTTCTTGTGTCATCAGTCGTGCTTATTTCATCAGTCGTTCTTGTGTCATCAGTCGTGCTTATTTCATCAGTCGTTCTTGTGTCATCAGTCGTGCTTATTTCATCAGTCGCTCTTGTATCATCAGTCGTGCTTATTTCATCAGTCGTTCTTGTGTCATCAGTCGTGCTTATTTCATCAGTCGTTCTTGTGTCATCAGTCGTTCTTGTATCATCAGTCGTGTTTGTATCATCAGTCGTTCTTGTGTCATCAGTCGTTCTTGTATCATCAGTCGTGTTTGTATCATCAGTCGTTCTTGTGTCCTCAATCTTCTTGTGTCATCAGTCGTTCTTGTGTCATCAACCGTGTTTGTATCGTCAGTCGTGTTTGTATCATCAGTCGTTCTTGTATCATCAGTCGTTCTTGTGTCATCAGTCGTGTTTGTATCGTAAGGCGTTCTTGTGTCATCAATCGTTCTTGTGTCATCAGTCGTTCTTGTGTCATCAACCGTGTTTGTATCGCCAGTCGTGTTTGTATCATCAGTCGTGTTTGTATCGTCAGTCGTGTTTGTATCATCAGTCGTTCTTGTGTCATCAGTCGTGTTTGTATCATCAGTCGTATTTGTATCGTCAGTCGTTCTTGTGTCATCAGTCGTTCTTGTATCATCAGTCGTGTTTGTATCATCAGTCGTGTTTGTATCATCAGTCGTGTTTGTATCATCAGTCGTTCTTGTATCATCAGTCGTGTTTGTATCGTCAGTCGTTCTTGTATCATCAGTCGTGTTTGTATCATCAGTCGTTCTTGTATCATCAGTCGTGTTTGTATCATCAGTCGTTCTTGTATCATCAGTCGTGTTTGTATCGTCAGTCGTTCTTGTGTCATCAGTCGTTCTTGTATCATCAGTCGTGTTTGTATCATCAGTCATTCTTGTGTCATCAGTCGTTCTTGTGTCATCAGTCGTGTTTGTATCATCAGTCGTTCTTGTGTCATCAGTCGTTCTTGTATCATCAGTCGTGTTTGTATCATCAGTCGTTCTTGTGTCATCAGTCGTTCTTGTGTCATCAGTCGTGGCTGTGTCATCCAAGACTTATATTATCTTCGGTCATCCAAGACTTATATTATCTTCGATCAACGCAAAACTTATATTATTATCGTAATTCACCTGTTACATTTTTATTATCCTCCGCAAATAGGAGAAAAATATTATCCTCGTTCAACAACAAAAAAATATTCTAATCCAACAGGAATACTACATTGTCCTCCTGCAACAGGAAATTAGTTTACAATCACAACATTTCTAATACACTAGCAATAATTTAAGTTTTCACTTTCTGTAAACTTCTGTATATCCATCCATCCATCCATCCATCCATCCATCCATGTCTTTAGTCGATGACTGGCTAAGCAATCAGCTCCCAGTACGTCGTGTGACGTCTTGCGGGGAAGTAACAAATTCTCTCCACCTCTCACGGTCTGCGGCCAGCTGTGCTGCATGCTGCTTATTTCCGTTTCTACATATCTCCCCCCCCCCTCCAAGGTAGCCTGTGGCCAGCCTCTCTTTTTCCCTGGGTTATTTGTCTCATGTTTTAGCCATGTTGGCAGGGTGTCTTCTGAGCACGGACAATCCATTTCCAGCGATTTCTTTGTTTATAACCACGTGCATGTCTTGTAGTTCATATATGGCAAGTAGGTCTCTAGTGTAGAGTTCTAAGTTCGATGTCATTTTCTAAGTTAGATATCTGTTTAGATGAGAGTTCTAAGTTAGATATTTGTCTATATGAGAGATTTTAAGTTAGATGTTCGTCTACATAAAAGTTCTAGAACAGATGTTTCTCTACATGAGAGTTCTAGAATAGATGTTTGTCAAATGAGAGATTATTGTCTGCATGGGATTTCGAAGTTAGATGCTTGTAAGATGAGAGTTTTAAATTAAATGTTGGTAACATGAGAGTCCTAAGTTAGATGTTGGATACATAGGAGTTCTAATTTAGATTTTTATCAGATCTAGAGTTTTTAACTATAAGAAAACCTCTCTTTCTCTGATGCTCGGACATGGCTTTAGCGACTTTGTGGTAGGTGTTGTCATCCATGTCGTGATGTAGCAAGAATTTTGTTGTGTCGGTGTTTATCAGTTGCTAAAGTTGTTGGTCCACTTCAGTGGGGCACTTACTTCCTTCTGAAGTGTTGTTTTGATGGTCATGACCTCTGTGGTAAATTGTGCCGTCTTCAGCAAAGTTTTGACACCATAAAGTGCAAGGCTGCTAATATATAATAAGAAAGAGAAGAGGACTAAGAAGAGGACCTTGTGAAACAGAAAATAACAACTTGTTAACAACATGTGACATGCTGAGAGAAATTATATGAAATGATTTTGTAAGTTTTACATTTTATTTTCCTTTGACAAAGACGAGAGATCAGTCATAGAGCTCACAGCACAGTCCCTATCATCTGTTCTAGTCTAAGTCTGACACAGATATTTCTCTGTTCATGTGCGTCCGCACACTCTAGTCTTTCCATTATTTCTCTGTTCATGTGCCTCCGCACACTCTACTCTTTCCATTATTTCTCTGTTCATGTGCCTCCGCACACCCCAATCTTCCCATTATTTCTCTGTTCATGTGCCTCCGCACACTCCAATCTTCCCATTATTTCTCTGTTCATGTGCCTCCGCACACTCCAATCTTCCCATTATTTCTCTGTTCATGTGCCTCCGCACACTCTAATCTTCCCATTATTTCTCTGTTCATGTGCCTCTGCACACTCTAATCTTCCCATTATTTCTCTGTTCATGTGCCTCCGCACACTCTAATCTTCCCATTATTTCTCTGTTCATGTGCCTCCGCACACTCTAATCTTCCCATTATTTCTCTGTTCATGTGCCTCCGCACACCCCAATCTTCCCATTATTTCTCTGTTCATGTGCCTCCGCACACTCCAATCTTCCCATTATTTCTCTGTTCATGTGCCTCCGCACACTCCAATCTTCCCATTATTTCTCTGTTCATGTGCCTCCGCACACTCTAATCTTCCCATTATTCCAGTCATTCACGGGGGGGGGGGGTCCACAAAAGTAATGACTTTGAATGAGATTCAAGTCACTGATTCAGATCTGTCCTTATCAGGGATAGAGAACATAGCTGGTAAAGACCCTGTTCTATCTCCCAGTGTCAAAGCCGCATGGTTCGATAACGACAAGGCAAGACAAAAATCAATTTTGTGAGCATACGCGAAATAAGCAGAATAAGAAGATTCGTCGGTCTACCCTCTTCTTTCAATCTCAGTCACACATATATCTTCTCTGACCCAACTCTCACTCACACATATTTCTTCTCTGACCCAACTCTCACTCACACATATATCTTCTCTGACCCCACTCTCACTCACACATATTTCTTCTCTGACCCTACTCTCACTCATACATATATCTTCTCCGACCCCACTCTCAATCACACATATTTCTTCTCTGACCCCACTCTCGCTCACACATAATTCTTCTCTGACCCCACTCTCACTCACACATATTTCTTCTCTGACCCTACTCTCACTCACACATATTTTTTCTCTGACCCCACTCTCACTCACACATATTTTTTCTCTGACCCTACTCTCACTCACACATATTTCTTCTCTGACTCTACTCACACTCACACATATTTCTTTTCTGACTCTACTCACACTCACACATATTTCTTTTCTGACTCTACTCACACTCACACATATTTCTTCTCTGACTCTACTCTCACTCACACATAATACTTCTCTGACCCTACTCTCACCCACACATATTTCTTCTCTGACCCCACTCTCACTCACACATATTTCTTCTCTAACCCTACTCACTCTAACTCACACATATTTCTTCTCTGACCCTACTCTCAGTCACACATATATCTTCTCTGACCCCACTCTCACTCACACAAATATATCTTCTCTGACCCCACTCTCACTCACACATATTTCTTCTCTGACCCCACTCTCAGTCACACATATTTCTTCTCTGACCCTACTCTCAGTCACATATATCTTCCCAGATCTTACTCTCAGTCACACATATCTTACCTGACCTTACTCTCAGTCACACATATATCTTACCTGGCCCCACTCTCACTCACATACATATCTTACCTGGCCCCACTCTCAGTCACACATATATCTTACCTGGCCCCACTCTCAGTCAACATATATCTTACCTGACCCATCTCTCAGTCACACATATATCTTACCTGATCCCACTCTCAGGCACACATATATCTTACCTGACCTTACTCTCAGATTCATACATACATATCTTCCCTGACCTTACTCTCAGTCATACATATATCTTTCCAGACCTTACTCGCAGTCACACCATATATCTTCCCTGACCCCATTCTCTACACATATCTTCTTTGACCCCACTCTCAGTCACACATTTATATTCCCTGACCTTACTCTCAGTCACACATTTATATTCCTTGACCATACTCTCAGTCGTACATATTTCTTCACTGACCTTACTCTTAGTCACATATATCTTCCCTGACCTTACTCTCAGTCACACATATATCTTCCCTGACCTTACTCTCAGTCACACATATTTCTTCCCTGACCTTACTCTCCGTCACACATATATCTTCCCAGATCTTATTCTCAGTCATGCATATTTCTTCCCTGACCTTACTCTCACTCACACATATATCTTCCCAGATCTTACTCTCTGTCATACATATTTCTTCACTGACATTACTCTCAGTCACACATATATCTTCCCAGATCTTACTCTCAGTCACACATATATCTTCCCAGATCTTACTCTCAGTCATACATGTTTCTTCCCTGACCTTACTCTCAGTCACACATATATCTTCCCAGATCTTACTCTCTGTCATACACATATCTTCCCTGACCTTACTCTCAGTCACACATATATCTTCCCTGACCTTACTCTCAGCCATCTTCCTTGTTTAGAGACTCCACTCACTTTGACAAAGCTCAAATCGGGTCTGATGTCATCATGATGTCAAATGTCATATCTTAGATCAAGTCAATATAAATGACACAAGTAAGTTTACCTGAAAGAGCTTTCACATTTTCCTAAACTAAACATACTTCACATTTTCCTACACTAAACATACTTCACATTTTCCTAAACTAAACATACTTCACATTTTCCTACACTAAACATACTTCACATTTTCCTGCACTAAACGTACTTCACATTTTCCTAAACTAAACATACTTCACATTTTCCTAAACTAAACATACTTCACATTTTACTGCACTAAACATACTTCACATTTTCTAGACATTAAGACAAAACAATAAACATTAGAAACTAAATATTAGAAACAAATACTAAGACAAGACTCTAAATTCAGAAACAGGTATAAGAGAAGACAATACACTAAGCATCAGAAATAGATACTAAGACAAGATACATACAAAACATTAAAAACAAATATTAAGACAAGATAAAATACAAAACATTAAAAACAAATATTAAGACAAGATACATACAAAACATCAGAAACAAATATTCAGACAAAATAAAATTTTAAAAAATCAGAAACAAATATTAAGACAAGATAACATTCTAAACATCAGAAACAAATATAAGGACAAAAAAAACCCCACTAAACATCAAAAATAAATATTAAGATAAGCTAAAATACAAAAAAATCAGAAACAAATATTATAATAAGATAAAATACAAAACATCAGCAAAAAATATTAAGACAAGATAAAATTTAAAAAAATCTCCACAATCAGAAACACATATTAAGACAAGATAAAATACTAAACAATAGAAACAAATATTAAGACAAGATAAGATTTTTAAAAATCGAAAAGAAATATTAAGACAAGATAAAAGAATACATATATCAAAATTAGAGATTAAGACAAGATCAGACACTAAACATGAGGAACAGGGATTAAGACAAAATAAAATACTGCACATAAGAAACAGAAACTAAGACAAAATCACTAAACAGTCACTTTGACAAAACAGTAATTATACGAAACAGGCATTACTCTATAACATACAAACACCAGGAACAGAGATTAAGACAAAATAAATAATACATCAGGAACAAAGATTAAGACAAGGTAAAACATTGGGAACAGAGATTAAAACAAGATAAAACATTAGGAACAGAGATTAAGACAAGATAAATATTAGGAATGGAGATTAGGACAGAATAAAATATTAGGAATGGAGATTAGGACAGAATACAATATTAGGAATGGAGATTAGGACAGAATAAAATATTAGGAATGGAGATTAGGACAGAATAAAATATTAGGAATGGAGATTAGGACAGAATAAAATATTAGGAATGAAGATTAGGGCAGGATAAAACACTATACATCAGGAACAGAGACTAAAACACTATAAAACATTATAATTGGTGTATAAGTATACAACTATACACTCTTCTCTGAAGCACCCCTATTGGCATACAAACGTGAGCCAAACCTTAAGGACATCCTCGTCCACAGCCACTTGAAGCAGAGCCTTACGTATGTTGGCACCAGAAAATGTAACCGCCCCCGCTGCGTTACCTGCCCTGTAGTTTGGGAAACGAAAACAATCACCTTTCCCAAAACTATCCTCACTCTTCATGAGGGATTCACATGCGAGTCCCGCAATGTGATATATGTCATCGTGTGCAAAAGATGCAGGATAACATATATCGGTGAGACTGGCCTCAGATTAGGGGACCGCATGCAAAAACATCTGTACGACATCACCCAGCATGCTTCGAAACCAGTCCCAAATCATTTCAATGGCCCCAACCACAGAGGCAAATCTGATTTTCTGGTAACAGCCATTAAACATGTCACGCAGATGACACAAGCCGCCTGGCACTTGAGAACCGCTGCATTCAAAATTATGGGACGCTGGAACCACATGGGTTAAACTCGCTGTTTAGTTACACGTAACATCATCTTCTTCAATCATTATAGTACCTCTCCACTAAATCCACCCCTTCTTACTTTTCAAACTTCCTCACAGCATCACTCTGCAACCCCGCTATTTTCTCAGCAACCCCTCTTCTCTGCAACACCTCTTCCCCAATCACCTGTTAAAATTCTCCTAGCTAGGCCAGTAGTGCGTCACTCTCTCTCCCCTCCCCGGTTCCCCATCCACCACTCCCAGTTACAACCCACCGACCACATGTCACAGGTCTCTATTTAAACAATTTCCACGTCCTACCAGATCCATTCCTGACACACACCGCCAGACAAGCCACACCTTGCAATTTACAGCTAAGTACTTTTTTTTTTTTTTTACAATATTCATGTAAATCTATACTTTATCTCCTCTCCCTATTTCTTCGTCCTGTATGTTTTTGTATGATTAAGGCTCACGCCGAAACGTCACAACTTTGTAATCGTTAAGTAATAAAGCTGCTCCTACTTTTTTCCAATTTTATACATTCTACTATAAAACATTATACGTCAGGAACAAGACTAAGACACTATAAAACATTATACGTCAGGAACAAGACTAAGACACTATAAAACATTATACGTCAGGAACAAGACTAAGACACTATAAAACATTATACGTCAGGAACAAGACTAAGACACTATAAAACATTATACGTCAGGAACAAGACTAAGACACTATAAAACATTATACGTCAGGAACAAGACTAAGACACTATAAAACATTATACGTCAGGAACAAGACTAAGACACTATAAAACATTATACGTCAGGAACAAGACTAAGACCTATAAAACATTATACGTCAGGAACAAGACTAAGACACTATAAAACATTATACGTCAGGAACAAGACTAAGACACTATAAAACATTATACGTCAGGAACAAGACTAAGACACTATAAAACATTATACGTCAGGAACAAGACTAGACACTATAAAACATTATACGTCAGGAACAGAGACTAAAACTATAAAACATTATAATTGGTGTATAAGTATACAACTATACACTCTTCTCTGAAGCACCCCTATTGGCATACAAACGTGAGCCAAACCTTAAGGACATCCTCGTCCACAGCCACTTGAAGCAGAGCCTTACGTATGTTGGCACCAGAAAATGTAACCGCCCCCGCTGCGTTACCTGCCCTGTAGTTTGGGAAACGAAAACAATCACCTTTCCCAAAACTATCCTCACTCTTCATGAGGGATTCACATGCGAGTCCCGCAATGTGATATATGTCATCGTGTGCAAAAGATGCAGGATAACATATATCGGTGAGACTGGCCTCAGATTAGGGGACCGCATGCAAAAACATCTGTACGACATCACCCAGCATGCTTCGAAACCAGTCCCAAATCATTTCAATGGCCCCAACCACAGAGGCAAATCTGATTTTCTGGTAACAGCCATTAAACATGTCACGCAGATGACACAAGCCGCCTGGCACTTGAGAACCGCTGCATTCAAAATTATGGGACGCTGGAACCACATGGGTTAAACTCGCTGTTTAGTTACACGTAACATCATCTTCTTCAATCATTATAGTACCTCTCCACTAAATCCACCCCTTCTTACTTTTCAAACTTCCTCACAGCATCACTCTGCAACCCCGCTATTTTCTCAGCAACCCCTCTTCTCTGCAACACCTCTTCCCCAATCACCTGTTAAAATTCTCCTAGCTAGGCCAGTAGTGCGTCACTCTCTCTCCCCTCCCCGGTTCCCCATCCACCACTCCCAGTTACAACCCACCGACCACATGTCACAGGTCTCTATTTAAACAATTTCCACGTCCTACCAGATCCATTCCTGACACACACCGCCAGACAAGCCACACCTTGCAATTTACAGCTAAGTACTTTTTTTTTTTTTTTTACAATATTCATGTAAATCTATACTTTATCTCCCCTCCCTATTTCTTCGTCCTGTATGTTTTTGTATGATTAAGGCTCACGCCGAAACGTCACAACTTTGTAATCGTTAAGTAATAAAGCTGCTCCTACTTTTTTCCAATTTTATACATTCTACTATAAAACATTATACATCAGGAACAGAGACTAAGACACGATAAAACATTATACGTCAGGAACAAGACTAAGACACTATAAAACATTATACATCAGGAACAGAGACTAAGACACTATAAAACATTATACGTCAGGAACAGAGACTAAGACACTATAAAACATTATACATCAGGAACAGAGACTAAGACACTATAAAACATTATACGTCAGGAACAAGACTAAGACACGATAAAACATTATACGTCAGGAACAAGACTAAGACACGATAAAACATTATACGTCAGGAACAGAGACTAAGACACGATAAAACATTATACGTCAGGAACAAGACTAAGACACTATAAAACATTATACGTCAGGAACAGAGACTAAGACACGATAAAACATTATACGTCAGGAACAGAGACTAAGACACGATAAAACATTATACGTCAGGAACAGAGATTTCAACAAGACAATAAATAATGCTGAAGAGACTCTCTAGTTTTATAAAATAACCAGACTTACACGACAAAATCTCTAGCTATATCAATAACCAGACTTACTGGAGAAGATCTCTAGCTATGTCAGTAACCAGACCTACTGTACAAGATCTCCAGCTATGTCAGTAACCAGACTTAAGCAGCAAGATCTCTAGTTATGTCAGCAACCAGACCTACTGGACACGATTTCTAGCTAGGTCAATAACCAGACTTTCACGACAAGATCTCTAGCTGTGTCAGTAACCACACTTACTGAACAAGATCTCTAGCTATGTCAGTAACCAGACTTACTGGACAATATCACTAGCTATGTCAGTACCAAAATTACTGCACAAGATCTCTAGCTATATCAGTAACCAGACCTACTGGAGAAGATCTCTAGGTATGTCAGTAACCACACTTACACGACAAGATCTCTAGCTATGTCAATAACCAGACCTACTGGAGAAGATCTATAGGTATGTCATTAACAATACTTACAAGGCAAGATCTCTAGCTATGTCAGTAACCACACTTACACGACAAGATCTCTAGCTATGTCAGTAACCAGACCTACTGGAGAAGATCTATAGGTATGTCAGTAACCAGACTTACACGACAAGATCTCTAGCTATCTTTGAGCAAATTTTGTCATGCTGCATGGCCAGTTATCTTCTAGCTTATAAAACTATAACTGAAGAGAGTTACATGACCTAGTTACAGTTATTTTTAGAATTTGAATTTTGATACCCTTTCATCTTCTTTATTCATGACAGCTGAAGATGTCGACCACCTTCACTGTAAAGACAACATGTCCTCATTGTATCAGCAACCATGTCAGTTTCAGTCCAAAGGTCATGGTCGTTATCGCCATGCCGGTGCGCGTGGTGTTTTGTTTAGAGATTACAAGCAGTTCTCGGCTGTAACAAGCAGTTCTCTTGTCTCCTGGACCAGACCACAAGATAAAGTCCGGCCCACCAGACACGATAGTCAGGCCCACCCCGAAGTTGTCCACCCTTGTATGGGTGAAGCAAAAGGCCATGAAACCTTAGAAACGCCAGAAAATCTTTTCTAGTTTGCTAAACATGGTTTTCTCTTGTCTCAGTCACAAACAAAAGCTGAGAAAATTGAGTATTTGATGGCTGAATCTGTGATGTGTATTTCCGATTGCTGTGTGATGTGTGTACTGTATAGGTGTGACAAGTACAAAGAAAGAAGGCAAGGTGGCATAGGTCAGCAACTGGCAATCATCCATCCATATCTGACATGCCAGCGTCACGGTTGACCAAACATAACTGACCAAGACCCTTCTCACCTCTCCTTTGGTACCTTCAGTAGCAGGCTTAGCCTAGCTAACTTGGCAGGGATGGCGTGTATCACAACAAAACTACAGTAATAAGTGTGTATCAAAATATACGTACAATACTAAGTGTTTTTCAAAATATACGTACAGCAATAAGTGTGTATCAAAACACATACGTAGTAATAAATATTTATGAAAACATGCCTACAATAAGTGTGTATCAAATCATGCTTAGAGTAATAAGTGTGTATCAAAACATACAAACAGTAATAAGTGTGTATCAAAACATATGTATAATAATAATTGTGTATCAAAACATACGTACAGTAATAAGTATGTACAAGAACATATCTACAGTAATAAATGTGTATCAAAACATACCTAAAGAAATAAGTGTGTATCAAAACATACGTACAGTAATAATTGTGTATCAAAACATACGTTCAGTAATAAGTATGTATCAAGACATACGGACAATAACAAGTGTGTATCAAAACATATGTACAGTAATAAGTATGTATCAAAACATACATACAGTAATAAGTGTGTATCAAAACATACGTACGGTAATAAATGTGTATCAAAACATACGTACAGTATCAAATGTATGTAAAATATTACATTTCTGACTTGTCTTCCATGTTTGGTCAAAGATCCAAGTGAAGGATTGTGTTGATATTTTGTCACTGTCTTGCATACCATAAGGTCTTTCATATAACAAAATGTTAAAACTAGATACAAATTCATTTCTCTAAGCTACACCACACTACACTACACTACACTACACTACACTACACTACACTACACTACACTACACTACACTACACTACACTTACTATGCTATAATAGACTATACTATATTGCATTGTGCTATACTATACTGTATTATATTGTGCTGTTCTATACTATACTGTGCAATACTATACTGTACAATACTATACTATACTATACTGTCCTGTACTGTCTGTACTGTACCATAAATGATAACTTGAAAGAAAATATAATAAAAATAGAAATGGTTAATAAAGTGTAGAAATTCTGTACCAAGATGGCGCCTTCTACCCCAAGGCAAAATTTTTCATACTGATGATGACGAGGACGAGGATGCCAAAGAACTGTTGGCGTTTTACTGGCAGATCTTAAGTAATGAAGATTTTTCTGAACTAAACAAGCTGGCATTTGATGAAGAGACCATCACGTGGGAAGAGCAAAGAATAAAGGCCCAGCACGAGAACCTGGCACAGAATATGAAGATACAACCACAGTCTCCGCAACTTCAACAACTGGTTATATCAACAACACCAGAAACTTCAGCTTGTCTCAAGAATTTCAGCTTGTCTCAAGAGCTTAAGCTTCTCTTAAGAACTTCAGCTTGTCTCAAGAGCTTCAGCCTGTCTTAAGAACTTCAACTTGTCTTAAGAACTTCAGCTTGTCTCAAGAGCTTCAGCCTGTCTTAAGAACTTCAACTTGTCTTAAGAACTCCAGCTTGTCTCAAGAACTTCAGCCTGTCTTAAGAACTTTAGGTTGTCTCAAGAACTCCAGCTTGTCTCAAGAACTTCAGCCTGTCTTAAGAACTTTAGCTTGTCTCAAGAACTCCAGCTTGTCTCAAGAACTTCAGCCTGTCTTAAGAACTTCAGCTTGTCTTAAGAACTCCAGCTTGTCTCAAGAGCTTCAGCTTGTCTCAAGAACGTCAAGCGCTGTGGAGAAGCATCTGTAATAAGAGAAGTAGTTATTTTAAAATGTCATTTTTATCTTTGAGTGATAACACTGGCCAACACATATTTTGGTGCCTCAAATGTTGGACATTTTTCTGGGCATACTTGACCTGCTCATTCAAAAAGGCACCATTTTTCCACCACCAGCTCTAGTTTTTGAGATACAGAACATATGCCATATATCACTCTTCACTCTGCTCGCCCATAACAAATCAGGATATTTTAATGCAGGTAAAGGCAAACTTCCCGTTTTCATGCCATTAAGGCATATTGGGGAATGCGGTATTATGCCGTATTTTCCATGACCTTCGGCACATGAAAGTATGATGTGGTCAGTATCACGCCTGGCCGCTTTACTTTCCCAGATTTCTCTGCTACCCGTTTTTAGAGGCTGGGTCAACCCTGGGGACTTTTTGGTGGGTACTAGAAAAAATCTCAGTGCTGGTACCACCGGATTAGCAAACCGAGCGCCTAACCACTCGGCTAACCACTCGTCTAACCACTCGTCTAACCACTCAGTTAACCAGGCCACCATTGTAATGTAGTGTTTAAATTAATATCTTTTAAAGATTGACGGAAATGTATTAAAAATTTAAAGAAAAGTGTACCGCAAGAAAATCTGCTTATTTCATACCAAAAGCACAAGTTTATGATACAAACTTTCCACTCATTGGACACACAAGAAGATCGAGAGTAGGATCTGCCAGGACAATCCCGCATAAGATTCCAGCAATATTCTGACATCATGTGTGCATCCCATCTTCCTTGGTATCTGGCTTCCATTGTTTTTATGTCTTGGTGAAATCTCTCACCTTTCTCTTCACGTAAGTCACCAAGGTTCTCTGGAAAATGATCTAAGTGACTGTGCAGATAAAGGATTTTAACACTCATGTTACAGCCAAGCCTGTTGAAATGAAAGAGCATATCCTCTAATAATTGTGTGTGGTTGTCTGCCTTCTTGTTGCCAGGAAAGCTTTTACAACAAGAACAAATGAAGACCAGGCACGTGATTCAATTTCATTCATTGATGCTATGAAATGTTGATCATTTGTAAGTTGTCTGATCTGTGGATCATGGCTTCTCTTGATCTCCAAGTTTGACACAAAAATAATCTACATATGGTCTTTTTACAAACTCAGAAATAGGTTTCCTACTTGCTTTCAGTGTGTACTTCCCATAAATATAGCAAAATACGTGGGGATGATTCAAGCAGCTCCATCTTGAAGTAGCCATAACCTCTGCGGTGTTTGGTTTACAAAAATGAAATGATAAGAGTGGGAATATACACACACCTTCTATAGATCATAACTATTATACAGCGCAACTGTTTAAAACAGATTAGGGTGAGAAACCTTTGAAATACAAATTTATGTAGTCTACGAAAACTATGAAATACCATCTTAATTTTGTGCATATAATTATGTAATAAAACAGAACAAAAGTGATTTTGTCATTTGAGCTATACATGTTTATGCCAGTGGGCATTATAGGAAAGGAAGTAGAGGAATAGTTCTGAAACAGATGTCACTGCACACACACACACAACCACAGTCTCCGCAACTTCAACAACTGGTTATATCAACAACACCAGAAACTTCAGCTTGTCTCAAGAATTTCAGCTTGTCTCAAGAGCTTAAGCTTCTCTTAAGAACTTCAGCTTGTCTCAAGAGCTTCAGCCTGTCTTAAGAACTTCAACTTGTCTTAAGAACTTCAGCTTGTCTCAAGAGCTTCAGCCTGTCTTAAGAACTTCAACTTGTCTTAAGAACTCCAGCTTGTCTCAAGAACTTCAGCCTGTCTTAAGAACTTTAGGTTGTCTCAAGAACTCCAGCTTGTCTCAAGAACTTCAGCCTGTCTTAAGAACTTTAGCTTGTCTCAAGAACTCCAGCTTGTCTCAAGAACTTCAGCCTGTCTTAAGAACTTCAGCCTGTCTTAAGAACTCCAGCTTGTCTCAAGAGCTTGTCTCAAGAACGTCAAGCGCTGTGGAGAAGCATCTGTAATAAGAGAAGTAGTTATTTTAAAATGTCATTTTTATCTTTGATTGATAACACTGGCCAACACATATTTTGGTGCCTCAAATGTTGGACATTTTTCTGGGCATACTTGACCTGCTCATTCAAAAAGGCACCATTTTTCCACCACCAGCTCTAGTTTTTGAGATACAGAACATATGCCATATATCACTCTTCACTCTGCTCGCCCATAACAAATCAGGATATTTTAATGCAGGTAAAGGCAAACTTCCCGTTTTCATGCCATTAAGGCATATTGGGGAATGCGGTATTATGCCCGTATTTTCCATGACCTTCGGCACATGAAAGTCTGATGTGGTCAGTATCACGCCTGGCCGCTTTACTTTCCCAGATTTCTCTGCTACCCGTTTTTAGAGGATGGGTCAACCCTGGGGCCTTTTTGGTGGGTACTAGAAAAAATCTCAGTGCTGGTACCACCGGATTAGCAAACCGAGCGCCTAACCACTCGGCTAACCACTCGTCTAACCACTAGGCTAACCACTCGTCTAACCACTCAGTTAACCAGGCCACCATTGTAATGTAGTGTTTAAATTAATATCTTTTAAAGATTGACGGAAATGTATTAAAAATTTAAAGAAAAGTGTACCGCAAGAAAATCTGCTTATTTCATACCAAAAGCACAAGTTTATGATACAAACTTTCCACTCATTGGACACACAAGAAGATCGAGAGTAGGATCTGCCAGGACAATCCCGCATAAGATTCCAGCAATATTCTGACATCATGTGTGCATCCCATCTTCCTTGGTATCTGGCTTCCATTGTTTTTATGTCTTGGTGAAATCTCTCACCTTTCTCTTCACGTAAGTCACCAAGGTTCTCTGGAAAATGATCTAAGTGACTGTGCAGATAAAGGATTTAACACTCATGTTACAGCCAAGCCTGTTGAAATGAAAGAGCATATCCTCTAATAATTGTGTGTGTTGTCTGCCTTCTTGTTGCCAGGAAAGCTTTTACAACAAGAACAAATGAAGACCAGGCACGTGATTCAATTTCATTCATTGATGCTATGAAATGTTGATCATTTGTAAGTTGTCTGATCTGTGGATCATGGCTTCTCTTGATCTCCAAGTTTGACACAAAATAATCTACATATGGTCTTTTTACAAACTCAGAAATAGGTTTCCTACTTGCTTTCAGTGTGTACTTCCCATAAATATAGCAAAATACGTGGGGATGATTCAAGCAGCTCCATCTTGAAGTAGCCATAACCTCTGCGGTGTTTGGTTTACAAAAATGAAATGATAAGAGTGGGAATATACACACACCTTCTATAGATCATAACTATTATACAGCGCAACTGTTTAAAACAGATTAGGGTGAGAAACCTTTGAAATACAAATTTATGTAGTCTACGAAAACTATGAAATACCATCTTAATTTTGTGCATATAATTATGTAATAAAACAGAACAAAAGTGATTTTGTCATTTGAGCTATACATGTTTATGCCAGTGGGCATTATAGGAAAGGAAGTAGAGGAATAGTTCTGAAACAGATGTCACTGCACACACACACACACACACCACACACACACACACACACACCACACACACACACACACACACACACACACACACACACACACACACACACACACACACACACCACACACACACACCACACACACACACACAACACACACACACACACACAACACACACACACACACACACACCACACCACACACACACACCACACACACACACACACACACACCACACACACACACACACACACACACACAACACACACAACACACCACACACACCACACACACACACACACACACACCACACCACACACACCACACACACACACACACACACACACACACACACACACACACACACACACACACATACATATTTGTGGGTAAATTAAATACACAAAATTCCTGTTCAAATAAGACAGCTTATTATGACATCCCAGTTCTAGAGAAGAGATTTGTTAAAGAACGGAGTAAAATTTTATAAATTCAATCATATCTAAGAAACTAGAACTGATGCCAACCATATCTAAGAAACTAGAGGTGATGCCAACCACACTTAAGAAAAAAGAACTGATGCCAACCATATCTCAGAAACTAGAACTGATGCCAACCATATCTAAGAAACTAGAGCTGATGCCACCCATACCTAAGAAACTAGAGTTGATGCCAAACATATCTAAGAAACTAGAGCTGATGCTAACCATATCTAAGAAACCAGAGTTGATTCCAACCATGTCAAGAAACTAGAGTTGATGCCAACCATACCTAAGAAACTAGAGTTGATGCCAACCATACCTAAGAAACTAGAGCTGATGCCAACCATACCTAAGAAACTAGACTTGATGCCAACCATACCTAAAAAACTAGAGTTGATGCCAACCGTACCTAAGAAACTAGAGCTGATGCAAACCATATCTAAGAAACTAGATTTGATGCCAACCATATCTAAGAAACTAGATTTGATGCCAACCATACCTAAGAAACTA
The DNA here is from genome assembly GCA_009760885.1 of Achatina immaculata. Lineage (NCBI taxonomy): Eukaryota > Metazoa > Mollusca > Gastropoda > Stylommatophora > Achatinidae > Lissachatina > Lissachatina immaculata. The sequence continues at coordinate 37,165,205 of CM019717.1, read as the reverse complement.
GAGTTGATGCCAACCATACCTAAGAAACTAGAGCTGATGCCAACCATACCTAAGAAACTAGAGCTGATGCGGTCTGTCCAATGCAATTTTCTAAATTAGTGCCCCAAATAATCCCAGGAACAGGCCTAAAAACCAAGGGCACCAAGAATTGTTTGTTTGTTTGTGTGTTGGGCTGTGTAATTTTAGAGTATATTTTCTCAGTTGTATTAATGAGTTCAAACACGTTACAGATTGGTGTACAAAGAAAAAAAAAGCAAGTAATCTTATGCCTGCATTCTTCCACTTTCACTCTTGTTGTAATTGGCGAGAAGTGTATCACTCACAACATACATAAACTCAATGAAAACTCCATGAATAATATACTTTGTAGATACGACGTTTCAGTTAATGTCGTTTCTATAAACTTGTTTCAAAACGCGTCGTTTTGTTTATATGTCTTTCGATATATGCCGTTTCTCTTTTTTCCCCTCTGTTCATCCTCATATCTTTTTTTCTCCTTTCATTCTCATGTCGTTTTCTTCTCTGTTCATCCTCATATCTTTTTTTCTCCTTTCATTCTCATGTCGTTTTCTTCTCTGTTCATCCTCATATCTTTTTCATTTTCTCTGTTCATCCTTATAACTTTTTTCTCTTTCATCCTTATATCTTTTTTTTCCTTTCATCTTCATATCTTTTTCTCTACATTCACTCTCTTATCTTGGTTTTTACTCTGCTCATCCTCATATTTTTTTTCTCTTCATCCTCATATCTTTTTTTATCTGTTCATCCTCATATCTTTTTTTTTCCATCATCCTTTCTTTTTTTCTCCTTTCATCCTTATATATTCTTTTCATCTGTTCTTCTTCATATCTTTTATGTTTCTCTGTTCATCTTCATATGCTTTTTTCCTTCCATACTCCTTTCTTTTTTTCTCCTTTCATTCTCATATCTTTTTTTTTCTGTTCATCCTCATATTTTTTCTCTGTTCATCCTCATATGTTTTTTTTTCTCTGTTCATCCTAATATCTTTTTTTTCTCTGTTCATTCTCGTATTTTTTTCTGTTCATCCTCATATCTTTTTTTTTCTCTGTTCATCCTCATATCTTTTTTTTCTCTGTTCATTCTCGTATTTTTTTTTCTCTGTTCGTCCTCATATATTTTTTTCTGTTCATCCTCATATTTTTTTTTCTCTGCTCATCCTCATATCTTTTTTTTCTCTGTTCATCCTCATATCTTTTTTCTCTGTAACACAATAATTGGTGTATAAGTATACAACTATACACTAAGCACTGCAGTAAAGCTGTGATACCAGAATGTATAAAATCGGAAAAAAGTAGGAGCAGCTTTATTACTTAACGATTACAAAGTTGTGACGTTTCGGCGTGAGCCTTAATCATACAAAAACATACAGGACGAAGAAATAGGGAGAGGAGATAAAGTATAGATTTACATGAATACTGTTTAAAAATAAAAACAATTAAAAAATTTTAAAGGAGTACTTAGCTGTAAATTGCAAGGTGTGGCTTGTCTGGCGGTGTGTGTCAGGAATGGATCTGGTAGGACGTGGAAATTGTTTAAATAGAGACCTGTGACATGTGGTCGGTGGGTTGTAACTGGGGGTGGTGGATGGGGAACCGGGGAGGGGAGAGAGAGTGACGCACTACTGGCCTAGCTAGGAGAATTTGAAACAGGTGATTGGGGAAGAGGTGTTGCAGAGAAGAGGGGTTGCAGAGGAAATAGCGGGGTTGCAGAGTGATGCTGTGAGGACGTTCGAAAAGTAAGAAGGGGTGGATTTAGTGGAGAGGTACTATAATGATTGAAGAAGATGATGTTACGTGTAACTAAACAGCGAGTTTAACCCATGTGGTTCCAGCGTCCCATAATTTTGAATGCAGCGGTATTTTTTCTCTGTTCATCTTCATATATTTTTTCTCTGTTCATCCGCATATCTTTTTTTTCTCTGTTCATCTTCGTATCTTTTTTTTCTCTGTTCATTCTCATATTTATTTCTTTGTTCATCCTCATATCTTTTTTTTCTCTGTTCATCCTCATATCTTTTTTTTCATTCCTTTCATCCTCATATTTTTTTCTCTGTTCATCATCATATTTTTTTTCTCTGTTCTTCCTCATATCCTTTTTTTCTCTTTTCATCCGCATATCTTTTTTTTCTCTGTTCATCCTTATAACTTTTTTTTTCTCTTTTCATCCTCATATCTTTTTTTTCTCTGCTCATCCTCACGTATTGTTTCTTTTTTTTTCTCTGTTCATTCTCATATCTTTTTTTCTCTGTTCATTCTCATAACTTTTTTTTTCTCTGTTCATTCTCATGTATTGTTTCTTTTTTTTCTATGTTCATTCTCATATTTTTTTTCTCTATTCATCCTCATATCTTTTTTTTCTCTGTTCATTGTCATATTTTTTTCTCTGTTAATCCTCATATCTTTTTTTTTCTCTGTTCATTCCCGTATCTTTTTTTCCCTGTTCATCCTCATATCTTTTTTCTCTGTTCATACTCATATATTTTTTTTTCTCTCTTCATCCTCATCTCTTTTTTTTCTCGTTCATCCTCATCTCTTTTTTTTCTCTGTTCATCCTGGTATCTTTTTTTCTCTGTTCATTCTCAAAACTTTTTTTTCTCTTTTCATCCTGGTACCTTTTTTCTCTGTTTATCCTCATATCTTTTTTTCTCTGTTCATTCTCGTATCTTTTTTTTCTTTGTTCATTCTCGTATTTTTTTTCTGTTCATCTTCATATCTTTTTTTTTCTCTGTTCATCCGCATATCTTTTTTTCTCTGTTCATCTTCATATCTTTTTTTTTCTCTGTTCATTCTCATATCTTTTTTTCTCTGTTCATCCTCATATCTTTTTTTCTCTGTTCATCCTCATATCTTTTTTTTCTCTGTTCATCCTCATGCATTGTTTCTTTTTCACTTTCATTCTCATACCTTTTTTTTCTCCTTTCTTCATTATATCTTTTTTCACTATATTCATTTTCATATATTTTTCATTCCTTTCATCCTCATATTTTTTTCTCTGTTCATCCGCACATATTTTTTCTTATACTTTCATCCTCATATCTTTTTTCCACTTTCATCCTCATGTCTTTTGTTTCTTCTTTTCATCCTCATAACTTTTTTTTGTCTTTTCATCCTCATAAATTTTTTGTAACTCTCATCCTCATATCTTTTTTCCCTCTGTTCATTCTCACATATTTTTTCTTTCATCCTCATATCTTTTTTGTTTCTTCTGTTCATTCATATATCCTTTGTTTTCCTCTGTTCATTCTCATTCCTTTTTTTCCTTTATTCAACCTCATATCTTTTTTTTCCTCTGTTCATTCTGATATCTTTTTTCCCCTTTCATCGTCATATCTTTTCTTTTCTCTGTTCATCCTCATTTCCTTTTTTGGTCCCTGTTCATCCTTATATCTTTATTTTTCTCCTTTCATCCTCATATCTTTTTTTCCCTCTATTTAGCGTCATATCTTTTCTTTCCTCTGTTCATTCTCGTATCTTTTTTTTCTCTGTTCATTCTCATAACTTTTTTTTTCTCTGTTCATTCTCGTTTTTTTTTCTCTGTTCATTATCATATCTTTTTTTTCTCTGTTCATCCTCATATTTTTTTTTCTCTTTTCATCCTTATATCTTTTTTTTCTCTGTTCATCCTCATATCTTTTTTTCCCTCTTCATTCTCCTATTTTTTGTTCTGTTCGTCCTCATATCTTTTTTTTCTCTGTTCATCCTCATATCTTTTTTTTCTCTGTTCATTGTGATATCTTTTTTTCTCTGTTCATCCTGATATCTTTTTTTCTCTGTTCATCCTCATATCTTTTTTTATCTCTGTTCATCCTCATATCTTTTTTCCTCTGTTCATCCTCATATCTTTTTTTCTCTGTTCATCCTCATATTTTTTTTCTCTTATCATCCTCATATCTTTTTTTTTCTTTTCATCCTCATATCTTCTTTTTCTCTTTTCATCCTCATATCTGTTTTTTTTCTCTGTTCATCCTCACGTATTTTTTCTTTTTTACTTTCATTCCCATATCTTTTTTTCCTCTGTTCATCCTTATATCTTTTTTCCCTATGTTCATTTTTATACATTTTTCATTCCTTTCATCCTCATTTTTTTCCTCTGTTGATCCGCACATATTTTTTCTTATACTTTCATCCTCATATCTTTTTTCCACTTTCATCCTCATATGTATTTTTTTCTTCTTTTCATCCTCATAACTTTTTTTTTCTCCTTTCATCCTCATACATTTTTTGTAACTTTCATCCTCATATCTTTTTTCCCTCTGTTCATCCTCACATATTTTTTCTTTCATCCTCATATCTTTTTTGTTTCTTCTGTTCATTCATATATCCTTTGTTTTCCTCTGTTCATTCTCATTCCTTTTTTTCCTTTATTCAACCTCATATCTTTTTTTTCCTCTGTTCATTCTGATATCTTTTTTCCCCTTTCATCGTCATATCTTTTCTTTTCTCTGTTCATCCTCATTTCTGTTTTTTTCTTTTTGGTCCCTGTTCATCCTTATATCTTTATTTTTCTCCTTTCATCCTCATATCTTTTTTCCCTCTATTTAGCGTCATATCTTTTCTTTCCTCTGTTCATTCTCGTATCTTTTTTTTCTCTGTTCATTCTCATAACTTTTTTTTTCTCTGTTCATTCTCGTTTTTTTTTCTCTGTTCATTATCATATCTTTTTTTTCTCTGTTCATCCTCATATTTTTTTTTCTCTTTTCATCCTTATATCTTTTTTTTCTCTGTTCATCCTCATATCTTTTTTTCCCTCTTCATTCTCCTATTTTTTGTTCTGTTCGTCCTCATATCTTTTTTTTCTCTGTTCATCCTCATATCTTATTTTCTCTGTTCATTGTGATATCTTTTTTCTCTGTTCATCCTGATATCTTTTTTCTCTGTTCATCCTCATATCTTTTTTTATCTCTGTTCATCCTCATATCTTTTTTTCCTCTGTTCATTCCTCATATCTTTTTTTCTCTGTTCATCCTCATATTTTTTTTCTCTTATCATCCTCATATCTTTTTTTTCTCTTTTCATCCTCATATCTTCTTTTTTTTCTCTTTTCATCCTCATATCTGTTTTTTTTTCTCTGTTCATCCTCACGTATTTTTTCTTTTTTACTTTCATTCCCATATCTTTTTTTGTCCTTTCATCATTACATCTTTTTTCCCTATGTTCATTTTTATACATTTTTCATTCCTTTCATCCTCATTTTTTTCCTCTGTTGATCCGCACATATTTTTTCTTATACTTTCATCCTCATATCTTTTTTCCACTTTCATCCTCATATGTATTTTTTTCTTCTTTTCATCCTCATAACTTTTTTTTTCTCCTTTCATCCTCATACATTTTTTGTAACTTTCATCCTCATATCTTTTTTCCTCTGTTCATCCTCACGTATTGTTTCTTTTTTACTTTCATTCTCATACCTTTTTTTCGTCCTTTCATCATTATATCTTTTTTCCCTATGTTCATTTTCATATATTTTTCATTCCTTTCATCCTCATATTTTTTCCTCTGTTCATCCTCATATCTTTTTTCTCTGTTCATCCTCATATCTTTTTTTTCTCTGTTCATCCTCATATCTTTTTTCTCTGTTCATCCTCATATCTTTTTTTCTCTGTCATCCTCATGCATTGTTTCTTTTTCACTTTCATTCTCATACCTTTTTTTTCTCCTTTCATCCTCATATCTTTTTTCCCTATGTTCATTTTCATACATTTTTCATTCCTTTCATCCTCATATTTTTTCCTCTGTTCATCCGCACATATTTTTTCTTATACTTTCATCCTCATATCTTTTTTCCACTTTCATCCTCATATCTTTTTTTTTCTTCTTTTCATCCTCATAACTTTTTTTTCTCTTTTCATCCTCATACATTTTTTGTAACTTTCATCCTCATATCTTTTTTCCCTCTGTTCATCCTCACATATTTTTTCTTTCATCCTTATATCTTTATTTTTCTCCTTTCATCCTCATATCTTTATTTTTCTCCTTTCATCCTCATATCTTTTTTCCCTCTATTTAGCCTCATATCTTTTTTTCCTCTGCTTATTCTCATATCTTCTGTTTTTTCTGTTCATCCTCATATCTTTTTTTCTCTCTTCATCCTTATATCTTTTTTTTCTCTCTGTTCATTCTCTTATTTTTTCTCTGTTCATTTTCATATCTTTTTTTTTCTCTGTTCATTCTCATATCTTTTTTTCTCTGTTCGTTCTCGTATTTTTTTTCTCTGTTCATCCTCATATCTTTGTTTTTTTCTCTGTTCATTCTCGTATTTTTTTTCTGTTCATCCTCACATCTTTTTTCTCTGTTCATCCTCATATTTTTTCTGTTCATCTCATATCTTTTTTTCTCTGTTCATCCTCATATCTTTTTTCTGTGTTCATCCTCATATATTTTTTCTCTGTTCATTCTCATATTTTTTTTTCTTGTTCATCCTCATATACTTTTTTTTCTCTGTTCATCTTCATATCTTTTTTTCTCTGTTCATTCTCATAACTTTTTTTTTCTCTGTTCATTCTCATGTATTGTTTCTTTTTTTTCTATGTTCATTCTCATATTTTTTTTCTCTATTCATCCTCATATCTTTTTTTTCTCTGTTCATTGTCATATTTTTTCTCTGTTAATCCTCATATCTTTTTTTTCTCTGTTCATTCCCGTATCTTTTTTTCCCTGTTCATCCTCATATCTTTTTTCTCTGTTCATACTCATATATATTTTTTTTTTCTCTCTTCATCCTCATCTCTTTTTTTTCTCGTTCATCCTCATCTCTTTTTTTTCTCTGTTCATCCTGGTATCTTTTTTTCTCTGTTCATCCTCATATCTTTTTTTTTCTCTCTTCATCCTCACGTATTTTTTCTTTTTTACTTTCATTCTCATACCTTTTTTTGTCCTTTCATCATTATATCTTTTTTCCCTATGTTCATTTTCATACATTTTTCATTCCTTTCATCCTCATATTTTTTCCTCTGTTCGTCCTCACGTATTTTTCTTTTTTACTTTCATTCTCATACCTTTTTTGTCCTTTCATCATTATATCTTTTTTCCCTATGTTCATTTTCATACATTTTTCATTCCTTTCATCCTCATATTTTTTCCTCTGTTCGTCCGCACATATTTTTTCTTATACTTTCATCCTCATATCTTTTTTCCACTTTCATCCTCATATCTTTTTTTTCTTCTTTTCATCCTCATAACTTTTTTTCCTCTTTTCATCATCATATATGTTTTGTAACTTACATCCTCATATCTTTTTTTCCTCTGTTCATCCTCACATATTTTTTCTTTCATCCTTATATCTTTATTTTTCTCCTTTCATCCTCATATCTTTATTTTTCTCCTTTCATCCTCATATCTTTTTTCCCTCTATTTAGCCTCATATCTTTTTTTCCTCTGCTTATTCTCATATCTTCTGTTTTTTTCTGTTCATCCTCATATCTTTTTTTTTCTCTCTTCATCCTTATATCTTTTTTTTCTCTCTGTTCATTCTCTTATTTTTTCTCTGTTCATTTTCATATCTTTTTTTTTCTCTGTTCATTCTCATATTTTTTTCTCTGTTCGTTCTCGTATTTTTTTTCTCTGTTCATCCTCATATCTTTGTTTTTTTCTCTGTTCATTCTCGTATTTTTTTTCTGTTCATCCTCACATCTTTTTTCTCTGTTCATCCTCATATTTTTTCTGTTCATCCTCATATCTTTTTTTCTCTGTTCATCCTCATATCTTTTTTCTGTGTTCATCCTCATATATTTTTTCTCTGTTCATCTTCATGTTTTTTCTCTGTTCATCCTCATATCTTTTTTTTCTCTGTTCATCCTCATATCTTTTTTCTCTGTTCATCATCACGTATTGTTTCTTTTTTACTTTCATTCTCATACCTTTTTTTCTGCTTTCATCATTATATCTTTTTTCCCTATGTTCATTTTTATATATTTTTCATTCCTTTCATCCTCATATTTTTTCCTCTGTTCATCCGCACATATTTTTTCTTATACTTTCATCCTCATATCTTTTTTCCACTTTCATCCTCATATCTTTTTTTTCTCTGTTCATCCTCATAACTTTTTTTCCTCTTTTCATCCTCATACATTTTTTGTAACTTTCATCCTCATATCTTTTTTCCCTCTGTTCATTCTCACATATTTTTTCCTTCATCCTCATATCTTTTTTGTTTAATCTGTTCATTCATATATCCTTTGTTTTCCTCTGTTCATCCTCATTCCCTTTTTTTCCTCTGTTCATCCTCATTTCTTTTTTTTGTCCTTGTTATTTCTCATATCTTTATTTTTCTCCTTTCATCCTCATATCTTTTTTCCCTCTATTTAGCCTCATATCTTTTCTTTCCTCTGCTCATTCTCATATCTTTTTTTTCTCTGTTCATCCTGATATCTTTTTTCTCTGTTCATTCTCTTATCTTTTTTTTCTCTGTTCATCCTCATGTCTTTTTTTTCCTCTGTTCATCCACATATCTTTTTTTTTTCTCTGTTCATCTTCATATCTTTTTTTCTCTGTTCATTCTCATAACTTTTTTTTCTCTGTTCATTCTCATGTATTGTTTCTTTTTTTTTCTATGTTCATTCTCATATTTTTTTCTCTTCATCCTCATATCTTTTTTTCTCTGTTCATTGTCATATTTTTTCTCTGTTAATCCTCATATCTTTTTTTTCTCTGTTCATTCCCGTATCTTTTTTTCCCTGTTCATCCTCATATCTTTTTTCTCTGTTCATACTCATATATATTTTTTTTCTCTCTTCATCCTCATCTCTTTTTTTTCTCGTTCATCCTCATCTCTTTTTTTTCTCTGTTCATCTGGTATCTTTTTTCTCTGTTCATCCTCATATCTTTTTTTTCTCTCTTCATCCTCATATATTTTTTTTCTGTTCATCCTCATATCTTTTTTTTCTCTGTTCATCCTCATATCTTTTTTTCTCTGTTCATTCTCATATCTTTTTTTTCTCTGTTCATTCTCGTATTTTTTTTCTCTGTTAATCCTCATATCTTTTTTTTTCTCTGTTCATTCTCATATCTTTTTTTTTCTCTGTTCATCCTCATATCTTTGTTTTTTCTCTGTTCATTCTCGTATTTTTTTTCTGTTCATCCTCATATCTTTTTTTCTCTGTTCATCTTCATATCTTTTTTTCTCTGTTTATACTCATATTTTTTTCCTCTTTTTATCCTCATATCATCTTTTTTCCTCTGTTCGTCCTCATATCTTTTATTTTTTGTGCTCACTCTTCTTTCCTGTTTTTCATCTTTTCATACTCATATTGTTTTTTCCTGTTTTTATCCTCATATCTTTTTCTCTCTGTTCATCCTCAAAATGGGGCTTTTCTGTACTTTTACTTTGTTTTCTACTTTATTTTTCTGTATATTTGCTATGTTTTGTTCCCTTATTTTTCTGTCTATTTGCTGTTTTGTACCTTATTTTTCTGTATATTTGCTACGTTTTATACCTTATTTTTCTGTATATTTGCTATGTTTCGTACTTTATTTTTCTGTATAATTGCTATGTTTTGTCCCTTATTTTTCTGTATATTTGCTATGTTTTGTTCCCTTATTTTTCTGTACATTTACACTGTTTTGTTATCTTATTTTTCTGTATATTCACTGTTTTGTTACCACTTTTCTGTATATTTACTTTGTTTTGTTCCCTTATTTTTCCGTTTATTCACTTCGATTTGTTCGTTTATTTTTCTGTATATTTACTGTGTTTTGTTACTTTATTTTTCTGCAAATTCAGTTTATATAGTGACAGTTTACTTCTTTACTATTTCAGCTTCTACGTTGTAAAGACTTGAGTATTAAAACTACTTGTAGCACCTATCTTTCAACTGTTGTGATCACTATCTTCAGGCGTGTAGCAACTCTCTCCTTCAACTGTTGTGTTCACTGTCTGGAGGTGTGTAGCAACTCTCTCCTTCAACTGTTGTGTTCACTGTCTGGAGGTGTGTAGCAACTCTCTCCTTCAACTGTTGTGTTCACTCTCTGGAGGTGTGTAGCAACTCCCTTTCAACTGTTGTATTCACTGTCTGGAGGTGTGTAGCAACTTTCTCTTTCAACTGTTGTGTTTACTGTCTGGAGGTGTGTAGTAACTCTCTCTTTCAACTGTTGTGTTCACTCTCTGGAGGTGTGTAGCAACTCCCTTTCAACTGTTGTGTTCACTGTCTGGAGGTGTGTAGCAACTTTCTCTTTCAACTGTTGTGTTTATTGTCTGGAGGTGTGTAGTAACTTTCTCTTTCAACTGTTTTGTTCACTGTCTGGAGGTGTGTAGCAGCTCTCATTTTCAAATATTGTGTTCACTGCCATATATTTGCACATTCAGTGATACACTCATGTATATATTTACACACTTATTCACACACTCACTCACTCACTGATATATTTACATAATCAGTCACACACTCACTCATATTTTTACACACTCATTCACACACTCACTCATATATTTACACACTCATTCACACACTCATATATTTATACATTCAGTCACACACTCACTCATATATTTAAACAATCAGTCACATATTCTCATATATTTACACAAGCAGACACAAACTCACTCACATATTTATACAGTCAGTCACACACACTCATATATTTATACAATTATTCCCACACTCATTCATATAATTACACATTTAGCCACAGGCTCACTCATATATTTATAGAATTAATAACACACTCTCATATATTTACACAATCAGTCGCACACTCTCATATATTTACATTCACTCATTTACTCACTCACTCGCTCGCTCACTCACTCACTCACTCACTCACTCACTCACTCACTCACTCACTCACTGTATAACTCATTCAGCGCACATGATCTCATGCAAGAAAATAAAAGCATCCACGCAAACTGTCTCCTAGATTACCTGCACACACTCCTCCATCTTGTCTTCCTCTCTCCCTCCTCTCTCTCTCATTCTTTCTTAAACACACACACACACACAGAGGCACACACAGATACTCTCCCACAGAGCTAGTACCTCGTGCCTGTCTGACGACGTGCTGGTTACAGGCATCCTCTAACAATATCTGTCTTAATTAAGCTCTTAAAATCCAATTTCCTTTCTCAAGTGGGTCCTCACTGGCAAGCCAGACCCAGGCAGGCAAGTTATTTCAGTGATTGCGTTATGGCTGTCCCAGAAACAGCAGGAGAGACAATCAGGAAAACAATCTGTGAAAAATAAACGGTTGTCCTTCCTGTTACCCGGCGATCATCACGGCAACTCAACCCCCCCCCCCTCCTCCCCAAATACAACCATACCCTGAACAAGTTTACCTCTAGAGATGGCTACATCAGCGCTTTTCAAAGTCCTGCATTTAGTGCAATATCTACATGAATATTTTCGCTGGACTCATTTACAGTTTTATATTAACTGAAGTGATGAACTACGAGGGACAGTCAAAAAGTCATCGCAAGGCAAGGATTTTAAAAATCTTTTCATATTTTTTCAGTGTTTATGTTACTTTTATTATCGGTTACTTTTTGACTCACTCTCGTCTAGTAAGGTCTTCAGAGAAACGAGGTGCCTGCCTTTCACCCTTGTCTATAAGGTCCTCCAGAGAAGGTCGGCTGGTCTCTCATCCTGGTATAGTACGTTCCTTCAGTGAACTGAGGTGCTTGCCTCTCACTCTCGTCTAGGAAGTTTCTTTAGTGAACTGAGGTGCCTGCCCCTCACCCTCGTATAGGAAGTTTCTTCAGTGAACTGAGATGCTTGCCTCTCACCTACTTGTAGTAAGTTTATTCAGGGAACTGAGATGTCTGCCTCTCACATTCTTCTAGTAAGTTTCTTCAGTGAACTTAGGTGTCTGCCTCTCACTTTCTTCTAGTAAGTTCTTCAGTGAACTGAGGTGGCTGCCTCTCATCATCTTCTAGTAAGTTTCTTCAGTGAACTGAGGTGCCTGCCTCTCATCATCTTCTAGTAAGTTTCTTCAGTGAACTCAGGTGCCTGACTCTCATCATCTTCTAGTAAGTTTCTTCAGTGAACTCAGGTGCCTGCCTCTCATCTTCTTCTAGTAAGTTCTTCAGTGAACTCAGGTGCCTGCCTCTCATCATCTTCTAGTAAGTTTCTTCAGTGAACTGAGGTGGCTGCCTCTCATCATCTTCTAGTAAGTTTCTTCAGTGAATGAGGTGCCTGCCTCTCATCTTATTCTAGTAACTTTTTAGTGGACTGAGATGCCTGCCTTTTACCTTTTTCTAGTAAGTTTCTTCAGTGAACTGAGGTGCCTGCCTCTCATCCTCTTCTAGGAAATTTCTTTAGAGAACTGAGGAACCTCCGTCTAATCCTTGTCTAGGAAGTTTCTTCAGTGAATAGGGGTGCCTGCCTCTCATCCTCGTCAAGGAAATTTCTTAAGTGAACTGACGTGCCTGCCGATTATCCTCGTCTAGGAAGTTTCTTTAGTGAACTGAGTTGCCTGCCTCTCATCCTCGGTTAGGAAGTTTCTTTAGTGAACTGAGATGTCTGCCTCTCTTTCTCGTCTAGAAAGTTTCTTCCGTGAACTGAGGAGCCTGCCTCTCACCATCTTCTAGTAAGTTTCTTCAGTGAAAAAGGGTGCCTGCCTCTCATCCTCGTCTAGGAAGTTCTTTAGTGAACTGAGATGTCAGCCTCTTTTTCTCGTCTAGGAAGTTTCTTCACTGAACTGAGGTGTCTGCCTCTCACCTTCTTCTAGTAAGTTTCTACAATGAACTGAGGTACCTGCCTCTCAACTTCTTTTATTAAGTTTCTTCAGTGAACTGAGGTGCCTGCTTCTCACATTCTTCTAGTAAGTTTCTTCAGTGAACTTAGGTGTCTGCCTCTCACTTTCTTCTAGTAAGTTTCTTCAGTGAACTCAGGTGCCTGACTCTCATCATCTTCTAGTAAGTTTCTTCAGTGAACTCAGGTGCCTGCCTCTCATCATCTTCTAGTAAGTTTCTTCAGTGAACTCAGGTGCCTGACTCTCATCATCTTCTAGTAAGTTTCTTCAGTGAACTCAGGTGCCTGCCTCTCATCATCTTCTAGTAAGTTTCTTCAGTGAACTCAGGTGCCTGCCTCTCATCATCTTCTAGTAAGTTTCTTCAGTGAACTGAGGTGGCTGCCTCTCATCATCTTCTAGTAAGTTTCTTCAGTGAACTGAGGTGGCTGCCTCTCATCTTATTCTAGTAACTTTTTTAGTGGACTGAGATGCCTGCCTTTTACCTTTTTCTAGTAAGTTTCTTCAGTGAACTGAGGTGCCTGCCTCTCATCCTCTTCTAGGAAATTTCTTTAGAGAACTGAGGAACCTCCGTCTAATCCTTGTCTAGGAAGTTTCTTCAGTGAATAGGGGTGCCTGCCTCTCATCCTCGTCAAGGAAATTTCTTAAGTGAACTGACGTGCCTGCCGATTATCCTCGTCTAGGAAGTTTCTTTAGTGAACTGAGTTGCCTGCCTCTCATCCTCGGTTAGGAAGTTTCTTTAGTGAACTGAGATGTCTGCCTCTCTTTCTCGTCTAGTAAGTTTTTTCAGTGAACTGAGGTGTCTGCCTCTCACCATCTTCTAGTAAGTTTCTTCAGTGAAATGAGGTGCCTGCCTCTCATCATCTTCTAGTAAGTTTTTTCAGTGAACTGAGGTGGCTGCCTCTCATCTTTTTCTAGTAAGTTTCTTCAGTGAAATGAGGTGCCTGCCTCTCATCTTTTTCTAGTAAGTTTCTTTAGTGAACTGAGATGCCTGCCTCTCATCTTTTTCTAGTAAGTTTCTTTAGTGAACTGAGATGCCTGCCTCTCATCTTTTTCTAGTAAGTTTCTTTAGTGAACTGAGATGCCTGCCTCTCATCTTTTTCTAGTAAGTTTCTTTAGTGAACTGAGATGCCTGCCTCTCATCTTTTTCTAGTAAGTTTCTTCAGTGAAATGAGGTGCCTGCCTCTCATCTTTTTCTAGTAAGTTTCTTTAGTGAACTGAGATGCCTGCCTCTCACATTCTTCTATTAAGTTTCTTCAGTGAACTGAGATGCCTGCCTCTCACATTCTTCTATTAAGTTTCTTCAGTGAACTGAGATGCCTGCCTCTCACCTTTTTCTAGTAAGTTTCTTCAGTGAACTGAGATGCCTGCCTCTCACCTTTTTCTAGTAAGTTTGTTCAGTGAACTGAGATGCCAGCCTCTCACCTTCTTCTAGTAAATTTCTTCAGTGAAGTGAGTTGCCTGCCTCTCACCTTCTTCTAGTAAGTTTCTTCAGTGAACTGAGGAGCTTGGCTCTCACCTTCTTCTAGTAAGTTTCTTCAGTGACTGAAGTGCCTGCTTCTCACCTTCTTCTATTAAGATTCTTCAGTGAACTGAGATGCCTGACTCTTACCTTCTTCTAGTAAGTTTCTTCAGTGAACTGAGGTGCCTCCCTTTCACCCTTTTCTAGTACGTTTCTTCAGTGAACTTAGGTGCATCCCTTTCACCTTCTTCTAGTAAGTTTCTTCAATGAACTGAGGTTCCTGCCTCTCATTCTCGTCTAGGAAGATTCTTTAGTGAACTTAGGTGCCTGCCTCTCACCCACGTCTAGTAAGTACCTTCAGTGAACTGAAATGTCTGACTCTCACCCACGTCTAGTAAATTTCTTCAGTGAACTGAGGTGCCTGCCTCTCATCTTCGTCTAGTAAATTTCTCCAGTGAACTGAGGTGCAGGCCTCTCACCTTCTTCTAGTAAGTTTCTTCAGTGAACTGAGATGTCTGCCTCTCACCTACTTGTAGTAAGTTTATTCAGGGAACTGAGATGTCTGCCTCTCACATTCTTCTAGTAAGTTTCTTCAGTGAACTTAGGTGTCTGCCTCTCACTTTCTTCTAGTAAGTTTCTTCAGTGAACTGAGGTGGCTGCCTCTCATCATCTTCTAGTAAGTTTCTTCAGTGAACTCAGGTGCTTGCCTCTCATCATCTTCTAGTAAGTTTCTTCAGTGAACTCAGGTGCCTGCCTCTCATCATCTTCTAGTAAGTTTCTTCAGTGAACTGAGGTGGCTGCCTCTCATCTTATTCTAGTAACTTTTTTAGTGGACTGAGATGCCTGCCTTTTACCTTTTTCTAGTAAGTTTCTTCAGTGAACTGAGGTGCCTGCCTCTCATCCTCTTCTAGGAAATTTCTTTAGAGAACTGAGGAACCTCCGTCTAATCCTTGTCTAGGAAGTTTCTTCAGTGAATAGGGGTGCCTGCCTCTCATCCTCGTCAAGGAAATTTCTTAAGTGAACTGACGTGCCTGCCGATTATCCTCGTCTAGGAAGTTTCTTTAGTGAACTGAGTTGCCTGCCTCTCATCCTCGGTTAGGAAGTTTCTTTAGTGAACTGAGATGTCTGCCTCTCTTTCTCGTCTAGAAAGTTTCTTCACTGAACTGAGGTGCCTGCCTCTCACCTTCTTCTAGTAAGTTTCTACAATGAACTGAGGTACCTGCCTCTCAACTTCTTTTATTAAGTTTCTTCAGTGAACTGAGGTGCCTGCTTCTCACATTCTTCTAGTAAGTTTCTTCAGTGAACTGGGATGCCTGCCTCTCACCTTCTTCTAATAAGTTTCTTTAGTGAACTGAGCTGCCTGCCTCTCATCCTCGTCGTGGAAGTTTCTTTAGTGAACTGAGACATCTGCCTCTCATCTTCGTCTAGGAAGTTTCCTCAGTGAACTGAGGTGCCTTAGTCTCATCCCAGTCTAGGAAGTTTCTTCAGTGAACTTAGGTGCCTTCCACTAACTCTCGTCTTGGAAGTTTCTTTAGTGAACTGAGGTGCCTTCCACTAACTCTCGTCTTGGAAGTTTCTTTAGTGAACTGAGGTGCCTGACTATTATCCTCGTCTAGTCAGTGTATTCAGTGAACGGAGGTGCCTGCCTCTCATTCTCATCTACGAAGTTTCTTTAAGGAACTGAGGTGCCTTCCTTTCACAATCTTCTAGTAAGTTTCTTCAGTGAAGTGAGCTGCCTGCCTCTCACCCTATTCTAGTAAGTTTCTTCACCGAACTGAGGTGCCTGCCTCTCACTGTCGTCTAGGAAGTTTCTTCAGAGACTGACGTGCCTGCCTCTCACTCTCGTCTAGGAAGTTTCTTTAGTGAACTGAGGTGCCTGCCTCTCACTCTCGTCTAGGAAGTTCCTTCAGTGAACTGAGGTGCCTGCCTCTCACTCTCGTCTAGGAAATTCCTTTAGTGAACTGAGGTGCCTGCCTCTCGCTCTCGTCTAAAATGTTTCTTCACTGAACTGAGGTGCCTGCCTCTCACCTTCTTCTAGTAAGGTTCTTCAATGAACTTGGGTGCCTGCCTCTCACCTTCTTCTATTAAGTTTCTTCAGTGAATTGAGGTGCCTGCTTCTCACATTCTTCTAATAAGTTTCTTTAGTGAACTGAGCTGCCTGCCTCTCATCCTCGTCGTGGAAGTTTCTTTAGTGAACTGAGACATCTGCCTCTCATCTTCGTCTAGGAAGTTTCCTCAGTGAACTGAGGTGCCTTAGTCTCATCCCAGTCTAGGAAGTTTCTTCAGTGAACTGAGGTGCCTTCCACTAACTCTCGTCTTGGAAGTTTCTTTAGTGAACTGAGGTGCCTGACTATTATCCTCGTCTAGTCAGTGTATTCAGTGAACGGAGGTGCCTGCCTCTCATTCTCATCTACGAAGTTTCTTTAAGGAACTGAGGTGCCTTCCTTTCACAATCTTCTAGTAAGTTTCTTCAGTGAAGTGAGCTGCCTGCCTCTCACTGTCGTCTAGGAAGTTTCTTCACCGAACTGAGGTGCCTGCCTCTCACTGTCGTCTAGGAAGTTTCTTCAGAGACTGACGTGCCTGCCTCTCACTCTCGTCTAGGAAGTTTCTTTAGTGAACTGAGGTGACTGCCTCTCACTCTCGTCTAGGAATGTCATTCAGTGAACTGAGGTGCCTGCCTCTCACCCTCGTCTAGGAAATTCCTTCAGTGAACTGATGTGCCTCCATCTCACTCTCGTCTAGTAAGTTTCTTCAGTGAACTGATATGCCTGCCTCTCATCTTCTTCTAGTACGTTTCGTCAGTGAACTGAGATGCCTGCCTCTCACCTTTTTCTAGTACGTTTCTTCAGTGAACTGAGATGCCTGCCTCTCACCTTCTCCTAGTAAGTTTGTTCAGTGAACTGAGATGCCAGCCTCTCACCTTCTTCTAGTAAATTTCTTCAGTGAAGTGAGTTGCCTGCCTCTCACCTTCTTCTAGTAAGTTTATTCAGTGAACTGAGGAGCTTGGCTCTCACCTTCTTCTAGTAAGTTTCTTCAGTGACTGAAGTGCCTGCTTCTCACCTTCTTCTATTAAGATTCTTCAGTGAACTGAGATGCCTGACTCTTACCTTCTTCTAGTAAGTTTCTTCAGTGAACTGAGGTGCCTCCCTTTCACCCTTTTCTAGTACGTTTCTTCAGTGAACTTAGGTGCATCCCTTTCACCTTCTTCTAGTAAGTTTCTTCAATGAACTGAGGTTCCTGCCTCTCATTCTCGTCTAGGAAGATTCTTTAGTGAACTCAGGTGCCTGCCTCTCACCCACGTCTAGTAAGTACCTTCAGTGAACTGAAATGTCTGACTCTCACCCACGTCTAGTAAATTTCTTCAGTGAACTGAGGTGCCTGCCTCTCATCTTCGTCTAGTAAATTTCTTCAGTGAACTGAGGTGCAGGCCTCTCACCTTCTTCTAGTAAGTTTCTTCAGTGAACTGAGATGTCTGCCTCTCACCTACTTGTAGTAAGTTTATTCAGGGAACTGAGATGTCTGCCTCTCACATTCTTCTAGTAAGTTTCTTCAGTGAACTTAGGTGTCTGCCTCTCACTTTCTTCTAGTAAGTTTCTTCAGTGAACTCAGGTGCCTGCCTCTCATCATCTTCTAGTAAGTTTCTTCAGTGAACTCAGGTGCCTGCCTCTCATCATCTTCTAGTAAGTTTCTTCAGTGAACTCAGGTGCCTGCCTCTCATCATCTTCTAGTAAGTTTCTTCAGTGAACTGAGGTGGCTGCCTCTCATCTTATTCTAGTAACTTTTTAGTGGACTGAGATGTCTGCCTTTTACCTTTTTCTAGTAAGTTTCTTCAGTGAACTGAGGTGCCTGCCTCTCATCTTATTCTAGTAACTTTTTAGTGGACTGAGATGCCTGCCTTTTACCTTTTTCTAGTAAGTTTCTTCAGTGACCTGAGGTGCCTGCCTCTCATCCTCTTCTAGGAAATTTCTTTAGAGAACTGAGGAACCTCCGTCTAATCCTTGTCTAGGAAGTTTCTTCAGTGAACAGGGGTGCCTGCCTCTCATCCTCGTCTAGGAAATTTCTTAAGTGAACTGACGTGCCTGCCGATTATCCTCGTCTAGGAAGTTTCTTTAGTGAACTGAGTTGCCTGCCTCTCATCCTCGTCTAGGAAGTTTCTTTAGTGAACTGAGTTGCCTGCCTCTCTTTCTCGTCTAGGAAGTTTCTTCACTGAACTGAGGTGCCCGCCTCTCACCTTCTTCTAGTAAGTTTCTACAATGAACTGAGGTACCTGCCTCTCAACTTTTTTTATTAAGTTTCTTCAGTGAACTGAGGTGCCTGCTTCTCACATTCTTCTAGTAAGTTTCTTCAGTGAACTGCGATGCTTGCCTCTCATCCTCGTCGAGGAAGTTTCTTTAGTGAACTGAGACATCTGCCTCTCATCTTCGTCTAGGAAGTTTCCTCAGTGAACTGAGGTGCCTTAGTCTCATCCCAGTCTAGGAAGTTTCTTCAGTGAACTGAGGTGCCTTCCACTAACTCTCGTCTTGGAAGTTTCTTTAGTGAACTGAGGTGCCTGACTATTATCCTCGTCTAGTCAGTGTATTCAGTGAACGGAGGTGCCTGCCTCTCATTCTCATCTACGAAGTTTCTTTAAGGAACTGAGGTGCCTTCCTTTCACAATCTTCTAGTAAGTTTCTTCAGTGAAGTGAGCTGCCTGCCTCTCACTGTCGTCTAGGAAGTTTCTTCACCGAACTGAGGTGCCTGCCTCTCACTGTCGTCTAGGAAGTTTCTTCAGAGACTGACGTGCCTGCCTCTCACTCTCGTCTAGGAAGTTTCTTTAGTGAACTGAGGTGACTGCCTCTCACTCTCGTCTAGGAATGTCATTCAGTGAACTGAGCTGCCTGCCTCTCACCCTATTCTAGTAAGTTTCTTCACCGAACTTAGGTGCCTGCCTCTCACTGTCGTCTAGGAAGTTTCTTCAGAGACTGACGTGCCTGCCTCTCACTCTCGTCTAGGAAGTTTCTTTAGTGAACTGAAGTGACTGCCTCTCACTCTCGTCTAAGAATGTCATTCAGTGAACTGAGGTGCCTGCCTCTCACTCTCGTCTAGGAAATTCCTTCAGTGAACTGATGTGCCTCCATCTCACTCTCGTCTAGTAAGTTTCTTCAGTGAACTGATATGCCTGCCTCTCATCTTCTTCTAGTACGTTTCGTCAGTGAACTGAGATGCCTGCCTCTCACCTTCTTCTAGTACGTTTCTTCAGTGAACTGAGATGCCTGCCTCTCACCTTCTTCTAGTAAGTTTCTTCAGTGAACTGAGATGCCAGCCTCTCACCTTCTTCTAGTAAATTTCTTCAGTGAAGTGAGTTGCCTGCCTCTCACCTTCTTCTAGTAAGTTTCTTCAGTGAACTGAGGAGCTTGGCTCTCACCTTCTTCTAGTAAGTTTCTTCAGTGACTGAAGTGCCTGCTTCTCACCTTCTTCTATTAAGATTCTTCAGTGAACTGAGATGCCTGACTCTTACCTTCTTCTAGTAAGTTTCTTCAGTGAACTGAGGTGCCTCCCTTTCACCCTTTTCTAGTACGTTTCTTCAGTGAACTTAGGTGCATCCCTTTCACCTTCTTCTAGTAAGTTTCTTCAATGAACTGAGGTTCCTGCCTCTCATTATCGTCTAGGAAGATTCTTTAGTGAACTCAGGTGCCTGCCTCTCACCCACGTCTAGTAAGTACCTTCAGTGAACTGAAATGTCTGACTCTCACCCACGTCTAGTAAATGTCTTCAGTGAACTGAGGTGCCTGCCTCTCATCTTCGTCTAGTAAATTCTTCAGTGAACTGAGGTGCAGGCCTCTCACCTTCTTCTAGTAAGTTTCTTCGGTGAACTGGGATGCCTGCCTCTCACCTACTTGTAGTAAGTTTATTCAGGGAACTGAGATGTCTGCCTCTCACATTCTTCTAGTAAGTTTCTTCAGTGAACTTAGGTGTCTGCCTCTCACTTTCTTCTAGTAAGTTTCTTCAGTGAACTCAGGTGCCTGCCTCTCATCATCTTCTAGTAAGTTTCTTCAGTGAACTGAGGTGGCTGCCTCTCATCTTATTCTAGTAACTTTTTAGTGGACTGAGATGCCTGCCTTTTACCTTTTTCTAGTAAGTTTCTTCAGTGAACTGAGATGCCTGCCTCTCATCCTCTTCTAGGAAATTTCTTTAGAGAACTGAGGAACCTCCGTCTAATCCTTGTCTAGGAAGTTTCTTCAGTGAACAGGGGTGCCTGCCTCTCATCCTCGTCTAGGAAATTTCTTAAGTGAACTGACGTGCCTGCCGATTATCCTCGTCTAGGAAGTTTCTTTAGTGAACTGAGTTGCCTGCCTCTCATCCTCGGTTAGGAAGTTTCTTTAGTGAACTGAGATGTCTGCCTCTCTTTCTCGTCTAGGAAGTTTCTTCACTGAACTGAGGTGCCTGCCTCTCACCTTCTTCTAGTAAGTTTCTACAATGAACTGAGGTACCTGCCTCTCAACTTCTTTTATTAAGTTTCTTCAGTGAACTGAGGTGCCTGCTTCTCACATTCTTCTAGTAAGTTTCTTCAGTGAACTGCGATGCTTGCCTCTCACCTTTTTCTAATAAGTTTCTTTAGTGAACTGAGGTGCCTGCCTCTCACTCTCGTCTAGGAAGTTCTTTCAGTGAACTGAGGTGCCAGCCTCTCACTCTCGTCTAAGAAGTTCCTTCAGTGAAATGAGGTGCCTGCCTCTTGCTCTCGTCTAAAATGTTTCTTCACTGAATTGAGGTGCCTGCCTCTCACTCTCGTATAGGAAGTTTCTTCAGTGAACTGAGGTGCCTGCTTCTCACTCTCGTCTAATAAGTTTCTTTAGTGAACTCAGGTGCCTGCCTCTCACTCTCGTTTAGTAAGTTTCTTCAGTTAACTGAGTTGCCTCCTCTCACCTTCTTCAAGTAAGTTTATTCAGTGAACTGAGATGCCTGCCTCTCACTCTATTCTAGGAAGTTTCTTTAGTGAACTGAGGTGCTTGCCTCTCACCTTCTTCTAGGAAGTTCTTCAGTGAACCGTGGTGCCTCCTCTCAACTTCTTCTAGTAAGTTTCTTCAGTGAACTGAAATGTCTGACTCTCACCTACTTGTAGTAAGTTTATTCAGTGAACTGAGGTGCCTGCCTCTCATCTTCGTCTAGTAAATTTCTTCAGTGAACTGAGGTGCAGGCCTCTCACCTTCTTCTAGTAAGTTTCTTCAGTGAACTGAGATGTCTGACTCTCACCTACTTGTAGTAAGTTTATTCAGGGAACTGAGATGTCTGCCTCTCACATTCTTCTAGTAAGTTTCTTCAGTGAACTTAGGTGTCTGCCTCTCACTTTCTTCTAGTAAGTTTCTTCAGTGAACTGAGGTGGCTGCCTCTCATCATCTTCTAGTAAGTTTCTTCAGTGAACTGAGGTGCCTGCCTCTCATCATCTTCTAGTAAGTTTCTTCAGTGAACTCAGGTGCCTGACTCTCATCATCTTCTAGTAAGTTTCTTCAGTGAACTCAGGTGCCTGCCTCTCATCATCTTCTAGTAAGTTTCTTCAGTGAACTCAGGTGCCTGCCTCTCATCATCTTCTAGTAAGTTTCTTCAGTGAACTGAGGTGGCTGCCTCTCATCATCTTCTAGTAAGTTTCTTCAGTGAACTGAGGTGGCTGCCTCTCATCTTATTCTAGTAACTTTTTTAGTGGACTGAGATGCCTGCCTTTTACCTTTTTCTAGTAAGTTTCTTCAGTGAACTGAGGTGCCTGCCTCTCATCCTCTTCTAGGAAATTTCTTTAGAGAACTGAGGAACCTCCGTCTAATCCTTGTCTAGGAAGTTTCTTCAGTGAACAGGGGTGCCTGCCTCTCATCCTCGTCTAGGAAATTTCTTAAGTGAACTGACGTGCCTGCCGATTATCCTCGTCTAGGAAGTTTCTTTAGTGAACTGAGTTGCCTGCCTCTCATCCTCGGTTAGGAAGTTTCTTTAGTGAACTGAGATGTCTGCCTCTCTTTCTCGTCTAGGAAGTTTCTTCACTGAACTGAGGTGCCTGCCTCTCACCTTCTTCTAGTAAGTTTCTACAATGAACTGAGGTACCTGCCTCTCAGCTTCTTTTATTAAGTTTCTTCAGTGAACTGAGGTGCCTGCTTCTCACATTCTTCTAGTAAGTTTCTATAGTGAACTGACGTGCTTGCCTCTCACCTTTTTCTAATAAGTTTCTTTAGTGAACTGAGGTGCCTGCCTCTCACTCTCGTCTAGGAAGTTCTTTCAGTGAACTGAGGTGCCAGCCTCTCACTCTCGTCTAAGAAGTTCCTTCAGTGAAATGAGGTGCCTGCCTCTTGCTCTCGTCTAAAATGTTTCTTCACTGAATTGAGGTGCCTGACTCTCACTCTCGTATAGGAAGTTTCTTCAGTGAACTGAGGTGCCTGCTTCTCACTCTCGTCTAATAAGTTTCTTTAGTGAACTCAGGTGCCTGCCTCTCACTCTCGTTTAGTAAGTTTCTTCAGTTAACTGAGTTGCCTCCTCTCACCTTCTTCTAGTAAGTTTATTCAGTGAACTGAGATGCCTGCCTCTCACTCTATTCTAGGAAGTTTCTTTATTGAACTGAGGTGCCTTCTTCTCACACTCTTCTGGTAAGTTTCTTCAGTGAACCGTGGTGCCTCCTCTCAACTTCTTCTAGTAAGTTTCTTCAGTGATCTGAAATGCCTGTCTCTCACCTTCTTCTAGTAAGTTTCTTCAGTGAACTGAGGTGCCTGCCCCTTACCTTCTCCTAGTAAGTTTGTTCAGTGAACTGAGATGCCAGCCTCTCACCTTCTTCTAGTAAATTTCTTCAGTGAAGTGAGTTGCCTGCCTCTCACCTTCTTCTAGTAAGTTTATTCAGTGAACTGAGGAGCTTGGCTCTCACCTTCTTCTAGTAAGTTTCTTCAGTGAACTGAGGTGCTTGCCTCTCACCTTCTTCTATTAAGATTCTTCAGTGAACTGAGATGCCTGACTCTTACCTTCTTCTAGTAAGTTTCTTCAGTGAACTGAGGTGCCTCCCTTTCACCCTTTTCTAGTACGTTTCTTCAGTGAACTTAGGTGCATCCCTTTCACCTTCTTCTAGTAAGTTTCTTCAATGAACTGAGGTTCCTGCCTCTCATTCTCGTCTAGGAAGATTCTTTAGTGAACTCAGGTGCCTGCCTCTCACCCACGTCTAGTAAGTACCTTCAGTGAACTGAAATGTCTGACTCTCACCCACGTCTAGTAAATTTCTTCAGTGAACTGAGGTGCCTGCCTCTCATCTTCGTCTAGTAAATTTCTTCAGTGAACTGAGGTGCAGGCCTCTCACCTTCTTCTAGTAAGTTTCTTCAGTGAACTGAGATGTCTGCCTCTCACCTACTTGTAGTAAGTTTATTCAGGGAACTGAGATGTCTGCCTCTCACATTCTTCTAGTAAGTTTCTTCAGTGAACTTAGGTGTCTGCCTCTCACTTTCTTCTAGTAAGTGTCTTCAGTGAACTCAGGTGGCTGCCTCTCATCATCTTCTAGTAAGTTTCTTCAGTGAACTCAGGTGCCTGCCTCTCATCATCTTCTAGTAAGTTTCTTCAGTGAACTCAGGTGCTTGCCTCTCATCATCTTCTAGTAAGTTTCTTCAGTGAACTCAGGTGCCTGCCTCTCATCATCTTCTAGTAAGTTTCTTCAGTGAACTGAGGTGGCTGACTCTCATCTTATTCTAGTAACTTTTTTAGTGGACTGAGATGCCTGCCTTTTACCTTTTTCTAGTAAGTTTCTTCAGTGAACTGAGGTGCCTGCCTCTCATCCTCTTCTAGGAAATTTCTTTAGAGAACTGAGGAACCTCCGTCTAATCCTTGTCTAGGAAGTTTCTTCAGTGAACAGGGGTGCCTGCCTCTCATCCTCGTCAAGGAAATTTCTTAAGTGAACTGACGTGCCTGCCGATTATCCTCGTCTAGGAAGTTTCTTTAGTGAACTGAGTTGCCTGCCTCTCATCCTCGGTTAGGAAGTTTCTTTAGTGAACTGAGATGTCTGCCTCTCTTTCTCGTCTAGAAAGTTTCTTCACTGAACTGAGGTGTCTGCCTCTCACCTTCTTCTAGTAAGTTTCTACAATGAACTGAGGTACCTGCCTCTCAACTTCTTTTATTAAGTTTCTTCAGTGAACTGGGGTGCCTGCTTCTCACATTCTTCTAGTAAGTTTCTTCAGTGAACTGCGATGCTTGCCTCTCACCTTTTTCTAATAAGTTTCTTTAGTGAACTGAGGTGCGTGCCTCTCACTCTCGTCTAGGAAGTTCTTTCAGTGAACTGAGGTGCCAGCCTCTCACTCTCGTCTAAGAAGTTCCTTCAGTGAAATGAGGTGCCTGCCTCTTGCTCTCGTCTAAAATGTTTCTTCACTGAATTGAGGTGCCTGCCTCTCACTCTCGTATAGGAAGTTTCTTCAGTGAACTGAGGTGCCTGCTTCTCATCTTCGTCTAGTAAATTTCTTCAGTGAACTGAGGTGCAGGCCTCTCACCTTCTTCTAGTAAGTTTCTTCAGTGAACTGAGATGTCTGCCTCTCACCTACTTGTAGTAAGTTTATTCAGGGAACTGAGATGTCTGCCTCTCACATTCTTCTAGTAAGTTTCTTCAGTGAACTTAGGTGTCTGCCTCTCACTTTCTTCTAGTAAGTGTCTTCAGTGAACTCAGGTGGCTGCCTCTCATCATCTTCTAGTAAGTTTCTTCAGTGAACTCAGGTGCCTGCCTCTCATCATCTTCTAGTAAGTTTCTTCAGTGAACTCAGGTGCTTGCCTCTCATCATCTTCTAGTAAGTTTCTTCAGTGAACTCAGGTGCCTGCCTCTCATCATCTTCTAGTAAGTTTCTTCAGTGAACTGAGGTGGCTGACTCTCATCTTATTCTAGTAACTTTTTTAGTGGACTGAGATGCCTGCCTTTTACCTTTTTCTAGTAAGTTTCTTCAGTGAACTGAGGTGCCTGCCTCTCATCCTCTTCTAGGAAATTTCTTTAGAGAACTGAGGAACCTCCGTCTAATCCTTGTCTAGGAAGTTTCTTCAGTGAACAGGGGTGCCTGCCTCTCACCTTCTTCTAGTAAGTTTCTACAATGAACTGAGGTACCTGCCTCTCAACTTCTTTTATTAAGTTTCTTCAATGAACTGAGGTGCCTGCTTCTCACATTCTTCTAGTAAGTTTCTTCAGTGAACTGCGATGCTTGCCTCTCACCTTTTTCTAATAAGTTTCTTTAGTGAACTGAGGTGCGTGCCTCTCACTCTCGTCTAGGAAGTTCTTTCAGTGAACTGAGGTGCCAGCCTCTCACTCTCGTCTAAGAAGTTCCTTCAGTGAAATGAGGTGCCTGCCTCTTGATCTCGTTTAAAATGTTTCTTCACTGAATTGAGGTGCCTGCCTCTCACTCTCGTATAGGAAGTTTCTTCAGTGAACTGAGGTGCCTGCTTCTCACTCTCGTCTAATAAGTTTCTTTAGTGAACTCAGGTGCCTGCCTCTCACTCTCGTTTAGTAAGTTTCTTCAGTTAACTGAGTTGCCTCCTCTCACCTTCTTCAAGTAAGTTTATTCAGTGAACTGAGATGCCTGCCTCTCACTCTATTCTAGGAAGTTTCTTTATTGAACTGAGGTGCCTTCTTCTCACACTCTTCTGGTAAGTTTCTTCAGTGAACTGTGGTGCCTCCTCTCAACTTCTTCTAGTAAGTTTCTTCAGTGAATTGAGGTGCCTGCTTCTCACATTCTTCTAGTAAGTTTCTTCGGTGAACTGGGATGCCTGCCTCTCACCTTCTTCTAATAAGTTTCTTTAGTGAACTGAGGTGCCTGCCTCTCACTCTCGTCTAAGAAGTTCTTTCAGTGAACTGAGGTGCCAGCCTCTCACTCTCGTCTAAGAAATTCCTTTAGTGAAATGAGGTGCCTGCCTCTCGCTCTCGTCTAAAATGTTTCTTCACTGAACTGAGATGCATGGCTCTCACCTTCTTCTAGTAAGTTTCTTCAGTGAACTGAGGTGTCTGCCTCTTACTTTCTACTAGTAGGTTTCTTCAGAGAACTGAGGTGTCTGCCTCTAACCTTTCTCTAGTAAGTTTCTTCAATGAACTGAGGTGTTTGCCTCTCATCCTCGTATACGAAGTTTCTTTAGGGAACTGAGGTGGCTGCCTTACACCTTCTTGTAGTAATTTTCTTCACTGAACTGAGGAGCCTGCCCCTCAACCTCTTCTAGTAGGTTTCTTCAGTGAACTGAGTTGCCTGCCTCTCGCCTTCTTGTAATAAGATTCTTCAGTGAATTGAGTTTCCTGCCTATCTCCTTCTTCTAATGATTTTCTTCAGTAAACTGAGGTGCCTGCCTCTCACATTCTTCTAGTAAGTTTCTTCATTGAACTGAGGTGCCTACCTCTCACCTTCTCTTCGTAGGTATCTTTAGTGAACTGAGGTGATTGCCTCTTATTCTAGTCTAGGAAGTTTCTTTAGTGAACTGAGGTGCCTTCTTCTCACTCTCGACTACGAAGTTTCTTCAGTGAACTGAGGTGCCTGCCTCTCACCTTCATGTAGTAAGTTTCTCCAGTGAACTGAGGTGAGTGCCTCTCACCTTATTCTAGTAAGTTTCTTAAGTGAACTGAGGTGCCTGCTTCTCACTTTCTTCCAGTAAGGTTCTTCAGTGAACTGAGGTGCCTGCCTCTCACCTTCTTCTAGTAATTTTCTACAGTGAACTGAGATGCCTACCTAGCAACTTCTAGTAAGTTTCTTCAGTAAAGTGAGGTGCCTGCCTCTCACTCTCGTCTGTGAAGTTTCTTCAGTGAACTCAATTGCCTGCCTCTCACCTTCTTCTAGTAAGTTTCTTCAGTGAACTGAGGTGCCTGCCTCTCACCTTCTTCTAGTAAGTTTCTTCAGTGAACTGAGGTGCCTGCCTCTCACCTTCACCTAGTAAATTTCTTCAGTGAACTGAGGTGCGCTCCTCTCACCTTCTTCTAGTACGTTTCTTCGGTGAAATGAGGTACCTTCCTCTCACATTCTTCTATTAAGTTTCTTCATTGAACTGAGATGCCTGCCTCTCACATTCTTCTATTCAGTTTCTTCAGTGAACTGAGGTGCCTGCCTCCCACCTTCTTCTAGTAAGTTTCTTCAGTGAACTGAGGTGCCTGCATCTCACCTTCTTCTAGTAAGTTTCTTCAGTGAAAATAGGTGTCTGCTCTCACCATCTTCTAGTACGTTTCTTCAGTGAACTGAGGTGCCTGCTTCTCATTCTCGTCGAGGAAGTTTCTTTAATGAACTGATTTGCCTGCCTCTCATCCTCGTCTACGAAGTTTCTTTAGTGAACTGACGTGCCTGCCTCTCACTTTCTTCTATTACGTTTCTTCAGTGAACTAAGGTGCCTGCCTCTCACCTTCTTCTAGTAAGTTTCTTCCGTGAACTGAGGTCACTGCCTCTCACCTTCGTCTAGTAAGTTTCTTCAGAGAACTGAGGTGCCTACCTCTCACCTTCTCCTAGTACGTTTCTTCAGTGAACTGAGGTGCCTGCCTGTCACTTTCTTCTAATAAGTTTCTTCAGTGAACTGAGGTGCCTTCCTCTTACTTTCTTCTGGTAGGTTTCTTCAGTAAACTGAGGTGCCTGCCTGTCACTTTCTTCTGGTAAGTTTTTTCATTGAACTGAGATGTCTGCCTCTCACATTCTTCTATTCAGTTTCTTCAGTGAACTGAGGTGCCTGCCTCCCACCTTCTTCTAGTAAGTTTCTTCAGTGAACTGAGGTGCCTGCCTCTCACCTTCTTCTAGTAAGTTTCTTCAGTGAAATGAGGTGCCTGCCTCTCACCTTTTTCTAGTAAGTTTTTTCATTGAACTGAGGTGCCTGCTTCTCATTCTCGTCGAGGAAGTTTCTTTAATGAACTGATTTGCCTGCCTCTCATCCTCGTCTACGAAGTTTCTTTAGTGAACTGACGTGCCTGCCTCTCACTTTCTTCTAGTACGTTTCTTCAGTGAACTAAGGTGCCTGCCTCTCACCTTCTTCTAGTAAGTTTCTTCCGTGAACTGAGGTCACTGCCTCTCACCTTCGTCTAGTAAGTTTCTTCAGAGAACTGAGGTGCCTACCTCTCACCTTCTCCTAGTACGTTTCTTCAGTGAACTGAGGTGCCTGCCTCTCACTTTCTTCTAATAAGTTTCTTCAGTGAACTGAGGTGCCTTCCTCTTACTTTCTTCTGGTAGGTTTCTTCAGTAAACTGAGGTGCCTGCCTGTCACTTTCTTCTGGTAAGTTTTTTCATTGAACTGAGGTGCCCTCCTCTCACCTTCTTCTAGTAATTTTCTTCAGTGAACTGAGGTGCCTGCCTCTCACCTTCTTCTAGTCAGTTTCTTCAGTGAACTGAGGTGCCTGACTCTCATTCTCGTCAAGGAAGTTTCTTCAGTGAATTGAGGTGCCTGCCTCTCGTCCTCGTATAGGAATTTTCTTTAGTGAACTGAGGTGCCTGCCTGTCATCTTCGTCTAGGAATCTCACCTTCTTCTCGTAACTTTCTTTAGTGATCTAAGATGCCTGCCTCTTACCTTTTTCTAGTAAGTTTCTTCAGTGAACTGAGCTGCCTGCCTCTCATCCTCGTCTAGGAAGTTTCTTTAGTGAACTTAGGTACCTTCCTCTCATCCCCGTCTAGGAAGTTTCTTCAGTGAACAGGGGTGCCTGCCTCTCATTCTCGTTTAGG
The DNA here is from genome assembly GCA_009760885.1 of Achatina immaculata. Classification (NCBI taxonomy): domain Eukaryota; kingdom Metazoa; phylum Mollusca; class Gastropoda; order Stylommatophora; family Achatinidae; genus Lissachatina; species Lissachatina immaculata. The sequence continues at coordinate 37,136,417 of CM019717.1, read as the reverse complement.
AAGTTTCTTTATTGAACTGAGATGTCTGCCTCTTTTTCTCGTCTAGGAAGTTTCTTCACTGAACGGAGGTGCCTGCCTCTCACATTCTTCTATTAAGTTTCTTCAGTGAACTGAGATGGTTGCCTCTCATCTTCTTCTAGGAAGTTTCTTTAGTGAACTGAGGTGCCTGCCTCTCACTCTCGTATAGGAAGTTTCTTCAGTGAACTGAGGTGCCTGCCTCTCACTCTCGTCTATGAAGTTACTTTAGTGAACTGAGGTGCCTGCCTCTCACTCTCGTCTAGAATGTTTCTTCAGTGAATTGAGGTGCCTGCCTCTCACTCTCGTATAGGAAGTTTTTTCAGTGAACTGAGGTGCCTGCCCTCACCTTCTTCTAGTAAGTTTCTTCAGTGAACTGAGGTGCCTTCCTCTCACTCTCGTCTAGGAAGTTCCTTCAGTGAACTGAGATGCCTGCCTCTCACTCTCGTCTAGAAATTTTCTTTAGTGAACTGAGGTCCCTGCATCTCACTATCGAAGTATTCCTAGAATTATTCCTTAATGATTTGCAATAATTTTCACTTACACACGTGTACCAACTAACTGACCCTGATGAGACAATTGAATATTGGCTAAAACTCTTCAGAGATGTATTAGACAAACATGTCCCTACGAAAGAGGTGAGAGTAAAACACCAGACGAAGTCACATTGGATAACATCTGAAATATTACAAGCCATGAGAGAACGTGACCGAGCGCACAAAATCAAGGACTTTAGGACTTACCGCTCACTCAGAAACAAAGTTCAATACTTAATAAGACAAGAGAAAAAAATTACTTCAGCAATCTAATACAGAATAAATCAGACAGTAAATCAATCTGGAAAGCCATGAATACCCTATCAAATAAAAGAAAAGAATTTGATTCTCAAGCCATCAATCGTGCATACACTAGCGCATATATCAGTACACATTTCAGAGAAGAAATCAACGTTCTTAAATCATCAGTATCAGCTCCTTTATGCGACATACATGAACTACAAACATTCCTGGACAGCAGATGTACTGATTTTAAACAGTTACACATTCCATTCTTAACAGTCAGTGAAGTTCACAGTTATCTCTTAACCTTACAAAAAAATACAGCTGGGCTTTATGATATTAGTAATAAGATCTTACGTTATGCTGCACCTGTCATTTCACATACACTAACACACATTTACAACCAGTGCACTGCAAAATGTTATTTCCCTGAGGCTTTTAAAACTGCTAAGGTGTATCCTCGCTTTAAATCTGGCTCATCCAACAATCTTACCAACTATAGACCAATATCCATATTATCGTCATTATCAAAACCACTCGAAAAACACATACACAAAAGAACTCTACGACACATGCAAGAGAACAATTTACTCATAGACAGTCAGTCAGGTTTTAGACCCAGTCATTCCTGCCACACAGCTCTTACCAAAATGACAGAAAACTGAGGTGCCTGCCTCTCACCTTCGTCTAATAAATTTCTTCAGTGAACTGAGGTGCAGGCCTCTCACCTTCTTCTAGTAAGTTTCTTCAGTGAAATGAGATGTCTGCCTCTCACCTGCTTGTAGTAAATTTCTTCAGTGAACTGAGGTGTCTGCCTCTCACCTTCTTCTAGTAAGTTTCTTCAGTGAACTGAGGTGCCTGCCTCTCACCTTCTTCTAGTAAGTTTCTTCAGTGAACTGAGGTGCCTGCCTCTCACCTTCTTCTCGTAACTTTCTTTAGTGATCTGAGATGCATGCCTCTTACCTTTTTCTAGTAAGTTTCTTCAGTGAACTGAGGTGCCTGCCTCTCATCCTCTTCTAGGAAGTTTCTTTTTTGAACTGAGGTACCTGCGTCTCATCCTTGTCTAGGAAGTTTCTTCAGTGAACAGGGGTGCCTGCCTCTCATTCTCGTTTAGGAAGTTTCTTTATTGAACTGAGATGTCTGCCTCTTTTTCTCGTCTAGGAAGTTTCTTCAGTGAACTGAGGTGCCTGCCTCTCACATTCTTCTATTAAGTTTCTTCAGTGAACTGAGGTGGTTGCCTCTCACTCTCGTCTAGGAATTTTCTTTACTGAACTGAGGTGCCTGCCTCTCACTCTCGTCTAGGAAGTTCTTTCAGTGAACTGAGGTGCCTGCCTCTCACTCTCGTCTAAGAAGTTTCTTTAGTGAAATGAGGTACCTGCCTCTCACTCTCGTCTAGAATGTTTCTTCAGTGAATTGAGGTGCCTGCCTCTCACTCTCGTATAGGAAGTTTTTTCAGTGAACTGAGGTGCCTGCCCTCACCTTCTTCTAGTAAGTTTCTTCAGTGAACTGAGGTGCCTTCCTCTCACTCTCGTCTAGGAAGTTCCTTCAGTGAACTGAGATGCCTGCCTCTCACTCTCGTCTAGAAATTTTCTTTAGTGAACTGAGGTCCCTGCATCTCACTATCGAAGTATTCCTAGAATTATTCCTTAATGATTTGCAATAATTTTCACTTACACACGTGTACCAACTAACTGACCTGATGAGACAATTGAATATTGGCTAAAACTCTTCAGAGATGTATTAGACAAACATGTCCCTACGAAAGAGGTGAGAGTAAAACACCAGACGAAGTCACATTGGATAACATCTGAAATACTACAATCCATGAGAGAACGTGATCGGGCGCACAAAATCAAGGACTTTATGACCTACCGTTCACTCAGAAACAAAGTTCAATACTTAATAAGACAAGAGAAAAAAAATTATTTCAGGAATCTAGTACAGAATAAATCAGACAGTAAATCAATCTGGAAAACCATGAATACCCTATCAAATAAAAGAAAAGAATTTGATTCTCAAGCCATCAATCGTGCATACTCTAGCGCATATATCAGTACACATTTCAGAGAAGAAATCAACGTTCTTAAATCATCAGTATCAGCTCCTTTATGCGACATACATGAACTATAAACATTCCTGGTCAGCAGATGTACTGATTTTAAACAGTTACACATTCCATTCTTAACAGTCAGTGAAGTTCACAGTTATCTCTTAACCTTACAAAACAATACAGCTGGGCTTGATGATATTAGTAATAAGATCTTACGTTATGCTGCACCTGTCATTTCACATACACTAACACACATTTACAACCAGTGCACTGCAAAATGTTATTTCCCTGAGGCTTTTAAAACTGCTAAGGTGTATCCTTGCTTTAAATCTGGCTCATCCAACAATCTTACCAACTATAGACCAATATCCATATTATCGTCATTATCAAAACCACTCGAAAAACACATACACAAAAGAACTCTACGACACATGCAAGAGAACAATTTACTCATAGACAGTCAGTCAGGTTTTAGACCCAATCATTCCTGCCACACAGCTCTTACCAAAATGACAGAAAACTGGTTAGTAAACATAAATGACGACAGACTATGTGGTGCCATCTTTGTCGACTTTAAAAAGGCATTTGATATGAATGACCACGATATTCTTGTAAGAAAAATAAAGACTTATAGACTGCACCCTGACCTAATAAATGTCTTCAGTGAACTGAGGTGCCTGCCTCTCACCTTCGTCTAATAAATTTCTTCAGTGAACTGAGGTGCAGGCCTCTCACCTTCTTCTAGTAAGTTTCTTCAGTGAAATGAGATGTCTGCCTCTCACCTGCTTGTAGTAAATTTCTTCAGTGAACTTAGGTGTCTGCCTCTCACTTTCTTCTAGTAAGTTTCTTCAGTGAACTGAGGTGCCTGCCTCTCACCTTCTTCTAGTAAGTTTTTTCAGTGAACTGAGGTGCCTGCCTCTCACCTTCTTCTCGTAACTTTCTTTAGTGATCTAAGATGCCTGCCTCTTACCTTTTTCTAGTAAGTTTCTTCAGTGAACTGAGGTGCCTGCCTCTCATCCTCTTCTAGGAAGTTTCTTTTGTGAACTGAGGTACCTGCGTCTCATCCTTGTCTAGGAAGTTTCTTCAGTGAACAGGGGTGCCTGCCTCTCATTCTCGTTTAGGAAGTTTCTTTATTGAACTGAGATGTCTGCCTCTTTTTCTCGTCTAGGAAGTTTCTTCACTGAACGGAGGTGCCTGCCTCTCACATTCTTCTATTAAGTTTCTTCAGTGAACTGAGGTGGTTGCCTCTCACTCTCGTCTAGGAATTTTCTTTACTGAACTGAGGTGCCTGCCTCTCACTCTCGTCTAGGAAGTTCTTTCAGTGAACTGAGGTGCCTGCCTCTCACTCTCGTCTAAGAAGTTTCTTTAGTGAAATGAGGTACCTGCCTCTCACTCTCGTCTAGAATGTTTCTTCAGTGAATTGAGGTGCCTGCCTCTCACTCTCGTATAGGAAGTTTTTTCAGTGAACTGAGGTGCCTGCCCTCACCTTCTTCTAGTAAGTTTCTTCAGTGAACTGAGATGCCTGCCTCTCACTCTCGTCTAGAAATTTTCTTTAGTGAACTGAGGTCCCTGCATCTCACTATCGAAGTATTCCTAGAATTATTCCTTAATGATTTGCAATAATTTTCACTTACACACGTGTACCAACTAACTGACCCTGATGAGACAATTGAATATTGGCTAAAACTCTTCAGAGATGTATTAGACAAACATGTCCCTACGAAAGAGGTGAGAGTAAAACACCAGACGAAGTCACATTGGATAACATCTGAAATACTACAATCCATGAGAGAACGTGATCGGGCGCACAAAATCAAGGACTTTATGACCTACCGTTCACTCAGAAACAAAGTTCAATACTTAATAAGACAAGAGAAAAAAAATTATTTCAGGAATCTAGTACAGAATAAATCAGACAGTAAATCAATCTGGAAAACCATGAATACCCTATCAAATAAAAGAAAAGAATTTGATTCTCAAGCCATCAATCGTGCATACTCTAGCGCATATATCAGTACACATTTCAGAGAAGAAATCAACGTTCTTAAATCATCAGTATCAGCTCCTTTATGCGACATACATGAACTATAAACATTCCTGGTCAGCAGATGTACTGATTTTAAACAGTTACACATTCCATTCTTAACAGTCAGTGAAGTTCACAGTTATCTCTTAACCTTACAAAACAATACAGCTGGGCTTGATGATATTAGTAATAAGATCTTACGTTATGCTGCACCTGTCATTTCACATACACTAACACACATTTACAACCAGTGCACTGCAAAATGTTATTTCCCTGAGGCTTTTAAAACTGCTAAGGTGTATCCTTGCTTTAAATCTGGCTCATCCAACAATCTTACCAACTATAGACCAATATCCATATTATCGTCATTATCAAAACCACTCGAAAAACACATACACAAAAGAACTCTACGACACATGCAAGAGAACAATTTACTCATAGACAGTCAGTCAGGTTTTAGACCCAATCATTCCTGCCACACAGCTCTTACCAAAATGACAGAAAACTGGTTAGTAAACATAAATGACGACAGACTATGTGGTGCCATCTTTGTCGACTTTAAAAAGGCATTTGATATGAATGACCACGATATTCTTGTAAGAAAAATAAAGACTTATAGACTGCACCCTGACCTAATAAAATTAATTGCATCGTTTCTTTCAGACAGACAACAGCTAGTATTCTTCAACAATTCTCTATCAAATTCTGCTAAAGTTGACACTGGTGTTCCGCAAGGTTCTATTCTTGGTCCGTTGCTCTTTGCTATCTATATCAATGATCTTCCACTTCATCTTAAACACTCTTCTTGTGACCTTTTTGCCGATGATTGCACAGTCTACACCAGTGACTACGATTGTGTTAATCTAGAATCAACTCTTCAGGTCGAGTTATACAATTTAATTAGATGGAGCAAAAATAATGGCATGATTATAAATACCGATAAAACAAAATCAATGCTCATAACAACAAGACAGAAACTACAAAATGCAACAAAAACACTTCGGCTCTGTACAGAAACATCACAGATAGAAAACGTTAGCGAGCACAAAACACTAGGTCTTATTATTGACCAACATCTGACCTGGAACTCTCATGTGCAATGTCTAACAAAACTCATCGCACAAAAAGTATACCAATTAGCTAAAATTAAGCACTTCATAGATCAAGACACTAGGAAGACATACTACATATCTCATATACAAACACATTTAGACTATTGCTCAACAGTTTGGGATGGTTGCTCAGTGTCAAATACAAAGAGACTTTGCTCTCTCCAAAAGCGAGCAGTAAAGCTTATTAGTGACAAAGATCAAGCACAAACAACTAATCATCACAAACGTATCAAAATACTACCCCTTAAGAACAGGTTCCTCTTCAACAAAGCCAAGTTAGTACATCTAATTCTTTCACGGCATGCCCCGCCTTATCTATGGAACCTGTTTAAATTTAGCCAAAGTGCAGCCAACGCTTGAACAACATATGTCTTCCAAAACCTAGACTTGATCTTTACAAGAAAAGCTTTAGTTATTCTGCTGCTCATCTTTGGAATACCCTCCCATCCTATATAAAAAATATAAATTATACTCCTTCCTACAACTACAAGCTTTTCCAATATCTATTTGATGTCGACTACATGCCTCCATGAATTATGAAACTTAAAAGTTATCTTAAGCTGCTCTTACAGACACCGAATACAATTAATTGTTTTCTGAATAGTTACGAAAATTTTGTTTAGTTGATAGTCATTTATAATGTATGTAGTTACTTCTGTACTGAGTGAATGTTTAAGAGCGAAACGTAAATGTTCTGTTTTATTTTATGTCTCTCAGCTTCAGTGTTAGTTATGTTTGTTATATGAACAGCATATTTGTAGAATGTCTGGAATAGAGTGAAAGATGTATGATAAAGGGCAGAATGTCAGACGGGCCCGTCTGCCCAATTCTTAACCCTTTTGAAATAAAGATCAATCAATCAATCAATCTCGTCTAGAAAGTTTCTTCAGTGAACTGAGGTGCCTGACTCTCATTCTCGTCTAGGAAGTTTCTTTAGTGAACTGAGATGCCTACCTCTCACTCTCGTCTAAGAAGTTTCTTCAGTGAACTGAGGTGCCTGCATCTCACTCTCGGCTAGGAAGTTTCTTCAGTGAAATGAGGTGCCTGCCTCTCACCTTCTTCTAGTAAGTTTATTCAGTGAACTGAGGTGCCTGCCTCTCACTTTCTTCTAGTAAGTTTCTTCAGTGAACTGAGATGCCTGCCTCTCACCTTCTTCTATTAAGTTTCTTCAGTGAACTGAGATACCTGCCTCTCACTCTCTTCTAGGAAGTTTCTTCAGTAAACTGAGATGCCTGTCTCTCACCTTCTTCTAGTAAGTTTCTTCAGAGAACTGAGATGCCCGCCTCTCACCTTCTTCTAGTACGTTTCTTCAGATAACTGAGATGCCTGCCTCTCACCTTCTTCTAGTAAGTTTCTTCAGAGAACTGAGATGCCTGTCTCTCACCTTCTTCTAGTACGTTTCTTCAGAGAACTGAGATGCCTGCCTCTCACCTTCTTCTAGTAAGTTTCTTCAGTGAGCTGAGGTGCCTGCCTCTCACCTTCTTCTAGTAAGTTTCTTCAGTGAGCTGAGATTTCTGCCTCTCACACTTTTCTAGGAAGTTTCTTCAGTGAACTGAGGTGCCTGCCTCTCACCTTGTTCTAGTAAGTTTTTTTCAGTGAACTGAGGTGCCTGCCTCTTACCTTCTTCTAGTAAGTTTCTTAATGAACTGAGGTGCCTGCTTCTCGCCTTCTTTTCTTAAGTTTCTTCAGTGAACTGAGGTGTCTGCCTGTCACCTTCTTCTAGTAAGTTTTTTCAGTGAACTGAGGTGCGTACCTCTCACCTTCTTCTAGTAAGTTTCTTTAGTGAACTGAGGTGCCTGCCTCTCACATTGACTGTGTTTCCCATATAAACATCTAGGAAAAACAAAACATAGGAAACAAATAAACAACAACAAACTCTATGGAATATGTAGCAGTAAGGGAGATAATTAAGTTTTTCTCAACAGAAAGCTCATTTCTCGCCTTATACGAGTCTTTATTTGAACGTCCGGTAAGGATAATGAACCTTCCAGAAGGTCACGTGGTTTGTTAACTCTGTGACTAGGGATAGCGGAAAAAACATGAGCGAGTTAATTTTCTCACGGATGTGTCCGTGTGTGCAGTGTTTTCGTGATGTCTCTGTCCATAAATGGACTTTCATATCTAATCTGGAGTTTTGCAATTATGAATGGACTCACCATGTGATAGGGCAAACCTTCCGGCGGTCAGATTATCGTTATTACCATCTGCATTTTCATCCATTCTATCAATAAATCCTCCAGTCAAATGTTACGCAGGGCTTGCTTGTCTTCCGTATCAGTGTGTTGCTAACCTTAGGTTTGAATGAGCCTGGAAGTGAAGAATGGCTAGAGACAGTGAGCAACTAATCCAGAAACGTGAAGTTGATGGCTGGAGTCAGTGAGTAATTAATCCAGAACGTGAAGTTGATGGCTGGAGTCAGTACGTAATTAATCCAAAACGTGAAGTTGATGGCTGGAGTCAGTGAGTAATTAATCCAGAACGTGAAGTTGATGGCTGGAGTCAGCGAGTAATTAATCCAGAACGTGAAGTTGATGGCTGGAGTCAGTGAGTAACTAATCCAGAACGTAAAGTTGATGGCTGGAGTCAGTGAGTAACTAATCCAGTAACACAAAACATAGCTTCAAGATAATGTACAAATCAGAATCATCGTGAGCGTCAAGGCACAACACCGTCTTCACGAATACTCCGGTAACACAGTAACGGCAGACAGGCAAGCAGGCAGGCAGACAGGGAGGCAGGCAGGCAGGCAGGCACTCGAGCGCGCGCGCACACACACACACACAAATATATACATATATTTCTTCGGTGGTGCCGTGGAGGAAACCTGGAGACGTGAAATTTCTGTATTCAAATATGTCGCGGCCTGTCCACAAAGATTGTTGGTAGGGAGTAGATCTGTCGCGGCCTGTCCACACAGACTGTTGGTAGGGAGTAGATCTGTCGCGGCCTGTCCACAAAGACTGTTGGTAGGGAGTAGATCTGTCGCGGCCTGTCCACACAGACTGTTGGTAGGGAGTAGATCTGTCGCGGCCTGTCCACAAAGACTGTTGGTAGGGAGTAGATCTGTCGCGGCCTGTCCACACAGACTGTTGGTAGGGAGTAGATCTGTCGCGGCCTGTCCACAAAGACTGTTGGTAGGGAGTAGATCTGTCCGGGCTCAGAGCTGCACTCGTGTTGCTGTTTCATGTACATTCTTCTCTTCCGTTTTCGCCTGCAAAAAATGACAACCAGTGTGAACGGCGCGGGTTGTGTCGTGCTTCATCACCGGGTTGTCAGGGCTTGTTGCTGTGTGTGCTTCTCCCATGGATGTCAGCTCTGTGTAAGATTTGCTTGTCGTATGATGTCAGTTCTGTATAAGATTTGTTTGTTGTATAATGTCCACCTGTGAGAGACCAATTGTCGTATGATGTCAGTTCTGTGTAAGATTTGCCTGTCGTACAATGTCAACATGTGAGAGACCTATTGTCGTATGATGTCAGAGAGAAAGAGAGAGAGAGGGACGTATTAGTCGAATAAGGTCAGCCTGAGAGACCTAAATGTCGCAAGATGTCAGCCATGTGTGTTCTACTTGTGTAATCATCCTGGTAGGAGACGCGAATGTCTCGTAAGTCCTTGGACTGTGTTGTCTTGACTGCGTCAAGGAGACTCGTAAGTTGTGTCGATTGTGTTGTCTTGACTGCATCAAGGAGACATCTTAGGACTGATGGACAAGAGGAGGAGGAGTAAAAATAACCAAGAAAAATATAGCAAGATAAATAAATAAATAAGACGCAAATGCAGAGAAGCAAAAGAAGTGTGATTAAATGAACAGTGCAGACAAATAGAGGACTCTCATAATAAAGACAGCAAACACATGCACAAACGAATTAGTGAACTCATAGACAGGAAAACAAAATATACCACAGGATGCCTGAAATCAAAAGAAGGTAAAATGTTAATGGGAGAAGAAGACATTGTGGACAGAGTACATCGGTGAACTATATGGAGGAGAAAGACCAGAATTAACACCAGATACTGAAAACAGTGAGGGACCACCAATACTTGAAGATGAAATCATAGATGCCATCAAATACATGAAGAAAGGAAAAGCGACTGGGCCTGATAATATAACACTAGAAGAAATAGAGGCACTACGAGAATATTCTAAGAACGATCATCACAGAACCAGGCATAAAAATTGGAAGATACAATATTAACAACCTTCGGTATGCTGACGACACAGTACTGATAGCTGAGAACCAACAAGACCTGCAAAATCTCTTGGATAAAGTCACCAAAGAAAGTGAACAGAAATGCCTTACTTTGAACATCAAAAAGACAGAGACTATGGTTATATCTAAGAAACAGAATCCACTAGCATGCAGTATAAAATTAAATGGAACTATTCTGAAGCAGGAGTGCTGTTTGGGAGGCAAAGTTCCGCAAGGGACATGCAAATGAATGAATGAATGAATTCTAAAGCAGGTGCAGAAATTCAAATACCTTGGAGCAGTAATAACTTCATATGGGAAATGCAGAACAGAAATTAGGAACAGAATAGGCCAAGCAAAGACTGCATTTCAGAGAATGAGAAACATATTAGCCAACACATCCTTATCAATGAATGTTAGAAAACGAGTCCTAAAATGCTATATTGAACCTATCTTGTTATATGGAAGTGAATCATGGACAATAGGCAGGTCTGCACAAAAATCATTGGAAGCAGCAGAAATGTGGTTTATTAGAAGAATGTTGCGAATCCCCTGGACAGCAAAAATAACTAATGAAGAATGTATGAGAAGAGTTGGAGAGACAAAAAAACCTTGTCAAAAAGATAAGAGAGAGAGACAGTGTACTTTCACAGGACATGCAATGAGAAGAGGGGGCATTGAAAATATTATAACAACAGGAAAAATAGAAGGAAGAAGATCAAGAGGAAGACCAAGAGAAATGATACTGGACAGTCTGACGGGATGGTGTGAGAGGAGATCACCAGCTGAGCTGATGGCCTGCATGAAGGATCGTGTACCCTGGATAAGCATAATAGCCAACGCCAGTCGGCACGGCAACTGATGATATATATATATATATATATATATATATATATATATATACCGTAGCATTTAGTCTTATATTCACTATAGCATTTAGAGTCCTGTAATCACTATAACATTGACAGGAAATACCCGAGAATGTACATAAGAATATACTGGGAACAAAAAGCATCTGTCAAAGTGGAAGGCCAGATAGGAGAATATCAGAAGATAAGGCTGGGCATACAGCAGGGATGTGTTCTGTCATCTGACCTCTTCTTGCTGTACAGTGAAAATATAATATAGAGGACATGCCTGGAGTAGCAGTAGGAGATGTCAATGTTAACAACTTGAGCTACACAGACAACATGATATTGATAGCCAAGAGTGAAAGGGGGGCTTCAGTTGCTACTTAATACAGCCATCAAGGAAAGTGAGAAAAAGCGGGACTTCAGTTGCTACTTAATACAGCCATCAAGGAAAGTGAGAAAAAGGGGGGCTTGAGTTGCTACGTAATACAGCCATCAAGGAAAGTGAGAAAAAGGGGGGCTTGAGTTGCCACTTAATACAGCCATCAAGGAAAGTGAGAAAAAGGGGGGCTTCAGTTGTTACTTCATACAGCCATCAAGGAAAGTGAGAAAAAGGGAGCTTGAGTTGCTACTTAATACAGCCATCAAGGAAAGTGGAAAAAAGAGGCTCAACCTTAACAGAAAAAAATGATTTTATGGTCATTTCAAAAGACAGGACCCGCACCCCAGCAAAATCACAAAATAAATTAAACCAGATTGACGGTTTTAAGTACTTAGGCACTATGCTAACATCAGATGAAAGACATATTACTAAAGTAAAAAAGCAGTATTGCATAAGCCAAGACCTCCTTTCAAAAGTTGAAATTACATACTTTGTAATAAGTCACCATCTATGAGACTCAGGAAGAGGGTGCTACAGTGTAACATTGAGCCAATCTTGTTCTATGGATGCAAAGACTGGGCGGTCAGTAAAGAGATAGAAAGAAAGCTGGGCGGTCAGTAAAGAGAAAAAAGAAAGCTGGGCGGTCAGTAAAGAGATAGAAAGAAGGCTCAGCCGCGCAGAGCTGCGCCGAGCTGCACAGCGCGGGCTGCTGCTGTTGCGCAGGCCGACCGTTCTTTTGGCGAAAAAGCGCTCTCGAGTTCCGTGCGTGGGGAGACAGGCTTTCGCTCCCTTCCCAGACGGCGAGAGTTAAGGTGTTTCGATGCAGAAGCAAGTGGTTTGTCCGTCGAGCGAAGCATGTAAACGGCTAGCCAGCAAGGTTCGTGGTAACGATGTAGTACGGTTTTGTCGACCGATGGTCTCGAAATTGGCCCATCTCTCGCAAAGAGTATCGGGTCTGCAGTATGTAACGTGTGTTGTTTGTGGGTGGCCAGGCTTTCTTCTCCGCTCGTTAGGGTGAATCTTGAAGGCTAGGCATGTCACAGTACCTCTGCTCTAGAGGTCGGTCTCGTCCCAAACACGCCCATACTGGGATAATGCCTAAACCGGCTCATACCAGGGGTGAATCTTGAAGGCTACGCATGTCACAGTACCTCTGCTCTAGAGGTCGGTCTCGTCCCAAACACGCCCATACTGGGATAATGCCTAAACCGGCTCAACCCAGGGGTAGAAGTCACCAGTGGCGAGGATTCGTCCTCCTGGACAAAAGCTCCATCCTGGTCACAACTAGGAAGGGTAGCGGCCACGACCGCAAAATGCTGAAGTCGGAGACACTGGACCAGGGCAGTCTAGATAGGCAACCACCTCTCACCCGGCGGGGATGTTTGCGTATCCCAATCACGCTGAGGTTTTCCGGTGAGAAAGTCCAACTCTTGACTGGATGGGCAACCACCTCTCACCCGGCGGTGATACACGGGTATCTCAAAACACGTCGAGGTTTTCCGGTGAGAAAGTCCAACTCTGGCCTGGGTGGGCTACCGCCTCTCACCCAGCGGGGATGCACTGATATCCTAAACACGTCCAGGTCTTCCGGTGAGAAAGTCCAACCCTAGACTAAACTGGTGCAATGAAAACCACGGTGTCACGCAATCCCGCTTCCGAGACCCACCAAGAATACAGGCTAAAGCTCTGTGATACTCTGAACCCCTTGTGGTCCTCTCGTGGATCTCGTATGGTCTTTTCGGGGACCACACAGGGGACCACGGGACCTAACGAGGACCACAGGCGTGAATTCAGTAGGATCACAGTGCGGTTTTGGTGGTAGAAGCGAACGAAGAAGAAGAAGAAGAAGAAGAAGAAAGAAGGCTGGAATCAGCTGAAATGTGGTTCTTAAGAAGAAAGCTGAAGATACCACGGATAGTGGAAAAAAGAGGCTCAACCTTAACAGAAAAAAATGATTTTATGGTCATTTCAAAAGACAGGACCCGCACCCCAGCAAAATCACAAAATAAATTAAACCAGATTGACGGTTTTAAGTACTTAGGCACTATGCTAACATCAGATGAAAGACATATTACTAAAGTAAAAAAGCAGTATTGCATAAGCCAAGACCTCCTTTCAAAGTTGAAATTACATACTTTGTAATAAGTCACCATCTATGAGACTCAGGAAGAGGGTGCTACAGTGTAACATTGAGCCAATCTTGTTCTATGGATGCAAAGACTGGGCGGTCAGTAAAGAGATAGAAAGAAAGCTGGGCGGTCAGTAAAGAGAAAAAAGAAAGCTGGGCGGTCAGTAAAGAGATAGAAAGAAGGCTCAGCCGCGCAGAGCTGCGCCGAGCTGCACAGCGCGGGCTGCTGCTGTTGCGCAGGCCGACCGTTCTTTTGGCGAAAAAGCGCTCTCGAGTTCCGTGCGTGGGGAGACAGGCTTTCGCTCCCTTCCCAGACGGCGAGAGTTAAGGTGTTTCGATGCAGAAGCAAGTGGTTTGTCCGTCGAGCGAAGCATGTAAACGGCTAGCCAGCAAGGTTCGTGGTAACGATGTAGTACGGTTTTGTCGACCGATGGTCTCGAAATTGGCCCATCTCTCGCAAAGAGTATCGGGTCTGCAGTATGTAACGTGTGTTGTTTGTGGGTGGCCAGGCTTTCTTCTCCGCTCGTTAGGGTGAATCTTGAAGGCTAGGCATGTCACAGTACCTCTGCTCTAGAGGTCGGTCTCGTCCCAAACACGCCCATACTGGGATAATGCCTAAACCGGCTCATACCAGGGGTGAATCTTGAAGGCTACGCATGTCACAGTACCTCTGCTCTAGAGGTCGGTCTCGTCCCAACACGCCCATACTGGGATAATGCCTAAACCGGCTCAACCCAGGGGTAGAAGTCACCAGTGGCGAGGATTCGTCCTCCTGGACAAAAGCTCCATCCTGGTCACAACTAGGAAGGGTAGCGGCCACGACCGCAAAATGCTGAAGTCGGAGACACTGGACCAGGGCAGTCTAGATAGGCAACCACCTCTCACCCGGCGGGGATGTTTGCGTATCCCAATCACGCTGAGGTTTTCCGGTGAGAAAGTCCAACTCTTGACTGGATGGGCAACCACCTCTCACCCGGCGGTGATACACGGGTATCTCAAAACACGTCGAGGTTTTCCGGTGAGAAAGTCCAACTCTGGCCTGGGTGGGCTACCGCCTCTCACCCAGCGGGGATGCACTGATATCCTAAACACGTCCAGGTCTTCCGGTGAGAAAGTCCAACCCTAGACTAAACTGGTGCAATGAAAACCACGGTGTCACGCAATCCGCTTCCGAGACCCACCAAGAATACAGGCTAAAGCTCTGTGATACTCTGAACCCCTTGTGGTCCTCTCGTGGATCTCGTATGGTCTTTTCGGGGACCACACAGGGGACCACGGGACCTAACGAGGACCACAGGCGTGAATTCAGTAGGATCACAGTGCGGTTTTGGTGGTAGAAGCGAACGAAGAAGAAGAAGAAGAAGAAGAAGAAAGAAGGCTGGAATCAGCTGAAATGTGGTTCTTAAGAAGAAAGCTGAAGATACCACGGATAGTGAGAAAATCAAAATAGGAAATTCTGAAAGAATCACAAGAAACAAAGAAAATTATAACAAAATTAAACCAGATTGACGGTTTTAAGTACTTAGGCACTATGCTAACATCAGATGAAAGACATATTACTAAAGTAAAAAAGCAGTATTGCATAAGCCAAGACCTCCTTTCAAAGTTGAAATTACATACTTTGTAATAAGTCACCATCTATGAGACTCAGGAAGAGGGTGCTACAGTGTAACATTGAGCCAATCTTGTTCTATGGATGCAAAGACTGGGCGGTCAGTAAAGAGATAGAAAGAAAGCTGGGCGGTCAGTAAAGAGAAAAAAGAAAGCTGGGCGGTCAGTAAAGAGATAGAAAGAAGGCTCAGCCGCGCAGAGCTGCGCCGAGCTGCACAGCGCGGGCTGCTGCTGTTGCGCAGGCCGACCGTTCTTTTGGCGAAAAAGCGCTCTCGAGTTCCGTGCGTGGGGAGACAGGCTTTCGCTCCCTTCCCAGACGGCGAGAGTTAAGGTGTTTCGATGCAGAAGCAAGTGGTTTGTCCGTCGAGCGAAGCATGTAAACGGCTAGCCAGCAAGGTTCGTGGTAACGATGTAGTACGGTTTTGTCGACCGATGGTCTCGAAATTGGCCCATCTCTCGCAAAGAGTATCGGGTCTGCAGTATGTAACGTGTGTTGTTTGTGGGTGGCCAGGCTTTCTTCTCCGCTCGTTAGGGTGAATCTTGAAGGCTAGGCATGTCACAGTACCTCTGCTCTAGAGGTCGGTCTCGTCCCAAACACGCCCATACTGGGATAATGCCTAAACCGGCTCATACCAGGGGTGAATCTTGAAGGCTACGCATGTCACAGTACCTCTGCTCTAGAGGTCGGTCTCGTCCCAAACACGCCCATACTGGGATAATGCCTAAACCGGCTCAACCCAGGGGTAGAAGTCACCAGTGGCGAGGATTCGTCCTCCTGGACAAAAGCTCCATCCTGGTCACAACTAGGAAGGGTAGCGGCCACGACCGCAAAATGCTGAAGTCGGAGACACTGGACCAGGGCAGTCTAGATAGGCAACCACCTCTCACCCGGCGGGGATGTTTGCGTATCCCAATCACGCTGAGGTTTTCCGGTGAGAAAGTCCAACTCTTGACTGGATGGGCAACCACCTCTCACCCGGCGGTGATACACGGGTATCTCAAAACACGTCGAGGTTTTCCGGTGAGAAAGTCCAACTCTGGCCTGGGTGGGCTACCGCCTCTCACCCAGCGGGGATGCACTGATATCCTAAACACGTCCAGGTCTTCCGGTGAGAAAGTCCAACCCTAGACTAAACTGGTGCAATGAAAACCACGGTGTCACGCAATCCCGCTTCCGAGACCCACCAAGAATACAGGCTAAAGCTCTGTGATACTCTGAACCCCTTGTGGTCCTCTCGTGGATCTCGTATGGTCTTTTCGGGGACCACACAGGGGACCACGGGACCTAACGAGGACCACAGGCGTGAATTCAGTAGGATCACAGTGCGGTTTTGGTGGTAGAAGCGAACGAAGAAGAAGAAGAAGAAGAAGAAGAAAGAAGGCTGGAATCAGCTGAAATGTGGTTCTTAAGAAGAAAGCTGAAGATACCACGGATAGTGAGAAAATCAAAATAGGAAATTCTGAAAGAATCACAAGAAACAAAGAAAATTATAACAAAATTCAGAACACGATAATATAAATTTGTTTGGAGGAGGGGCGGGCTAGAGCACCTGACAGCAACAGGAAAGATCAAAGGTAGAAGAGACAGAGGTAGACAGAGAGAGAAGATGTTTGATGGTTTGGGGGAGGGGTGGGCTAGAGCACGTAGTAGAAACAGGGAAGACGGAAGATAGAAGAGACGGAGGTAGACAGAGAGAGAAGATTCTGATGGTTTGGGGGAGGAGTGGGCTAGAGCACCTAGTAGAAACAGGGAAGATGGAAGGTAGAAGAGACAGAGGTAGACAGAGAGAGAAGATGTTTGATGGTTTGGCATCCTTACATGGGAAATGCTCAGTGACAAGCCTGTTGGGATGCACAAGGGACTAAAGGTTATGGAAGGACATCATATCCTACGTCTGTCGGCAGGGACCTTAAGAGAAAGAGGGAGAGAGAGAGATTCACTGCATCATTTATAGTCACATAGTCGCTAGAATATGTCGTCATTTTGGTATACTTTATAATCTCTAAAAGCGACATCTGTTCCGTGCTGCTGCTATCTACAGCAGGCACCTCAACAATGGTTCATGCTCTGGCTAAATCAGTTGTATCTTGCTCTCTCCTGTTCATGCTCTGGCTAAATCCGTTGTATCTTGCTCTCTCCTGTTCATGCTCTGGCTAAATCAGTTGTATCTTGCTCTCTCCTGTTCATGCTCTGGCTAAATCAGTTGTATCTTGCTCTCTCCTGTTCATGCTCTGGCTAAATCAGTTGTATCTTGCTCTTTCCTGTTCATCCTCTGGCTAAATCAGTTGTATCATGCTCTTTCCTGATTATATATTGCCTTATTTCAGCGAATACAAGTAAGGCTTCCATTCTTTTTTTTCTTTGTCCAAGGCGACCTGCCATATCTTTCATTATCATCATCATCATCATCATCATGTGCCGTGCCGACTGGCGTTGGCTATTATGCTTATCCAGAGTACGCGATCCTTCATGCATGCCATCAGCTCAGTTGGTGATCTCCTCTCACACCATCCCGTCAGACTGTCCAGTATCATTTCTCTTGGTCTTCCTCTTAATCTTCTTCCTTCTATTTTTCCTGTTGTTATAATATTTTCAATGCCCCCTCTTCTCATTGCATGTCCTATGAAAGTACATTGTCTCTCTCTTATCTTTTTGACAAGGTTTTTTTGTCTCTCCAACTCTTCTCCTACATTCTTCATTAGTTATTTTTGCTGTCCAGGGGATTCGCAACATTCTTCTAATAAACCACATTTCTGCTGCTTCCAATGATTTTTGTGCAGACTTGCCTATTGTCCATGATTCACTTCCATATAACAAGATAGGTTCAATATAGCATTTTAGGACTCGTTTTCTAACATTCATTGATAAAGATGTGTTGGTTATTATGTTTCTCATTCTCTGAAATGCAGTCTTTGCTTGGCCTATTCTGTTCCTAATTTCTGTTCTGCATTTCCCATATGAAGTTATTACTGCTCCAAGGTATTTGAATTTCTGCACCTGCTTTAGAATAGTTTCGTTTAATTTAATACTGCATGTTGGTGGATTCTGTTTCTTAGATATAACCATAGTCTCTGTCTTTTTGATGTTCAAAGTAAGGCCTTTCTGTTCACTTTCTTTGGCGACTTTATCCAAGAGATTTTGCAGGTCTTGTTGGTTCTCAGCTATCAGTACTGTGTCGTCAGCATACCGAAGGTTGTTAATATTGTATCCTCCAATTTTTATGCCTGGTTCTGTGATGATTGTTCTTAGAATATTCTCACTATACAGAGAAAAAAGGTCTGGAGATAGTACACATCCTTGTCGCACCCCTTGTTTTATAGGTTGATATTTTCCAATTCTATTTTCAACTCGAACTGCTGCTCTTTGCTGCCAGTATAGATGTTTTACAATCATCAGGTCTTTGCCGTCTATATTGATGTCTTCAAGCATTTTAATAATTTCATTATGTTTCACCTTGTCAAATGCCTTGGTGTAATCAATGAAGCATAAGTAGAGATCTTTCTGTACTTCTAAAGCTCTTTCTGTTAGTGTTCGTAAAGCATAAATGGCATATCTTTCAACACATGCAAAAAAAATGATTTGATTGTTGACTGTCAGTCATGTTTTATGTCAAAACGTTCCTGCCGCATAAAATGACAGAATGTTGGTTATCTAATATAAACGATGATAAATTATGTGTTGCTGTCTTTGTTTACTTTAAAAAAGCATTTGACATGATTGATCAAGAAATCCTAGTTAGAAAGCTTGAGACTTATAAATTATACCCTGACTTGACAACATTTCTTACATCTTTTATTTCCAACAGACAACAGGTAGTTTCCCCAAACAACTCTAAGTTAAGTTCGTCTGATATTCTTGGTCCTCTCCTTTTCACCATCTACATCAATGATCTTCCACTTCATCTAAAAAAAAATCATCTTGTGACCTCTTTGCTGATGACTGCACAGTTTACACTATAACTTCAAACTTTGTCAGCATCTGTTTGATATGGACAGTATGCCTCCCTCAGCATAGTCTAGATTAGTTTAAAGTATGGCTTGATTGTTGTAATTTTTTAACTGCTTTTCTATAAATTTTAGTTTTGAATGAATGTAAGAATGCAAGTTTATTTCATGCTGTTGCATAAATCAGAGTGTGGAGTGTATGGACAAGAGATACGTTTATTATTTATTTATGTAATCATTTAATCATGTCTTCATGATTATTAATGCTCATTAAAAATGCTGAATGACTGTGACCGAGTGAAAGTTGTATGATGAAGGGCAGAATGTTAGACGGGCCTGCGTGCCCAATTCTTAACCTTTTGAAAATAAAGTATGTTCGTTCGTTCTTTAGATTACTATTTGTTGTCCTGTGTTCTGTTTCCGTCCGTCAGTCCCATTCTTCTGCCTCAATCTCCGATCCAGCCTTTGAGCAGTAGACCTTGGTCATCTTTGTATAGAAGTTCTCCTACTTTACTCATGCTGTTTCACTAGTCAGCGAATATCACTCCCTGGGATGTGGCCATAGCAATGATCAACAGTTTGCTTTAAGAACATTTAATGGGATGTGGGAAACCACGTTCTGTATGAGGATGATAACTGATCAGTATATACAAGTGAAAGAGGACTTATTTGTAGTTTTAAAGACGCATATGCCTTTATCTCGCCATCAAACTAAGGTAGCGTTTCTTTTCTGCGCCTAACATGGCAACAGTTAAGCAAGAATCTACCTGTGTATGCAAGCGTTGCCGTGGCAACAGTTAAGCAAGAATCTACCTGTGTATGCAAGCGTTGCCGAGATCAGCATTGTCTAACAAGAAGAAGTGTGCTGCTGCTGCTAAAAGTTTCTAGTGGAAAAGCTGCTTGCTTAATAGTATTTCTCTCTACTTCAAGTTTAATGAATCTGATCGAAAGTTTTCCCAACTGTGTTCCTCTGATATGCGCTAAGAAACAATGCAACACTCAGGTACACTAAGAAACAATGCAACACTCAGGTAAACGACTAAAACAACATCAGTAAACTAGACTTGGCAGCCTCCCAACGTAACAACATATTAGCAGAGAGAAGTAAGGACGAGTAGTGTAGGTTTAACATATCAGCAGAGAGAAGTAATGACGAGTAGTGTAGGTTTAACATATCAGCAGAGAGGAGTAACGACGAGTAGTGTAGGTTTAACATACCAGCAGAGAGGAGTAACGACGAGTAGTGTAGGTTTAACATATCAGCAGAGAGGAGTAACGACGAGTAGTGTAGGTTTAACATATCAGCAGAGAGGAGTAACGACGAGTAGTGTAGGTTTAACATATCAGCAGAGAGAAGTAACGACGAGTAGTGAAGGTTTAACATATCAGCAGACAGGAGTAACGACGAGTGGTGTAGGTTTAACATATCAGCAGAGATGATTAACGACGAGTAGTGCAGGTTTAACACATACAACATAGTTTATTGGATGGATAGAATGAGAGATGAACCATGAAGATGGAAATAGCACTGCTTGTGGTTGACAATTACAGGCAAAAATACTCATCTCCCCGGTAAGAACTTGTTTGCCATATGGGGAGAGAGCCTATGACGCAGAATGAAAGGAATAATCACTACTAACAAACTATATTTACATATATGTGAAAAATAATCAGAACAACTGGATCTCATAACACATCACTGAATTTTCTCAAATTAAACAAATCTAACAAGTAGCATGGTGTCCGATAAAATAGACAAACAGATAACATGATGGCTGTCTTACTAAATGTACTCAAAAGAACAAAAGTTACATTCTAAAAACTGTCATAAAAAGGATACAACCGGCCATTTACACACTACATCTAGAAAAGTCAACTGAGACTACAACCAGACACGAACTACATTCAACTGTTTTATGACTCAAACATAATCTGGACTCTTTTCCTGCCTCCCTCTCCCCCCCCCCCTCTCTCTCTCTCTCTTTCCCTCTCCCTCTCTCTCTCTCTCTCTCTCTCTCTCGTGTGTCTATGCCAGAAATTTGCTTTTATAAGGCTAACATTTTCTACAAATCCTTCCTGAAGTTTCTAACCCGTGAAGTCCAGAGTCACGTTGGAAACTAATTGTTTATAACCTCCAGTTAAGACAAAACTCGCAGACTCCCCGCGAGTGTACATCTCCCAGTCCTCCAGCTGTGTCGCCCTAAACTGTGACCCCGAGTTTCCTAAATTAGACTAACAAGGGAAATTACTCTTACTTTACTCTGTTTAAAGAGATAGTCCCCCTTAGTCCATATCTGGCCCTTTTTTTGTGTGACAAATACTGCCACAGTTTATATACCTGTATGTTATCTGTATTTCCGTCTTTTTGTGACAAATACTGCCACAGTTTATATATCTGTATGTTATCTGTATTTCCGTCTTTTTTTCATAATTCCTGCATAAAAGCACGTACACTTCAAAGAACTGCCGTTGCCCATTATTTTTCTTATGTCAGTGATGACAGAAATTAAGTACAGAGTTGCTTAACACTTCTACAAACCTTGGTATAGTGATTAGTTAGTATTTCTGTTGCTTGTAACAACTACATGTCTGTCTGTCTGAACAATTATCTGCTCCCTTTATTCTTGTACTTGGCTTACAGCTGTACACTTATGTAACAGAGCGGGGCCAGCTCTTGTATACTTTCATTTGTGCAGCGATATCACTGTGTTGTATGTGCGTGTGTGTGAATATGATAATCATGTATTTTGTATGTTTTATATATTACTGAAGATGTGGGTCTGAGATTTTGTCGTTGTTATTTGTCCTCATTCTTTGTATGTACTGATTACTGCATGTACTAAAGTGAATGTATGAAAGTTGAGTGACAGATAACGCGCAGAATATCAGAGCAGCCTCGTGCCAAATTCTTGACCCTCTGAAAATATTATCAAGTTCTTTTCGTTTTGTTTTGTTCAGTTATACTCCCCGACCCGCCCCGCCCCGCCCCCCCACCTCCGCCCTAGCACACCCAGGATTTTCTGATATTTTTAAAACTTCCATTGACTCTTGCAGTGACTCTGCTTTGCTACGACATTGTTTTGCTAGGTCTTTGATTTGCTAGGACGTTGCTTTGCTACATCTTTGATTTGCTAGGTCTTTATTTGCTAGGACGTTGTTTTGCTAGGGCATTGATTTGCTAGGAAGTTGTTTTACCAGGGCATTGATTTGCTTGGTCTTTGATTTGCTAGGATGTTACTTTGCTAGGTCTTGATTTGCTAGGACGTTGCTCTGCTAGGACGTTATCCAATCTTAAGATCTATTTTTGAAATACTTTATATAAAACTAGTAATAACAATAGTAGCACATACCGCATAATGATTCGATAAATATTTGCTGCTTGTCAGAGACCTTATGCATGTTTAGTATTATGTGATTATGATTGATGTATGTGTAGTATGTGATTATAATGAATGATATATGTGTAGTATGTGATTATAATGATTGATATATGTGTAGTATGTAATTATTATGATTGATATATGCGTAATATGTGATTATAATGACTGATGTATGTGCACTATGCGACTGCTTCTGATTACATTTTCTAGTACTAGATTGAATAGTAATGGAGATAATGTATCACCTTATTTTAAACCAGTTCTTATATAGAAGGGTTCTGACTTTCTTCCTTCATAAATTACTACATTTTGTGTATCCTCCATACATATTCTGAAAGAAGAAAGCAGCACAAAAGAACAAGCTAAAATGCTAAGATATGCTGACATCATCGACCTGGTGGGGGAAACTGCAAGAAGACACCAATACCTGCATACACCTGAGAGGTGCAGCACTAAAAGTGGGCTTGACCATTAACCAAGATAAGACAGAGTATATGAAGATATCAAGAGACCACAGGCAGAATGATCCAGATCATATAAATGTTGGAGAAATGATCATTAGAAAAGCAGAAACATACAAATACCTAGGCACAACCTTCAACAGAAGCAACACAGTAAGCGAGGAAATTAAAAGCAGATCACAGATATGGAATAAAATATACTTGGCCTTGCTACACCTGGTAAAATCTAAAATCCGGTCCCAAAACACCAAAATAACAATCTACAAAACTATAATAAGACCAGCCGTCATGTATGAATCAGAAATATAGAGTACAACATAGAAAGATGAATAGCAATTCCAGGTCTTTGAGAACAATATCCTAAGAAGAATCTTTGGAGCCATAAAGGAGAATGGAGAGTAAGAAAGAACACTGAACTGAACTGAACAGCTTATTTAAATTCCAACAAATTATAAACCTCTTGAAACTGAACAGACTACGCTGGCTGGGGCGTGTAGAAAGAATGGAAGAGAACAGACAAACAAAAATGATGTATGCACAAGAGATGAGGGAAACAAGACCAAGGGGTAGACTAAGACAGAGATGGAAAGACAACATAGAAAAGGATATTGTCACCAACTGGAGAGAGAAGATTAGAAATAGTGAGGAATGGAGGCGAACTTTATCTGCAGCAGTGAGCCTTAATGGCTCGGAAAGCTGAAGAAGAAGAAAAGAAAGAAAGAAAGAAAGAAAGAAAGAAAGAGAGAAAGAAAGAAAGACTACATGATTGATGTATGTGTAGTATGTGACAACGATGATTGATTGCTGGTGTTGAAGATTGTTGTAATTAGTAGATTCTCACATTCTAGGGAACTAAGCAATCACCGGTGGCTCTCTTCATTCATATTGATCACATTCGCACTTTTCTATCCTACACAAAGCCAACAAAAACAAACATTCACACTATCTTATCTAACACAAGGCTAACAAATACTAACATTCACACTATCTTATCGTACACTAGACTAACATAACAACCTGTTTATACTCTCAACAAAGGGGGCTACTGCACGCACGATAATTTTTTGGATAGTTTCCAGTTTCTGGGTTGTGATCACTACATCTTTATTATGTATGATACGGCCACAGATACTAGCCATGTGATGACCACAGATACTAGGCATGTGATGACCACAGATACTAGGCATGTGATGACCACAGATACTAGGCATGTGATGACCACAGATACTAGGCATGTGATGACCACAGATACTAGGCATGTGATGACCACAGATACTAGGCATGTGATGACCACAGATACTAGGCATGTGATGACCACAGATACTAGCCATGTGATGACCACAGATACTAGGCATGTGATGACCACAGATACTAGGCATGTGATGGCCACAGATACTAGGCATGTGATGGCCACAGATACTAAGTATGTGATGACCACAGATACTAGGCATGTGATGACCACAGATACTAGCAATATGATGATCACAGATACTAGACATGTGATGACCACAGATACTAGACATGTGATGACCACAGATACTAGACATGTGATGACCACAGATACTAGACATGAGATGAGATTTGTAATTCATAGTGTAATTCCAGTCCAAAACCTGAAGGTGCTCCACTTGTGTCGAGCCTACATGGCTGAAATATTCCCAGCTTAGTGAAAGTCCCGGAGGCGTGCTGCCTCTTTCTCTCTCAGGAATAAAAAAATGTGAAGGCAAATATGAGCTTTGTCAATATTTTTTTTTAAAATCCCAGACCACGTCACATAATGAATAATAATAAACTGTAAGAGAAAATGTTTCTGTTTAACCGCCTTAATGAAAATAGTGAAATTCCAGATTAAGACATGTTGAAAGACTAGCAAGCTTGAGGTCACCGCAGGTTAGATCTATAGTGTCTTTTAGCTCCACTGAACTGAGATCCATGTTTGCTTGATATGCTCTGGCGGAGAATTAGGAGGAAAGAATGGAGTGGTTTTTATTTTGACAAATCAACATCAAAAGCATTACTAGGTTACAATCCAGTAAGAGATAGAATCTTCACTATCAGACATAAGGACACCCCTAGAAATGTAACAATCATCCAGATATGTGCACCTACATCAGCAGCAGAAGAAGTAGAAGACTTTTATAACACACTGCAAAATGACGATAGACCAGGTACGGAAAAATGATATTGTATTAATAACGGGAGATTTTAATGCAAAGATTGGTACAGAAAGAGCAGAAGATGAAGGACATGTTGTAGGGAAATTTAGCATAGGACATAGAAATGAGGCAGGTGACAATCTAATGGCTTTTTGCATGGAAAATGCTAATGATCGCTAACACACTTTTTAGACAACATCCAAGAAGATTTTACACTGGACATCACCTGATGGTAAAACCAAGAATCAAATAGATTATATTTTAGTGCAAAGAAGGTGGAGATCAAGTATAACATCAGCAAAAACTTTACCAGGTGCTGATTGTGACACGGACCATGAGTTATTAATAGCAGACATGAAGATAAAGATAAAAAAGACAGTTACGGGATCAAGACCACTCCGCTTTGATCTTACAAAAATACCAGAACAATACGGTATAGAAGTGAAGAACCATTTCGAAATACTGATGGCTGTACAGGAGGAGATGACACCGGATGAACTGGCTACGCAGGCGAGAGATATCTTGATAACAACAGCTAAAGATGTGGTTCCAGTAAAGAAAACACAAAAGAGTGGATGGATTATAGCAGGCACACTAAAACTGATAAAACAACGTAGAGAAATGAAGATGCAATAGAAAGTGACAAACAACAAAGAGGAATATAAATCTTTAACAAAAGAAGTACGAAGGAACATCAGAAAAGACACAAAAAAAACAATACATACAAGATTGTTGTGAAAGAATAGAGGGATATCAGAAGTGTGGAATGAAATGTTTAAAGAAATGAAGACACTGACGAGAAATGTCACACCTAAGCTAAATGTAATTTGTGACGAGATGGGGAATACCTTGATAGAGACAGAGGAAATTCTAGAAAGATGGAAGGAATATTGCAGAGGAATGTATGAAACAACTGACTGTGAAAGCAGAAATTAACAGTGTGAATTATTATTGGAGGAGATTGATTGCTTGACTGATCCTTATTTCAAAAGGGTTAAGAATTGGGCACGCAGGCCCGTCTGACATTCTGCCCTTTATCATACATCATTCACTCTAATCCAGACATTGTATAAATATGCTGTTCATGTAACAAACATAAATAACATTGAAGCTGAGAGACATAAAATAAAATATAACATTTACGTTACGCTCTTAAACATTCACTCAGTGCAGAAGTAACCACACACACACACACAGACACACACACACACACACACGCACACGCACGCACACACACACGCACGCACACACGCGCACACACACACACACACACATATATTACTATCTACTAAACAAAAATTTCGGGACTATTCAGAAAACAATTGTATTCGGTGTCTGTAAGGGCAGTTAAGATAACTTTTAAGTTTTATAATTCATGGAGGCATGTAGTCGACATCAAATAGATATTGGGAAAGCTTGTAGTTGTAGGAAGGAGTATAATTTATATTTTTTATATAGGATGGGAGGATATTCTAAAGATGAACAGCAGAATAACTAAAGCTTCTCTTGTAAAGATCAAGTCTAGGTTTTAGAAGACATATGTTGTTCAAGAAAGAACCCGACCCGACAATAGAAGATGTTTTATGGGCAATAAAGAATCTGAAAAATGATAAATCACCAGGATGTGATGAGATAACAGCTGAATTTATTAAAGCAGGAGGAAAGGAATGTGCAACAATGTATCATGCACTATATAAAAAGATATGGCATTCAGGTATTTGGCAAAAAGAATGGAAAAGAACTATATTCATACTACTGCCAAAAAAGAGTAACCTCAAATTATGTACAAACTACAGAACTGTTGCCCTGATTAGTCATGCCAGTAAAATTCTATTTAAAATCATATTGGGTAGACTTCGTAAGAAAATAGAAGAAGTCAATATGGTCCAAGCTGGTTTCAAGCAAGGAAGAGGATCAAGAGATCATATATTCAATTGTGCGAACGAAGAAGAAGAAGAAGAAGATATATTCAATATAAGATTAATAATAGAGAAATGCAGAGAGTTTAATGTGAATCTATATTTATCTTTTATAGATCATTCAAAGACATTTGACTGTGTACAGCAACAGAAACGTTGGGAAATAATGGAAAAAAATGGAATTTCCAACACATTTGATACAATTAACATCACTGCTGTATCTAGACCAAAAGGCAACAGTAAGAATAAATGGTGAAACAACAACTTGGTTTGACATAAAACAAGGGGTCCGTCAGGGGTGCATATTGTTACCCTACTTATTTAACTTGTATACTGAAAATATAATGAGGAATGTTAGAGATTTTGATAAAGAATATAACGACGCAATAACAATTGGAAGTAATGACATACCAGAGATTAGATATGCTGATGATACTGTCCACAACATAAAAAGGAATGGAAAAACTAATTATGTCGGTCCGTAAGAACAGCGAAGAGCCAAACTTCTATCTTAATGTGAAGAAAACTAAATTGATGACAACTGACAAAACAAATAAGGCAGCTGATGTATGTATCAATGAGGAAAAATTGAAAGAAGTAGAGAGTTTTGAATATCTTGGATCACTACTAACTAATAATGGAGATACAATGGGGGGAAATTAAAAGTAGAACATCTATCGCTCTTCAGAAAGTAAAACAACTAAAGAATCTGTGGAGAGGAACAGACAGAACTACAAAAATAAGATTTTTAAGGGCATGCATCTTTCCCATCGCAACATATGCCTGTGAGACCTGGACACTTAACAAAACAGCTGATAAACACATAAATCCCTTTGAATGTAAATGCTATAGAAGAGTTCTTCAAATATCATGTACACAAAAAAGAACAAATGTATCCATACTACAAGAACTTCATAATAAAGAAAGCTGGCTAATAAAGCGGATTAAACAAAGAAAGTTGAAATATTCTGGACACATCAAACGTCATGGTAATCTAGAGAAGACCGTCTTGGCTGCGTCAGTAGCAGGGCATCTTGCTTACAACTGAGAGGCCTACAGGAGAGCTGTTAGGAGGCAAAATTCCTCAAGGGACATGCATATGACTGAGTGACTGAACTTGGGTCTGATTATTAACAAGCGTGGCCAGACTGCAGTATAGTTCTAAAGTGTCTTGTATCTCCACTGGACTGGAGAAATAACAGAAATGCTGTGTTATATAAACTTTTAAACTTTTATTTTATGTACAAACAGGATGGGAGAAAGATAAATGATCACGTGACTGGCTGTGCCTTCCCCCCTTTTTTCCCTAAGCCACGTTAAGCCACATAGCCCCTTAGCCATCGTGCCAGCCTGTCTTCACACACCCACTTGTGAATTGTGAAGTGTGAGGGAAATAATATTGACTGTCACAGTGATGTGATATAAATGTTGACTGTCATAGTGATGTGATATAAATGTTGACTGTCACAATGATGTGATACAGAATCCTTCTAGATACGCTGTTTGGTAACAGTTTTATACGACTGCAAAAAGTTTCTTGTACTCAGACAATAGCAGAAAGTTGTATCTTTTGTTGAAGACAAACCTGACAAAGTTCGGCAAATGTTCACTTGTCGATGCTGTGTTGGAGACAAACTTAACAAAGCTTGACAAATGTTCACATGTCGATGTTGTGTTGCAGACAAACCTAACAAAGTTGGACAAATGTTCACCTTTCGATGTTGTGTTGAAAACAAACTTAACAAAGTTGGACAAATGTTCACATGTCGATGTTGTAACAGAAAGTTGTATCTTTTGTTGGAGGCAAGCTTCCAGGTTTGGAAGAAAGTGTATGGTGTCCAAATGACAGCAAGTAATTGTAGTTATTATTGGTGACCAACACCATATTTTTGTAGAAAATGTCTCGTGTCTGTGCTGTAACAGAAAGTTGTACATTTTTTGCTAGAGATCAACCTCGCAGAGTTGTAGACATAAAGTTGCAAGTTTTGTTGGATACCAGCCTGACAAAGTTGAGATCTCCGTGTACTGCCAGCACTAATAAATATTTAAACAAGAGAAAGGCAAACAAGCAACTCACAGATTTCACTGCTCTAGAATATCATATTTATTTATGCCTGTGTGGCAGACTATCGCGTAGCCTGAACCTGAGATGAGTACACATCTGTCTGCGGCCTGCTGCCGTCTGCCAGCTAGAGAGCTTGATATAACACTGACTTCCCTCTTGTCCTGGCTTCCAGGGAGACGAGCTGTGTTGCCAGACTGAAACACTTGAAACTTCCTCGTCCTCTACAACTCTCGAGTGTGACATTCACCTGCTCGTCTAGTGCCTGCGAGTACTCACAGTTCGTTGACAGTGCCCTCAGGCTCAGCAGATTCTCCAGAAAAGGGCGAAAACTCATGGAAACAGGTAGAGTAGGGGCACTTGAGGCAGCCACATCTTGAACAGAGAAATGAAATCACGATAGCCCAGGGCTGCCTCCGTAGACCCAAACTTGGACAGACTTGTGGGAAAAACATGTCAGGTTTATTCAGAGCTTTCTCTAGTTCCTCTTGTAATTCTGTTTTACCACAAGAAGAGACTAAACCATCAAGTTTAGGTCAGTATGTGATCATTCTAATAAAAGGCAAGAAGTCACACCACAAAGTCAAGTCTGAAAAGGCAAGAAGTCACACTACAAATTCGAGTCTGAAATTTTATCATTTTAATATACAACAAGAAATCACACCACAAAATCAAGCCTGAAATTGATCATTCTAGAAACATGAAGATTTTATATCACCAGCTGAATTTACTTTTATCCTTCACTAGCAGAGAGAACGAAACACCAGCATCAATAATGAGATTCTATTTGATCATTTCAATGGGCAAGAGGAAACACCGGCACCAATGTTGAGATTATCTGATCATTTCAGCGCGAAGGAAGAAACACCGGCACCAATGTTGAGATTATATGATCATTTCAGCGGGCAGAAGAAACACCAGCACCAATGTTGAGATTATATGATCATTTCAGCGCGAAGGAAGAAACACCGGCACCAATGTTGAGATTATATGATCATTTCAGCGCGAAGGAAGAAACACCGGCACCAATGTTGAGATTATATGATCATTTCAGCGGGCAGGAAGAAACACCAGCACCAATGTTGAGATTATCTGATCATTTCAGCGCGAAGGAAGAAACACCGGCAGAAATGTTGAGATTATCTGATCATTACAGCAGACAGGAGCAAGGCGATGAATGTATTTTTGAGAGAGATAAACAAATCTCTCCCTCCTGCACTCTCTCCCCACCCCATCTTTACTAGCAAGAGCTCACACTGGCATCACACCTCACAAGTTTGTATTTAAACATTCACAATTCTCCACACATTCTCAGACACAGATTCTCGCAAGTCACAGCTAAGTGCTCCATTTCTTTTCTGTTATTTTCTTCCATTCTTATTTGTTGTACAGCACTGGTGCGACTATATTTTCTTCCATTATTATTTGTTGTACAGACTGATGTGATTATATTTTCTTCCATTCTTATTTGTTGTACAGACTGATGTGATTATATTTTCTTCCATTCTTATTTGTTGTACAGCACTAATGTGACAATATTTTCTTCCATTCTTATTTGTTGCACAGACTGATGTGAGTATATTTTCCGGAGTCTGAATTTTGAACTTTGAACTTCGTCCTGTATGTTCTTGTAGATCACAGCGTAAACCGAAACGTCAAAACTGTGTGCCCGTTAATTAATAAAGATGTTCCTTCTTTTGTTTGAAATAGTTGTAATATTTAGTTTGTTGTCAAGGTGAAATATGTATCAATGAGGAAAAACTGGAAGAAGTGGAGAGTTTTGAATATCTTAGATCGCTACTAACTAATAATGGAGATACAATGAGGGAAATTAAAAGGAGGACATCTATCACTCTTCAGAAAGTAAAACAACTAAAGAATCTGTGGAGAGGAACAGACAGAACTACAAAAATAAGATTTGTAATGGTATGCATCTTTCCCATCGCAACATATGCCTGTGAGACCTGGACACTTAACAAAACAGCTGAGAAACACATAAATGCCTTTGAATGTAAATGCTACAGAAGAGTTCTTCAAATATGAACACAAAAAAGAAGAAATATATCCATACTACAAGAACTTAATATTGAAGAAGACTGGCTAGTAAAGAGGATTAAAGAGGGAAAACTTAAATATTTTGAACACATTAAACGTCATGATAATTTAGAGAAGACCGTATTGGAAGGATACATAATGGGAAAAAGAAAGAGAGGAAGACATCGTTGATGATCTGCAACTGGATGCAGCAGCGGCATGCCATCTTGCTCACAACCGATAGGCCTACGTGAATGCTGTTTGGGAGGCAAAGTTCCGCAAGGGACATGCAAATGAATGAATGAATGAATGTCAAGGTGGTTGTCTAACCAGAACCATGCAACGGTTGCTGTTGCATGGTTAGTCAAGCCAGGCTGATATGTTCTTCCTAAACAATACTACTTTTTTCTGGTGGAGATTCGCCGATTGTCACATGTGAAACAGATTTTCGTATTTATATTACTGAACACTAAACTCGTGTTTGCACATATTCTGTTCTGTACTGTGCTTACAACATGTTAACATGAGCATTAGGCCCAGTGACACAACAGACGTTACATTGGTATAAGCCGTGTAACAAGACAACCCAGATAACAATAACATACAACTACACATCAATACACGACATGGCCAGTTACATGTGATCGACTAACTCAACACCACAGTCACCAAACAGTCAGCAAATATTTAATGATGAATCCCATTTGTTCGATGTGTGTTGCATAGATGTGGAGTGTAAACTGATGAGAACAATTACAATGATCGTAAAAAAATGTCTGGGAGACTAGCATCACCATGGGACTAACTCAGACATACAACACTGACAAAACATGCCAACTTCAAAACTACAACATACCTTTCAACCTGAAATTACAACCTTGCCCAAAAAAGGGGACAAATCAAACACACAATTTACATGAAAACTACATTTGTCCTGAAAAGGACAATCCGTCTAACTGCAACATTGTCCTAAAAAAGACAGCCCATCTAACACAACTACGACAACTGTTGCCCTAAAAAGGACAAATAAACACAGATACTACATACTAGAATAACAATTCTGTCCTAAAAGAGGACAATCACACAAAACTTACATAATAAACTAGAGAATCCCTAACATTCCTTTCTAGAAAATAAAACTCACACACGACCTGTCTCTACAACATTCCGACTAAAAACTCATTCCTACATCCCGATCATCAGACCCAAGTGACTGAGTTCTCTCTCGGAACACGGAGATACTTTCTTTATGCTGGCATAAACAGGTGAGTTGTGCTCTATATTTTCTCCGTGCTGGCATAAACAGGTGAGTTGTGCTCTATATTTTCTCCGTGCTGGCATAAACAGGTGAGTTGTGCTCTATTACTGTTTGACCACAACAACAGGGTTTCTCACGAAAAAAATATGTAACAGAATAACATTATTGTACACATGTAAGTACTACTTTTCTCTGGTGGAGATCCACCGATTGTCACATGTGAGTACTACTTTTCTCTGGTGGAGGTCCGCCGATTATCACATGAAAGTACTACTTTTCTCTGGAGGAAATCCGCCGATTGTTACATGTGAGTACTATTTTTCTCTGGTGGAGTTTCGCCGATTGTCACATGAAAGTATTACTTTTCTCTGGAGGAAATCCGCCGACTTTCACATGTAGACACTACTTTTCTCTGGTGGAGGTCCGCCGACTTTCACATGTAGACACTACTTTTCTCTGGTGCAGGTCCGCCGATTGTTACATGAAAGTACTACTTTTCTCTGGTGGAGATCCACCGATTGTCACATGTAAATACTACTTTTCCCTGGTGGAGGTCCGCCGATTGTCACATGTAAGTACTACTTTTCCCTGGTGGAGATCCACCGATTGTCATATGTAAGTACTGCTTTTCTGTGGTGGAGGTCCGCCGATTGTCACATGTAAGTACTAAAGTGGAGGTCCGCCGATTGTCACATGTAAGTACTAAAGTGGAGGTCCGCCGATTGTCACATGTAAGTACTAAAGTGGAGGTCCGCCGATTGTCACATGTAAGTACTAAAGTGGAGGTCCGCCGATTGTCACATGTAAGTACTACTTTTCTCTGGTGGAGATCCACCGATTGTCACATGTAAGTACGACTTTTCCCTGGTGGAGATCCACCGATTGTCACATGTAAGTACTACTTTTCTCTGGAGGAAATCCGCCGATTGTTACATGTGAGTACTACTTTTCTCTGGTGGAGGTCCGCCGATCATCACATGACAGTACTACTTTTCTCTGGAGGAAATCCACCGACTTTCACATGTAGACACTACTTTTCTCTGGTGGAGGTCCGCCGACTTTCACATGTAGACACTACTTTTCTCTGGTGCAGGTCCGCCGATTGTTACATGAAAGTACTACTTTTCTCTGGTGGAGATCCACCGATTGTCACATGTAAATACTACTTTTCCCTGGTGGAGGTCCGCCGATTGTCACATGTAAGTACTACTTTTCCCTGGTGGAGATCCACCGATTGTCATATGTAAGTACTGCTTTTCTGTGGTGGAGGTCCGCCGATTGTCACATGTAAGTACTAAAGTGGAGGTCCGCCGATTGTCACATGTAAGTACTAAAGTGGAGGTCCGCCGATTGTCACATGTAAGTACTAAAGTGGAGGTCCGCCGATTGTCACATGTAAGTACTAAAGTGGAGGTCCGCCGATTGTCACATGTAAGTACTACTTTTCTCTGGTGGAGATCCACCGATTTTCACATGTAAGTACGACTTTTCCCTGGTGGAGATCCACCGATTGTCACATGTAAGTACTACTTTTCTCTGGAGGAAATCCGCCGATTGTTACATGTGAGTACTACTTTTCTCTGGTGGAGGTCCGCCGATCATCACATGACAGTACTACTTTTCTCTGGAGGAAATCCACCGATTGTCACAATTAAGTACTACTTTTCTCTGGTGCGGGTCCGCCGATTGTCACATGAAAGTACTACTTTTCTCTGGAGGAAATTCGCCGATTGTCACATGAAAGTACTACTTTTCTCTGGTGGAGATTCGCCGATTGTCACATGAAAGTACTACTTTTCTCTGGTAGATTTTCGCCGATTGTCACATGAAAGTATTACTTTTCTCTGGAGGAAATCCGCCGACTTTCACATGTAGACACTACTTTCTCTGGTGGAGGTCCGCCGATTGTCACATGAAAGTACTACTTTTCCCTTGTGGAGGTCCTCCGACTTTCACATGTAGACACTTTCTCTGGTTAACGAGGATTGGGTAGACGTTGAGTTCTAATACCTGATACAACAGAAAGTAAAAGGGAACTTTGTTGTATGCATCTTTCAGATCTGTAGGGGTTTGTGTATGGCTTTGAAACATGCATGAAATCCTTCTCATGTATCACAGGCGAAGACTGCAGTGTTTCGTCACTTGGCTGGCTTTAGTCTATAGTCTCCAAAATGTAGCAGACACAATGTTTTGTCTTGAAAGCTTACATGCTAATTTCATAACTTTCTAAAGTAGTTTGACAGTGATGTCTTGCGTGTAATCACTCTGTACCCAAATATCTATGTCCAGGCTGTGGCAGTTGTATTAAGTAGCTGTATATCCTGTCCTCTGATGATGGTTATTAAGTAGCTGTATATCCTGTCCTCTGATGATGGTTATCAAGTAGCTGTACAACCTGTCCTCTGATGATGGTTATTAAGTAGCTGTATAACCTGTCCTCTGATGATGGTTATCAAGTAGCTGTACAACCTGTAATCTGATGATGGTTATCAAGTAGCTGTATATCTTGCACTCTGATGATGGTTATCAAGTAGCTGTATATCTTGCACTCTGATGGTGGTTATCAAGTAGCTGTATATCTTGCACTCTGATGGTGGTTATCAAGTAGCTGTATATCTTGCACTCTGATGATGGTTATCAAGTAGCTGTACAACCTGTCCTCTGATGGTAGTTATCAAGTAGCTGTATATCCTGTCCTCTGATGATGGTTATCAAGTAGCTGTATATCCTGTCCTCTGATGATGGTTATCAAGTAGCTGTATAACCTGTCCTCTGATGATGGCTATCAAGTAGCTGTATATCCTGTCCTCTGATGATGGTTATCAAGTAGCTGTATAACCTGTCCTCTGATGATGGTTATCAAGTAGCTGTATAACCTGTCCTCTGATGATGGTTATCAAGTAGCTGTATAACCTGTCCTCTGATGATGGTTATCAAGTAGCTGTATATCCTGTCCTCTGATGATGGCTATCAAGTAGCTGTATAACCTGTCCTCTGATGATGGTTATCAAGTAGCTGTATAACCTGTCCTCTGATGGTGGTTATCAAGTAGCTGTATATCCTGTCCTCTGATGATGGCTATCAAGTAGCTGTATATTCTGTCCTCTGATGATGGTTATCAAGTAGCTGTACAACCTCTCCTCTGATGATGGTTATCAAGTAGCTGTATATCCTGTTATCTTTTATGATGGTTATCAAGTAGCTGTAGAACCTGTCCTCTGATGGTGGTTATCAAGTAGCTGTATATCCTGTTATCTTTTATGATGGTTATCAAGTAGCTGTAGAACCTCTCCTCTGATGATGGTTATCAAGTAGCTGTATATCCTGTTATCTTTTATGATGGTTATCAAGTAGCTGTAGAACCTGTCCTCTGATGGTGGTTATCAAGTAGCTGTATATCCTGTCCTCTGATGGTGGTTATCAAGTAGCTGTATATCCTGCCCTCTGATGGTGGTTATCAAGTAGCTGTATATCCTGTCCTCTGATGGTGGTTATCAAGTAGCTGTATATCCTGTCCTCTGATGGTGGTTGTCAAGTAGCTGTATATCCTGTCCTCTGATGATGGTTATCAAGTAGCTGTATATTCTGTTCTTTGATGGTGGTATCAAGTAGCTGTATATCCTGTCCTCTGATGGTGGTATCAAGTAGCTGTATATCCTGTCCTCTGATGGTGGTATCAAGTAGCTGTATATCCTGTCGTGGTATCAAGTAGCTGTATATCCTGTCCTCTGATGGTGGTATGAAGTAGCTGTACAACTTGTCCTCTGATGGGCGTAATAGGTAGTTGTCCAGCTTGTCCTCTGATGATGGTTATCAAGTAGCTGTACAAACTGTCCTCAGATGGTGGTATCAAGTAGCTGTATGTCCTGTCCTCTGATGATGGTTATCAAGTAGCTGAACAACCTGTCCTCTGATGATGGTTATCAAGTAGCTGTACAAACTGTCCTCAGATGGTGGTATCAAGTAGCTGTATGTCCTGTCCTCTGATGATGGTTATCAAGTAGCTGAACAACCTGTCCTCTGATGGTTATCAAGTAGCTGTACAAACTGTCCTCAGATGGTGGTATCAAGTAGCTGTATGTCCTGTCCTCTGATGATGGTTATCAAGTAGCTGTACAACCTGTCCTCTGATGATGGTTATCAAGTAGCTGTACAACCTGTCCTCTGATGATGGTTATCAAGTAGCTGTACAACCTGTCCTCTGATGATGGTTATTAAGTAGCTGTACAACCTGTCCTCTGATGATGGTTATCAAGTAGCTGTACAACCTGTCCTCTGATGATGGTTATCAAGTAGCTGTACAAACTGTCCTCAGATGGTGGTATCAAGTAGCTGTATGTCCTGTTCTCTGATGATGGTTATCAAGTAGCTGTACAAACTGTCCTCAGATGGTGGTATCAAGTAGCTGTACAACCTGTCCTCTGATGATGGTTATCAAGTAGCTGTACAACCTGTCCTCTGATGGTGGTAATAGGTAGTTGTCCAACATGTCCTCTGACGATGGTGTGAAGTAGCTGTCCAACTTGTTATCAGACGATGGTATCAAGTAGCTGTACAACCTGTTCTCTGATGATTGTTATCAAGTAGCTTTATAACCTGTCCTCTGATGGTGGTAATAGGTAGTTGTCCAACATGTCCTCTGACGATGGTGTGAAGTAGCTGTCCAACTTGTTATCAGACGATGGTATCAAGTAGCTGTCCAACTTGTTATCAGACGATGGTTTCAAGTAGGTGAACAACTTGTCCTCTGATGGTGGTAATAGGTAGTTGTCCAACATGTCCTCTGACGATGGTGCGAAGTAGCTGTCCAACTTGTTATCAGACGATGGTTTCAAGTAGATAGACAACTTGTCCTCTGATGATGGTTTCAAGTAGGTGGACAACTTGTCCTCTGATGGTGGTGTAACAGAATTCTTTAATTATGTTCTTTATTCTATCTAAGGGATATAAGCCATGGTGAATTTGGTATTTTGACTAACTGATTCTTATATCTTTCCCGTGCCGTTAAACGTCACATAGGGTTCGCAGAGTAGTTCGCCAATATTTCCTGTCTTCGGCGAGTCTTTCAACCTCATCAAAGGATTTTATGCCTGTTAATTTGGCCTCTCTTAACAATGTCCTCTTCAGAGTTTCACGCGATCTGCCTCTTTTTCTTTGGCCTGTTGTGTTCCATTTTATAGCTTGTTTTGGGATTCTCTGTTTCTTCTCATAACGTAACCAACATATGTCCATCTCCTTTTCCTGATCACTCATGAGACTGGTTGTTGTTCAGTCATCTGTCTTATCTCTGCATTGTTCTTGAATTCGTTCCTCTTGATGCAGTATATTTTCCTTAGGCATTTGTTTTCAAAAGAGTCTAATTTGTTGTCTGTTTATTTAGTTGTTTTCCAGCTTTCGCATACATAAATGAGGGTAGATGTTACATTTGAATTGAATAGTCTTAACTTGGTTTTTGTGCTTATAACTTTTGAATTCCATATGTTCTCAAGATTCTTGAAGATCGATGCTGCTTTTGCAATTCTAATTTTAACTTCCTTTCTGGTGTCACCATTCTGGTCTATGTAGCTGCCAAGGTATGCAAATTGATTGACTTCTTCAATATCTGTCCCTTCTATGTGAATTTGTCCGTTTTGATTAATGGGAATTTTCATTATTTTTGTTTTGTCCTTGTTAATTTCAAGTCCTATTTTACTAGCCAGTGAAGACAGGCTATTTGTTTTTTCTTGCATGGAGTTCACATTATCACTGATAAGAGTTATGTCATCAGCAAAATCAAGATCTTCTAGTTGGGTCTCATGTACTCAGTCAATACCTGTGTTGCCTGTGCAGCATTTTTCATAATGAAGTCTATTGTAATCCCAAAAAGCAGAGGAGACAGACTTGTTTAACACCTGTTTCAATCTGGAACCATTCACTCATCCCTTCTTCTGTTTTGACTGCACAAATATATCCATTGTAGAGGTCCTTAATGATGTTGACAATTTTAGATGGTATTTCATATAGACTTAAAATTCTCCATAATGAATCTCTGTGTATGCTATTAAATGCCTTTTTAAAGTCTATGAAGTTCAGTATTAATGTGTTCTGCTTTTCAATATGTTCTTCAAGTATTATTCTGAGAGTAAAGATCTGGTCGAGACAGCTTCTCCCTTTTCAAAATCCTGCTTGTTCTCTCATTGCAGTATCCACTATATCTTTGAGTCTATTCACAATGACCTTGCAAAATACTCTTGGCACAACTGGTATTAAGGTTACTCCTCTCCAATTGTTACAGTCACTAAGGTTGCCTTTTTTTGTATTTTAACAATGATTACTTTTTTCCATTTAGAAGGGACCTTTTCTTATTTCCCAATCTTATTAAACTTTCTCTGTAGTTGTCTCATGTTGTCACTATTGATAGCTTTTAACATTTTGGGTGTTATTTCGTCTTCACCTGCAGCTTTGTTGTTAGCCATTAAATTCACTTCTGTTTCAATTTCATGCAATGTAATTTCATCTAGGTTGACATTTAGTTGTGGGGCTGGTAAGTCGGTTTCAAGGTTTAACAATTCTTTTAGGTGTGGTCGATTAAGTATTTCTTGGAAATGTTCAGCCCATCTTTGCTTTTGGTCTTTATTTGATGTTAATAGGGTTCCAGTTTTGCTAAGGATTGATCTTTCTTTAAATGTAATAGTACCTGTTTTTTCTTTTGTATGTTATATAAAGTTTTGCTGTCTCCTGTTTTTGCTGCTGTCTCTGCCTCTTTCGCCATATTGTCTACGTATTTTTTTATCCTTTCTAGTTGAACTTTTTACTTTCTTGTCTATTATTTATATGTTTTTTTCTAAAGATCTTTTCTAAGATCTGTTTTTACATTCATCATGTCTAATTTGACAGCTCTTCTTTCTTATATATACTTCCATGTGTTTTCTGATATCCATACTTTTCTATTTGGTTTTTTCAGTCGAGCGCTTGCTTTTGCTGCTGTGATTTTGGCTGTGCTGTAAGAATTCCATAATTCATCTATACCTATCTCCTCTTCTTTACTGGGGTTGTGGAATGATTGGCAAGTTCCTGATTGAAATTACTGTTTGTAGTAGCTTATTGTAGGCTGTGGCTGTTTATCTTTCTGACTACTGATTTAGTATGTTGGCTTTTCAGTTTTAGTTTTATTTTCCCTATATATCACTTGTGATCACTGCTAACATCTGCACCCCTATAAGCCCTTACTTCTATCAGAGATGTTCTGTATTGCTTTATAATACAAAAATGATCTGTCTGGTATCTAGTACTATCATCTGGAGATATCCACGTTGTTTTATGTATCTCTTTGTGTGGAAATATTGTGCCTCCAATGACCATGCCCTCTGTTAGACATATTTCAATTAATCTTTCTCCGTTCTGATTAACCATGTCAGTTCCTTCTTTTCCCATCACTTTTTCATCGTCGGTGTTATCTTTTCCTACCTTAGCGTTGAAGTCCCCCATAGCAATTAGGATGTCGTGTTTAGGGACTTTGTTAATAATTCTTGTAATTGGTGACAGACATCGTCTTTCAACTTCATCATCTGCATCGTTCGTGGGTGCATAACACTGTATTATTGTCATTCTTCCGTGTCGTAGGTTGTATCGTGCTCTTATTATACGACTGTTCACTGGTTCCCATTCTACAAGGCTCTTTGCTGCTACATTTTACAAAATTATACCTACCACTTCCTGATGTTTCCCGTCATCTCTTCCTGAATGTATTATTAAAATCTAATACACTTAACATTCACAACAAAAAGATTCCTTTAGAGTTAGATGCACATATTGCCTCTATTCTTCATGTCCAGCGTTCTTCTCATCTTTCTCCTTGTTCTGTCAATCTTATTCCTCTGAAGGTAAAAGCCCAATCATATTATCCCTCTGGTAGGTCTCATATGACACACAGGGTTTTGGCACACATTTTTACTGTCACAACCGGAGATAGAGTTGGTAGACTCAGTGTGTGAGCTACACACTAATCGCTGTCCCGTGTTGACAGTAATCACTCAGTGTGTGAGCTACACACTAATCGCTGTCCCGTGTTGACAGTAATCACTCAGTGTGTGAGCTACACACTAATCGCTGTCCCGTGTTGACAGTAATCACTCAGTGTGTGAGCTACACACTAATCGCTGTCCCGTGTTGACAGTAATCACTCAGTGTGTGAGCTACACACTAATCGCTGTCCCGTGTTGACAGTAATCACTCAGTGTGTGAGCTACACACTAATCGCTGTCCCGTGCTGACAGTAATCACTCAGTGTGTGAGCTACACACTAATCGCTGTCCCGTGTTGACAGTAATCACTCAGTGTGTGAGCTACACACTAATCGCTGTCCCGTGCTGACAGTAATCACTCAGTGTGTGAGCTACACACTAATCGCTGTCCCGTGTTGACAGTAATCACTCAGTGTGTGAGCTACACACTAATCGCTGTCCCGTGTTGACAGTAATCACTCAGTGTGTGAGCTACACACTAATCGCTGTCCCGTGTTGACAGTAATCACTCAGTGTGTGAGCTACACACTAATCGCTGTCCCGTGTTGACAGTAATCACTCAGTGTGTGAGCTACACACTAATCGCTGTCCCGTGTTGACAGTAATCACTCAGTGTGTGAGCTACACACTAATCGCTGTCCCGTGTTGACAGTAATCACTCAGTGTGTGAGCTACACACTAATCGCTGTCCCGTGTTGACAGTAATCACTCAGTGTGTGAGCTACACACTAATCGCTGTCCCGTGTTGACAGTAATAATCTTTCTAGCAGACGCGTCAAGCTGAACCCCGGATGTGTACCCGGAAAGTTGACACCACTCACAGAGTCAGTTGACTCTGTCCAGCAAGATTCTGGTACTGAAGAGTCAACAACTGAAAGTTGTTCTGAGACTATCGTTCGACAAGTTCAGTGCCCGGATGTGCACAAGGACATAATATCCAGGTTGTTGACAAAGAACAAGGATGTCTTTGCCTTGACTGATTGCGAGATTTTTCACACCTCTACAGTGCAGATGGAGATTGATACAGGCGATCATCCGCCAATCTCCAGGAAACCCTACCACACTCCGTTAGCGAGTAGAGAGGTGATAGAGAAGGCCGTCGAGAATATGTTGCGTGACGGAATAATTTCCCGCACGATCTCAGAGTGGTCATTACCAGTTGTCTTGGTGACTAAGAAGGATGGTACGTATCGTTTCTGCTGCGACTACCGTGCACTCAATGTTGTGACACGTTCATTGTCATATCCATTGCCACGCATTGAGGACATCCTGAGCGTGATTAGCAAAGCCATGTTTTTCAGCACTTTGGATGCTGGATGTGGCTTTTGGTGCATTCCCTTGTCCGATGATGCACAGCATAAGTCAGCTTTTATATGGTTGTTTCCGTTGGGATTTTATTGCCTTTGGTTTAAAAGGGGGCACCATCTACCTTTGTCGCACTCATGGACACAGTATTGCAAGGCTTAGGAAAGTTTGGACAAGCCTATATTGACGATATACTGGTGTTTACTGATGGGACGATCGAAGACCATGTTCGCGATCTTCAGGCGGTATTCAACCGATTGCGCGAACACAAGGTCAAGCTAAAGCCATCAAAATGCCACTTTGCGGCCTCTGAGACAAAGTATCTCGGGTATGTCATCAGCCAGTCAGGCATATCTCCTGATCCTGAGAAGGTCAGAGCCATTGCCGAAATGCTTTCTCCTTTGAATGTGAAGGAGATGCGCTCTTTTCTGGGGACGTGTAGTTACTATCGACGTTTCGTTCCCCATTTTTCGGAGATTGTGGCTCCCATAGTAGACCTCATCAAGAAGGGTCATAGGTTCAAATGGTCTCCAGTCTGTCAAATGGCGTTCGAGTCTTTGAAGGATCGCCTTGCGAAGATACTGCTTCTCTCACATCCTGATTTGCAGGAACCACTTACCCTGTATACAGATACCTCCAATGTTGCCGTTGGAGTCTGTTTGGTGCAGACGGCTTCCACTTCTGATGGACTTTCAGTTGAAGAGCCATTATATTTCCTTTTGCAGAAGCTGTCGCGCTCTCAGACTAAGTGGTCCACTTTCGAGAGAGAGAGAAGCGCATGCTGTCCATTATGCCACGCAGAAGTTGAGATATTTTCTGGCGAATAAACACTTCGTAGTAAAGTCTGACCACAGACCCTTAGTGGATGCATTTATAAACAAACAGGAGATTCGGTGTGCCAGGGTGCAGAGATGGATTTTGAATCTCAGCGTCTTGAATATGGAGGTCCAATATAAAACGTCGTCGAAATGTTTCGGCTGACCTCCTTTCCAGGATAAATAATCCAGAACCTTTGGTAGTTACGGAAGATGAGGATCTCTGAGAAAATGCCAAGGAGATCACGGTGATAAATGCAAATCGCTATCCCGTGTTGACAGTAATCACTCAGTGTGTGAGCTACACACTAATCGCTGTCCCGTGTTGACAGTAATCACTCAGTGTGTGAGCTACACA
Organism: Achatina immaculata; assembly: GCA_009760885.1. Classification (NCBI taxonomy): domain Eukaryota; kingdom Metazoa; phylum Mollusca; class Gastropoda; order Stylommatophora; family Achatinidae; genus Lissachatina; species Lissachatina immaculata. The sequence continues at coordinate 37,093,577 of CM019717.1, read as the reverse complement.
CTAATCGCTGTCCCGTGTTGACAGTAATCACTCAGTGTGTGAGCTACACACTAATCGCTGTCCCGTGTTGACAGTAATCACTCAGTGTGTGAGCTACACACTAATCGCTGTCCCGTGTTGACAGTAATCACTCAGTGTGTGAGCTACACACTAATCGCTGTCCCGTGTTGACAGTAATCACTCAGTGTGTGAGCTACACACTAATCGCTGTCCCGTGTTGACAGTAATCACTCAGTGTGTGAGCTACACACTAATCGCTGTCCCGTGTTGACAGTAATCACTCAGTGTGTGAGCTACACACTAATCGCTGTCCCGTGTTGACAGTAATCACTCAGTGTGTGAGCTACACACTAATCGCTGTCCCGTGTTGACAGTAATCACTCAGTGTGTGAGCTACACACTAATCGCTGTCCCGTGTTGACAGTAATCACTCAGTGTGTGAGCTACACACTAATCGCTGTCCCGTGTTGACAGTAATCACTCAGTGTGTGAGCTACACACTAATCGCTGTCCCGTGTTGACAGTAATCACTCAGTGTGTGAGCTACACACTAATCGCTGTCCCGTGTTGACAGTAATCACTCAGTGTGTGAGCTACACACTAATCGCTGTCCCGTGTTGACAGTAATCACTCAGTGTGTGAGCTACACACTAATCGCTGTCCCGTGTTGACAGTAATCACTCAGTGTGTGAGCTACACACTAATCGCTGTCCCGTGTTGACAGTAATCACTCAGTGTGTGAGCTACACACTAATCGCTGTCCCGTGTTGACAGTAATCACTCAGTGTGTGAGCTACACACTAATCGCTGTCCCGTGTTGACAGTAATCACTCAGTGTGTGAGCTACACACTAATCGCTGTCCCGTGTTGACAGTAATCACTCAGTGTGTGAGCTACACACTAATCGCTGTCCCGTGTTGACAGTAATCACTCAGTGTGTGAGCTACACACTAATCGCTGTCCCGTGTTGACAGTAATCACTCAGTGTGTGAGCTACACACTAATCGCTGTCCCGTGTTGACAGTAATCACTCAGTGTGTGAGCTACACACTAATCGCTGTCCCGTGTTGACAGTAATCACTCAGTGTGTGAGCTACACACTAATCGCTGTCCCGTGTTGACAGTAATCACTCAGTGTGTGAGCTACACACTAATCGCTGTCCCGTGTTGACAGTAATCACTCAGTGTGTGAGCTACACACTAATCGCTGTCCCGTGTTGACAGTAATCACTCAGTGTGTGAGCTACACACTAATCGCTGTCCCGTGTTGACAGTAATCACTCAGTGTGTGAGCTACACACTAATCGCTGTCCCGTGTTGACAGTAATCACTCAGTGTGTGAGCTACACACTAATCGCTGTCCCGTGTTGACAGTAATCACTCAGTGTGTGAGCTACACACTAATCGCTGTCCCGTGTTGACAGTAATCACTCAGTGTGTGAGCTACACACTAATCGCTGTCCCGTGTTGACAGTAATCACTCAGTGTGTGAGCTACACACTAATCGCTGTCCCGTGTTGACAGTAATCACTCAGTGTGTGAGCTACACACTAATCGCTGTCCCGTGTTGACAGTAATCACTCAGTGTGTGAGCTACACACTAATCGCTGTCCCGTGTTGACAGTAATCACTCAGTGTGTGAGCTACACACTAATCGCTGTCCCGTGTTGACAGTAATCACTCAGTGTGTGAGCTACACACTAATCGCTGTCCCGTGTTGACAGTAATCACTCAGTGTGTGAGCTACACACTAATCGCTGTCCCGTGTTGACAGTAATCACTCAGTGTGTGAGCTACACACTAATCGCTGTCCCGTGTTGACAGTAATCACTCAGTGTGTGAGCTACACACTAATCGCTGTCCCGTGTTGACAGTAATCACTCAGTGTGTGAGCTACACACTAATCGCTGTCCCGTGTTGACAGTAATCACTCAGTGTGTGAGCTACACACTAATCGCTGTCCCGTGTTGACAGTAATCACTCAGTGTGTGAGCTACACACTAATCGCTGTCCCGTGTTGACAGTAATCACTCAGTGTGTGAGCTACACACTAATCGCTGTCCCGTGTTGACAGTAATCACTCAGTGTGTGAGCTACACACTAATCGCTGTCCCGTGTTGACAGTAATCACTCAGTGTGTGAGCTACACACTAATCGCTGTCCCGTGTTGACAGTAATCACTCAGTGTGTGAGCTACACACTAATCGCTGTCCCGTGTTGACAGTAATCACTCAGTGTGTGAGCTACACACTAATCGCTGTCCCGTGTTGACAGTAATCACTCAGTGTGTGAGCTACACACTAATCGCTGTCCCGTGTTGACAGTAATCACTCAGTGTGTGAGCTACACACTAATCGCTGTCCCGTGTTGACAGTAATCACTCAGTGTGTGAGCTACACACTAATCGCTGTCCCGTGTTGACAGTAATCACTCAGTGTGTGAGCTACACACTAATCGCTGTCCCGTGTTGACAGTAATCACTCAGTGTGTGAGCTACACACTAATCGCTGTCCCGTGTTGACAGTAATCACTCAGTGTGTGAGCTACACACTAATCGCTGTCCCGTGTTGACAGTAATCACTCAGTGTGTGAGCTACACACTAATCGCTGTCCCGTGTTGACAGTAATCACTCAGTGTGTGAGCTACACACTAATCGCTGTCCCGTGTTGACAGTAATCACTCAGTGTGTGAGCTACACACTAATCGCTGTCCCGTGTTGACAGTAATCACTCAGTGTGTGAGCTACACACTAATCGCTGTCCCGTGTTGACAGTAATCACTCAGTGTGTGAGCTACACACTAATCGCTGTCCCGTGTTGACAGTAATCACTCAGTGTGTGAGCTACACACTAATCGCTGTCCCGTGTTGACAGTAATCACTCAGTGTGTGAGCTACACACTAATCGCTGTCCCGTGTTGACAGTAATCACTCAGTGTGTGAGCTACACACTAATCGCTGTCCCGTGTTGACAGTAATCACTCAGTGTGTGAGCTACACACTAATCGCTGTCCCGTGTTGACAGTAATCACTCAGTGTGTGAGCTACACACTAATCGCTGTCCCGTGTTGAACATGTAGAGTCTTGTGGCCGTTGTTTCAGGATTGCTACCAACATGTAGAGTCTTGTGGCCGATGTTTCAGGATTGCTACCAACATGTAGAGTCTTGTGGCCGATGTTTCAGGATTGCTACCACCATGTAGAGTCTTGTGGCCGTTGTTTCAGGATTGCTACCAACATGTAGAGTCTTGTGGCCGATGTTTCAGGATTGCTACCACCATGTAGAGTCTTGTGGCCGTTGTTTCAGGATTGCTACCAACATGTAGAGTCTTGTGGCTTTTGTCGGGAGCGCAATATTCTGCACAAGAATGCACCGCTGCAAGAGACAGACATTCCGTGTTTTCCAGTTTCAAAAGATCTCGTTGGATTTCTCAGGCCCGTATCCGCTGAGCTTGGCTGGGGAATAAATACATCCTTCATGTCGTAGATTGGCTAACTCTATGGCCAGAATGTTTCCTAGTACCAGACAAGACAGCTCACACGGTGGCTGAGGTATTGTTGCAGCGGATAATCCCGCGTCACTCCACGCCATCTGTAGTGGTAACGGACAATGGGGCTGAGTTTGTGAATCATTCGCTGAGCCAACTGTTCAAACAGCTCCATGTTCAACACGTTACTACGGCCTTGTATCACCCACAGAGCAACGCCAGGAATGAAAGAAAGCATCGCACCCTCCTTGACATTTTGTCCAAGCATGTGCACGAGATTCCACAGATGTGGGATGTGTTCTTACCAATGGCGGTGGGGGCCATGGTATGAACGTGAATGAAAGTCCTGGGTTGTCTCCCTTCTTCTTTTTATACGGCAGGCACCCTTGGCTACCCCTGGATAATTTGTTGCGCCCCCATGTTCAGTACTATGGGGAGGACCCTACGGAGATCAGGTTGATGCAACAGCACCGTACGTTCCTTCAAGTATTTCGCCAGTTAAATAAGTCTCGCTCCAGACAGAAAGCGAGCTACAATGAACGCACTGCCAAACATTTCAGTGGGAGACAGTGTAGCGTATAGAATCTATGCACGCCGTTCTAAGTTAGATGCCAAACATTTCAGTGGGAGACAGTGTAGCGTATAGAATCCATGCACGCCGTTCTAAGTTAGATGCCAAACATTTCAGTGGGAGACAGTGTAGCGTATAGAATCCATGCACGACATTCTAAGTTAGATGCCAAACATTTCAGTGGGAGACAGTGTAGCGTATAGAATCCATGCACGACATTCTAAGTTAGATGCCAAACATTTCAGTGGGAGACAGTGTAGCGTATAGAATCCATGCACGACATTCTAAGTTAGATGCCAAACATTTCAGTGGGAGACAGTGTAGCGTATAGAATCCATGCACGCCGTTCTAAGTTAGATGCCAAACATTTCAGTGGGAGACAGTGTAGCGTATAGAATCCATGCACGCCATTCTAAGCTAGATGCCAAACATTTCAGTGGGAGACAGTGTAGCGTATAGAATCCATGCACGCCGTTCTAAGTTAGATGCCAAACATTTCAGTGGGAGACAGTGTAGCGTATAGAATCCATGCACGCCGTTCTAAGTTAGATGCGCGGTGGGCCCCGTTTTATACGGTGGTGAAGCGTTTGTCTCCGGTGACCTTCCTGATCAAGAACCAGGCTGACGGGAGAACCCACTCGGTTCATGCAAACGACATACACAAACTGGAGGTCCAATAGAGGAAGCCTCCTTCAAATAAACTGTATAGTTTGCGTTCAGCGCGATTCGTTCTTCCACCCTTGGAGGAAGCAACAGATTCCAGCGGCAGCGAGGCCGACAACGTTGACTCTGATGTGGGTCGTGTTGACAAATGTGCAAGGGGGGGGGGGACTGGCGATGCCCTTCCACACTTGTTGAGGAATGTTCGTAATGAACGGAATGGATCCTCTTCAGAGGCCCCTGTTTTTCTTCAGGAGCTCTATAAAAGGGCGCGGCTCGATTGGGGGCGCAGAGTACTTCCCTTTCTGGTATGGAGGACCCACATCCATGGTGGCCCTTTCGGGAGTTAACTCTTCTTGGAGTTCTAGTAGTATTCCCTTGACCAGGTATAAAGAAAAGCACAATAGACACTATTTGGGTAGTGTTCTTCAGATAAGGAGTCCATCATTATTCTTGTCCTATTTCTATGGCAGTAGAAATGGATGGTGTAATTCAAAGAGCTCATTATTAAAATGTTGTATACATGTGTATATTTAAGCTTAGCACAGCAGCTGTTCAACGTACTAATTTGTACAATTTGTTAGTGCATACATTTATGTTGCTGCATAGTCAGCGTTGATTTTTGAGTGTTCATAGCTCGCTTCTATTGAGAGTTAACTGTTAAAGTTTTTTTTTTTTTTGGATGTTGAATGGCCAAATATCTACTTTTAAGAAGTGGGGATATCTGTAACAGAATTATGGTTTTTATTGTATCCAAGGGATATAAACCATGGTAAATTTGGTATTTTGACTGACTGATTAAAGCCCTTATTTAATTATGACGTAGATTGTTGGTGTAAAGGAAAGGTCAATCTTGACACTTGAAAAATCCCCAGATTTCGATCATATTTGATGAACTTTACCTTGGCATGTTTTTTTTAACTCAAGCTTAGTTAAGACCTTGGAAAATCTCGGGGAATAGCGAACATGTTTTTATTAAAAGCTAAATTTGGAATCTCCAGTAAGTTTTTCACTGAAGGTCATTTTTGGACGTTGAAATCCCGAGATTTTGATTGAACTTTGTTTTTATGACTAGCTAAAATTAGATTGTTTTTCAGAGACTAGTTCAAGGTCTTAAACAGGCGATTTTCATGAAGTTTAGACTTTCTCGTGGACGAATTTTCAAGAAAAAAGTAAAGTAGAAAATGTTGATGATATTTAATCGCTGAACTTTTACGTAGGAGGGTGATTTGTTATAGACGGAGATTAGAATGTGGGATTAAGATAGAAGATAGAAGTGTGAGAATCATAGTTTAGACGGAGATTAGAATGTGGGATTAAGATGGAAGATAGAAGTGTGAGAATCATAGTGATAGGTTTGTGAGTGGTGATTGAGTTATGTGATTATACTGAGTGAGATTTTTGATAGTTGAGAGATATGATAACATTATGAGTTAGAAGTGTTCTAGGAAATTGTGTAGTAATTTGTGATGGAATGTGAGTTGAATTTTCCATCCATGGATCCAGGTATGTTTACTTGTAACGGAAGAACGTAACAATAGTTCTTTTGAAGCATTGTAGGACTTATAAGGTCCGATACTTGTGTTATTTTCTTACGGATCCAAGAAAAGACTTTTTGCGAGAATGTAAGTTGGCATTTATGTCCATTTATGTTGTATGTCTGGCAGCTGATCTGAGTGTGAGTATAGTGTTGTATATCTGGCAGTTGGTCTGAGTGAGTATAGTGCTGTATGTCTGGCAGTTGGTCTGAGTGTGAGTGTAGTGTTGTAAGTCTGGCAGTTGGTCTGAGTGTGAGTGTAGTGTTGTATGTCTGGCAGATGGTCTGAGTGTGAGTATAGTGTTGTATGTCTGGTAGTTGGTCTGAGTGTGAGTATAGTGTTGTATGTCTGGCAGTTGGTCTGAGTGTGAGTGTAGTGTTGTCTGTCTGGCAGTTGGTCTGAGTGTGAGTGTAGTATTGTATGTCTGGTAGTTATTCTGAGTGTGAGTATAGTGTTGTATCTCTGGCAGTTGGTCTCAGCGTGAGTATAGTGTTGTATGTCTGGTAGTTGGTCTGAGTGTGAGTATAGTGTTGTATGTCTGGTAGTTGGTCTGAGTGTGAGTGTAGTGTTGTATGTCTGGTAGTTCGTCTGAGTGTGAGTGTAGTGTTGTATGTCTGGTAGTTCGTCTGAGTGTGAGTGTAGTGTTGTATGTCTGGTAGTTGGTCTGAGTGTGAGTGTAGTACTGTATGTCTGGCAAGTGATATGAGTCTGAGTATATTGTTGTATGTCTGGCAGTTGGTCTGAGTGTGAGTGTAGTGTTGTATGTCTGGCAGGTGGTCTGAGTGTTAGTGTAGTGTTGTATGTCTGGTAGTTGGTCTGAATGTGAGTATAGTGTTGTATGTCTGGTAGTTGGTTTGAGTGTGAGTGTAGTGTTGTATGTCTGGCAGGTGGTCTGAGTGTGAGTATAGTGTTGTATGTCTGGTAGTTGGTCTGAGTGTGAGTATAGTGTTGTATGTCTGGCAGTTGGTCTTAGTGTGAGTGTAGTGCTGTATGTCTAGCAGTTGGTCTGAGCGTGAGTATAGTGTTGTATGTCTGGCAGTTGGTCTTAGTGTGAGTGTAGTGTTGTATGTCTAGCAGTTACTATGAGTGTAGTGCGGTACGTCTGGTAGTTGGTCTGTGAGTATAGTGCTGTAAGTCTGGTAGTTGGTCTGTGAGTATAGAGCTGTATGTCTGGTACTTTCTCTGTGAGTATAGTGCTGTATGTCTGGTAGTTGGTCTGAGTGTGAGTGTAACGTTGTAGGTCTGGTAGTTGGTCTGTGAGTATAGTGATGTATGTCTGGTAGTTGGTCTGTGACTATAGTGCTGTATGTCTGGTAGTTGGTCTGAGTGTGAGTATAGTGTTGTATGTCTGGTAGTTGGTCTGAGTGTGAGTACAGTGCTGTATGTCTGATAGTTGGTCTGTGAGTATAGTTCTGTATGTCTGGTAGTTTGTCTGAGTGTGAGTGTAGTGTTGTATGTCTGGTAGTTGGTCTGAGTGTGAGTGTAGTGTTGTATGTCTGGTAGTTGGTCTGAGTGTGAGTGTAGTGTTGTTGTATGTCTGGTAGTTGGTCTGAGTGTGAGTGTAGTGTTGTATGTCTGGTAGTTGGTATGAGTGTGAGTGTAGTGTTGTTGTATGTCTGGTAGTTGGTCTGAGTGTGAGTATAGTGTTGTATGTCTGGTAGTTGGTCTGAGTGTGAGTATAGTGTTGTATGTTTGGTAGTTGGTCTGAGTGTGAGTGTAGTGTTGTATGTCTGGCATTTGGTCTGAATGTGAGTGTAGTGTTGTATGTCTGGCATTTGGTCTGAGTGTGAGTGTAGTGTTGTATGTCTGGCAGTTCGTCTGAGTGTGAGTGTAGTGTTGTATGTCTGGCAGTTATTCTGAGTATGAGTGTAGTGTTGTAAGTCTGGCAGGTGGTGTGAGTGTGATTATAGTGTTGTATGTCTGGCAGTGATTCTGAGTGTGAGTGTAGTGGTGTATGTCTGGTAGTTGGTCTGAGTGTGAGTGTAGCGTTGTATGTCTGGTAGTTGGTCTAAGTGTGAGTGTAGTGTTGTATGTCTGGTAGTTGGTCTAAGTGTGAGTGTAGCGTTGTATGTCTGGTAGTTGGTCTAAGTGTGAGTGTAGTGTTGTATGTCTGGTAGTTGGTCTAAGTGTGAGTGTAGTGTTGTATGTCTGGTAGTTGGTCTAAGTGTGAGTGTAGTGTTGTATGTCTGGTAGTTGGTCTAAGTGTGAGTGTAGCGTTGTATGTCTGGTAGTTGGTCTAAGTGTGAGTGTAATGTTGTATGTCTGGTAGTTGGTCTAAGTGTGAGTGTAGTTGTATGTCTGGTAGTTGGTCTAAGTGTGAGTGTAGTGTTGTATGTCTGGTAGTTGGTCTAAGTGTGAGTGTAGTGTTGTATGTCTGGTAGTTGGTCTAAGTGTGAGTGTAGTGTTGTATGTCTGGTAGTTGGTCTAAATGTGAGTGTAGTGTTGTATGTCTGGTAGGTGGTCTAAATGTGAGTGTAGTGTTGTATGTCTGGTAGTTGGTCTAAGTGTGAGTGTAGTGTTGTATGTCTGGCAGTTAGTCTGAGTGTGAGTATAGTGCTGTATGTCTGGCAGTTGGTCTGAGTGTGAGTGTAGTGTAGCCCACTCTTTCCTTATATGGTGAACAAGCTCTTGTCAAGGTTAGGAGTGGTTTGTTCATTTATTACAGTCAATATTCTTCATCCTCACTGATCACCGCCCTTTCTTTTCACAATAAGTACGTAGTTTATTTATTCCATAAAATTTGGGTGTCAATGGTGTTCAAACTGTTGTGTTTTCTGTGTAACTGTACATTCAGATTCAGAGAATTTAAGTTCTTTGAAAATTAGTAACATTGGTCAGAAAACGAGTATAGCTTCATCAGGAATTTGTACAACTTTTCCTCTAATTGTGGCATCAAGAAGCTGGGTTGTCTCATGTCATCTGATGGAGGCACCAAGTAGTAATTTGGAGTTATATGGGTAATGTCGATGTGTGCTTGTATACATGGTGAAGATGTGGGGTTATTTACATGATGTTAATGTGGACATGCGTACATGATGTTGATGTGGGCTTGTGTACATGATATTGATGACCGACCAGGATCGAGCTACACTTGTTTGTTTTTGTTCTTTTTTCACTATAAACTTTCTACTAATTCTCAGACTGTTTTCGGTGAGTCATGCTATCTTCATACTGATGAAATTCATCATCTTGCAGGGAATTTCAGCAGGTTTCACTCCCTCTGCCTGGAGAAATTTCACTACGATGCTCAACAATGCTGCAATCCTGCGTGCAGAGTCAACCTTTGACAACTAGACAATGGTGGGTTGACGCGCTGTGAGAATTCGAGCTACTCATCAGTCCTTGCAAGTGTTGCCTTGTGTCAACTTCTATCTGCTATGATTACCGAGCAGTTTTCGAATTATCTTTCCCTTTTGACTCTCCATCGCAGTTAAATCTTTGCTTAAACTTCGGTTGCTATTATATATCATGTCAACTTCACATATCTCAGTGTTGTCTCATGTCTACTTCACACACCACAGTGTTGTCTCATGTCTACTTCACACACCACAGTGTTGTCTCATGTCTACTTCACACACCACAGTGTTGTCTCATGTCTACTTCACACACCACAGTGTTGTCTCGTGTCTACTTCAGACACCACAGTGTTGTCTCATGTCTACTTCACACACCACAGTGTTGTCTCGTGTCTACTTCACACACCACAGTGTTGTCTCATGTCTACTTCACACACCACAGTGTTGTCTCATGTCTACTTCACACACCACAGTGTTGTCTCATGTCTACTTCACACACCACAGTGTTGTCTCATGTCTACTTCACACACTACAGTGTTGTCTCATGTCTACTTCACACACCACAGTGTTGTCTCATGTCTACTTCACACTCCTACAACTGTTTACAGTAGTGACTATGACACCAATAAACTACAGACAACGCTCCAAAATGATATAAACAGTTTGATTAAATGGAGAATTAAAAATGGTATGTTGATAAGCACCAACAAAACAACACCCATGCTCATCACTACAAGACAGAAACTGCGGAATTCAACGACAACTTCATTACAGTTTTGTGCTGGGACTAAGGCAATAGAAACTGTTCATGAAAATAAAACCCTAGGACTCATCATTGATCAGCATTTAACATGGAATTCTCACGTACATAACCTAACAAACCTGACTGAACAGAAAGTTTACCAACTAGCCAAAATAAAACACTTTATCAACAAAGACGCAAGAAATATACACTACATATCACACATACAAACACACTTAGATTACTGTAACACAATCTGGGATGAATGCTCAGTCTCAAACACAAAAACAGCCTCCACTCACTTCACAAGGGAGCATTAAATCTGATTTGTGACAAACAACCAGTACAGACTGTAGATTATCACAAACAATTCAAAATTCTACCCCTCAAAAATAAAATCATTTTTAACAAAGTTAAGTTTGTTCACAGAATTCTGTCGCACAATGCTCCGCCTTACTTGTGGTCACTGTTTACGTATAACACTAAACATAGCCAGCGTTTAAAAAACTGTCTTCTTCCTAAACTCAGGATTGATATGTACTGAAAAGCCTTGCATACTCTGCAGTACAGCTCTGGAACACACTCCACTACCATTTAAAATCCATTAGTAATACTTCATCCTTTACCTCAAACCTGTTTCATTATTTACTTGCTTGTAATTAACTGCATCCATAGAATAACCAGCACTCTCTCAACCCATAACTCGCCAGCCATCAAACACAAAAATGACATAGTTCGAAAAGTAACTTGTTAGCTATTGTTAGAAATTATTTTAATGTTTTTAAATGTGAGTGTAGTGTTGTATGTCTGGTAGGTGGTCTAAATGTGAGTGTAGTGTTGTATGTCTGGTAGTTGGTCTAAGTGTGAGTGTAGTGTTGTATGTCTGGCAGTTAGTCTGAGTGTGAGTATAGTGCTGTATGTCTGGCAGTTGGTCTGAGTGTGAGTGTAGTGTAGCCCACTCTTTCCTTATATGGTGAACAAGCTCTTGTCAAGGTTAGGAGTGGTTTGTTCATTTATTACAGTCAATATTCTTCATCCTCACTGATCACCGCCCTTTCTTTTCACAATAAGTACGTAGTTTATTTATTCCATAAAATTTGGGTGTCAATGGTGTTCAAACTGTTGTGTTTTCTGTGTAACTGTACATTCAGATTCAGAGAATTTAAGTTCTTTGAAAATTAGTAACATTGGTCAGAAAACGAGTATAGCTTCATCAGGAATTTGTACAACTTTTCCTCTAATTGTGGCATCAAGAAGCTGGGTTGTCTCATGTCATCTGATGGAGGCACCAAGTAGTAATTTGGAGTTATATGGGTAATGTCGATGTGTGCTTGTATACATGGTGAAGATGTGGGGTTATTTACATGATGTTAATGTGGACATGCGTACATGATGTTGATGTGGGCTTGTGTACATGATATTGATGACCGACCAGGATCGAGCTACACTTGTTTGTTTTTGTTCTTTTTTCACTATAAACTTTCTACTAATTCTCAGACTGTTTTCGGTGAGTCATGCTATCTTCATACTGATGAAATTCATCATCTTGCAGGGAATTTCAGCAGGTTTCACTCCCTCTGCCTGGAGAAATTTCACTACGATGCTCAACAATGCTGCAATCCTGCGTGCAGAGTCAACCTTTGACAACTAGACAATGGTGGGTTGACGCGCTGTGAGAATTCGAGCTACTCATCAGTCCTTGCAAGTGTTGCCTTGTGTCAACTTCTATCTGCTATGATTACCGAGCAGTTTTCGAATTATCTTTCCCTTTTGACTCTCCATCGCAGTTAAATCTTTGCTTAAACTTCGGTTGCTATTATATATCATGTCAACTTCACATATCTCAGTGTTGTCTCATGTCTACTTCACACACCACAGTGTTGTCTCATGTCTACTTCACACACCACAGTGTTGTCTCATGTCTACTTCACACACCACAGTGTTGTCTCATGTCTACTTCACACACCACAGTGTTGTCTCGTGTCTACTTCAGACACCACAGTGTTGTCTCATGTCTACTTCACACACCACAGTGTTGTCTCGTGTCTACTTCACACACCACAGTGTTGTCTCATGTCTACTTCACACACCACAGTGTTGTCTCATGTCTACTTCACACACCACAGTGTTGTCTCATGTCTACTTCACACACCACAGTGTTGTCTCATGTCTACTTCACACACTACAGTGTTGTCTCATGTCTACTTCACACACCACAGTGTTGTCTCATGTCTACTTCACACTCCTACAACTGTTTACAGTAGTGACTATGACACCAATAAACTACAGACAACGCTCCAAAATGATATAAACAGTTTGATTAAATGGAGAATTAAAAATGGTATGTTGATAAGCACCAACAAAACAACACCCATGCTCATCACTACAAGACAGAAACTGCGGAATTCAACGACAACTTCATTACAGTTTTGTGCTGGGACTAAGGCAATAGAAACTGTTCATGAAAATAAAACCCTAGGACTCATCATTGATCAGCATTTAACATGGAATTCTCACGTACATAACCTAACAAACCTGACTGAACAGAAAGTTTACCAACTAGCCAAAATAAAACACTTTATCAACAAAGACGCAAGAAATATACACTACATATCACACATACAAACACACTTAGATTACTGTAACACAATCTGGGATGAATGCTCAGTCTCAAACACAAAAACAGCCTCCACTCACTTCACAAGGGAGCATTAAATCTGATTTGTGACAAACAACCAGTACAGACTGTAGATTATCACAAACAATTCAAAATTCTACCCCTCAAAAATAAAATCATTTTTAACAAAGTTAAGTTTGTTCACAGAATTCTGTCGCACAATGCTCCGCCTTACTTGTGGTCACTGTTTACGTATAACACTAAACATAGCCAGCGTTTAAAAAACTGTCTTCTTCCTAAACTCAGGATTGATATGTACTGAAAAGCCTTGCATACTCTGCAGTACAGCTCTGGAACACACTCCACTACCATTTAAAATCCATTAGTAATACTTCATCCTTTACCTCAAACCTGTTTCATTATTTACTTGCTTGTAATTAACTGCATCCATAGAATAACCAGCACTCTCTCAACCCATAACTCGCCAGCCATCAAACACAAAAATGACATAGTTCGAAAAGTAACTTGTTAGCTATTGTTAGAAATTATTTTAATGTTTTTAAAACATATGTTAGAAGATCTGTATTTACAATGTATTTTTGTTTATGTATATGTCTGTGTGTGTATGCGTGTGTGAGTGCTATTTTATTAGGTTAATTACTTCTTCTCTTTTACTTTGAATGTAGTAGTTAAATCTTACACTCTTTTGATATATTTTTTTCCTAATGTAATTTGTATACTTGTATTAAGTCGAGTGTGTGAGAAGAATAAAAGATGGAGTGATGAAGGGCAGAATGTAAGACGGGCCTGCGTGCCCAATTCTTTACCCGTATAAATAAAGATTATTCATTCATTCATTCATTCATTCATTCCTCAGTGTTATCACAAGTCCATTTCGCGCACCTAAGCGTAGTCTCATGTCTACTTCACACGCCTCAGTGACGTCTCATGTCTACTTCACACGCATCAGTGTTGTCTCATGTCAACTTCACACACATTAGTATTATCTTATGCCTACTTCACACACATTAGTATTATCTCATGCCTACTTCACACACATTAGTATTATCTCATGCCTACTTCACACACATTAGTATTATCTCATGCCTACTTCACACAACTCAGTGTTGTCTCATGTCAATTTCACATACCCCAGTGTTGCCTCATGTCTACTTCACATACCACAGTGTTGCCTCCTGTCTACTTCATATACCTCATTGTTGTCAAATGTCTACTTCACATACCTGAGTGTTGCCTTATCTCTACTTCCCACACTTCAATACTGTCTCATCTCTCCTTCACACACTTCAATGCTGTCTCATCTCTACTTCACACACTTCAATGTTGTCTCATCTCTCCTTCACACACTTCAATGCTGTCTATCTCTGCTTCCCACAGTGCTGTCTTATCTCTGCTTCCCACACTTCAATGCTGTCTCATCTCTACTTCCCACGCTTCAATGCTGTCTTATCTCTACTTCCCACGCTTCAATGCTGTCTTATCTCTACTTCCCACACTTCAATGCTGTCTCATCTCTACTTCACACACTTCAATGCTGTCTTATCTCTGCTTCCCACACTTCAGTGCTGTCTTATCTCTGCTTCCCACACTTCAGTGCTGTCTTATCTCTGCTTCCCACACTTCAGTGCTGTCTTATCTCTGCTTCCCACACTTCAATGCTGTCTCATCTCTACTTCACACACTTCAATGCTGTCTTATCTCTGCTTCCCACACTTCAGTGCTGTCTTATCTCTACTTCCCACACTTCAATGCTGTCTCATCTCTACTTCACACACTTCAATGCTGTCTTATCTCTGCTTCCCACACTTCAGTGCTGTCTTATCTCTACTTCCCACACTTCAATGCTGTCTCATCTCTACTTCACACACTTCAATGCTGTCTTATCTCTGCTTCCCACACTTCAGTGCTGTCTTATCTCTACTTCCCACACTTCAGTTCTGTTTCATGTCTACTTAACACACCTCAGTGCTGTCTCCTGTCTAGTTTAAACGTGTCAGTGTTGTCTCACATCTACTTTACATAGCTCAGTGTTGTCTCACATCTACTTCACATAGCCCAGTGTTGTCTCACATCTACTTCACATAGCTCCGTGTTGTATCACATCTACTTCACATAGCTCAGTGTTGTCTCACATCTACTTCATATAGCTCAGTGTTGTCTCACATCTACTTCACATAGCTCAGTGTTGTCTCACATCTACTTCACATAGCTCTGTGTTGTCTCACATCTACTTCACATAGCTCAGTGTTGTCTCACATCTACTTCAGATAGCTCAGTGTTGTCTCACATCTACTTCACATAGCTCAGTGTTGTCTCACATCTACTTCACATAGCTCAGTGTTGTCTCACATCTACTTCACATAGCTCAATGTTGTCTCACATCTACTTCACATAGCTCAGTGTTGCCTCTTGTCTATTTCACACGTCCTAGTGTTGTGACATGACTACTTCACAGGACTCAATATTGTCTCATGTCAACTTCACACGTTTCGGTGTTGTCTCATGTCTACCTTACACGCCATATTGTTGTCTCATATCTACCTCATACATTTGGGTGTTATCTGACGTCTCCTTTACACATCTCAGTGTTGTTTCATGTCTACATAACGCGCCTGAGTGTTGTATCATGTCTACTTCACACGACATAGTGTTGAATTGTGTCTCCTCCACACGAGTGACTGTTGTGTCATGTCTATTTCAAATGCATGAGTCTTGTCTCATGTCTTATTCACACACCTCAGTGTTGTCGCATGTCTTCTTCACATAATTTAGTGTTTTCTCCACACTTCAGTGTTGTCTCATGTCTCCTTAATAAACCTCAGTTTTGTCATACATTTACTTCACACAATTTGGTATTATCTCTTGCCTCCTTCTCACACCTCAGTGTTGCCTCATGTCTACTTCACACGTCTGAATGTTGTCTCTTGTCTACTTCAAATTCCTAAGTCTTTTCCCATGTCACCTTCACATGAATTCATGTCTACGTAACACGACTCAGTGTTGTCTCATGTCTCTTTCACACACCTGAGTGTTGTCTCATATCTACCTCATGTACCTGATTGTTGTCTCATCTGTACTTCACACGTTTCAGTGTTGTCTAATCTCTACTTCATACTCCATAGTGTTGTCTCATTTCTACTTCACACGCCTCAGTGTTGTATCATGTGTACTTCACTCGCCTGAGTGTTGTTTAATATCTACTTCAAACGACTCATTTTTCTCTAATTTCTACTTCACACGTCTGAGTGTTTTGTCATGTCTACTTCACAAGACTGAGTGATGTCTCATGTCTACTTCTTACGCCAGAGTGATGAATTGTGACTACTTCACACTTCTTAGCTTTTTGTCATGTCTACTTCACACGATTGAGTGTTTCCTCATGTCTACTTCACACGCCTGAATGTTGTCTGATGTCTACTTCATACGTCTTATTGTCCAGTAATGTCTACTTCACACGTTTTAGTTTTGTCTCACGTCTGCTTAACACGTTGGATGTTGTCTCATGTCTACTTCTCACACCTCATTGTTGTTTCGTTTCTACTACAGACATTTGGGTTGTATCTCATATCTACCTCCACTTCAGTGTTATCTCATGGTTCCCTCACAAACTTCAGTGTTGTCTCATGTCTACTTCATACACCCCAGTGTTTTCTCATGTCTACTTCACACACCTCACTGATGTCTCCTGTTTACTTCACACACATCAGCGTTGTCTCATGTCTACTTCACACGCCTGAGCGTTATCTCATGTCTACTTTAACACACTGGGTTGTCTCATGTCTACTTCACACGCAAGTGTGTTATTTCGTGTCTCCGTCAGACAGGTCAGTGTTGTCTCATGTCTACGTCACACGCCTCAGTGTTGTTTCATGTCTACTTCACAAAACTCATTGTTGTCTCATGTCTATGTCACACACATCAGTGTTATCTCATGTCGAATTCACACAATTGGGTGTTACTTCATGTCTCCTTCATGCAGTGTTGTCTCATGTCTACTTTACACAATTGCATGTTTACTCATGTATCCTTTAACATACCTCATTGTTGTTTCATGTCTACCTCTGAAACCTGAATGCTGTCTCATGTCTACTTCACACGCCTGAGTGTTGTAAAATGTCTACTTCACACACCTCAGTGATGTCTCATGTCTACTTCAAACACCTGAGTGTTGTAAAATGTCTACTTCACACACCTCAGTGGTGTCTCATGTCTACTTCAAACACCTGAGTGTTGTAAAATGTCTACTTCACACACCTCAGTGGTGTCTCATGTCTACTTCAAACACCTGAGTGTTGTAAAATGTCTCCTTCACACACCTCAGTGGTGTCTCATGTCTACTTCAAACACTTGAGTGTTGTAAAATGTCTACTTCACACACCTCAGTGGTGTCTCATGTCTACTTCAAACACCTGAGTGTTTTCTCGTTTCTACTTAACACACCTGAGTGTTATCTCATGTTTACTTAACAAACCTCAGTTTTGTCACACATTTACTTCACACAATTGGGTATTATCTCATATCTCCTTCACACACCTCAGTGTTGTCTCATGTCTACTTCGGACGCGTGAGTGCTGTGTTATTTCTACTTTACACATCTGAGTGTTGTCTCGTGTCTACTTTACACGCCTGAGTGCTGTCTCATGTCTTATTCACACGCCTGAGTGTTATCTCATGTCTACTTAACACAACTCAATGTTTCTTATGTCTCTTTCACACACTTGAGTATTGAGACCTAACATACCTGATTGTTGTCTCGTGTCTACTTCACACACCTGATAGTTGTCTCATATTAACCATCACACACCTAAGTGTTTTCTCATGTCTACTTCTCACGCCTGAGTGTTTTAAAATGTCTACTTCACACCTCAGTGGTGTCTCATGTCTACTTCAAACACCTGAGTGTTTTCTCGTTTCTACTTAACACACCTGAGTGTTATCTCATGTTTACTTAACAAACCTCAGTTTTGTCACACATTTACTTCACACAATTGGGTATTATCTCATATCTCCTTCACACACCTCAGTGTTGTCTCATGTCTACTTCGGACGCGTGAGTGCTGTGTTATTTCTACTTTACACATCTGAGTGTTGTCTCGTGTCTACTTTACACGCCTGAGTGCTGTCTCATGTCTTATTCACACGCCTGAGTGTTATCTCATGTCTACTTAACACAACTCAATGTTTCTTATGTCTCTTTCACACACTTGAGTATTGAGACCTAACATACCTGATTGTTGTCTCGTGTCTACTTCACACACCTGATAGTTGTCTCATATTAACCATCACACACCTAAGTGTTTTCTCATGTCTACTTCTCACGCCTGAGTGTTTTCTCATGTCTACTTCTCACGCCTGAGTGTTGTCTCATGTCTACTTTAGACGCTTGAGTGTAGTTTCATGTTTTCGTCACTCACCTGAGTGTTGTTTAATGTCTACTTCACACGTCTAAGTGTTGTCTCATATTTACCTCACACGCCTGAGTGTTGTCTCATATTTACCTCACACGCCTGAGTGTTGTCTCATATTTACCTCACACGCCTGAGTGTTGTCTCATATTTACCTCACACGCCTGAGTGTTGTCTCATATTTACCTCACACGCCTGAGTGTTGTCTCATATTTACCACACGCGCTAGAGTGTTGTCTCATATTTACCTCACGCGCTAGAGTGTCGTCTCATATTTACCTCACGCGCTAGAGTGTTGTCTCATGTTTACTTCACTCGCTTGAGAGTTGTCTCATGTCTACTTCACACGCCTCAGTATTGTCTCATGTCTACTTCACACGCCTGAGTGGTGTCTAATGTCTACTTCACAGGCTTGAGTGTTATGTCATGTCTACTTCACAGGTCTGAATGTTACCTCATGTCTACGTCACAAACATGTGTGTTGTCTAATATCGACTTCTCGAGCCTCCGTTTTGTCTCGTGTCTTCTTCACACACCCGAGAGATGTCTCATGTATACATCACACGCATGAGTAGTATCTCATGTCTAAGTGACATACATCAGTGTTGTCTCATGTCTAATTCTCACACTAATGAGTGAGTGTTGTCTCATGTCTACTTCACATGCCTCAATGTTTTCTCATGTCTCCTTCACATACATCAGTGTTGTCTCGTGACTACTTAACACACCTCAGTGCTGCTCATGTCTACTTAACAAACCTAAGAGTTGTCACAAACTGACTTCACACACTTGAGCATTATCTTATGTTTTTCCACACACCTCAGTGTTGTATCATGTCTACTTCACACGCATGTGCGTTCTTTCATGTCTACTTCACATGCATGTGCGTTCTTTCATGTCTAACTTCACACGCTTCAGTGGTGACTCATTCTACTTAACACACCTAAGTGTTGTCTCATGTCTGCTTCACACATGTCAATGTTGTCTCATGTCTACTTCACATACATAAGTGTTGTCTCATGTCTACTTCACAGGTCTGAGTGTTGTCTCATTCCTACTTTGCATGCTTGAGTGTTGTTTCATGTCTACTTCAAACGACTTGGTGATTTCTCATGTCTGTTTCTTAACACTCAGTATTGCCTCATGTCTACTTCAGAGAGTGTTGCCTCATGTTCTCGTCACACACCTAATTGTTGTCTCATGGTTACTTTACATGTCAGAGTGTCGTTTAATGTATAATTCACACACCTCAGTGTTGTCTCATGTCTACTTCACGCCCCTGAGTGCTGTCTCATATCTGCTTCACACGACTCAGAGTTGTTTCATATCTACTTCACATTAGTGAGTGTTGTCTCTCAGTTTCACACGCTTATTTCTTGTCCCAAGTTTACTATACACGCTTCAGTATTGTCTAAAGTATACTTCACAGACTTGTGTTGTCTCATCTCTACTTCAAACACCTCAGTGTTGTCTGATGTCAACTTCACATACCTCAGTGATCGCTAATGTCTAATTCACACACCTGTGTATTGTTTCATTTTCTACTTCATACACGTGAGTGTTGTCTCATGTCTACTTCCCGCGCTTAGGTGGTGTCTCATCTCTACTTCATACACCTAAGTGTTGTCTCATGTCTACTTCACACATAAGTGTTTTCTCATGCCTACTTCACAGACATGAGTGTTGCCTAATATCTACTTCACAAGTCTGAGTGTTGTCTCATGTCCACTACACAAACCACAATGTTGTCTCATGTCCACTACAAACAATTGGGAATAATCTCATGTCTACCTCACACACCTCAGTGTTGTCTCGTGTTTCCTTCATACACCTCAGTGTTGTCTCATGTTTCCTTCATACACCTCAGTGTTGTTTCATGTCTACTTCATGCACCTCAGTGTTGTTTCATGTCTACTTCACACATCTCAGTGATGTCTCCTGTTTATTTCACACACCTAAGCTTTGTTTGATGTCTACTTCACACGCCTGACTGTTATCTCATGTTTACTTTAACACACCTGACGGTTGTCTCATGTCTACTTCACACGCAAGAGTGTTATTTCGTGTCTACGTCACACAGGTAAGTGCTGTCTCATGTCTACGTCACACGCCTCAATGTTGTCTCATGTCTACTTCACACACGTCAGTGGTGTGTGTCTCATAACTATGTCACATACATAGGTGTTATCTCATTTAGAATTCACACAATTAGGTGTTATCTCATGTCTCCTTCACACAGTGTTGTCTCATGTCTACTTACACAAGTGCATGTTTACTCATGTATACTTAACACATCTCATTGTTGTCTCATGTCTACTTCACACGCCTGAGTGTTGTATACTGTCTACTTCATATGCCAGAGTGTTGTCTCATGTTTACTTCACACACCTCAGTGTTGTCGCTTATCTACTTCACACACCTGAGTTTTGTCTCATATCTACTTCATAAGCATAATTGCTGTCTCCTATCTAGTTCACACGATTCATTGTAGTCTCATTGTCTGTTTCACACACCTCAATGTTGTCTCATGTCAATTTCACACACCTCAGTGTTGTATCATTTCAACTTAACACGACTCATTGTTGTCTCATGTCTACTTCACATGCCTGAGTGTTGTCTCGTGTCCACTTCACATGACTGAATGTTGTGTCAGTTCTACTTCACACATCTGGGTGGAGTCTCATTTCTACTTTACTCACCTGAGTGTGCTCTCATGTCTATATCACATTTGAGTGTTGTCTCATGTCTACTTCACACGCCTGAGCTGTGTCTAATGTTGACGTCTCACGCCTCAGTATTGTCCAATGTCTACTTCACACGCCTCAGTGTTGTCTCATGTCTACTTCACACACCTGAGTGTCGTCTCATGTCTACTTCAGAAACCTATGTGTTGTTTCATGTTTACTTCACACATGTCAGAGATGTTTCACGTCTACTTCAAACATCTTAGCGTTGTTTCATGTCTACTTAATACACCTTACTGTTGTCTCATGTCTACTTCACACACCTCAGTGTTGGCTCATATTCTACTTCACACATCTGAGTATTGTCTCATGTCTACTTCACACGCCTCCTTTTTTGCCAAATGTCTACTTCACGCGGCTCAGTGTTGTCTCGTGTCTACTTCAAATATCGGAATGTTGACTCATGTCTGCGTCACACACCTCAATGTTATCTCGTGTTTACTTTACACACCTGAGTGTTTTATCGTGTCTACTTCACATGATTGAGTTTTGTCTCATGTCCACTTCACATGCCTGAATGTTGTGTCAATTCTACTTCACACGCCTGAGTGTTGTTCCATGTCTACTTCATATACTTCTGTGTGGTCTCATGTCTACTTCACACACATCAGTTTTGTATTATCACACAACGCTTTTGTCTCATGTCTTCTTCACACGCTTGAGTTTTGTCTGATGTCTACTTTACACGCCTCAGTATTGTCTCACATCTACGTCACACGCCTGAGTGTTGTCTCACATCTACGTCACACGCCTGACTGTTGTCTCACATCTACGTCACACGCCTGACTGTTGTCTCACATCTACGTCACACGCCTGACTGTTGTCTCACATCTATGTCACACGCCTCAGTGTTGTTTCACTTCTACTTCACACACCTGAGTGTTGTTTCATGTCTACTTCACACACCTGAGTGTTGTTTCATGTCTACTTCACACACCTGAGTGTTGTTTCATGTCTACTTCACACACCTGAATGTTGTTTCATGTCTACTTCACACACTTGAGTGTTGTTTCATGTCTACTTCACACACCTGAGTGTTGTTTCATGTCTACTTCACACACCTGGGTGTTGTTTCATGTCTACTTCACACACATGAGTGTTGTTTCATGTCTACTTCACACACATGAGTGTTGTTTCATGTCTACTTCACACACCTGAGTGTTGTTTCATGTCTACTTCACACACCTGAGTGTTGTTTCATGTCTACTTCACACACCTAAGTGTTGTTTCATGTCTACTTCACACACCTGAGTGTTGTTTCATGTCTACCTCAGACGCTTCGTTAATGTCTCACTGTTGTGAAGAGCAGAATGTAAGACGGACCTGCGTGCCCAATTCTTTACCCTTTAAAAATAAAATTATTCATTCATTCATTCATTCTCATGTCTACTTCACACGCTTCAGTTTTGTCTCATGTCTACTTCACACATGAGTGTTGTATCACATCTCTTTCAATCGTCTCGCCGTTCTGTCATGTACACTTCTCGCGTCTAAATGTTGCTTCATATCTATTCACATATCTCAGTGTTGTCTAATGTCAATTTCAAACACCTCAGTGTTGTTTCATTTCAACTTCTCACACTTTACTGTTGTCTCGTGTCACCTACATGCATGTCAATGTTGTTTTATGTCTACTTCACACACCTCAGCGTTGTCTCATGTCTACTTCGCACGTCTGAGTTTTGTCTCATGTCTACTTTACACGTCTCAGATTTTTCTCATGTCTACTTCACACGCCTCACTATTGTTCCATAAACACCTAGTTCTTGTCTCATATCTACTTCACACACATAGGTGTTGTATCATGTCTACTTCACACGTCTGAATGTTATCTCATGTGAATTTCACACATCTCAGTGTTGTCTCATATCAATTCTACACACCAGAATGTTGTCCCATTTCAACTTCACACACATTTGTGCTGTCTCTTATCAACTACACACATTTCAGTGTTGTCTTATGTATACTTCAAACGCCTCAGTGTTGTGTCATGTCTACTTCGCACGTCTCAATGTTGTCTCATGTCTATTTCACACGCATCAGTGCAGTCTCAAGTCTAATTCACAAGACTGAGAGTTTTTCCATGTCTACTTCATACACCTCAGTGTTGTATAATGTCTACTTCACACGCTTCAGTGTTCTTTTATGTCTCCTTCACACGCATGAGTATTGTGTATGTCTACTTCGCACACATGAATGTTTTCTAATGTATAATTCACACACATGAGTGCTGTCTCATGTCTACTTCACACACCTGACTGTTTTCTCATGTCTAATTCACACGCCTGAGTTATATATCCTGTCTACTACACACACATTAGTCTTTGTTCATATCCCATTCACATGCCTGAGTGGTGTCTCATGTCTACGTCACATGCCTGAGTGGTGTCTCATGTCTACGTCACATGCCTGAGTGGTGTCTCATGTCTACCTCACATGCCTGAGTGGTGTCTCATGTCTACCTCACATGCCTGAGTGGTGTCTCATGTCTACGTCACATGCCTGAGTGGTGTCTCATGTCTACCTCACATGCCTGAGTGGTGTCTCATGTCTACCTCACATGCCTGAGTGGTGTCTCATGTCTACCTCACATGCCTGAGTGGTGTCTCATGTCTACCTCACATGCCTGAGTGGTGTCTCATGTCTACCTCACATGCCTGAGTAGTGTCTCATGTCTACTTCACATGCCTGAGCGGTGTCTCATGTCTATGTCACATCCCTGAGTGGTGTCTCATGTCTACGTCACATGCCTGAGTGGTGTCTCATGTCTACGTCACATCCCTGAGTGGTGTCTCATGTCTACCTCACATGCCTGAGTGGTGTCTCATGTCTACGTCACATGCCTGAGTGGTGTTTCATGTCTACCTCACACACTTCAGCGTTGCCTCATGTCAATTTCACACAGTGTTGCATCATTTCAACTTAACACGACTGAGTGTTGTCAAATGTCTACTTCACACCCCTAGTGTTGTCTCATATATACTTCAAACGTCTCAGTGTTATCTCATGTCTACTTCAAACGTCTCAGTGTTATCTCATATCTACTTCAAACGTCTCAGTGTTGTTTCATTTCAACTTCATGCACCTCAATGATGTCTCATGTCAACATCATGCACCTCAGTGATGTCTCATGTCAACTTCACCCACCTCAGTGATGTCTCATGTCAACTTCACACACCTCAGTGATGTCTCATGTCAACTTCACACACCTCAGTGATGTCTCATGTCAACTTCACACACCTCAGTGATGTCTCATGTCAACTTCACACACCTCAGTGATGTCGTCAACTTTACACGCCTCAATACCTAGCCAAGTAAGTGCAAGAACAGCGAGAGAAAGCAAATATTGTCTTGTAAAATTTACAGTGCTTGTGGAGAAAGAACGCCGGTGGCATAAAGCAGCCAAGTGTGGCACAACGTACATGAAGATGATGCTTGTTGATGATTTTAGCCGACGTTAGATCAAAATTCCACATCATATGATCCTTTAGTCCATCGCATTTGATATCACGTCTTATGCATGTCGCCGTCACGTGATTTCTGCGTTTACCTCCCTTGTAACGGCACTTGTACAAATATACGCACACTCAAGCTGGCTGGTACAACTAACTGGTACAACTAACTGGTACAACTAACTGGTACAACTAACACGCACTTAGATATTATTGAATTCATCAAATGAATGAATCTTCAATTTGTTCTAGTCTCTACTTTCAAAACTGCATCGGACGGAATAATTCCTGTCTGTTTCTTGATGTCTATCCGTACTACAGTAATCTATAAGCCTTCCATACTACAATAATCTGTAAGCCTTCCACACTACAATAATCTGTAAGTCTTCTACACTGCTAGAATCTGTAAGACTTTTACACTACAAGAATCTGTGAGACTTTTACACTGCAATAAACTGTAAGCCTTCTACACTACAATAATCTGTAAGATTTCTACACTACAAGAAGTAAAATTCCCGTTTCCATGCTATTAAGGAACTCTATACACAAAAGAACATTAGTGTACCGCTGTACAATCTATAAATTAAGAAATATATAAATATATAAAATGTATGTATGTGTGTGTATGTGTGTATGAATGTATGTTCCAACATGACTCTGGAACGCCTGGACCAACTTCAACCAAACTCAGTACATGTGTGACTTACAATCTGGAGAAAAGTGCTGTGGGCGTATGAGACCCCTATCGCCCCTGTAAGTGGGGGTACGAAGGGGGTGGAAATCTTATCTACTAAATTCATGGAGAAAAAAATGGTCTAAGGAAGATGATCGTGAAATAGAGCGGTACTGATCTAAGAGAAGCATTTGTGGCAAGTCCAAATAACTAAATTTTAACTTTATCTTTTCCTTATAAACCGCATATTTATAGAATGTCTGGAATAGAGTGAAAGATGTATGATAAGGGGAATAATGTCAGATGGCCCTGCATGCCCAATTCTTAACCCTTTTCAAATAAAGATCAATCAATCAATCATGTATGTACTTCCATGTGTTTTCTGATATCCATACTTTTCTATTTGGTTTCTTCAGTCCAGCGCTTGCTTTTGCTGCTGCGATTTTGGCTGTGCTGTAAGAATTCCATAATTCATCTATACCTACTTCATCTACTTCACTGAGTGTTGTGGAGTTATTGGTAAGTTCCTCATTGAAATTACTGTTAGTATTCTCTTATTGTAGGCTGTGGCTGTTTATCTTTCTGTGTAATGATTTGTTGTGTTGGCTTTTCAATTTTAGTTTTATTTTCCCTATATACAGATTGTGATCACTGTTGACATCTGCACCCCTATACGCCCTTACATCTATGAGAGATGTTCTGTATTGCTTTATAATACAAAAATGATCTATCTGATTTCTGGTTCTATCATCTGGAGATATCCACGTTGTTTTATGTATCTCTTTATGTGGAAATATTGTGCCTCCAACGACCATGCCCTCTGTTAGACATATTTCCGTTCTGATTAGCCATGTCAGTTCCTTCTTTTCCCATAACTTTTTCATCGTCGGTGTTATCTTTTCCTACCTTAGCGTTGAAGTCCCCCATAGCAATTAGGATGTCGTGTTTAGGGACTTTGTTAATAATTCTTGTAATTGGTGACAGACATCGTCTTTCAACTTCATCATCTGCATCGTTCGTGGGTGCATAACACTGTATTATTGTCTTAGGTTGTATTGTGCTCTTATTGTACGACTGTTCACTGGTTCCTATTCTACAAGGCTCTTTGCTGCTACATTTGACAGAATTATACCTACCCCTTCCTGATGTTTCCCGTCATTTCTGCTTGAATGTATTATTAACTTACCGTTTTCCGCCGATCTTTTACCTGCTTCTGGCCATCGCATTTCGCTGATGCCCAGTATGTCTAGGTGGTATCTCTCCATTTCTCTGATGACCTGGGTATTTTTTGTTGTTGCTGCCATCGTTATTACATTCCAGAATCCAATCTTTGTCACGTGTTTAGGGCCCACGAATGAGCTCTTTGGAGTTGGCATCCCTGATGCTCGGTTGGTTTCTTTGCGGGTTTCCATAACGAATTATTTTTTTCTAATCTAGAGTCGCCTTATCTATACACTGACCTAATACACGGTGGTGCACCATTTACTTATCTATACACTGACCTAATACAAGATAGTGCACCATTTACTTATCGATGCACTGACCTAATACAAGATGGTGCACCATTTACTTATCTATACACTGACGTAATACAAGATTGTGCACGATTTACTTATCTGTGCACTGACCTAATACAAGGTGGTGCACCACAGCATGTAAAGGGTGTGTACATGAAACTAACCACAGCATGGGCGAGGGACAGGGTGGTGTATATGAAACTAACCACAGCATGCGCGAAGGAAAAACCAAGTATATGCTGTGGCTAGCTTCATGTACACCACCCTTTCCCTTGTACATGCTGTGATTAGTTTCATGTATACCACCCTTTCCCTTGTACATGCTGTGATTAGTTTCATGTCGCCACCCTTTCCTTTGTACATGATGTGATTAGTTTCATGTACACCACCCTTTCCCTTGCACATGCTGTGATTAGCTTCATGTACACCACCCTTTCCCTTGTACATGCTGTAACTAGCTACACCACCCTTTCCCTTGTACATGCTGTGATTAGCTTCATGTACACCACCCTTTCCCTTGTACATGCTGTGTTTAGTTTCATGTACACCACCCTTTCCCTTGTACATGCTGTGATTAGTTTCATGTACACCAGGCTGTAATTCTCTGGCCTGGGTGTTTTGTTTTTCTTTGAAAACATTTATTCTAAAAAGACTGAATGTGAAAAAAAAATCTCAGAAACTTTCTGCCATCTTGCGAGGACAGACAGTAAAAACGACAGTTCATTCGAAAAATGTACAATAGACAGTTGAGCTGAAAAAGAAATAGGCAGTTTAAGGGGGAAAATGGACAAGAGACAATTAAACGAAAAACAAAGCGAAATGAAACAAAAACAACTAACACATAAGATAGGCAATGAAACAAATGACATAATTCAAGAGCGAGAAAAGAACAATTTGGACACTGTTAGTTGTACACTTTGCTCAAATGTTCTAATCTATACATTGTTATATGTCACCGTAACTGCACATTGAACTATCTCTGCCATGATAATTCACTTGTAAAGTATAACTTGTGGGGCACGGATATCGTTTGCTATGTAACAGTAGCAGGGGATGCCAAATGTCGTTGGCTATTATGCTTCTCCAGAGTACACGATCCTCCATGCAGGCCATCAGCTCTGTTGGTGATCTCCTCTCACACCATCCCATCAGCCTATCCAGTATCATTTCTCTTGGTCTTCCTCTTGATCTTCTTCCTTCTATTTTTCCTGTTGTTATAATATTTTCAATGCCCCCTTTTCTCATTGCATGTTCTATACATTGTCTCTCTCTTATTTTTTTGGACACGATTTTTTTGTCTCTCCTGCTCTTCTCATACATTCTTCATTAGTTATTTTTGCTATCCGGGGGATTCGCAACATTCTTCTAATAAACCACATTTCTGCTGCTTCCAATGATTTTTGTGCAGACCTGCTTATTGTCCATGATTCACTTCCATATAACAAGATAGGTTCAATATAGCATTTTAGGACTCGTTTTCTAACATTCATTGATAAGGATGTGTTGGCTAATATGTTTCTCATTCTCACAAATGCAGTCTTTGCTTGGCCTATTCTGTTCCTAATTTCTGTTTTCCATTTCCCATCTGAAGTTATTACTGCTCCAAGGTATTTGAATTTCTGCACCTGCTTTAGAATAGTTCCGTTTAATTTTTATACTGCATGCTGGTGGATTCTGTTTCTTAGATATAACCATAGTCTCTGTCTTTTTGATGTTTAAAGTAAGGCCTTTCTTTTCACTTTCTTTAGCCACTTTATCCAAGAGATTTTGCAGGTCTTGATGGTTCTCAGCTATCAGTACTGTGTCGTCAGCATACCGAAGGTTGTTACTATTGTATCCTCCAATTTTTGGATAATTTTCAAGTTCTATTTTCAACTCGAATTGCTGCTTCTTGCTGCCAATATAGATGTTTTACAGTCCTAAGATCTTTGCCGTCTATAATGATGTCTTCAAACATTTTAATAATTTCATTATGTTTCACCTTGTTGAATGCCTTGGTGTAATCAATGAAGCATAAGTAGAGATCTTTCTGTACTTCTAAAGCTCTTTCTGTTAGTGTTCGTAAAGCATAAATGGCATTGTGTGTTCCCTTTCCTTCAACAAATCCAAATTGTTTATCTGCTATTTCCATTTTTATCTTTTTCCTTGTTCTTCTCATAATGATTCTCAGAAGTAGCTTCGTTATGTGACATGAGAGGCTGATAGTCCGGTGGTCATCACATTCATTTGCACCTGGTTTCTTTGCTATAAATGTGGATTTAATCAGGTCACCGGGAATATAACCACTGTTGTAAATGTCATTCAGTAACTTGGTTATTGTTTTTATTCCTATCTCCTCTAGTGTCTCTATTTCTTCTATTGTTATATTATCAGGCCCAGTCACTTTTCCTTTCTCCATGTATTTGATGGCATCTATGATTTCATCTTCAAGTATTGGTGGTCCATCACAGTGTTCAGTATCTGGTGTTAATTCTGGTCTTTCTCCTCCATATAGTTCACCGATGTACTCTGTCCACAATGTCTTCTTTTCCCATTAACATTTTACCTTCTTTTGACTTCAGGCATCCTGTGGTATATTTTGTTTTCCTGCTTGTGAGTTCATTAATTCGTTTGTGCATGTTTTTGCTGTCTTTATTGTGAGAGTCCCTTATCTGTCTGCACTGTTCATTTAAATACACTTCCTTTGCTTCTCTGCATTTGCGTCTTATTTCTTTATTTATCTTGCTATATTTTTCTTGGTTATTTTTACTCCTCCTCCTCTTGTCCATCAGTCCTAAGATGTTGTCTGTCATCCATTTATGTTTAGGGGCTTCTTTTTTTCGGTGGTATTATCTCCTTAACAATTTGGTGGATAAAATCTCTTAACATTGCCCATTGTTCATCTATTTATCTTTGGTATTACATTGTATCTATTTATTATAATAACTCTGTATTGTTATCGCAGTCCTTGGTCATTTTTAAGGAGTTCTGTATTCAGTTTGATGTTTCTCACTTTTCTGTATGCTTTCTTTAGCTTTATTCTAATTTTCCACAGAGTGGGTCATGGTCACTATTGCAGTCAGCTCCTGGCATGGTTTTTGTTGTCAGTAATGCATTGCGGAATCGTTTGTTGATTAATATGTAGTCTGTCTGGTTAAAAGTCTTTATGTCTGGGCTGCACCATGTTGCCAGTCTTCGAGGATATTGTTTAAACCAGGTGTTTCCTACAACCATGCTATGTATTTTTGTCCATTCAATTAATTTACTACCTCTGTCATTCCTCTCCCCCAGTCCATAGTCACCAACAATGTCTGAAGTTCTTCCTTTACCAACTTTGCCATTAAAATCTCCCATCGCTATAGTAACGTGTTTCAGGGCTGTCTCTATGTCATTATAAAATAGCTGTACATCTTGTTTAGAACTTCCAGATGTTGGAGCGTACACTTGTATAATGTTTATGTTTACTGGTTGTCCTTTCAGTTGGGCTAGCAGGACTCGGTCCGAGATGTTCAAATATCCTACAATTATCCTTGCTGTTTTTTTTTTTTTTTTGTCAAATATAATTCCTACTCCTCGTTCATGTTTCTCACTTCCTGAATATATTATTGTATATTTATCAGAGTTTATCTTCCCTGCACTTGTCCATCTAACTTCACTCATTCCTAATATGTTGATCTTCATGCTTTCCATTTCCCTCTTTATATTTTCTAATTTTCCAGCCTGGAATAGAGTTCTAACATTCCATGTTGCTATTTTGAACTTGTTAGTTTTGCCACCAGTAGCTTGATGACGATGTGGCCTCACCTGTGGCTCGTGAGCTGCCCTACCGGACGAGGCTGTTCCATTAACATCGTTCATGACAAATCTATGACTCTGAACAAGCATAATTGTTCTTGGGAGCTACAACAGTGGTTTCCCGTTGCCTTCTGTCGGTTTGTGTACGGACTCTCCGCTAGCCTTTGGACTCCCTGTTCTACCCGCAAGGCAGCGGGAGCGAGAGGTTTTAAGGCGCCTCTGACCCGCCTGGTATTCCCTTCACTGAGCACATGAGGCACTTTATAGTAGTAGAGCCACCTACTACCCCACCTCGCTCTGTGAGTCTACCGCCAGTTGGTCTGCGCCTGGGTATTTGGGTAAATCCTTATTCACGGGGATCCTCCATATCTGGAGGACTTTCGCCATCTGCTACCTGTGACGCGCTGGGTTGTGGATGGTCGCCCCAGCTTTACGCAGAGTAAAGACGGTGTAACAGACGGTGACCTAGAAATTACTTTCTGCAGTTCACGTCGGCACAAGAGACGCATCATTCAACACATGTTTTGTTGTCACGTGTCTGTGTGTATGCTCTGTGTGTGTTATGTTTCTGACCTTGGATGTATAGATCAGCACGACCCGGACATTAGCCCGACCCTGACAGTACACGCTTATAAATAGGCCTAGATGTTTATAAAACAGGTGCCTGTATGAAAGTAAAGCTCAATTGTTGTGTGATCCACATAGGGCTACTTACCTGTTTGTTGTTTCAGAAAGCGGAGACAGTTAAATGTTTGTTATATTCTCGGACATAACTAAAACATCATGGGTAACTCAGTGAATCCACGTGCTGCTGGTTATGGTAAGTGCATAGTCGCACTAACAATCAGTCACACCAACAATCAGTCACACCAACAATCAGTCACACCAACAATC
The DNA here is from genome assembly GCA_009760885.1 of Achatina immaculata. NCBI lineage: Eukaryota > Metazoa > Mollusca > Gastropoda > Stylommatophora > Achatinidae > Lissachatina > Lissachatina immaculata. The sequence goes on along the minus strand of CM019717.1, from coordinate 37,062,186 downwards.
AGTCACACCAACAATCAGTCACACTACCATTGTTTTCGCTTTCTCTACATTCCTCTCTTTTTTGTTGCCGGAAATGGTCACTTAAGACATGATCAGAGTCATCATTCGACTACAGCTGAGTACTCTTCTCTTACGTTCTCTATAAAACAGTACAATCGATTTGTCTTCCCGCGTCCTGTGGTATATTTGTTTTCCTGCTTGTGAGTTCATTAATTCGTTTGTGCATGTTTTTGCTGTCTTTATTGTGAGAGTCCCTTATCTGTCTGCACTGTTCATTTAAATACACTTCCTTTGCTTCTCTGCATTTGCGTCTTATTTCTTTATTTATCTTGCTATATTTTTCTTGGTTATTTTTACTCCTCCTCCTCTTGTCCATCAGTCCTAAGATGTTGTCTGTCATCCATTTATGTTTAGGGGCTTCTTTTTTTCGGTGGTATTATCTCCTTAACAATTTGGTGGATAAAATCTCTTAACATTGCCCATTGTTCATCTATTTATCTTTGGTATTACATTGTATCTATTTATTATAATAACTCTGTATTGTTATCGCAGTCCTTGGTCATTTTTAAGGAGTTCTGTATTCAGTTTGATGTTTCTCACTTTTCTGTATGCTTTCTTTAGCTTTATTCTAATTTTTCCACAGAGTGGGTCATGGTCACTATTGCAGTCAGCTCCTGGCATGGTTTTTGTTGTCAGTAATGCATTGCGGAATCGTTTGTTGATTAATATGTAGTCTGTCTGGTTAAAAGTCTTTATGTCTGGGCTGCACCATGTTGCCAGTCTTCGAGGATATTGTTTAAACCAGGTGTTTCCTACAACCATGCTATGTATTTTTGTCCATTCAATTAATTTACTACCTCTGTCATTCCTCTCCCCCAGTCCATAGTCACCAACAATGTCTGAAGTTCTTCCTTTACCAACTTTGCCATTAAAATCTCCCATCGCTATAGTAACGTGTTTCAGGGCTGTCTCTATGTCATTATAAAATAGCTGTACATCTTGTTTAGAACTTCCAGATGTTGGAGCGTACACTTGTATAATGTTTATGTTTACTGGTTGTCCTTTCAGTTGGGCTAGCAGGACTCGGTCCGAGATGTTCAAATATCCTACAATTATCCTTGCTGTTTTTTTTTTTTTTTGTCAAATATAATTCCTACTCCTCGTTCATGTTTCTCACTTCCTGAATATATTATTGTATATTTATCAGAGTTTATCTTCCCTGCACTTGTCCATCTAACTTCACTCATTCCTAATATGTTGATCTTCATGCTTTCCATTTCCCTCTTTATATTTTCTAATTTTCCAGCCTGGAATAGAGTTCTAACATTCCATGTTGCTATTTTGAACTTGTTAGTTTTGCCACCAGTAGCTTGATGACGATGTGGCCTCACCTGTGGCTCGTGAGCTGCCCTACCGGACGAGGCTGTTCCATTAACATCGTTCATGACAAATCTATGACTCTGAACAAGCATAATTGTTCTTGGGAGCTACAACAGTGGTTTCCCGTTGCCTTCTGTCGGTTTGTGTACGGACTCTCCGCTAGCCTTTGGACTCCCTGTTCTACCCGCAAGGCAGCGGGAGCGAGAGGTTTTAAGGCGCCTCTGACCCGCCTGGTATTCCCTTCACTGAGCACATGAGGCACTTTATAGTAGTAGAGCCACCTACTACCCCACCTCGCTCTGTGAGTCTACCGCCAGTTGGTCTGCGCCTGGGTATTTGGGTAAATCCTTATTCACGGGGATCCTCCATATCTGGAGGACTTTCGCCATCTGCTACCTGTGACGCGCTGGGTTGTGGATGGTCGCCCCAGCTTTACGCAGAGTAAAGACGGTGTAACAGACGGTGACCTAGAAATTACTTTCTGCAGTTCACGTCGGCACAAGAGACGCATCATTCAACACATGTTTTGTTGTCACGTGTCTGTGTGTATGCTCTGTGTGTGTTATGTTTCTGACCTTGGATGTATAGATCAGCACGACCCGGACATTAGCCCGACCCTGACAGTACACGCTTATAAATAGGCCTAGATGTTTATAAAACAGGTGCCTGTATGAAAGTAAAGCTCAATTGTTGTGTGATCCACATAGGGCTACTTACCTGTTTGTTGTTTCAGAAAGCGGAGACAGTTAAATGTTTGTTATATTCTCGGACATAACTAAAACATCATGGGTAACTCAGTGAATCCACGTGCTGCTGGTTATGGTAAGTGCATAGTCGCACTAACAATCAGTCACACCAACAATCAGTCACACCAACAATCAGTCACACCAACAATCAGTCACACCAACAATCAGTCACACTACCATTGTTTTCGCTTTCTCTACATTCCTCTCTTTTTTGTTGCCGGAAATGGTCACTTAAGACATGATCAGAGTCATCATTCGACTACAGCTGAGTACTCTTCTCTTACGTTCTCTATAAAACAGTACAATCGATTTGTCTTCCCGCGTCCCGTGTCCTCGTGTAGGCGTAATAGCTTTGTCTTCCTGCTATGGCAGTATAGTGATGTTCTTAGATGTAGAAGTTAAGTAAGTCATCTTGGTATTTAAAAGTTGAGTTTTAACAGTTATGTCCCGTAGATGTCTTAGTTACAGTTTTATTCCCCTTTAAGCTGCGACTTGTACTTGTGCTGGCCACCGAGTTCGTGTACGTAGAGACTGGTTAGATGATTAGTTAGGAAGAGAGATTTTTAGTCAGTCTTAGTTTCGCGTCGGTTAGCGAATAGTAAGCAGACACCAACAGACACCACCAGACTCCAAGCAGGCGCTAAGCCGACATCTAGCAACCAGGTAAGAGACGGGCCTCCCCGACTGTGTGGTAGGAGTAAAGTCTCTGTTGTTGTAATACTAAATAGTACTGTGGAGTCTTAGATATAGTGGAAGTGAAAGCTCAAGCTCTGAAGCTCAGAAGTACTAGTGGAAATAGTAGGCCTACAAATATCAGGCAGACATAATGTAGTGTATAGTAGAATAGTGTATAACTAATATAGTGTATAGTAGAATAGCTTATAACTAATATAGTGTATAGTAGAATAGCTTATAACTAATATAGTGTATAGTAGAATAGCTTATAACTAATATAGTGTATAGTAGAATAGCTTATAACTAATATAGTGTATAGTAGAATAGTGTATAACTAATATAGTGTATAGTAGAATAGTGTATAACTAATATAGTGTATAGTAGAATAGCTTATAACTAATATAGTGTATAGTAGAATAGTGTATAACTAATATAGTGTATAGTAGAATAGTGTATAACTAATATAGTGTATAGTAGAATAGTGTATAACTAATATAGTGTATAGTAGAATAGCTTATAACTAATATAATGTATAGTAGAATAGCTTATAACTAATATAGTGTATAGTAGAATAGCTTATAACTAATATAGTGTATAGTATAATAGCTTATAACTAATATAGTGTATAGTAGAATAGCTAACTAATTCTGCCTACCAATGTTACTATGTGATAATTTACTATGTGATAAAACGGCAACCAGAATTCTTGTTTAATTAGTGCCATAGTCCAGGGCTATACAAATCACCGTGTCATGGGGCTGCAGAAGTTCGTGATGTGTAGTGTGCTACAGCAGTGAATACGTCACGTGGTATGAATTCTTATGTTTCGTTTTCGCTTATAAGAATGGATAGCGACAACTTTCTGCATCCTAGGGCACTCTAGTGCTGGTCTCATCCTGCAGTGTCAGCCTGCATCAGTGACACGTGTGTTTCGTGAGTCAAGCAGCACCGAGGTGCAAGTGGCAGTACATCATGTTTGTCACTTTGACCTTTTTGTCTACGATCGTGATCGTCTGCTTGTGAAGTCTGTAATGACGTAATGCAGTCTGCATGTATTCCTGCATCCAGAGGGAGCCAATCCTGAGCTCTCTAGTTCCTGCATCCAGAGGGAGCCAATCCTGAGCTCTCTAGTTCCTGCATCCAGAGGGGGCCAATCCTGAGCTATCTAGTTCCATGCATCCAGAGGGGGCCAATCCTGGGCTATCTAGTTCCTGCATCCAGAGGGAGCCAATCCTGAGCTCTCTAGTTCCTGCACCCAGTCAGGGGGCCAATCCTGAGCTCTCTAGTTCCTGCATCCAGAGGGGGCCAATCCTGAGCTATCTAGTTCCATGCATCCAGAGGGGGCCAATCCTGGGCTATCTAGTTCCTGCATCCAGAGGGAGCCAATCCTGAGCTCTCTAGTTCCTGCACCCAGAGGGGGCCAATCCTGAGCTCTCTAGTTCCATGCATCCAGAGGGGGCCAATCCTGAGCTATCTAGTTCCATGCATCCGGGAGGAGGGGGGGGGCAATCCTGGGCTCTCTAGTTCCTGCATCCAGAGGGAGCCAATCCTGAGCTCTCTAGTTCCTGCACCCAGAGGGGGCCAATCCTGAGCTGTCTAGTTCCATGCATCCAGAGGGGGCCAATCCTGAGCTATCTAGTTCATGCATCCGGGAGGAGGGGGGGGGGGCAATCCTGAGCTCTCTAGTTCCTGCATACAGAGGGGTTCCAACCATAGCTCTGTCGATGTTACTGGAGGGAGCCATTCCCTGGCTCTCTACAGTTAAGATAACAGTAGCCGGACTCTACCTGTGGTTATCAAGTGCCTGGCTCTCTACAGTTAAGATAACAGTAGCCGGACTCTACCTGTGGTTATCAAGTGCCTGGCTCTGTGAGGAAGTGCTTGGCTCTGTGAGGAAGTGCCTGGCTCTGTGAGGAAGTGCCTGGCTCTGTGAGGAAGTGCTTGGAACTAGTTCTCGCTTTCCCTATATAAAGGAGAAGTTTTGGAAGAATTTCTTCTGATGGAATTGGCATCATCTGTTGTGCTGGACAGTGTTAACATTTCAGGATTAGTGTTAATAGCTCTTACTTATTACTGGTAATATATTTAGTTCAAGGATATTTCGGGTTGTTTCTTTATAGGGGTATATACTTTATGATAGTGAGTAGATCATTTCGGCCGTTTTTATTTTCTTAGAAGTGATTTTTGTTTGTATCGGTCGCGTAGGCGGTTGTTCTGTGTTAGTGTGTGAGCACAAAGTGTGCCTGATTGTGCTGTGTGGGGTTGTTGTGTGAGCACAAAGTGTGCCTGATTGTGCTATGTGTGGGGTTGTTGTGTGAGCACAACGTGTGCCTGACTGTGCTATGTGTGGGGTTGTTGTGTGAGCACAAAGTGTGCCTGATTGTGCTGTGTGTGGGGGTTGTTGTGTGAGCACAAAGTGTGCCTGATTGTGCTGTGTGTGGGGTTGACAGTGTAATGAGCGGAGTCCGCGGTGTCTTCGTGTCAGTGACGTGCCTGGATGGAGCCCACGCTGTCACGTGATCTGTGGAGGAGTGGCTGCTGGGAGTGTATGTGGGTGTGTGTGTGTGTGGGTGTGTGTTGATCGCTTATTGGGCCGATATTCCGTATATTGTTATTGGGGTTGTTGCTATATGTTTTCTTAGCAATGATATATAATATTATGACTGTGTATCTTTGATGTTCTTGTGTTTTTGACTGTAGTTTTCATACGCAATTTTTTTTTCACTTGTATGTTGGTGTGGTGTGTTTTTTGCTTGATTATGCAAATGTTGTCACATGGTCGTGCTTTTTTCTGCGTTGTTTTTTTTTAAAAATGATTTTGAGCTCTTAACCACACTGGCTGCATAACATTTGGTAATGCTAGTTTTGCGATATATCATAATGATGAATTGTCAAGCTACGAGCCGGCTGTACGTAGTGGTAGCTGTCTTCTTACCTGAGATTTGTGTAGTTTACATTTTTTATTTGCTATTATAACACGTTTCTGATATGACAATATGATGTCACGTTCTGTGTATGATGCACTTGATATGCTGATGTGTGTCATATTTTGACATTTATGTGGTTTTGTGCATGCTGCTGGAATATGTGTCTGTGTATGACACGCTTAAGATTAGTGACGCGTACTGACTCTGTTTTTGTGCGTGAGTATTTCTCGTGTTTCCTGGCCAGCGGTTTTTGCATGAGCATTTTGTTTTTGGCTGGTTGCGTGAGCAGATGGAAACTGAACAGGGACCTAGCTTTGGGTGGTTGCGTGAGCAGATGGAAACTGAACAGGGACCTAGCTTTGTGTGGTTGCGTGAGCAGATGGAAACTGAACAGGGACCTAGCTTTGGGTGGTTGCGTGAGCAGATGGAAACTGAACAGGGACCTAGCTTTGGGTGGTTGCGTGAGCAGATGGAAACTGAACAGGGACCTAGCTTTGGGTGGTTGCGTGAGCAGGTGGAAAACTGAACAGGGACCTAGCTTTGTGTGGTTGCGTGAGCAGATGGAAACTGAACAGGGACCTAGCTTTGGGTGGTTGCGTGAGCAGGTGGAAACTGAACAGGGACCTAGCTTTGTGTGGTTGCGTGAGCAGGGACCTAGCTTCGGGTAGTTGCGTGAGCAGGTTGAAACTGAACAGGGACCTAGCTTTGTGTGGTTGCGTGAGCAGGGACCTAGCTTTGGCTGGTTGCATGAGCAGATGGAAACTGAACAGGGACCTAGCTTTGTGTGGTTGCGTGAGCAGGTGGAAACTGAACAGGGACCTAGCTTTGTGTGGTTGCGTGAGCAGGTGGAAACTGAACAGGGACCTAGCTTTGTGTGGTTGCGTGAGCAGGTGGAAACTGAACAGGGACCTAGCTTTGTGTGGTTGCGTGAGCAGATGGAAACTGAACAGGGACCTAGCTTTGTGTGGTTGCGTGAGCAGGTGGAAACTGAACAGGGACCTAGCTTTGTGTGGTTGCGTGAGCAGGGACCTAGCTTTGTGTGGTTGCGTGAGCAGGGACCTAGCTTTGGCAGCCCTGCTGTGATTTCGACTTACATCCTTTTGACTGTAATTGAACTACCAGGGGACAGTATACTATTACATATTTAATACTGATGCTGATAATATTGTTAATATGTTGGTGTTATTGATATCTGTGATACACTGATGGTGGTGCGTTATGGGTTGGAGCTACATGACCTATTTAGCTTTGGGAATTTTTGTGTTGTTGCATTGAGTTATGGAAGTCTGTGTTCTGTTAGAATGTGTGATGGTATGTTTTAAAAGGGGGGAGGAGGGAGTCTGTGGCAGTATAATGATTTTTTTTTTTAGATGTAGAAGTTAAGTAAGTCATCTTGGTATTTAAAAGTTGAGTTTTAACAGTTATGTCCCGTAGATGTCTTAGTTACAGTTTTATTCCCCTTTAAGCTGCAACTTGTACTTGTGCTGGCCACCGAGTTCGTGTACGTAGAGACTGGTTAGATGATTAGTTAGGAAGAGACTGGTTAGATGATTAGTTAGGAAGAGACTGGTTAGATGATTAGTTAGGAAGAGACTGGTTAGATGATTAGTTAGGAAGAGACTGGTTAGATGATTAGTTAGGAAGAGACTGGTTAGATGATTAGTTAGGAAGAGACTGGTTAGATCATTAGTTAGGAAGAGACTGGTTAGATGATTAGTTAGGAAGAGAGATTTTTTAGTCAGTCTTAGTTTCGTGTCGGTTAGAGTTTTAGCATTTCGTATCCGCTAGGGAGAATCTTAGTTTCATGTTCGTTAAATCAGTTTTAGTTTTTCGTGTCCGTTAGGGAGAGTCTTTGTTTTGGTTCGATAGGGCAGTCTAGAGTAGAATGTAGCTTAGTGTAGGGACTTAGTCTGTGTTTTAGTTGTCGTCAGTAAGTAGTTTGTAGTATAGGACGGTAAGTCTAGAATGTGATAGGATTCAGGTGGCGTCTAAGCCTCATGACGTCAGTAGACGCCAGGAATCACATTTTGTTGTCTTGTTGCAGTAACGTAATGTCGGGCTATTGGACTTGTCACTGCCTTTGTTCTAACTCATCGTCATCGACATTATATCCCCATTTATACCAATAAAACCATCATGATCTAGAAAGCTGCTCCTTGTGTTAGTCACCGAATGAAAACCGTTCCTGGGAGAGTTAGTCTGCCAGCGAATAGTAAGCAGACACCAACAGACACCACCAGACTCCAAGCAGGCACTAAGCCGACATCTAGCATCTACGAAAGAGACGGACCTCGACTATTTGAAAGGAGTAAAGCCTCTATCGTTATAATACTAAATAGTACTATGGAGTCTTAGATATAGTGGAAGTGAAAGCTCAAGTTTTGAAGCTCAGAAGTACTAGTGGAAATAGTAGGCCTACAAATATCAGGCAGGCATAATGTAGTGTATAGTAGAATAGTGTATAACTAATATAGTGTATAGTAGAATAGCTTATAACTAATATAGTGTATAGTAGAATAGCTTATAACTAATATAGTGTATAGTAGAATGGTGTATAACTAATATAGTGTATAGTAGAATAGCTTATAACTAATATAGTGTATAGTAGAATAGTGTATAACTAATATAGTGTATAGTAGAATAGCTTATAACTAATATAGTGTATAGTAGAATAGTGTATAACTAATATAGTGTATAGTAGAATAGTGTATAACTAATATAGTTTATAGTAGAATAGTGTATAACTAATATAGTGTATAGTAGAATAGTGTATAACTAATATAGTGTATAGTAGAATAGTGTATAACTAATATAGCGTATAGTAGAATAGTGTATAACTAATATAGTGTATAGTAGAATAGTGTATAACTAATATAGCGTATAGTAGAATAGTGTATAACTAATATAGTGTATAGTAGAATAGTGTATAACTAATATAGTGTATAGTAGAATAGTGTATAACTAATATAGTGTATAGTAGAATAGTGTATAACTAATATAGTGTATAGTAGAATAGTGTATAACTAATATAGTGTATAGTAGAATAGTGTATAACTAATATAGTGTATAGTAGAATAGTGTATAACTAATATAGCGTATAGTAGAATAGTGTATAACTAATATAGTGTATAGTAGAATAGTGTATAACTAATATAGTGTATAGTAGAATAGCTTATAACTAATATAGTGTATAGTAGAATAGTGTATAACTAATATAGCGTATAGTTGAATAGTGTATAACTAATATAGTGTATAGTAGAATAGTGTATAAAGTTCTCTAACTACTCTTCTACTACTATGTTTAAACGAGCACCAAATTCTTGTTTACTGGATCCCTTGTCTTCTATGCGCTTTCTTTCTCCATGCTGTTACTGGCTGTCTTTTCCGTGTCTTATGTTTCCTGGTGTTCTCTCTCTCTCTCTCTCTCTCTCTCTCTCTCTCTCTCTGTCATATATGTATCTTATCTCTGTCACCTGGTGTTCTTTCTCTTACATTGTGTCTTATATGTGAATATCACAGGCTTGTCTAATTAAATTATTATCATGCTGCCAGTCGTCAGTTCTTTCCTTAGATCAGGAGAAAGCCTCCGATAGAGTATCACATAAATACCTGCACAAGACATTACTCCATTGTAACATAGGGAACTACTTCAGAGACTGGATTCACATTCTCTATTCCAAACCTGAGGGCAAAGTCTTAGTAAATCACACACTTACAGAGACTTTCAGGCTACCTAGATCTGTGAGACAGGGTTGTCCCCTCTCTCCTTTATTGTACATACTCACTCTAGAACCACTTCTAGAGAAGATCAGACAAGACAATCCAGGGAACTTTCATACCTGGCAGAGGAGAGAGGAAGTTGCTCGCATACACGGACGAAACGATCTTCCTCCCACCAACAGACAGATCAGTAACTCACATCTTAGACACCTTCACAGGGTTGGGTAAGGGTAACGGAGCCAACTCAGCAGACAGAAATCTGTCGTCATGAGCATAGGCAAATGGCGAGATAAAAGGGACTTCCCTTTTCGTCAGCATCCACCTGTACGGCATCACTTTCCCATCACACCCGAACATAACACACAAACCCACAACCTCATAACAAACATCACAAACACGTTACAACGATACAGATATAAAACAGCAACAATTTTGGGAAGAAGCATCATAGTAAACACATACATAATAGCAAAAATAATATACACCGCCACAGTACTGGACCCTCCACAGCAGACAATCAAAGAAATAAACAAACAAATCAGAAACTTTATCTTCACAAACACCGTACACAGCATACAACGTAAAACTCTCATACAGGACAAACTACATGGAGGGATTGCCTTACAAGACATACAGACAAACTACACGGAGGGATTGCCTTACAAGACATACAGACAAACTACACAGAGGGATTGCCTTACAAGACATACAGACAAACTACACAGAGGGATTGCCTTACAAGACATACAGACAAACTACACAGAGGGATTGCCTTACAAGACATACAGATAAACTACACAGAGGGATTACCTTACAAGACATACAGACAAACTACACAGAGGGATTACCTTACAAGACATACAGACAAACTACACAGAGGGATTACCTTACAAGACATACAGACAAACTACACAGAGGGATTGCCTTACAAGACATACAGACAAACTACACAGTGTTCTCTCTCTCTCTCTCTCTCTCTCTCTCTCTCTCTCTCTCTCTCTCTCTCTCTCTCTCTCTCTCTCTCTCTCTCTCTCTCTCTCTCTCTCTCTCTCTCTCTCTCTCTCTCTCTCTCTCTCTCTCTCTCTCTCTCTCTCTCTCTCTCTCTCTCTCTCTCTCTCTCTCTCTCTCTCTCTCTCTCTCTCTCTCTCTCTCTCTCTCTCTCTCTCTCTCTCTCTCTCTCTCTCTCTCTCTCTCTCTCTCTCTCTCTCTCTCTCTCTCTCTCTCTCTCTCTCTCTCTCTCTCTCTCTCTCTCTCTCTCTCTCTCTCTCTCTCTCTCTCTCTCTCTCTCTCTCTCTCTCTCTCTCTCTCTCTCTCTCTCTCTCTCTCTCTCTCTCTCTCTCTCTCTCTCTCTCTCTCTCTCTCTCTCTCTCTCTCTCTCTCTCTCTCTCTCTCTCTCTCTCTCTCTCTCTCTCTCTCTCTCTCTCTCTCTCTCTCTCTCTCTCTCTCTCTCTCTCTCTCTCTCTCTCTCTCTCTCTCTCTCTCTCTCTCTCTCTCTCTCTCTCTCTCTCTCTCTCTCTCTCTCTCTCTCTCTCTCTCTCTCTCTCTCTCTCTCTCTCTCTCTCTCTCTCTCTCTCTCTCTCTCTCTCTCTCTCTCTCTCTCTCTCTCTCTCTCTCTCTCTCTCTCTCTCTCTCTCTCTCTCTCTCTCTCTCTCTCTCTCTCTCTCTCTCTCTCTCTCTCTCTCTCTCTCTCTCTCTCTCTCTCTCTCTCTCTCTCTCTCTCTCTCTCTCTCTCTCTCTCTCTCTCTCTCTCTCTCTCTCTCTCTCTCTCTCTCTCTCTCTCTCTCTCTCTCTCTCTCTCTCTCTCTCTCTCTCTCTCTCTCTCTCTCTCTCTCTCTCTCTCTCTCTCTCTCTCTCTCTCTCTCTCTCTCTCTCTCTCTCTCTCTCTCTCTCTCTCTCTCTCTCTCTCTCTCTCTCTCTCTCTCTCTCTCTCTCTCTCTCTCTCTCTCTCTCTCTCTCTCTCTCTCTCTCTCTCTCTCTCTCTCTCTCTCTCTCTCTCTCTCTCTCTCTCTCTCTCTCTCTCTCTCTCTCTCTCTCTCTCTCTCTCTCTCTCTCTCTCTCTCTCTCTCTCTCTCTCTCTCTCTCTCTCTCTCTCTCTCTCTCTCTCTCTCTCTCTCTCTCTCTCTCTCTCTCTCTCTCTCTCTCTCTCTCTCTCTCTCTCTCTCTCTCTCTCTCTCTCTCTCTCTCTCTCTCTCTCTCTCTCTCTCTCTCTCTCTCTCTCTCTCTCTCTCTCTCTCTCTCTCTCTCTCTCTCTCTCTCTCTCTCTCTCTCTCTCTCTCTCTCTCTCTCTCTCTCTCTCTCTCTCTCTCTCTCTCTCTCTCTCTCTCTCTCTCTCTCTCTCTCTCTCTCTCTCTCTCTCTCTCTCTCTCTCTCTCTCTCTCTCTCTCTCTACAAGACATACAGACAAACTACACGGAGGGATTGCCTTACAAGACATACAGACAAAAATACAAGCACTCAGAATCAGCCACGTAGGTCTTATCATCAAACACCCAAACCAGCACCCGCTAGCTCACTACTACGTGGGGACTATCAAACTTTCCACCAAACCAGCACCCGCTAGCTCACTACTACGTGGGGACTATCAAACTTCCCACCAAACCAGCACCTGCTAGCTCACTACTACGTGGGGACTATCAAACTTCCCACCAAACCAGCACCTGCTAGCTCACTACTACGTGGGGACTATCAAACTTTCCACCAAACCAGCACCCGCTAGCTCACTACTGCGTGGGGACTATCAAACTTCCCACCAAACCAGCACCCGCTAGCTCACTACTACGTGGGGACTATCAAATTTAGTCCCACCAAACCAGCACCCGCTAGCTCACTACTACGTGGGGAC